>JAWWNJ010000029.1:0-1200000 GCA_037176885.1 Favolaschia claudopus
CATCCGGGAAGCCCGACGATGCATCTGAACCTCGTGATTTGCGGCACGGCACCAAAAAGCCATCAAATAGAATATGATGGCTTAATTGGAACTCCGCCAGGCCGTGCCGAGCCCCCATCAGCAAGCCCGAGGCAGGAGTATGTAAGCGTGGCCACTGCGACATTATTTTGCAAACGTGTCCTGGCCACGGCCAGTACTTTTTGTAATACGACAACAATATGGGTTGTGGATTTCCGCATGGCAGCGGACCCGAGAGAAGAGTGGCAGGGAGGCATTCGGGAGCGGGACTGGATGAACCTGAGCGCTCCGTGGCGGACTGGCTTTCTGATTCCGGACAGAACGGTTTGGCGGCTACCCATGCATTCGCGAAAGGCGGTCCTGCGTTACGCAGAGGAGCACAAGTCGTTGGAAGGAATTTTCGTTAACTCGCCAAGCTGGGAGGAAGAAGAACAACGCACAGAAGTATCTGAAGACGAAGCAGAACGCGGTAGCGTCATGTGAGAGTAAGCTGTTTGCCTGTCGACTGTGGAACCGTGATAAACACGACATGCAGATCGGATCGCTGCATCAGGCTGCATCTCGCACCTTAACCAACAGGTCTGTTCATCGATTCGAAGCGTCGTAAGGCCAGTTCTTGTTCGCCCAAGGGGATGTAAACGTCAATGTCTCGTTCATTGTCGTCGTCGAGGGTTCTCTACTGCGTGCAGAACCACTCGTTCACCGACTGGACGGAGGACAGGAGCGGTTGTAGTCTTTGCGCCTGAATTCGGTTACCTATATCGCTTGCAGCACTTTCTATGTATTTCAGACGAGTATATATCCTCTTCCCAATTGGTGTTAGGTGTTTGCCCTTCCCCGCCATGAGATAAACAATCAGTCCTGGGCATCGAAGGCCTGAGGCTGCCTCGGTCCTTATGCTTAGTCTCTGTCCTCCGCTTTCCTTATTGCTTCTTTCTCGCCGGGCCTTGGCTTCCGTACAGCGTTCGGGCAGGGGCTAGAAACCGTAGCTAGCCGTTTGCGGGGCAATTGCGAGGCACGTCGCCCGTAGTAAGCTTGCATTGGTCGCGCCTGAATCGGGCTTATCAAGGGTCTCTGGGTGAGTGTATGGGTTCTCCATCTTCCTGTAGGAGGACGTCGTCGGTTCGAATCCGACGGAGATCATATGGCCTCGAAAACACGCTTTTTTCACGACTCTCCGCTCTCTCTCAGCTTACAGCCCTCGCTCTTATCATCCGCTGCCTCAGGCGCTGAACTCTCCATTCTCTCAGCTACGTACCGACTTCTCCTCGCCGAATGCGCACCGATGCCGCTGTCACCTCCACCACAAACCGGTTTGTGAAGCGTGTGGCGCTGCTCGACTCGAGAGACGCGGATCGCATCTTACAGTGCACTGGCAGGACTGCTTGGATCCGTCGATGTCCGCCGCGTCCTTAACAACCCGAAACTTCTCAAGCTCCTGTTTACCTATACGTTCGTCGCTCAGGCCGGTCGTTTCAGCCGAGCTCTCTCCTCTCCTTCTCGTCTGTGATGGTACTATAGTATATTCATTCAATTTGCTCCACCTTCTCCAAGCTTGACTACTTGCGATATACCTTCGCCGCACTCGTAGCCACAAACTGTCGTCCCTTTGCCCAATATTTCCCCATAGGTCCCATCTCTTTCTTCTATTTACTTCGCTTGTCTCGGTTTAATCGCTACAACCCACCCTCATAGTTAACTTTAGCTGCCAATCTAGTTTACCCAGAAGTACTGCCCCATAGCCATAACGGCCAGGTACCACAAAATAGAATTTCAGTTTCGGATCAGGGAGCAATAATTGATCGCATCAACAACCGATCCGACATCAGTCAAGCGCTGACTTCCAGCACCGCAACTTTGGTTGATTCCGATCGGTCTTTCCACTGAAGGGACATCGATGAAACTCGTTACGCCTGCAGAAAGCAAGCACACAACACTCCGCAACGTTCCACCTCTATCAATTCTCCACATATGGGTACATAATCTACGATTGGATCATTGTAAAGTTGTAAATGTTCAGATTACAGACTACATATCTACAGTCTTGTACGCAGAATTCACGGCTGGACTATTTGACTAAACATCGTAGAAAGCTTTTATCGATTTGGCTGGTTGCATCGCACGGCATACAGCGTGCCCTGGTACTCGAATCCTTGTGTAGCGATATACTCAGCTTGCGAGATATCCGTCCCTGTCATCACTACCAGCGTCATGTCGTTGTCGGGTGTATGGCCAAATGCTATCTCTTCTTCAATCCACACTTTGAGTACGGGTACGAAGAAACCTGTCTGAGTCCACATATACGCCTCGACCTGTTCCTTCGTTAAAGCGCGGGGGAAATTTTGGACGACGAGCGTGATGCCCGCGATGTATGCCTTGAAATGATTATCGTCGCTGGATACGCACAAGTCGCGGAGGATAGCGTATCTGTTCCGCGCTTGTTGACTGCGAAGGTTCAAAGCGGGAGCTGCATCGAAAGCAAACTCTTTGAGCCTCTGGAGTCTGTTCATGATATATTGCGATAGCAGTCGGGTCGCCAAGGCCTTATACACCGCTGTCCGTGTCTGAAACACGGACGCCGTAAATACCTCGAGAGATTCAAGATGGTTGACGATCGGTATGAGAGATATGTTTGGCGTAGGATTGGCGGACAGCAACAGATTTTTCAAGCTGGCCGGATGAAGTCCAACCAATGCAGTGATGACCTGTATATTGATAGGTATGGCTCTGTCGAGAACCTCCAGCGTGTTCAAGTTAGGGGCGTGAATTGGAGGAGGAAACCCCACGCTTCTCAGTGTCAACGTTCGAAGACACAAGAGTGTCTCAATTGCTGGAGCGTTAGGGTTAGTCGCACACCCCCATTTCAGGTGCAGCAGATTTGTGCACGTCGCAAAAAAGTAGACCAATTGATATCAGAGTCAGTTGAGACGTCCAGAGACGCCAGGAGGTGCGAAGGCGTAAAGTCGACAACGGACAGAACAGCGCATTCCACCTTTTGCAACATGTTCGATACCAAGCGCATAGGTTGATGATGCATCCAGCATTCGGAAAAGTCTTCATCGGCTTTTTGTACATCAAGGCACTGCAAGTTGACAGCTCCATTCAAGGTGTCTCCGCGAACGATGGCCGCGGCGCATCTTTCGGTTGCCGAGCAAAAACTCGGCGCCCTCAGAAACAACGACTGCCACCTCCCGCTGTTTCGAAGCAACTCGTTCCACGAACGAACGTAAAGGTCTTCCCCGTTGGAGACTCGGAGGAGAGGAAGCTCGAAGGCGACGTGCAACAGTCGCAATCCTGATTGAGCAAGGTGCTTGGTGATCATCGAAAGCGAAGTCGATAAATGAAAACTGCGCGACGACTTGGGTTTTTCAACGGCGATGAAAGTCCAGAATAAGGGGGTGTTCAGTACGACGTCTCTTATGAATTTGCAAGTTCGCTGCAAGCGAACTCTCAACAGATCGTTGTCGTAAACGTCTTGAGCGGAGGAAACTGGTGTCAAGGCTAGGCTAATTATTTCAACCACGAGTTCAGTTGGAACTTCACGCAGAACAAATCAGGAAAGGTCATCAAGGTGCAAAGGCGAGTAGCCAGTCAACTTACGACGGTCCATCTTACGGTCCACGCCAGAGCTGCAGGCACTGTTACGAATGCAGTCGAAAGAGAAGAAAACAGAAAAGCAACATTCAGGAAACAACTATCAACATCGCGACATAGCCACATCGTTTCTCACACTTTCGAGCTCGTAAATAACGCGATTGCGACCCTTCGTCAAACGGTAAGAAGTGGGAATGTTACCAACGTCGATCCCATTACGTTGCAAAACATTCAGGGCACGGATTACAAGTTATCGGTAGCTATATATGCTGAGGTTTCAGGTTGTCAAGTGTTCACATACAACTGGTAAAAGAAACAAATCATTGAACATCGCATAAGAAGAACGCACTTGGCGCTATCGCCTTGCACCGCCGCCCACTGTTAGTTGTCCCAAAAATCCCCATTAGCCGCACATCGATGCTCCTTCACCACTTGGCCATCCCGCAAAAACATGCATTGCATTTGACGCTGATAGCCCTGCCAAGCGTCACTGATGGGCGATATGAGCTTTACTTGAGGAGATCGTGCGGCCAAAGCACCGAACATGCTCGGCAGAAGCTCGTCGTCCAACTCGTCCCCAAACTCCACGCGTTCTATCAATGGAAAGACGTCCGCGGAAGTCAACAGCACCATTCCAATAGTAGTCTCTAACTGTTCGCTAGATCTGCTAACGCTCAGCCGTCGAAGCCGGGGGAGCGTCCTGAAAAAGGTTCGCATTCGACCCAGACCAGGTGACTCCATTTCGAGGGCGAGCATCTGGACCTTCGGACCGTGGTTGAGAGACTCAGCGGCGAGGTCGAATATTGGGCTTTCATCTAGGCGAAGCACGAGCTGCAGCAGCTCCGGCATGTTGATTACTTTGAGAATGAGCACTTCTTCACAGGTAGACGCAGAAATGTCGAGAGCCGTCAATGACGAGAGGACGACGCGTGGTCCGATATCGTACTGTATGGTCACGCGTTGCAGCACAAGTTCCTGCAGAGAAAGCACACCCGACAGCGCGTTTCCGATCTCCGTCGCGGGTAAGCTCCAGACTCGGCGCTATGTCAACGAGTTTCAGGAATGTGAGCGACGACGGTAGAACCCCAAGTGCACAGCCTTCGGCGACGATGTGTCGCACAGTGGCGGTCGTTGCGGTGAGCACTCTTGGTAGGTGTAAGATATCGTCGTCGTCTGCTACGACATGAATGGCAGGTACAGAGCCGCCTTAAGCTGCATGAGGACGTCGAAAAGAAGGTTCGCGGCAAAGGCGTTATTCGCGTGGAGAGAAATTTTTTTACACCTAGGCATGTAAGGTGTAAGGACGCTGATGAAATCGAGCATGAGCCCGTTCGTTGGAGCTGCTCTTTCTCCGTCGCAATGCAAAGAAAAGAATATCGTTAAAGGGGTGTGACGGGATCTAGAAACCCAATCTTGTATATGCTCGGGACGTTTTTTTGAAGTCGACCAGTATTTTTGATAAAAACAGCGGAGTGTGGTGAACGATCTCTCTCCAGAGGTGACAAACACTCCGGAGCCGATGGATGTCTGTCATACAGGAAGAGGGATCCAAGTCGAAGGGCTCCGAAACGAGAGATAGAATGCGATGAACAAGCTCATTGGGAATGGAGTCTATGTTGACATCCGTTTCAGCAGACAAAGATATCGGAAGACACCTGTAACGGACTTACTGTAGCCAGTGGGATCAGATCGGTAAAGCTCTTTCTTGTAAGCGGCCATCGCCAACACGCCCAAGCTTAAGGACCAACTATGAGAGACCACGACAAGAAGAAGTGATGAACTGATGGATCAGTACCCGGTCGGGGATTCGCGCTGTCATGCCGCAAGTTGTTTCCCACACTTTCGAGCTGGTAGATAATACAGTTTCTGCACGACTTCCTGCTGTAATCGACATTCGTTGCCTGATAATGCTAGTGAACCGATGGCAACGCGTACAACATTGCAGCATAGCATTGGACATGGCTCTGATCTGTCCCTGCGCGCCCGATACATGTTGTTTTTATACCTCCATCCCCTTGCTGCAACCTTTTGCGCCGCGCCCAAGTCCAGGCTTGACACTACAAGCGTGATCAGTGCTCTATCCTTCGACGTCGCATGCTTGTGACTGATCGCTTGGTCGTATAAACGCGTCGATCCCGGCTTCGTACCGTTTTGTTCTATAAGGAACGAGTTTTCTTCGTCGCTAAACGCGTAGTCTCCAGGAAAGTTGTGGACCATCAACCGGTGGCATTGGGTTCGAAGAATACAGTGTTATTCCTGATGCTGAAAGCTAATTGAGTGGGCGCTTGATATCTCTCCCGCGCAATTTCCGCTCGGGGATCCGATGGTGGTCCACTCGCGAATTCGATCGCCACCAGCTTTGGTGCGTCATGGAATAGAACTTGTTCATGAGCGCGCGCGGCAACCGCCATGTAGAGAGACGTCCGCGATTGGTGAGTGGATACAGGCAGAAACGAGAGGTTGGGACATCGCAGAAACATCTCTTCCATGTCTGGGTTGTGAGTGGGGTTGGCTAGCAAATGCAGATGTTTCATGGAGGGGGCTTCTGTTCCTACTAGGGTGTTGAAGTCCAGTAAACTGAAAGGCTCGCCGCCGTCCAAAACCTCAAGGTAAGCGAGATTAGGAGCATGTATGGGAGGGGGATTTTGAACGTCGTGAGTTGTGAAAGATTGCAAAGACGGGACGGTGACAATCTTCCTCGACTGTGCGGCGCCATGTCTTCTCCACACGAGTAATTCCAACTTGCTGCAGCTTTCGAAGACGCGGCACCACGTCGTATCGTCTGCTTCCGTCCGTATATCCATGAATCTGATGTTGTTCGAAGTCCAAGAAATAATCTGGACGGGAATTTCTATGTTCAGAAGGAGCTTTCCGATTGAGATACAGAGCGGTCCAAAAAACAGGATCACTGAAAGCCACTGAACGAAAATATCGGCAAACTTGTTGAATTCGCAATCGCAGGAAGTCATACTCGTATATATGTCGAACTGTCCGCAGAGCAGTCTGAGGTGCTGCTAGGAAAATCAGAGTAAGAACTTCCGCGAGCACTTGTTATCTTATTCGTTAGTATCGTTGCAAATCTGTCCACTTCAAGCTCACGGTCGGATATGTTAGGCATGGCTATATGGATATTCGAGCGGAAGCTGAGTTGCCTGATGACCAGCGGTGCACATAGATGAAGTCGACGCAAAAGAGTCAAGTAGTTGCCGACGACGTCGAAGCCAGGCGACTGCGACAACGTGAATATATTGATGCGATCATGCCGATCAGTCGGGATTCGTTCTGCTCTCAACTTGATTCTGTGTTTATGTGTGACCTTCTCGCGACACTCAGTCCGTCATGCATGCAAGTGGGCGACGCGGAGCGGGTCTCAGGCAATGGATGCGTAGATTTGTCGACAAAAACGACCTTCCCGTGCAGTTGGCTGTCGTCGGTCAAATCAGGACTGTTTGCACTGTGGAAGAACAGTTTCAAGTGAGGGACACGAACTGGAAGCCAACTTCTCAACCAGTTCGCAGCTGCTTGTCCTAGGTCGTCCAACAGACTCAGACGTCCTCAACGAATTTTATGCAGATCAGCTTAGAGTTCTCGCAGCACTTGCCGCTGCTGACACCGAAGACGCTGATCGCGCTAGTTATCGGTTGCCAAAGATTGCTTGTTCTACTAACGACTTCTACAGGTAATATTTAACACGCAGCATTGGGCTCACGGTGCTCCCGAGTCGTCGTCGGCCAGCTTGTTTGTGCGCGTATCGCGCTCCACTACATTTGTACGAGCGGCGTTCTTTTCAACTCGTTAGATCTGCAGTCCTCACGGTTCGAGTAGGACAGCGAACATGCAGATGTCGAATCCGAGGACTCTGATACGTCGTTCTGTGAAGTCGATACCGACAACTCGGATATCGCGCACCCTCCATCGACCGGTGATCTAGTTTCTTGTTCCGTCAGTCTGTTTCGGTTCGATATGTCAATAGCACCCACGCAGAGCGACGCGCAGGCCTTCACCAGGGTAGATCGCAACTCCTCTTCACCAGCTTCGCGCTAAAGCGTTTACAGGCTTATGGCATTCAGGCGTCGCATATTGTCAAGCTAACTGAGTTGGATGGCTTTTCAGTGTCGTAGCATTGCTTGCACAGTCGTATCACTTACTGTCTGTGATAATTCCAGTCTTCGTATTGACAATGAACTTTAAATTCAGGTGCTGCGTACTTGCTGGTTTCGGAAGAGAGGTTAAGGTTTGGCCGGGCGGGCCGGCCAACCGCGCGGCAGTGCTAATACCGTTCTTGTCTTTTTCCTCAACTTCTTTCCTTACATCAGCTTCCTGCAATTTGTTTAAGTCCTCGCAAACGCCCGCTAGAAATATATGGCGGCTTTCTACATTTGTTGGGGGTCTGCAGCAACGTCTTCTGAGCCCGCTGTCTTTATCGTTTTTCCGGTCCTCGCTAATTTCTACGAAATGTCGGCAACCTCGACCAGCGATACCAGCGTGAACGAGACCGACTCAGCCGAACCTTCGAAATTTACGACCCGTGAGTCGACAGGTCGCTAGTCACGTAGTTGAGTATAATTAATGCTGTCGAAGTGCCACTCGACACTGTCGCCCGCATTTTTCTGCTGGCCCTTAGCCCCGTGCTGACACAGGAGCAAGTATACGATAACGAGCTTCTTCGAGACCGTCTGCGACGCACCTGCATCCTCTTCATGGGGGTTGTGGACAGTTTGCCCGTCATGTGGTCCCTTCATCATGCTCGAGACTGCCAACTCCAGCCGCCCTTCTCCTCTAGACACATCCGATCTCTGTGCCTTTGTCAGCCAGCACCTTCAGAAATCTGCATGTGTCGCCTTCATATAGCGTTTGACTTGAATGTCCTCCCTGGTCGACGGGACGAGGCCGGGCGCGTCTGGGATGCGCTACTTCCATCCGTCAAGCGATGGAGGACACTCTTCTTCAGGGCCGACGGTTACTGCAATTTGGCAGGTCTCTGTGTGCAGGAGCTCCTTGGTCCGTACATCATGGAAGACGCCCTCGACTTGAGGATCGTGGACATCGCGACGAAGAAAAACGTCTCCTGTTGGAAGCGGCACCAGCGGCTAAAGTTGGCTTCAGTCGACTTGCACGTCGTTAGGTGCACTGTTCTTGCCGACGTCGCCTTCCCTCCCTCTTCGAACCTTCAGTATATGCACATAGCTAGCGATCGCGACCAACAAGGCGTTAATTGGTCGGCGTTCTTCTCCGGTTGCACGAACCTCGTGTATCTCAAGTGGGACAGGAGGTGCGCCCTTGCGCCGTCGCCGGTCGTTACGTTGCCGTCCCTTCTTCGTCTGACGCTGTGGGACCTGCGGTTCCTGCCTCCTATATTCGCCCCGCGTCTTACTGAATTGGAAGTGTTCGACTATTCTATGCCTATCACCGTGTCTTTGTTCGTCGACTTGGTGGGCTTCGCCGCCAGTTTGACCTCCCTGAAGCTGCGCAACAACCCTGTAAAAACTTCCGTGCTCCTCGACATCCTGAACAAAACTCCGTATCTGGAGCACATCCTAATGTCCGACACGGAGCCTCGGGCGCCTGTCTTCCAGTTCTTGGCCAGAAAGATCATTTACCAGTACAGGATGAACACCATGCGCAGGCTGACTGCTGCTGCGGTTCATTTAACCCACCCAATGGAAGAAAACGAAATTTCGTGGGACATGCGCTGGGAACTCGAGGACCTTTGTCCCCCTCGCAAGTGTTGTCTTTTCAACTGCCTCTGTTTCGAGCCTTTTGCTTTCGGCACGTGCATTGCTATCCCGGACTTTCCTTTTCCTTTGACGAAGCGGGAAGTTGCTGCAGTGTACTCGCGAGACGAGGTTACTTCCTACACTGGTTTCAAAGTTCCTGTCTTGAAAGTCTGGGTACCAGAACGTATACAGTTCGGGAAGACACCGAAGGGCAATTTGACTATGGTAGTTCTGCTGGATTTGGAGTGGGAGAAAGCGGACATCGTGGCGTCGTTTGGATTTTGTTATGGTCGTACTCGATACAGAGTGCTGTGCACCAAGCCTAGATGATGCTGTTGACTTTTGCTTCGTTCTATCAAGGTCGCCTTTGCTTGTTGCCGCCAAGAACTGTTTCTTTCGCTGGTGTTCGTCCTGCCTGTAGTTGACCGTTGTGCCGTATTGAAAACTTGTGCTCCCCATGGTCGATATACCTGAACGCAGCATGTAAATCGTTCAGACTAGCATTATAATCGAGAATTATGATTGACACTCAGAGACACGTTCTACTTGCATGCAAAACGTAGTGCGAAGTGCTTTGGACTGACATAATTGCCTTGTCGCAGGCTCGAACAAATCGTAAATACGCTAGGTAGTAGAGTCGCACTCCATATCAGTTTGACGCATACTTCCGTCCACGACTGAATTGCAGTTCAGACATTGCTTAGCGTTGTGAGCATATAGCGTATGGTGGGAACAAGTCGTAACCGATAGTGCGAGTTCACGATGTAACAAACAGGAGCTGCGGCTGTAGTATCTAGAATCTGGCGACGAACGTGCAATACCCAATCGAGTATCTGGGTACGCGAGATTCGCGTTAGCTTGAGACAAGGTAGCAGCAAACCGACAACACATGGAAATAGACTAAGTGTTCAAAAATGTTTAGTGGAGTCGCAACCGTAACTTTGAATTTCATATTCGAATGTTGACAGCAAAGTTTGGAGTCAATCTCGCGGTGGCCTGTCTCTGAACGGTCTATAGCACACCCCTTTATAATACCATCCTCGGGCGAACATCGATCTTGCACCATCGGCGTCGAGTGTGAGGATGACGAGAGTGATAGGGCTGGGTTTTGCGTCCGGGTGGAAGGGATCGAAGTCCTGATTATACAAATGCGTCATCTGGGGGTCCATCCCATTCCCCAAGATCAGCTCCGCTTGTGCATCTTCCCCAAACTTGACGTCCCCAGGAAACTTTCGGACTCCCAACCTCTCCGCTCTTGGTTCGAACTTGACGGTGTTCAATTCCACTTTGAACGCCACACGACACAGCGCTTCGTATCGCTTTCTGGCAGTCACCGCCCAGGAGTTCAGCGGTGGGCCGTGCGCGAACTGCACCGACTCGAATTTTCGACGATCAAACTTGAGATATTGGTTCTGTGCGCGCGTGGCGATTGCGCCGTATAGAGTCGTGCGGGTTTCGGTCGTAGAGACGGTCAGAGTTACCAAGTTTGCGCAATTGCGGAAGATCTCGTCTATATCCATTTTTCGCGTAGGGTTTGGCAACATGTCGAGATGTTCCAAGTGCGCGGGATTGGTCCCAACAAGACATTTGAATTGGTATGCAGTGAACGGATTCTCTTCGTCTGTGACATTCAGGGTGATCAAGTGCGGCGCGAGAATGGGAGGTGGAAAATTCACGCTTTGCGTCCGAAAGACGTGTAACGAGGGGACTGACACCGTCCTTGTCGCCCGAACGGGGCCGTCTCTTCGCCACACCAGCTCTTCCAGACTGGTGCAACTGTCAAAGAAATGGCACCACATTGTATCATCTGCTTTTGTGCGTACGTCCAATAACCTGAGATTGATTGAGGTCCCAGAAATGATCCTGGCCGGGACTTCTATTGCGATGGTGCTCAGTTGTGCTGTTACTGGAAGGGAAACGACATTGTGAGGGCCACGGCAGTTAGCGTACTCCCCTTCATTCTTGACTGCAGCGAAGCTTTGCAGGCGCGAAGCATTAAGTAACATTTCGCCCTGTATCATGGAATGCAGGCACCGCTCGTCTGCTCGGCATACGCTGTTAGCGGAGACGAGAACGTTGCCCCACATGCTGTTATTCCTGATCAGCTCTGTCCACAACCTTTCGTATAGCGAGGTCGGAGTTCCGTTGCATTTCAAGCCGAAGAAAACATTGAGCGGTCGGCCTTGTCCACAGAACTTGACGTGGTCAGCGACGATGGCCTCGTGGACCGGAATTTTCGATTTGTGTCGACCAGAGGGGTCAGCTCTGTCGAGATACAAGGCAGTCCAAAATACTGCGTTGTCAGCGATCTTGTATCTCAAACTTTGGCAAACTTGGTACAAGCGGTGTCTTCGTAGGTCATAGTCGTATAGTTCTTGCCTTGTTTGCAGACTAGCAGGGGAGGATCCCCCTTGGATTATCAATGTCAAAATCTCTACGGGGACTTGAAGTTTCGCCCGTCAGAATATACTAAACCCGTCTCATTTACTCCCTTTTAAACTTACCAGTGTCAATCATAGTTCGATAGTACTCTCAGCAAGCAGGAAACAGCATATTAAGGGTAGCGAAAGGTTGAAGACAGCGAATGGAGGGTGAATTGGTCAAGTTCAAGCGAAGTTGTAGATTTTGCTGTGGCTATATCGATAACGATGGGATCACGATGACATCATCTGGGAAAGATGTCGGGAAAGACCTGATTCGTAAACGTCAGGATTCGTAAGGGTCGCACAGGCGCCGTAAGTGACTTCCAAATGAGGGCCACTGCTAAATGCGCAAGAGATGTACTTAACCGGACCTACCACTGCCTGCAACTGGCTTTCTCGTTATATGGCGGTCGGCAGCTAACCGAGAGCGTGTTCCCGACAAGCCGGAGGCAATCGGGGACAGCACTCGTTAAAGTCTGAGAAACTTTCATGTCCATCTCAATCTCCTCGATGACCGCCGCTCCCGTCAGGCTCACTAGTTTCTGTAAGTGGCGTTGCATGAACAGGTTCGAGCTGTGAAGTGCCCGCCGATCAGAAGACCTTACATGGTCGCGTCAGTTAAAAGTCCTGTCCTCTGAAGTCGACGACGAGCAGAAGCAAGAGGTGTTATCGAATATGAACACGCAGCGGCTATGCTTCACCTGCCTCGTCTCTCGAAAGCACTTCCGCTGTGTCAGCCACTTTCTGGAGCTGCTGCGGACTTCTGGGCAACGCGAGAAACCCAGCGCGCGTCTTGTTCCATCTATCGGTAGTTCCGAGTGGCGTGAAACGCTTTTTGTTCCCGCAACGATCGACAGTAAGTCTCTTTCAATTGTCTTTGTTCACCTCTTCCCGCAGCGAGCTTAGAGGCCACCCTTAGCTGATGCAGTCGGCTGCCTTTCGTCCAGTTCGTTCGACGGAGACGTGAATGGACTACCTGAAGGACCCGGCCTTTGGCTGCGGGTCCGCGGCGAGTCACTTGCATCTCACTATCCGCGCTACGACTCCCATGTTGATGGATCTCTGTTGGAGCTTACGGCGACAAAATTACTGGCTCGGTTTAGATTGCGCTTTGACGATGTCCGTCTTATGCTGACAGCCTCTCAATGCGCTATAGTCGGCTCTTCCGTACTGCACGTAGCTCACCCCGATCTCAGCGTCGTACCGGGAAATCTAGATGTGGTCACTGCATGTGGCCAAGGACCGCGATAGCAGATTTCTTCATCTTGGCGGCATCGTACGCAGTCATAGCAGGACCGGAACAGTACGAGAACGTGCGAGGTGCAGGTCCGAGGTGGACCCTCGCGCTGGGCAGCTCGCTTCGAATCAACATAATCGAGTCTCTCACAAATAATCCGCTTGATGTCGTTGTCGCGTTTAATTTTTCGTGCGTTATCAGCGCATGGCAGGCAGATGGAATCTGGTTGGCCTATCCTGAGATGACCAGGAACGGAATAGTCGTTGCAACGCCCGCCTCCTTTCCTATGCGCGAAGGGTTGTCTGGTCGTGTGTGGACGTCTGGTCGGTTTTCCGCAAATATGCAGATCTCGGATTTGAGGTCGGTCTGGGCGAGTTTCCTCGCTCTCACGTATGCGGACAAGACAAAAACTGTCCAGCCACCGTTCGCTCGTCAGACGACGACGGTTGTCGCTTTTACGCGTTCCCGAGTGGAAGTTTACTCGCGACGAAGGACCACCGAGGTCTACTTGCTGGTCGATGGGCGGCAGGGGCTGCACGGTAGGGATATTGTCGGGAGCATCTGACGTTCCAGTACTTCCCGTTTTCTCTCAAGAAAGTGAGTTGAAGGCCTTTTACGCGCAGTCGGTGAAGTGAACTGGAACCAGATGATCAGTGGATGAAGGCCGCGCATGCATACCTGGCTTCTGAGGTCGGACCGAATGCCTTTCAATGATCTGCCTGACTACATGTAAGGAGGATTGGCCGTCGTTTTTCTTTAGCTGCAGCTGACAACTTTTGCCATCTTCGTCTAGGTACTGTAATCGGGCGGCGGGCTCCGCCAGTTGACGTCCAGATCACCGCAAGGAACCTTTCTCTAGTGTCGATAGTGCTATGTGACACAGTATCAGGCTTTGTACGCAAACGAGATCAACATGCACGTCCTTTTCGATGCGTAAATTCACCTGGAAATGCGAGCAGTTTTACGTGCCAGAAGTCGTAGAACCAAGAACGTCACGTATTCGCTGCCTGGTGTCTGAGTTCGATAAAGAACACGACAGTCCAACATCTATCAAGTGCATGGCGGAAAGCGCCTCTTTTTTTCTGTCTTATCCAATTCTGTCCCGCCCTTTCTTTGAACAGCTATGGAGGCGGATCCGCCACTGCAGAGTGGTTCATGCAACGGCATTGAATATAATTCATTCTCAAATTTGAACGGAAGGGCAAGGCGACGCATGGATGTCGGAAAAATCGTGCATTCTTGGACAGCGACTGTTGGTACAGTGGACTCGTGTCTACGTGCCGTGGCACTAAATTCGGAGGAACTCAAACGGACTTGTTGCAGAGCATCTTGTATCGCTTACCGTGGTATTCGAAGCCTAACGCTGCCAGAAAGTTCGCTTCCTTCCACTGCAGATCCAGCAAAATCATCAGAGTAGTGTCCCCTTGCGGTATATTGCCCAGGCTGTCACCTTCCGTGGCCCAGACTTTTAGCACGGAAACGGCAAAAGGGATTCGACGAGTGACATGCACATGTGAGTATGCGTCGATCACGTCCTTTGTCGTCAGAGGATAAGGGAAGTGGGTCACCATTACGCAGGTTCCTTTGGAGAATGGCACGAAAAAAGTGCAGTCAGCACGGGGGTACGTTCGCTGATGACACAAGCGCTCTAGCTCCAGGCATGCGGATGTCTCGTCGCCTGTGTCGTGCTGTTTTAGGTCTCCTTGGATGACGATGCCCGCCAACCTGCATCTCTGGTTCGTAACATATTGGCTCCCGAGCTTCCTGGACAACGCGTGCAAGACCGGTGCTCGAGGTTCTGAGGCGGACAGCATGAGTCGTTGTAGGTGCGCGCATTTTTCGAGGATATCTAGGAGCGACGCGCTCGTGACAGGGTTGGCGTGCAACACTAAGGATCTCAAGTGGACCGCCGAACCGGCAAGAGTGGATATCAGTTGCATGTCTGCGGGCACAGACCTGTCCAGTATTTCCAACGCTGCCAGACGCGGCGCGAATATGGAAGGAAGAAAACTCTAACGTCCACAATGTCAAGCGGTGGAGGGAAGGTAGCGGTATTGTTCTAGAGAAGGCAAGGACGTGTTTTTGTGTCCCAGAAGAGTTGACGGAGATTTGTGCAAGAAGAAAAGAAGGGTGACCAGTCGAAGTCCTGTCGGCCGTTGTGCGTGGCAATGTGGAGATACTGAAGGGAAGTAGAGGGTGTAAAGGCGATACGCGCCGCGATGGTGCAACAAGCTAGTTGCAGACTGTCGGAAGCCAGGACAACAGTTTCGTGTTTTTTCGAGCAGGGGAGGTTGGCTTTCTTTGTTATGACGAGGATCTTCAAGTTTACTGCGCTCGACAGATTAAGTCCCTCCACCAAGGCGTGGACGCATAGACCGTCAAGTCCGCAATGTGCAGGTCCCGTGAGGAAAAACGTCCTCCATCGCGGAGAAAACTGCAAGTAAAGCAGTCCAGATGTAGTGGGATGCGGCTTCCTTGAGCGGCCCAACGGGTACGTCGAAAAATATGTGCAAAGGTCGTGTACCAGATTTAGAGATGTGTGTGTCAACGGAACTTTTACATGTGTCCAGGGGAAAGGCTCGCTTGTCGTTGGCGGTCTCCAGAAAGATGAAGGACCAGAGCGCAGGCACCTGGTCCACGACTTTGCTGAATGTTGAACAAGTATGTTTCAGGCGGTGGTCGCAGAAGGTCGTTTTCGTATACATTTTCCTTCGTTGACACGGAGCCGAGGGCCATGGTAAATATCTGGCGCATGGTTTTTCCTGGGACTTCCATGGCGTCAATGGCACTTGCGTGCATTACCGTCCTGCCGACTCACTGCTCAGGAAGTTGGCCATTTCTGTCTGTCAACTGGCTAATGCAAGGGGCAAAAAAAAACGAAACAGCCGTGCAGGTCTCTGCAGTGTATTGGAAGTTACATGAAGTTGCAGCAGAAGGCGGCCAGCGAGGACGAATGCAGGAAAAAGCAAGGCGTCGCCGCATTTCAGAGGGTGTTTGGGAGGGTCGCCGAATCAGAACTTGATGTCAGAAGCGAAACAGAAATAGAAGGAGCACTGCCACTTCAGGGAAGGAAGGCCAGGTTTGGTCATGGCCCTTTTGCTTTGCTGTTACAGTGCGCTCGCGTCTCCCTGTTTGCCCCGTATACTCTGTTTGGGGCTTGGTATCTCCAATAACTGCTGGGAAAATCTGATCTATGTCTTTCCTTTTCGTCGCGTCTCTAGTCGTCGCTATATATATGGCGTGCTTTTGGTTCTCCGGCATCTCAATCTATGTCTGCGACGGACACCCTGAGGCTGTTGCATAACACGCCCGTCTCTCGTTCTTCTCTTCAATACTTGGTCGGTGAGGCGTACTTTCAAAAGCTTCGCGTGTTTCGGCCGTTCGCCAGCGGTATTTTTCTTTCTTTTGTGTGTCGTATGGTATCTCCTGACAACTCTCATTCGCAGCCGTTCATATAAAGTCCTTACCTGTGGAGGTGTTGACTGTGATCCTCTTGCTAGCACCCGATCGGTTTGACGAATGCCCGGAAGCGTGGTGGAAGTCTGTTCTACTGTTGGGATGCGTTTGTTCCCGCTGGTGGCATATCGTCACGAGTGCCCCATCCTTCGCGTCCAGCATAGCTGTCGCGCATCGCACATCTCCTTCCTCTCTTAGTTCTCGGCTTTCCCAGTCCAAGTCGGCGCCACTTTCTCTCGCGTTTCGGTTTCACACTTTCGACTCGAGTGTCTCGCATGAGGACACGTTCCCGGACTCTCTCCGCATGATTGACGACTTGTTGGGTCCGGTGATGTGTCGCTGTGTGTGGATCAGCATCGCTGCGGACTACTTTGAAAACGGATACGATGTGCTGCGGTGTCTCTCGTCCATGAGAGGTCCTCGGGTCGTCCGCGCATCGGTGGAGATACCCAGAGGTTACCGACGCGTCGACGAGTGGGTGAGCGAGGAGTACCTGGTCCCTTCTGTGCTGTTCGGGGGGCATACCCCTCTCTTAGATAGCATGAGGGTCTCTCTCAGTATTCTCCCGTGGGACGAGAGCGTTTACTCCAACCTCACTTCCCTGCATCTCGTTGGAATAGACGATCCTGCTCCCACCGTCGGCGATCTCTTCAGCCTCTTCTCCGCGGCATGCAGCGTAGAGCAGCTGGTCATCAAGGACGTCCCCTGCATGGACTATGATCTTGCTGTCGATCCCTTTCCTGTCACCGACACTGTTCTTCCTCGCTTGACTCATTTGTCGTTGGAGGTCAAGGACTACGTCGATTCCTGCGTTTTCGACACTCTCGTCCTCCCGTCTCTGCAGCGCCTGCACGTTCGAACTGATTTCGAAGAAGGCACCAAAGGCGTCGCTGGGCATTTGGCGAGGGCGGGACGGCGCCTTCGCTTCCTTACCTTCGAGACTGCTGTGCATTCGGCCGAGACGCTGAAAGATCTCATGAAAGCTTTTCCTTCTGTGACTAGCGTGGATTGCCGCGGGTCTGATTCAGACTTTGCTCTTCTATTGCACGCTGTTGCCGTACATTGGCGCGGCCTGTGGCCAGACCTGCAGGAGCTGTGGATGGACAACACCTTTCCTGACGAGATGATTATCTTCCTGTTGAGAGGCTTGACCGGGCTTTCCAGTCCTCGTGCTCGTGTCGTGTCTCCCATATACTCAGATACGAGCGGATATGTCACTGTTCCCGGCTTGTGTTCTCTCCGCGTCTCCTCCAAGACCAAGCAGCAGGAAGTCGTTCGATCAGACGTCTCTACTGACATGCCAATATTCTCTCTCTAGGTTGTTCTCGTATGTCTGTGCCCTTGGCGTGGCGACTTAAATGGGCACTCCCCAGATGTTGATTCATGGTAGCGGTTGTCAGCTATACGAGGACAAGACGTTCAGCAGACGAAGAGAACAACAGGAAGAAGAGTAGCCTGAGGGAAATGAGATACGGGTGACGAGAGGAACAGTAACGTGATGGAGGAGAGACGAGGACGTTCAGCTCAGAAGGTTTACACTGCAGTTCAGGGATATTCGAGTGTGGAGGGTCGGAGCTGAGTGTGGCAGTACGAGACCGTTGTTGTTCGATGCGCATCAAAATACTCCATTCTCGTTTCCCATTTGCAATGCTCGCGTCGAATTTCTGCTTGTGGGCGACTCCCTGACGTATTCGCGCAGTGCGAGACCATTATCACGGTCATGAACAATATGGAGACATTTAAGTGATAATGAAGATAAGCTTTCGTCAGCACTCGATCTATTAGATTGAGATATAATTTCTTTGCTCCGAGTTGCGGAGGTCGTTAGCGTCGCCTCAGGAGACGCAGCAACGGAGTCGCAACAGGACAGCAAACATTAGGAGCCCAGAAGCAGAGTCTAGTAACGTTCGTGCAAGTGTTTTTGCAGAATATACAGGTAAAGGCTGAGAAGGTATCGACAGCTATATACGTCGACTTCCCGGCTGGAGTCTACGCGCATGCGAAGGAAGATCGAGGAGCAAAAAAAATATCGGGCCAGATTTACGGCTAAGATGTTCTCGTGTCATTGCAACAATCAGCGCACTACTTTTCGTCGTCCCAGGTCCCTCCGTGAACTACGCGTTGGTATTTGTCGACAATGTCCCCGTCCTGCATGCAAATGCGCTGCAAGTCGACGTGTCCTTCCATCACGTTGCTCGCGCGTGAAACGACCCCCACCGATGACGATCGGGAAGCCAGAGCGCGGCAAAGTCCCACCACCAGTTCTTTGTCCAACTGATTGCCAAACTCCATGCGTCGCACGGATCGAAAGAGGTTGGGCGAGCTCAGCACCAGAGCACCGATGACGGTCTCTACGTGGTCGTCCGAGCCGGTGATATGCAGCCAACGGAGCTCAGGCATTGCCCTGAAGAAGCTGCGCATACAGCGCAAGCAGCCAGAGGTTATAGCGAGTTCGACCTTCACCGTCTTCGAACCATGGTTGAGGATTTTTGAAACAGTCTCGAAGACTTCGTGGTCCTCGACTTGAAGGACAAGGTGGAGCAGCTCCGGTAGATCGATTATCCTGAGGAAGTTTGCCTCTGCGGGAGACGAAGAGCGAAAACTGAACGAGGTCAACGCAGGGAGCACAAGACGTGGGACGTCGTCGTCATACACGGACACGTCGTGTACCAGAAGATGTTTCAGAGCAGGTGCGGCAGACAGTGCGTCCCGGATTTGGGTGCCAGTGAGGTCAAAGTCCGGGGACACGTCGCTTAACTGCAACGATGTCAGAGAGGGTGGTAGAATGCCTAGCGCACAACGTTGTGCGACGACATGTTGCACGCGAGTAGACGCGGAGATGAAGATTTGCGGGAAATGAATGGTGAGGTCGTCCTCTGCAACGAGATGCCATACAGGTACTATTTCTGCGTCGAGTTTCTTGAGCATGCCAAAGAGAAGGTTGGTGCCCATAGGAGTGTGCGCGTGGTAGTAGATTTTTTTGGCACCGATGCATGCAGGGTGCGAGGATGTTCCAAAAATCCCGCATTGCGACGTAATCTTCCATCGCGTCCTCTCCGTCGCAACCAAGTGCGAAGAACATGGTGAGATCTGTGGTGCCTGAGGCATCGAGCCAGTCTCGAATACAGTCCGGCCGCTTCTTGCTGTGGACCAAGATTTTGGAAAAAAAAGGTCGGGTCTGTGAGGACAACTTCCCTCCAAATGCGACACACGGCTCGGAGACGATGTATGTTATCCATCCAAGACGATGGATCAGAGTCGAAGCGGCTGGAACGAAGCCCGCTATTCGATGCAAAACCTCCTTGGGAAGCGAGGTGACGGACAGTGCTGCTCTGATTCAGCAGATGCAGTTTTCGAAAAAGGAACTGACCGTTTAGGGTAGGATCACGAAGACAAGGTCGCTGCATGTGAGTTTTGTTCGCCGAACTCCCTTAACCGCAACCGCACGGATGGACGTCGCTGCAAGTTACGAAGGGTCACTGTGTGCAGCAGCGCAGCGCAGTGAAGGCGGAAAGTAGCATATTTGCAGCGGGCGTTTTCAGGGACGTAGTCTAGCCAAGAAGCTGTTCTGAGAAGATTCCACGCCCCAAAGGAGAGAAATCACGTCAGAAACGGTACGCTCACTGCCACATGCTTTACAGAGCCGAAGTCGAAACCTTATCGAGAAAGAGACAAGATTTTCTCTTGAAAGTACAAGGCGCCTGCGACTGCATGGGGTTCGAGGCGGAGAAGCGAAGCCTATGACAGGTAGCCCGTTCATATTCTTGCGGCGATTGAGGGACGTGGTTAGATCAAAACAATCTGATTCGAGTCGCAGAGCTGCAAGGCAAAGGAGTATATAGAACCTAAAACCAGAAGAGGAAAAGCGCCGCGTCGAGTCGAAGGCTAACCTCGTTTGGTATCGGTATGTCCGACTGCACGCCGCACCGAACTTTGTCTGACCCAGGTCGAGATCCTCTAGTTCTTCTTTGTTGTTTGCGCGTCCCTCTGCGAAGTTTCCGTGTAGGGCATCCTTCCAGCCTCTCCTTGCAGTTCGACCCAGGGTTGTGATGTGCAGCCTTTCAGCGAAGTGCACAAGCTCTCCCTCGAGGTTCGCGACGACAATGGGTGCTCAACGCTTTCAATTGCGAAGACCGTGAAAGCAAAAGAAAAGAAAAGCGTGGACTGACTAACGGTGAGTCGATGCCAGACAGTCACGGGGCTGGAACGCAGTGCAGATGGTGAAAAGCTGTGGACGTGTCGCAGACCGCCGTCTCCGACAACAGGAGCGTGCAAGGGTAGAATTCCCGAGACACGCAGGTCCGTGTACACGGAGGAAGAAAAGGAGTCGGGCGAGTTCAGGGAGGATCATATGGACGACGTTTTCCATGTCATCGAAGTCGACAATGTCTAGTTCGAGATGTCCAAGGGCGTCAAAGAACGCAGCCTCGGCTAGCTGCTCCTGCATTTCAGCAGGTACCTCAGGAGGGAGGCGAGTGGCAACTTGACGATGATGGAGTGACAGATGCCTCGGGTGTCTCGAGGACGAGCATGGCGTATCGTCACAGGAAGCATCTTGATTTAATGTGCAGTGTAGCGCTTATACATTCGCTGCAAGAGCGTGTAAGACGAGAAGCAGATGTATCTACGCTGATATCTAGGGCGCGCAGGGACTTTGCAGAATAAATCGCAAGCGTTGGCGCTGATCTTCTGCAATTCTCGGAGAGTATCGCAGATGCACTGCTCAGGTCTTGAACGCGGTGGAAAGGTATTGTGAGGCGGTGAGGTTCCAGACGCAGCAAGGTCCGTATTGGAGACTGGAGGCGTTGCAGGCGTGGTCTTGGTCGGTGCGTAAAGTACCTGTTCATTGTGAAGAGGGTATGCACAGGGCTGAGTTGTTGAGGACGGAATACGACTGTCCTCGTCCAGTAGTGCACAGCGCTTCTAAGTTCTAGTGTTGTGGCGCCAAGTCCCCAGACCTCTTTGCACGCGGCGCGTGATTCCTTGAAGACCGTCCAGTAAAAGAGCGAAGCAGGACATCAAGGAGAAAGATAAGCAGGAGTGCGGAAGGCAGTTTATCGTCGTGTCCACCAACCGCGTTCATGGTGAAGAGAATTGACGCGTGACTCAGACTCGGGGTAGTTGATTTATGCCGTAACGGTGATGGTTCGGCCTTAGCCGACGGTGCGTAATCAAGTATTACAAATCTGCCTTGTCTGAGGTGATCTTTCGCTCTCAGGTCCCTGAGCGCGACCGTTTTCCTCGAGGCGACAGTGAATCGTTTCTAGCGGGTTTGCAGAACTGTTCCCCACGTCTATTGACCAACCATTGCCCTCAGTGAACGAATTCGAGGTTAGTAAGTTGGAGTCGACCAAGTGCCGGCCCTGTCCACCCCTGAACCAAGTTTATGGTCGATGTCCAGGGAAACGAAGGTAAGAAGTGACGCGCTTCGGTCAAAGGAGCAACAGAAGGGCAAGTCCCAAGACAGCGCCCGCAAAGAGGTCGTCCATGCAAGGTAACCAGGTACTATGAAGCGTACGACATACTAGCTCGATACAGGCAGCACCGTGTATGGACTGTGAATCCGCGCAAGGACATAAAAGGCGGCTCCTCAGGTCAAAGTTAAAAGGAATTTCATGTCTTCGTTTTCCGGCACAAGTCGTGTCCATTCTCGCTAATTCTTTAGACACATTTGGCTTTTCTGTACTACCATAATCGGCTTCCTCGTGGTCTCCCGATCCTTTTGTCCTATCCGAGCACTTTGTCGGGCTTGTTTCTTCGAGGTGTTTTTGAGCTAGGAGCCGTTTTTTCTGATGTCAACTCGGGACGCGGGCATATAAAGGATGTGAAGCTTTCAAAGTCCCTTCAGTGCGATCCATGCACATCAGTCGATTACTGTGCGCGCCTCCGCCGGAGAAGGCCGCAACGCGGGGCACTTCAGACGATCTCCAGCTTCAAGCGATCCCCGACGCGTCGGTGGACAAAGTCAGCTTCCTTCCTTGTCTGTCAATTTCGATCTGAGGCGACAACATTCTTTGCAGCTGGCAGTCAGTAAAATCACGACGGTTCCATGCGACTCGAGTGACTCTCCGTTCAGAGTGGTGGAGATCAAGGCGAGTTTTCTATTTTCTTGGTCGATTGTTCCCTGTCTCAACTCTGCCTCTCGCGTTCGCTCGTCTACAGGAGTCAGACGCGCAGACCGGTACAAGTGCATGCTATTCCGTTCTGATACCCGAAGCATACCACACAGACGTGCGTAGAGTCTTTCCACCGTCCTCGTGGGAGCTGACAGCCGCGTACAGTCGGACAACGGCTACGGCGATTCGAAGTCAAGTCAGGAAGAGGGGTCCACGAAAACGGTTCGGTGTGGGTTTTGCAAGAAGCGCGGACACTATCGCAAGACGTGCCCCGTTTCTCTGGCGTCAACGCCTGTCTATTACCCTGCAAAGGCGAAGGTGGACTTGCCAACATGTGGCGTACAAATTGAAGGTCTGTCTCCGTCTCGATGCAGGCAGCAGGACTGACGGCCAAGCTACACAGAATCTCACGTCAGGATAGTCAGGTGTACGAACTGCAGGCAGCGAGGCCACTACTATAAGACATGCCCGGAACCCCTAAACGCAAAACCAATTACTCCGCGCGTCTCATGGCGGGGTCGTGGTCGGTGCAGCATATGCAGAGGAGAAGGCCACAACCGCACGTCCTGCCCCGATCGTCGTTCGAGACGGGAGTCGCAGGCAGACAAGGCGGATGAAGGTGACTTCAAGAAGAAACTGAACTGAAGTTCGATCTATGGGCGACAGGGCTTGAAAGAGGGGACAGCGGATGATCACATTGAAGGAAGTAGGGTGCGGTAGAACTGTACTTCACATCAGTGAATATACCTGAACGGCGACTCGGCCAGCAGTCGCTTGACCGGGCTCCTCGCTCTAGCTGTTCGTGGTCCCCTCCGTTCACCGCTCGAAGTAGACGGCGGCGTCAGTGCGCTTCACTGACGCAGAGCCTCTTCATTTCATGCCGAACGGCGTCCGCACGAATCTGTCCCTTGAGTTGACGGCGTTGGAGGTTCACCGAGGTGCTGGAGCATTATCTTTTTCTTGCCATTGCCTTCGCGTCGCTTTCTGCCATGCCTGTATATTCAGATAGACCGTGTTCGTTTGTATGCAAAGCCTGGACGCCTCGGTATTCTGAAAGGGCCTGCCACTAGTTTTTGATATGTATGCTCACTCAAGGTCACTTTGAATATATCCAACACTGTTTGGGTCGACGGACATGTAGACAACCAGTCTTTTTCTTTCCTTAGGTGTGTTCGTTCTTGTTTTGGCGTGAGATGTAGTGGCAGGGTAGTTGTTCGGCGTGCTCCCGTGTCGGTCTTCGAAGCGGCGAGGACTATAGGTTCAACGGATGGGCGTCGCGTGGTCGATTTAGGCGACTGGAGGCCAATGCCCGAATGGCGAGTCGACTTCTATTCAATGCCGTTCAAATAGTGAAGCACAGAGATCATTTAGACGAGTCCGAGCAGTACATTTGTAAGATATTTAACGCCAGAAGTTACTGAACACGCCGGAGACAAACCATGGGCAGACGTTGCACGACCACTCTACGTAGTTGTCGTTTATGTCCGTGGCGATTCTCATCGGTTTGCCTTCGACGCAGTCATACGTCAGCCATTCGCCGGGAATGTAGACTTTCCTCTGCATCGCTGTCTCTAAAAGACAGTCGTCGAGAACCCTGTATACCTCGAGACTTGCTTGAGCGTCGAGGGCGGCGTCTGATCGTAAGGTCAATAAAGGCTCAAAGCTTCGAGGAGCAGGTGAACGCGTACAGCGGAATAGCTTCTGGACGTCTCGGCCGCCCGTGGTGTCGGTCAACCCGAGATGCCAATCGCCTTTTTGGTCGGTTTTGTCCATAACGCGATGCAGGATGTCCCCGACACATCGCTGCATCGACAAAGGGTTGGCGACTTTCCGATAATATACCGGGAAGGCAATGCGTGCCATGTGGCCGACATCGCGGAAGCTGCGGGCATTGACGTGCAGTGCCGTCCAGAGCACTTGAGCGTCGGAGTTTAAGCCCGCGCCGCATTTTATGATCGACGGGTCCTCCAGGATTCTGCGTAAATCGTCCGGGCAGGCTGTAAAGGGTTAGCTGGGCTTGATCGCTTGTATGTTCGTACTTTGCATGGCGGTCATGTCGAGGACGTAGACTCGCCGCTCGACCGCTATCTGCACTACGCAGAGCTTGGCCTCGCGGGGTTGGTTGCCGCTTCCGGTCTGCCACGAGGGTTAGGTTTATAGATTTGCAGTTACAGACGCGTCGTTTACCTTGTATTCTGTGTCCAGGCCGACAACAGAGTGAGATTGGATGGAATCGAGGTGCTTGTTGGCCTCCTCAACGTCCGTGAGGAGGAACGCCCTTGAAGGTGAGCTCCAGTGGAGCGAGCTAGAGGACGTCAGTGGTTGTTTGCAAGGACGTTGATGCTCACGTCTGTCGACCCCAAATTTATTCGAATGGCTGCGGAATCGGGGGCGAAGCGGGGTTCTTGTGAGTCCATGTTCAGTTCGCGAGCGAGGATGTGATTTAGAGCAGAGTCCACGGAGTCGACGAAATGCACTCCAAAGATTTTATAAGCCAGGAACTGAATAGACGCGCGAGAAGCGGCGAGGTTTTTTTCTTGCCTTCTTTTGTCGTAGGTTCAAGGAAACTAAAATAGGACTGAATGAGTTCAAATTCCGTAGAAGGTGCTTCATATTGAGTTGCCTCGGCGAAGTTGGACTGCATTCATAGGGGTAATTGAGACGCGCGGCGAGTGTTTTTTTTTTCGGCGTTACACACACATTCGTTGGTTGCGAGGAACATGTTTGGACGAGATCCGAGGTGCGACGCTTGAACCCTGGACGGGAATGGCTCCGTGTAGGGTCTGAAACTGGAAAGCAAGGGAAGTCAAGTAGCGAAGCGCGTCTCCAAGACAAAGCGGACGTGCGTGGAAGTCTCCAAAAGCGGTCGAGACATTCCAAGGCGAGCAGAAAAAGTGTATTGCCTTAATGGAGTGTGAGGTGACGCCCGATTAGGCTACGCGATTTGCCGAGGTCGTCCTTGCCTTTTCCGGTGAGATCTGACGAGCTGCAAAGCCCCGATCGTCAATCTGGAGCTTCGGGCCCGAACCTTAATGGTTTCCCTTATTGCGAGAAGGACAAGGTTTCTGTACCGGGCCGGCGATGTCTCCTTGATCCTCCGACGTTATTCTGAAATGAAGTTCTTCCTCCTTCAGTCACGTCCTTTCGATCGCCGTACGGAAACATTCAGGGAGGTTGGGTCGTGGGTCATCAACCACCATTGCACACGATCTTGATGTGCTGAAAGACCCGGGCAACTGTTTTCAGGCAAGTTCGAGGTATAGCCGTCATCATAAAACAGCTGTTTGCGACGACTGCAGTCTTGGGAAAAGTAAAGTCTTGTATCGGAAGAACATCGTCAAGAAATCTGAAGTCCAAGAAACAAGAGGGGAGGACAAAAAGGACCAGACCATATAGGGACAGGAGGTCTATCAGAGTTACACTAACATCCTTGAGAGTCGACACCGTAGAGAGAAGAGGATGTACCCAGAGGTCTTCAATAGTTGCGATCGCGAGGCAATAATCTACACAATGGTGGGAATTCAGATGAGGGGTCACGTGTGTCCCACCATGTTTCCTCTTACATCGATGTATTCTCAATTCGGCCGTAACCTCAGTCGACGCGCCTTTCGTCTTCTCTCGCGGCCTGAAAACAGCATACAGATAAGGCTGGTGAGCTAATTGAACGCTCCGTTTGCGGCCATGCCCATTTCGTTACTGCAGGTCTGATTCAGTCACCGAAGATGCCTCAAAGGAGGGCGCATAAAAGGCCAGGGGGAGTGACCGGCCGGTGATGGCGCAGGGATCCAGACTCTTGCGATTCGGTTAGTTCAACCTGCAGTATCGTTGTCTAGCCTAACATTGCACAGTCATGACCGACGAAGAAGATATACCTTGGACTCGACAACTGCTGTTGCTGCAGTCGAACGCCAGCTCGAAAAGAAAGAAGGTCGCTCTGTGTTCCATGAGCGCGCAGAGACTCTGCTTCACAGCTCTGGTGTCTCGCCAGCATTTTCGCGAAGTCAGCGAATTCCTGGACGTTAAGGAGAAACACCGTACAAGTCCGGCCGACGAAGAGGACAATGACAGTTCTGTTAGCGGCTCCTCCGATTCCGAAGCAGGCTCTCGAGCCGAGTCGCTGGTCTCCATTCTGCTCGAAGCCAGTGAGTTTTCGTCGTATAGCATGTAGCAATCGCTCACTCGTCTTCCAAGAAGCTGATTCCCTGCGTGTCCTTTCGTATACAGGAGACATCGACGACGACCTTCCCGAAGGTCCCGGCCTTCGAGCGCGTATCCGTGTTCGCCGAGCCGTGTCCGCCCGACTACCGCAATCGGGACACGCACGTCGATCCGGAAGTGTTGGAGCGGTCCGCTACCAGGTTGCTTGCAAGGTTCAAGCTCAGGTTCAGCGACGTCCGTCTCCTTCTCACTGCTGCGCGGTGCGCTATCGTCGGGCCGTCGATTATCTCTCTCGCCCGACCTGACCTTGCAATGTTCCCCTTCCGAACTGGACATAGTGACCGGCAGAGGGAAAGCTCCAGCCGTCGCCGATTTCTTCATTCTAGCCCGTGTGCTACAGAGTAGTGAAGGTCCCCGACGATTCGGACTACGACGAAGTCGAAGGCATTGGATTTTGGTCCTGTGTGGAGTCCTTGCGCTGGGCGATAATCTCAAGATCAACATAATAGAGTCGATCACGGACGAACCTCTCGACGCTGTCGTGCGATTCCACTTCACCTGTGTTGTTGCTGCTTGGCACGCAGACGGGATATGGCTTGCTTATCCGGAACTCCTCAAGGAGGCGTTAGTCATCACGACGCCTGCAGCGTATCCCATCGAGAGCGGATTCGCGCGTCGGTTCTCTGTGTGGTCTGCATTTCGGAAGTACGTGGAAGCCGGATTCCGCGTTCACCTCAATGAGTATCCTCGCCCTCACATTTGCGGTGAAGACGTGAATTGTCCTGCAACGCTGCGGTCCTCCGACGATGCAGGCTGCCGGTTCTTTGCTTTCCCGGAATGGCGATACACCGGTGAATCAGGCCTACCAGACCCGACGTGCTGGACAATGGGCGGTTCTGGGTGTAGCAACACCAGTAGAAGTAGCTAAAAGACTTACTGTATGTACCTAGCCACGGGGTAAATTGTTTTTATTGCGCGCGTCTAGCCACCGCCTGCCTAGCCTAAACCACAGCCTATTTTGCCCTGCCATCGGGCCCCGGTGCTCGCCGGACCATCATTTACAACAATTTCACCGGCCGAGATAAGATTGTAGTCAAAAAGAGATCTCCGTTGACACTTGTACGTATACAATCCTTTTTAAGAGCTACTACGCCATGCAGCCCAAAAAGGGAATTCTCTACAATACTCCACTTTACACAAATGGATCATCGCCCAGCACCGGAGGGGATGTCTGTCCCACCCAGCTGACCACCACTTTCGGCCCTCACCCATCGATTCCTCGCCCATCAATTCCTCACCCATCGATTCCAAACCAAGGGCAGCATCAGTATCCAGCGCGATCCGCACCGCCGCAGAAACAGATGTCCCCCATTCGCGCTTGAACTGTCTTGCTATTTGGCGAGAAATCACGGCTTGCCGTGCAGCATAAGCCTGCACGCCCTCCTTGATCTCGGGCATGACTTCCCGCGTCATCGTTCGCCGTTCTTCCCACCACAGCGCTTGCCAATTCAAAAACCGAAATAACGCGACGCATCTCCTCGCGCAATAGGGAGACCTCCTCCACCCATCGATCCCGCCGGGCTTTCGCCATGCACCACTCCACCCGAACAGCTATTCCAAGCGTCAATATTGCCGTCAATATCAGAATTAATAACCCAGCTAACACGTACCATCCACGAGTTCTTGCTCGTCGTCGTCGGGCCCTCCACCCTGCGTCCAAATCCAGGACATCTTCCTGTTCTTCGACGAGATCGGCAGCCATCTTCCCTCGCACTGACTTCCTATTTCCAGATCCCGCGCCTCCCAATCTCTCTCGCGCTACTGCGTCCCGCCTCCCGCTCTTGATCTAGCCGTATATCATCGTCCTCCAACGCTCTCCACTCTGGGCGACCTTCCTCGCCCCTCAACGCTACCAGCGCTTGCCGAGCCCTCCTGTACCTCCCCGCAATAGTCTCGATGGTGGTCGACACATGGACCATGAGCGCTGCAGCTCGCGTCCCACCGCGCTGGCCGCACCATATGCTCCTCGCGGAAGTGGATCAAATGGCGCTTTGCATGTAGAGCACTACGCAATCGGCGTATGTTGTCATGCAGCTGCCCGTCACGAAGCCTCGCCTCTTTCTCTGCCAATTCCTCTGCGTCCCTTTCGCTGATTCTCCTTCCTAACCCCCGAAGGCAAGTAGAGCTTCACTTCCTCTGCCTGAGGCGGAGGAAGCTCAGCATCCCGTTTTCTCCTCCGCATCATTAGCCTCTTCCACCCCCGCAGGCATATAGATGCCCCTGTAGCCGTCTAAACTTGCGCAATTTGACGAAGAACCCCCGGCGCAGACCAGAGACAAGCTCATTTTGCTCCCCTGGAAGTAGCGGTCGCGCCTTGCTTTCTCGTCGGATCCGATCCCTATGCAGCCGAACATTAGTAGGTTGTCTGTTGAGAGGAGGGTATACGTACTGAGCGGCTTCCAGCTGCAAGCCCATAACGAGAAAGGATGTTACACTCGACCCGTGCAACGTAGTTTTGCCCGTTGCGACCTCATCTAGCTCCTCTTTCGCTAAGGTCCGCCGAATCGAGGCCTCGCTCGTCACTACAAAATGAATGTGAGTGTGGAGACGATTTTCCACTCATTCTCGCGCTCACCGTTCTCGCTCGCATCAAGCTGGTAAGGATTCTTCTCGTCTTTATTAGCCACCCACGCGTCTATCATTCCCTGCCATTCGGCGCGCAACTCCGGCTTCAGGGTTCGGTCCACGTCTTCAAAGCCTGCTATCTGGCGGTCTCGCTCATCTATCGCAATTACTAGCTTACGCGCCAGAGTAGAACCTGTAGTGTATGTCAGTCCAATCCATCGCTATCCTTTAGAGAAACGCATACCGTGCCTAAGGTTCTTCTGATTGTTGTGATAATCAACCTTGTCCTCAATGTGATCCTCTCGCGCCCCCCAATTCATCTCCTTCGTTGCCGCCGCCCATGCCGGTCATCACCGACCAAACTCGCTCAGTGCCCTCCCCGTCCGTCCCTGCCAACCCCTTCCTGATATGTTAGTGAGTTTTGAACCTGGCATTTGCGCTCGTGTGCTGTTGCATGCCATACTGGAAGCCCGAAACACCACCGTTGTCTTGTTTAAATCAAGACGCATGTTTTCGGGCATGGCCGCCATCCGTTCGCGGAACTTGATCTTCCATTGACATACTATATCGTAGCAGATTGCTAGATACAGTAGCGCGATTCCCGAGTACCGCCGCTACGACGATGTAATCCATGTTTGAGTACCTAGAATTTCCTCGCGTCAGTACGAGATACGGATGTCAAATTGGACACTAACCGTTCGCCCTTTTGCAGGTCTCCTAGTCCCTGCGGTCGAATCAATTCGTGTCGAGCGCATACCCACGCCGCCTAACCCAGAGGCGCGCAAGCCCGTTGTTAGTCGTGTCTCCTTCTGTGCGAGAGCGGCAAATGCGACACAGGTGCTGATCTACTCTGTCTTGTGAGCAAATTCATTCATATTTAGAATAGAGTCCACTTACATCCTTCTCAGGTGTCGCGTTCAGTAGAAATCTCTTGTATGCATTAGCTTCCTGCATATAACCCCACCCTGAACCCAGCGGCGGATCGTAATAAGCATTGGATCGCAGTCGGTTTCTCATACGAAAATTGGCGTCGACTGCGAGAATAAGCATAAATAGGAATCTAGAGAAGGGTTCAGCAATGGATACATATCCCCCCCAAAAGGAAATACTCACTGGAACTCCGGCGCTACGTCTTTCCAGCCCTCCGGCAAATTAACCCCTTCTTGCGGACACGCCCAGCAGCGCACCGCGCATTCCCCCCCTTGCCCGTCGACTCCACTCCACCCGGATCGTGTGCGCGCGCCCGCTACGTTTCAATCGTCCCAAGAATGAGAATTGACGGCTCATCCGACCGAACGCTCTATATCGATCCTAAAACAAGATTAGTTGACTAGCTAGTCGCGCCAGAAATGTTTACCGTACCGGAACGGAATTCCACCCCCGAAGGGTTGGTGGATTTTTCCATAGTGCCCACGAAGTCGAGGACGCTAAGAGCGCCTATCACAGTCAAAAGCCTAAAGACCTCGAGGGTAGCAAACGTTGCACACGTCCCCGGATCCACGGTTGTCGCGGGATACCACGCATTGCGTAGCAGTTGCTCGAGATTAATTCGCGCGATCGGAAAGATCGCACGCGCAATATCGAAACTTCACCTCATGAATATGAGGGAAGTCAAGAACCACCATTGAACGTGTTGCTGGAGCGGGATGGGGACACGGCCAATCTCCGTGCCCGAGTTGATAGACAAGGTCCAAGGAGGAAAGTGTCACTGTCGTCCAATAACATCCTTTCCATTCCTGGGTTAAGCATGAGACAAGACACTCAGAATTTCACTATTGCGAACCAAAGCTCACCTCTAATACATGAAGTGGCATGACCTGATGCCTCTCCAAGACGCAGCTTCGACATTGCAGAAAAGTTCCGCACTGGCGGCAGCGAAAACGACGCGAGAGCGACCACCAGTGGTTTCGTACACTGAGCGCACGCCGAGCGTGCCCCACCCAATCCCTCGTGTCGCAACATCTCATCTAGAAAGAAACCTAACATAGGGCGCCAAAGTTTCATAGGGTCGTCCTATTCCGCGACCAGTCAAGGGTTTGCAAAAGAGAACGAAGGCTAAAGAACCACATACCGAGCTGTCATACCACTTACGCTTCGACCCCGTCTCCGTAGACGAGCCCTCTGCCTCAGTACCATCGACCCCCCCAGACTCGTCTGCAAGCGGTGTCCATTGGGAGAGGTCGTCGAGCTCAGAGGGTAATAATCTTCGTTTCCTGGGGCTAATATTGACTGCGCTCCGAACGCTGCGGCGCCCGTCTTGAGACGAGGAGTAGGTTGTATCCATAGTAATGTCGTCCGGTCTTGCTTCATAATCCACGAAAGAATCAACTCGTGTAGAGCGATTTGCTGCGCGCGCTGGCGAAGAGGTGAAGAAGGACATGGTCGTCTGGAGATTGTGTCGTGACACGTGGGTGGGCTGGATTGCTTATAAGACCAAACATATCGTCCGAGTTGGAGCCAGAGAGAGAGACGCCGAGAAAACGCAGGAAACAGCGGAGGATGCAGAAGAGAGGTTGTTTATTTCACAAGATGAAGACAAACTATACGAGGCGATTTGCCTTTTTGGGACACAAAACGAGTAGTAAAATATCGAGACAAAACAAAATCGAATCATATATGGCAGTATTTATTAGAAACTCTGAACCCCCCGGCCTTTCAATCGTCCAGAGGCGTCACACATTTGCGGGCCCTCTTGATGACGGTCTCCCCCTCCGGCCCAACAAACGCAAAATCTTGACGGTATTGCAAAGTACGATGGTTCCCGTCGACGCATTGACAGAGGACGACAGAGACGCCGTCTCTGTCGAGGAGCTGAAGGTTGTCTGAGCGGCGCCTTCATTACGAAGAAAGAACAACGAACCTCCACAGAATGTGCGGTCATGCCTGGCGCAACGGGAGGGACCCGGCGTGTCGCGCGAGTGGAACCTGGGACAGGGAAGAAGGTCGCAAGGCCCGACCTGTCACCAACAAAGAGTCAATATGTAGTTGTTGTCAAGTCGATTAAAGACTTACTGGGACCAGGCGCGCTGCAGATAGGGCGGAACAATCGGCGGAACCTCCATCGCAGCAGCGCCGACGGGGGTTGCGACATCGACCGCTAGCGCAACCTCGTCGTCGTCGTCAGCGGCCAGCTGCTCCTGGGGGTCCAACGAAGCTCTCCAGTTCGGCGTCCCTTGCGCAGCCTCGTCGGCGGCCTTGGGTGTTGGCCACGGTATCCGAGTGTAAAGAGGAGGGTCTTCGCCAGGCTCCGATTCGTCAGAGTCGTCTGCGGCTTCATCGTCCGACCTGTGATGCATCGTTATCAGCAAACAGAAGAGGGGAAAAAAGGAAGCTTCTTACACATTCTCCCCCGCCGCTCGAGCCGACGCCTCTGCCTCTGCCGCCGCCGCCGCCGCCGCCACGTCAGCAGCCGCCTGCTGCGTCGCCTCAGCTGCATGCTGTTCGTACACGCTGCGGAAGTACTCCGCCGCGAGATCGTAAGTTAGTCGGATGCGCGAAGATCGCTCCAAGCGCTCAACCCGACTGCCCGACATATTGGTTGGACTCGGGGGTGGTCGTTAACGATGTAGTGGAGCTTGAAGTTGTCCAAGAGGCGCGTTTGATGAAGACTGTCAACGGCGCATCAGCCTTCGGTCCACAAAGCCAGAGCGAATGAAAAAAATAAGATACAAAACAAATAACTCACTCAGGGAGACCGTAGAGTTGTGTTGTCGAAACGAGGTCGTAAGATAACGCCTTATAGTCTGGGACAATGTCAGCGGCAGTCAAATGGGTGAGACATGCACGAACGTGGAAGGGCCGAGACGGGCGATGGTTGGTCGGGGGTGTGTGTGTGTTGGGAACTGGGGCTGGGGCTGGGGCTGGGGCTCCCGGCGCTGAAGCTTGGGGGGGAGGCAGGGCGGACATTCGGCGTGCAGTAAAAAAGATGGGGGGGAAAGAGAAGGAAAGAGAAAAGGAATCTCGCTGATTTGCGGACCTTGTCTCGACTATTTATTCAATCCTCCACAATTGAGCTGGTTCGCAACATCATTGCCTTGCGACCCGATGGCTTGACTTGTGCAACGACCGGAGGTCAGATCTAGATAAGGTAAGATTTGCAAGTCGAAACGAGCCAATGAAAGGGGATACGAACTCGGCTCGCTTATCCCCCAGCCGAACCGCCAAAGTGAAGGCCGCTTCAGGCGCAGATCGTGCCCTAGAACCGCCTTAAATAACATGTGTCTCAACGCCAGGAAAATTAGCACTTACCGCCACTTTCTCTCGACGTATGCGCATCCCTATTAATCCCCACCTCATCAAGCTCCGCAAGCGCCGTCGCCCTGGTGCTCGCATTCGCAACTTCGAGGCTATGGGCCTTCGCATGGCTCAACAACTGGAGCCCCACGTCGACTTCGACATCCGCCGCCGTCTCCAATACGAAATCGGACTTGCTGACCCGTCCCTTCCGTTCCCTGGGGACCCTCTGCCTGAGGAGAGGCCATTCCTCCCCGCCCTGGGTATGCCGACGCTGCCGTCCAAACCGGAAACGACCCTCATTCGCATCCCCGACAGCGAAACTCGCCGTATCGCCAAAACTCGCCTTGCCAATGAACGCGCAGGCCGCTTTTGCACTCTTCGTTCTGTGGCCAAAGCTCTACGCATCCAAGACGCCATTAGAGTCTTCAACCCTCGCGCCGTCATCCCGTGTTGCTAATGGAGAGGCTTTTGATCCCGCCGCGATCCTCGAGGACCGCGAGTACGAGTTGCGCGAGATGGTCGGCACGGAATCTGACTTTCACTTCCGTTTTGATACCTTGGGGGGGGCGGGTAGGTCTAATTCTTGTTGCTTTGATCATGATACTCACCTCGTTGCAGGCGCTCTCGCGCCATTGTCAGCAGCAGCCGACTTGTGACGTTGCTGGGTGGTCGTGCGCATTCTAACGAGTATGAGCGGGACATCGTCGAACCGGTGATGGAGCAGTGCCAAGCCGGTTGAAGCGGAGGTTCGGCGGCGTCATCCAGACGAGGCGCATCCTGTCTTGAGCGGTGGTGTCGGCGAGCACTTCAATCGTACCCCAGATGCTGTGAGTGTCCCAAAGTTGTTATATGATTTGCGGAGATTGACATGTTGCGAGTAGCAGCCTGCGCCAGGTCCTAGTCGTGTTCTTGACTGCCTTGCCTTCTTTGCGCTCTTCTCCACCGTCGCTATGTGCCAGCTGCTCGGATTTGCCAATGGTAAGAGAATATTTGCATCATGGGAATCTTCGGACATCATCGGCCGTCAGGCTTGATGGGAATGTACTGCTCCTACGCCTACAACACCCTTTCCCTTCAGAAAGCGCGCTTTCTCTCTGTTAAACCCGACGCCGAAACTGAATACCCCTGCCCCGCGAGCATCTTCTCCGCCGCCACCATCGAGTTCGGAGGACCTCATCGCCGTCTCAACCACCGAGGCGACCCACACGACTTTTTGCCGGGCGACTGGTGCATCCTCACTTCCGTAGGCAGATACAGGCACCTTCACGGCGGACACATCATCTTGTGGGATTTCGGACTCGTGATACAGTTCCCTCCGGCTACCCACATCCTCTTACCGCCGGCCTCATTCGCTACTCGTTTGTCAAGGTGCAGCCGGCACGAGACTCGTTACTCAATCATACAGTGGGCAGGGTCCTGGAATCCAGCGATTCCTCGAGAACAACAACCGTACGGACCTCGACTTCGCCAAGTTTGCGACGGAGGTGGTATATACAGCTCGCGAGGCGCCTGCGCCAGCGCAACCACCGTCCACTCCCTCGAGTCTCTCCCTCGCACGAACACGTTGGAGGAGGGACCTCTCAATTTCCCCTACCCCGGCCCCAACCCTCCCGACGATCCTATAGCTTGATCCTTGGCCGTCGATGTGATTATTTGTCCGCGTTACGCTCGTTATACTCCTCCCCCTCGTTACTTCTTTACTCGTTCCCCGTCGGACTACTGCTTACACACTTTCCTGGAGTCTGGCTTTCTTGTTTTGCATTCAATATCGCCTTTAATGTATGTCTTGACGTGCCTCGTATCGTTACATGCCTCGTATCTTTACTTTCTTCACTCGAGCCCCGTCGTTTACTTACCTATGATTTCTGTTTTGTTTTGCCCTTCAATATTTGTCTTGACGTGCCTCCGAAAGATTCATGAAATCATAAGATGCATAAAGAGAACAATCGATAGCAACGACAGCGACTAAGTGTACAGAAAAAAACCTAGATACTCGGCGTCCGTTTCATCACTCAAACCTCCCGCCTCCCCCTCCTTCAAAAACGACCCACTTTCCTGGTGCCCATCCTCGCTCGTCTCCTCCTCCTCGCTCGCCTCCTGAGATGAAGTTGGTGGGTAAAGCCCGTGGTCGTCTCGGCTTTGCAGGGTGGGGCACGTCTGACGTTGCTGGAGGGATGACTTCGGGGCATGCACATTTCTTGTCGGGCTCGTCTGGATAGATAGAAATTGAGGATGTACAACATCTGAGAGAAGGATTAAGACTTACTCAACATAATCTCTGCGATATTGCGGCCGCTTTGACTGCATATTCTAATTGCACCGACGCAGGTGCTTGTTGAAGCTTTTGCCGATGTCTATGGAAAGATATGAGTATGGAGACATGGAGCCTTGGGAAAGCGCAATACTAAACGCACGCATGCGCAGACGCGCCTTCTCATTAACGGCGGCTTTGTGTCTGACACGGAGGTCGGCAGGGGCGGGAGCGGGAGGGAGTATGAGCAAGACGCACCTCTGACGATATTCCCATGCCGCTTGCGCCCGACGCGCCAGAATCTCTTCTGGACTTAGCTTTGATCTTGGACGACCCATCGCGAGAGATGGGAAGGAGTAGTGGCGGTGTTAATTAGAGAAGTGCCACGAGAGTTTGGGGGAAATGGGCGGGTCGGTGAGGGCGGAGAAGCGGGCAAGCGGTGGGGACAGAAGGTATATAGGCGTATATAGACGTTCGAGGTTCGTATTGTGTGTAAACGTGAAAACGTCCTGTGCTACTGTCGGTTGTTTCGGTGGCCCAAATCGACTGGTGTCAGAGTGGTGTCGATGGCGAAATTGTGCTGGAAGTGAACGCTGAGTGGTACTAGAGGCGAGGGCAATGTCTGCGAGACAAATCGGGAGTTGTATGAGGGGAGGAGTGCCAAGACCAAAGTGACCGAAGGTGGTGGAAATGAGATGAAGACGAGTTGGAATATATTTGGTACATGCGCTTTAGCAGTCTTTCCTGAGTTCGTCATCGAATACTCAATTGACCTCCCAGACCTCGGTTTAAGCCGTTGTTTTTTTCATTTTATGAAGTATTAGACTATCCTACATCGAATCGACGTAAAATCGCCGCAAAATCAATTCTATGGGGAGACTGGAGGCGTCCTCGACGCCCATCGTGACATGCGTCACAAGGTGACCGACGCTCATTTAATTGGGCTTGAATTCGCATTTTTATTCGCATTTTTATTCGTAATTCTCAGTTCGGGGCATCGCCAAAATTCATTGAAGGTATGTAGCAAACAAGTATATTAAAAAAGGCCGTGTACGAGGGATAGAGCGCATGAAGGTGAGAGTCCACGGCATGAGTATAAGCAGCGTCGGCCTCTGCGCGTGTAGGGTAAGATGCGAATAAACTCCCAGAGACGCCGGTTATGTTAAGGCTGCATTCAAGATTACGAACGATAGACCCCTGGCTGCACTCCGCGACAAACAACATACCAACGGTCCTTGGGAACCGACCACAAGGGGATTATCATTCTCGTCGTTGCCGGGGGCGGTGCGCGGCGGGCGAGTCCCGGTGGGCGTCGAGTCGCGAGTCCAGCCTCGCTCCCTGGCATATTCGAGGGCAGCCTGAGCTGCGGCGACATCGGGGAAGCCTTGGTGAATCGCAACACCGTGCCCTCGTGTGAGTTCAGCAACACGAGGCCAATGCGTGAAAAACTCCGACCTCCCCGCCGTAAAAGATGGTGTACGCGCCCGCGCTTGGGGTGAGCAGGCCGCTTTCTAGGCGGACAGCCGCACGCGTATGGGCCCTATCGACGCCCTGAGTGAGCGCTCCAGCCTTAAACCAAGTCATCACCACCCCCTGGTACTCGGGAGAGTGCACGACATATCCCGGGATGGGACCACGCCGCTGAGTTTGAGTGTCGGGCTCAGGCGGGGAGGCGGGGCGGGCCGGCAGACGATGGGCGGGGGTGGACGGAAGCGAGCGGCTAGCAATAGGGCGGGGTGGGGTAGGAGGGAGCTCGGGCGAGGATGGAGGAAGTTCGGAGTCGGAATCGTCAAGATCTGACGAAGATATTAGAATACGATGTGATATTGATAACAAGTTATCATACCAGAGATATTGAACGCCGTGGTGGTAACCTCGGATTCTGAGGAAGACGAAGAGGAATCTTCTTGAGCCGATATGTAAGAGGCCGTGGTGACAGACGACTCCGAGTCCAGAATGGAGTCTGCGGACGAGTCGACATAGTCCGCCTCTTGTTCGACGGTGGTCGCCGCGGTCATGGGTTGGGAGACGGGCGGCGCAGAGTGATGCTGAGCGGCGGGTGGCGAGACGTCATGTTCATGCGCCATATCCTGGGCCAGATGCCGGACGAGGTTGTGAAGCGCGGGGGGGAGTTGGGCGATCAGACTCGCAGCGCCCATGCGATCGATGAGGGAGTCGACTTCATCATCGCTGAGATTAGCTGAGAGGCGCTCAAGTTCAAGGAGGGAGAGCTGGGCGGGCTGCGAGGGCTGCGAGGGCGGGGAGGAACGCATTGACGAGGAGAGAAAGGGATAGAGAAAGTTTGAGAGAAAGGGAGATTGACAGAAACCCAGGAAAGTAAGCAAGACGAGTCGATTTGATTCGAGTTATCGGTGCGTTTGGATTGCTGCTTATCGTGGACTGGTTCAGTACACGCCGAGTTGGACGGTAGAACCTAGAAATCAGTGGATTGTCGGGGGTAGTAGTTGTCAATAGAAACCGCCGGCGTCAATACAGTTTTTCAGCCTTGGGAACGGGATTCTAGGTGGGGTCGGCGGAGTTCATAACCCGATATAGAGTTCATGTATGGGAAATGTCAAGAAAATGTGCGCTGGCACGCGTGGAAGCGCCGGCTGTTGGCGGAAATGTTGCGGAACGTGGGACCAAGAAATGGGGCGAGGCAAAAGACATTCGGTTCCGGAGTTTTGCGACGGGCAACGCGGTGGAATAATGGGTTCGGCCGAGTTCGTGGCCCCATATAGAGTTCATGGGCGGAAAAACAAAGCCACGATGCAGTCGGATATCGCTTCCACGGGAACAAACGGAACAAACTGTATTGGAGGGTGAGGCAATACAGGGATTTGCGGGTGTGAATGCCGTGCCAGAGGGTCAGACGACCAAATAGCAGCATGAACGAGACTGCCAAAACTGCTTGGCAAACCCCGAGTTCATGGCACTCTTCCCTGACGTGGGAAAGAATTTTGGTGATTTTGCAGTTCAATGACCAGTCCGAAGCTGGCGCGGAAGTGGAGAAAGGGAGGGCTGAGTGCTGAGTGGAAGGTATACATGATAGGGCTGAAGTGTGCTGTGAAGGCAAATGGGAGGGAGGCGGCATTGGCGGGACAGAACGTAGGGCAACGGATATTGGTGCCGCCGCAGATCCAAGAGGCAGTGTCCATCATTGGTGGTCGCTTGAGCGAAGTTCCTGGTGGGGCGTACAGGAATCCATACGGGGAATCTAGCGGTTGCAGGGTTTACGAGATGTGTCTTTTTTGGAAATCCTGAGATTGGCGGTGAGCTTTTTTTGGATTGGCTGGTTGGAGATGAGAAGGGTGGGCGTTTTGATTCTGTCTAGAACGGGGCTACGAAGAGATACGGTAAACTAAGAGACAAAACCCCCCACTCCCGCAGCGATGATCAAGGCCTGATGTCGGGGATTCAGCAAAAAAATTGAGGTGCACGGAAAGAGAAGGAACTCACAAGGAGGGGCGGTCTAGACGACCTGAACAATGCCCCACTCAAGGGCGTCGTTGAACGCCTGAAGGGCTTCTCCCTGAGACGGGTAGGCCTTGCGCGCGCCGTGGCCGACGCCGGTGATCGCAAGATCAGACAAAGCGCTGAAGAAGAAGGTCAGGTCAGGTCAAATAGAGAGGTCGATACACTTACTAGTGATTGAGAACGCCGACGAAGCGTCCTCGGGTGACGGCGTACCACTCAGCACTGGGGGTAGCCTCTTCGATGGCGGTGAGGGGCTGGCTGGGGACGACGACGAAAGCCTGATTGGCGGTGTAGGGCCCTTCCGTACGCAGATGCTCAATGAGAGCGGGGGGGAGTCCAGCGCCGGGGGTGGGGCGAGCATTTTCCTTCTCCTTGGCGGCGGGGACAGACTCCTTGGGCTCTTTGGGCTCTTTAGCCTTGGAGGGAGGGGCGGGAGCACCGTAGATGGGGAAGGGAGCAGGAAGGGCAGGCGCCGCGCCGACGGGAAGTGGAGCAGGGAAGGGAGAACACCAGGGAACGTACATGACGACGACTGCGAAACAGGTGAGTGAATTGGTACTTGTACGGCCACATAACATCGACATACCAAGCTGAGGAGTTGTCGCCACGGGGGGGAACGCGGAGAGAGTGGGGGCAAAGGGGAATGGGAGTTGGAAAGACATGGTGGTGAAGAAAGAGGCGTTGATTCTTTGGGATTGTTTGGCCGGTGGGCTTTTTATCTGAGATCAAGGGTACCCGATCTGAGCATAGTGACGCCGTTTAGCAGGTATAAGAGTCACATTGCTATCAAATTTCCTTACTCTGATATCGTCAAGACGAGTTGTGTTTTTCTCTCGCCAGTATTGTGCGTCGCATTCGGGTTTGGGCAAAGAAAAGTTTCCAGGACAAGTAGGTAATTTGTCTCAATCGCAGGAACGTGTCGCGGCAATGAATTCGACTGATAAATATCCGTTTTCGTAGACAATGGCAAAGAGCAAGGGTCTCCGCGTCGTCGCCAGAAAAAAGCGCACTTGGAAGCGCATTGCAAAAAAGGATAGGCGCAATTTGAAGCTATGGGCCGAGGGAGCGAGAGAATCTATCTTGTCACCGCATATAGCGCCATACACGGACGCTCTGGATCGCGGGTGGCGCGTCGAGCGCGACTATGTGAGAGACGTCTGTAACGGGTTCCACGCCCGCATTTCCTGGCGGCTGGAAGACGGCGAGGAGCCCGAGCTACCCCTGCCGGACTACGATCGTTTTGCTGTACCTGCAGCTGAGGACCTGGACGCCGACGAGGTGGAGGCGAAGCGCCAGCGCGTGGAGACTTTGAACGCGGTAGGTGTTAATTGAAGATGATGAGTAACGTGACTGACGAGGCCTTTTCTCACCACTCTGTCTCTTCTCTGTCATTGTCGTTCTTGGATTGTCCTCTTGTTCTACGTCTGTCTCTTGGCTTGCTCTCGTCTTGGATGTATACCTGGTCCTACAGAGAATCGGCCGCTGGCTTAAATACCGAGCACGACGCCTACGAAAACCACTAGCCCGGGATCCGCTCAACGATCCTTGGGCCCTCTTACTCGCTAAACTCTCTGGGACGACGACCACACGCAAAGCTAGACAGGGATATCAACAGTACATGCATGAATCTTATACGACTGAGATCGAACCGGTGGTACGCGCGCGCTGGAGTGCTCAGTCTGCGGATGGCGATGACGGCGCCACCTCTCAGCCGAAGATTGACGCAAACTTTCGCGCTCAAGTCGCTCGGGACTTGTTCAAGGAGCTACCTGATGATGAACAGATCGCTCTTCGCCAGCGGGCGCGGGAAGAGGCGGCAACGGAGAAGGAGGAATACGTTCGGAAAATGAAAGAGGCGCCGTCAAAAGCACCGGAGGATCGCCAGAGGTAGGTTTTTCTTCTTAACTCTAACTGGGAATACGTCGTTGAAACGTATTGCACTCAGGTGTATCGATAATGTCGGAAGTTTCATGACGAATGTGCTGCGCGGCGTGTACGAGCACACAGGCTTGTCGGGCTTCGCGGTTTTCGGCGGGCCCATACCAGCGGCTGGCGGGGATCTGAGAACTGTAACGTGAGATCCAGTCCTTTTTCTCGAGTCGCGGGTTTAAATGACAATGGTGCAGCGTATCCTACGGTGTTAATCACGGCACTCCGACGTGCCACTTTCCACAGTGGTCCAAGAGCCGGTTTGGCCGCGACGTGTTAGATTTTATGAAAGAGTGGCTGAAGACCGCCTATAGTAAGTCATTCTGATATCATCAGCGAATTCGCAGACTTACCAGCAACATCTTCAGCTGAGGAAGAGTGCAAGGAGGCGGCGCTCCCCTCCACCCTCGAGAAAGACGACAACGACGGCCGGGATCCTTTGGCTGGAGCAAAATACAGGATCGACGAGAAGACAGACCTTGGATGGGACGATGATGATGCAAACGATAGCTCGTCTGAGTCTGGCTCCAGTACGGATGACGACGACGACACTGATATCGACAGCGAGGTCGAGCGCGACGTCCGTGGGGAGAAAGCGAGAAAGAAGGGGTCAGGGAAGGCGAAAGCGAAAGCGAAGACGAAGAAGTCGACAAAGGCAACGGAAGATAAAGGCAAGGGGAAGGGGAAGGCGAAGGAGAGCGAAGATAACGGCAAGGGGAAGGCGAAGGAGAGCGAAGATAAAGGCAAGGGGAAGGCGAAGGAGAGCAGAAGCAAAGAGAAAGAGAAGGAGAGGGGGAGTAAGAAGAGAGAAACGGAAGATGTCGAGAGCGGCAGTCGTAAACGACGCAAGGAGGGCGAGCATGGGAACAGCGGGGGAAAGGGGAAAGGGGAAAGTGGCGGAGGGTCATCGAAGAGGCCGCGGGATGCAGAGGAAGGCGGTGGAGGGCCATCGAAGAGGCCGCGGGAGGCAGAGGAAGGCAGTGGCGACCGGGGTGATGGTGAGCGTAGGCCAAAGCCAAAGCTCAAGCGGAGCAAAGGTATGGTGCGCTCTATGTGGCTGTAGGGCTTGCGACTGATTTAGCGGTATAGCAGGAAATAAGGCTGCGCCTGCGCCTGCGCCTGCGCCTTCCCCGCCGCCTCCACCTCCACCTCCACCTCCCCCGCCGCCTCCTCCTCCTCGTCAGTCGACCCCACCGCCGTCGACTACACTTCCGTTGTCTCCACCTCCGCCTACCTCCTCCTCCTCAGTCGACCCCACCGCCGTCGACTACACTTCCGTTGTCTCCACCTCCGCCTCCACCTCCACCTCCGCCTCCACCTCCACCGCCGCCGTCGCCTCCGCCGGAGGGTCAGCCCGCGCCCTCACGTGCTGCCTCACATCTCTTGCTTACGCGGTTGCCGGTGGTCGACACGCCGAGCTGCCCCGCAGACGCAGCAGCATGGTTCAAGGAGGTGTATGGCGAGGTGACGGCGAAAAAATTGGGAGACAGCTTCAATGCTCTCCTGGTTTCGTGGGCGGAGCTCGAACGAGCTTACAAGTGGGAAAATCGGATTACGGGACTGAAACCAACGAATCGACCCTCGCAAGTCTCCGCGTGGATCAAGGGAGGGCGGGGACTGAGAGGCGGGACCATGATTGGCGGTGAGGGTCCGGAGATTGCGGACGTCGTTAGATTCGAGAACGTCTTCTGGGGTTGGTGGGAATCGCTGCAACCAAGCTGGCGCGTGCGGATTCCCCTGGATCCCAGGCGGTTCGAGCGGAGCGCGTACCCATCGTCTGCTAAGGAGAATTGGGCGGTGTTACGAGCACCCGGCCCCAACGGTGTGTTGAGTTTGATAGCCTCCTTGTACTGGTGGGGAGTGAAGTTGATGCAAATCTTGGATTCCGAGGAGAAGAGGGCGTGGGTGGAAGCAGTAACGGACGTCAAGTGGATGATTCGTGGACTTGTCGCAGCGGAGGGGGATCGGGAAAAGTAGTTGTCTTGATCATACATATTTCGTAGCGAACGGTCTTTTTGTTATATGATAGTATTCTTGTTTTAATTATTGAAAATGCTTCCATTGCACATGTATTATCTGAGTTGGCTCAACAGCTGTCCTTTCGCAAATATCTTCAAGGACAAAAAAGGGTGCGAAGTTGGACTTGATAAAATTTTCAAAAATTGTGAGTCTATATGACCGTGTTTCTATTGAACTAAACTACAGTCTGGCTACAGTTCTGATGACAATGTGTTTCTTAGTGATACAACAGCTGCGTTTCGTGAATATCTTGACAGAGGGAAAAATGTATACGAAGTTGGACTTGGTAAAAATTCCCAAAAATGACGTGATATTGAAAGTCGCGAACGAACAATATACATTAGATATATTGTTAGAATAGCAATGTGTGCAAAAGAACAAGATAGAACTCTATCTGACTCACATTTAAGTGTACATTGGGGTACACAAGGGTATACAGTGAAGTAAGTAGACAGAAGTAGACTTGATTTGGGCGTCCAGGTGGAAGTGCAATGACAGAATCTGTCATCCGTGTTGGGACGGGAATCAGTCCGCTATCAGCCACTATCTATCAGTTTGTTATCAGTGGCACCGGGATGGAGCATAGATTGGGCCGAATAAGGTAACCCATCACCGGCAACCGGGTGCCCAGAATGCTGGGAAAAGGGCAAGAAAGTGTGCTTTAAAAGGGTGCTAGACAGAGGGTGGCTAGGCAGGGGTAAAAAGACAACATTCCACCCTGGCTAGGTGCGGGCCATTTAGTCTATATATTACAGAGTGGGCTCGTAGCAAAGGCATTTTGAGGAGGGACGGTGCCCCTGTGAATCTCGTCGTGTGTGCAGACCGTGAGTACCCGAACGGTCAGAGGACAAGAACTGAACGACTGTTTCAGGAACTGCGTGGTTGGAGGCAGCTGAGGCGTACCTTTCGTCAGACGTAGGGCCTATGCCCTTCGGTGGCGCTCCAGATTACATGTAACGAGTTCTGATAGTGAAATACAACATGACGCGCTCATCTTGTTGCAGCGTAAAGCGTTTGACTTCGGATTGCTTTGCATCGCACAGGGACGCCCACAAGCCAGTTGAGGATCCTCAGGACGCAGACACTGACTTCCACGGGAAGCCTGACTGCTTCAATGAGCTGCCCGGCGAGACAGTCACCGAAATACTGCTGCACTTGTTTGCATGCTTTCACATCAAGACTGTGCTCTTCAAAGCAGACAGATCCAAGCACTGCGAAATATGTGTCCGTGGGAGGCGATCTATACATGCAGATACCGGTTCTAGAACAACGCCCATGTCTGTTTCGACGCGTGTGTCATAGACAACGAGTTTTGTTTGGAAACGAGTTGCCGGTCGATGCCTGCTTGTTTGTGGACCGGGTTGAACCGCGACCTGTGTGATGCGTGTCTGGGCGTGTATCAACGAAGCTGGGCGTACGACCTCACCTCCATAGATTTCAGTCATCTCAGTGTTGGGAAACAAGGAGAAAGTGCGTGAACTCCTACTAAGACGCATTGCGACTCTCTGACTTAAAGACCCTCCCGATATAAATAGGCCTTCAAAGCAGCAAACGGTTTGCGCAATTACCATCGGTTAACTAGCTAGTTTGTATGTATCGCCCATCAACTTACAATTAATGAGATCCTCCTTCGCTAACTTGCGGGTGCGGGCTTTGAGCATGTCGTCGTTCTCGTCCTGGACCGTTTGACTTGGGGCTGAACTTGAAGCTGTTTCTAAAGGCCGTACTTGAAAGCTACACGCCCTGGACTCGCTGGGCGTCGAGTTCATTGGTTGCGACGTCGAGCTGACTGCGCGTCTTTTCCGAACACGTCACATACTTGGATTTCTGGAATATGCGGAGGCACTGAGGCTCTTGTAGCGAAGCACACCGGATAGGTTTTTCGGTCACTTAGGCTCTTCTCAGACGCGGTCGAAAAACGACAAGACCAGTGAAGGTGCGCGAGGACAAGCCGTAGACCTCATCGATGAATGAGAACGGAGATACCATGACAAGCGTATCATTCTATTCCAGGCGCAAAGGCGCGATACAGACTACGAGTATCGAGGAGAGGGTGAAACGCGTCGCCGTGCTGTCGCAGTCGTCGACGGATGTCGTCTTTATGCGCCACGGACAGAGTACTGCATGGTGTAGCCGCTACAAGGACGGCGGAGCGGTGGATTGCAAATACAATCGAATAACTCCGCGCCAATTCTCGTCTGCAACAGAGAGATGAGTATATAGCAAGTTCCTGTGAAGAAGCATTACCGTGAACGTCTGAACTCAAGCGGCGAGTGCGGACTCCGTTGGCTAGATGGCCTTGCGCACACCCGCCGCCTCCCATAGACCAGCATACTGGTGCCGATGCGACGGACTCAGAGGAGTATCTCCATACTGGAAAACGGCTTATGGCACAGCCTGCGTCGCAGCTCGTGCGCAGAGTCGCAGGGCAGCTCACGTCAACACCGCAGATGTGGGGACATGTGTAACCTCGGAGGGAAAGGACGTGCCCTGCCTGCATGCACTGGCGCATGACTCGCCACATTTTTCGATGCGCAGAGGGCGGGGAGAGGAGCGGAAAGTTGAGCGACGTAGCGTATGCGACCCCGCTAGCTGTGAGGTTCGCGTAGCCGATCCATAATTCGTTGGCAGTCCAGGCATTGTACAGGCTTGTTATGGGAGAGCGGGCTATCACATCGAGCGGATTCGAAGTGTCACATTCAAGTACGATTATCTTGCGCGAGACTGACGTTAGGATCCACACAGCGCAGACGTTGAGGACAGCGACGTTGTCCTCCGAGTCGTCCGACGCAATGGTATACTGAGAGGCTAAGGCCAAGAACCGCGCCACTACCGCCCCACACGCCTTCGGTACGACGAGTTCGAGACGAGTCACTTCGAGGCAGTCTTCAGTCGTTCTCAGGAGCGCGTCTACTGCCAGTCCATAGAATGCGGCGCCGGTGGCGGTCTGCATCATCTTGACGTCCTCGTAGAGGAGGGAAAAACTGGCTAGCAGTTTGGCGGCGGCAGACTGTAGAGTTTCGGCGGCGAGTGCTGCAGCGTAGTTCGAGGTTTGTGCGAAACGACATCGGTCGGCGTAAGGGAGATGGTCAACAACACGCAGACCCAGTTCAGGGGGCAAATCGGAAAAGCCTTGAAGAACATTGTAAGAAGGCAAGATCAGAGGTGCGTGCACTTGCCTGTGGCATTGGCAATATTCGAGATGCCATTCGAGTCGCCGCCTTTTTCTACGCTGCTTTCCTCGCCGGGCAGTCCACTCGTTGCAACTGCCACGGAGTCGAGGTCCGTGTCTTGTTTCCCATGTCGTCGAGTAGACTGGAGAAAGGAGCTGACCACCTTGAACAGTTCAGCGGATTGGGTGGACGTGAAAAACAATCGCTGCATTGTCATGGAGGAAAGCAAGATGCGCTTCTGATGGTCGGCCGCGTTAGACAGAAGAAATTGGGCTTGGGCCTTCAATTGAGACATCCCGCCACTGACTGACACTAAAAGTGAGGTGAGACGATCTGGAGACAAAGTTTTAGTAGGTTAAGGATACCACTGTCAAGCATGGCGTAGAACAGGAGACGGTAAGAAAGCGATCAGCCTGAACCGGTTGGCTTTATAAGGAGCCCGCGTTGGATATGTTCGAGGTGAAGCGACATGATAGGTTGACGACAACTTCGACGGTATGCAGAGTTTGGGAGCGGTGCGTGCCAGTGGCCGTGAGATGTAAGTTCGTCGCAATTAGGCAAGTGCCATGTTTAGTGATTTCCATTTTGGGAGTGAAGCGTGGGACAAAAATTTGTAAGCACGTGCCATGTCTAGTAATTCCCCCCTTTGGTCTCTTCATTCATCTCCGCTTGCGCGCTTTTTCTTCTCTTTACAGGTATCTGCGAAACACGTCCTTTCCTGTGCACGCGAAGTGAGATGCCTGTTACCGGAGAAGAGCGACGCGGCGAAGGATCGGCGGGTCTCGGTGCTCTGGTCTAAAAGGGAAACCTCTCACTTAGGGATCATAGAGGACTCAGAAGGGTTCTGCGCATGGCGAGTTCTACAACATACGCACAGGGTCCCAAGCGGACATACTTTCTTGGCAAAGCGATGGTAGGAACCAGAATAAGGCTCGACGCACAGCAGCTTCAGTTAAATAGCAGGCCTCGCGAGCTTGCCCTGCCTGCTATGGAGTTTTATCTCGGACCTTGTGCTCGCGTTTCTGCGCACACCATGGAAAGAATTCTTATCAACATGGAATCCGATTTCCTGGGCCTGGCTGTCTACGAAACAGACTTCCACCCTCCGCTTGCGAATGGCAACTACTACACAAAATACGTTGGTGATCGAGTCATTACTCGAGGCCCGGAGTGTCGATATCGTCCAGTGATTTTCGGTGAAATTTGCAGTCTTCCTGTAGGTTGGTTCATTGTCGTAGACCCGAACTGAACAACTTTCAGGTTCGAGTGGGGCACCTCACCTCCATGAGATTGCGTGTGCCTGACTGGTCGTCGCATGGATGGGACAGGGATGCGCTAGCTGCATTGTATTTGATGCAGATTTCGACTCTTGACTGCATGTACAACGCAGATCAGACGAGGGATCGGGAAAAGCGCGTGGTACGTTAGTTCTCTTCACGAGACCGTAATAAGTATATGCTAAAGGTGCGAATGTAGTCCCCAAAAATCCGGCCCTGTTCCACCGGAGACGAAATCACTGTAGACGTGTGGACGTGGTCTCAATTCACACAGTGCTACGTGCCGGACGCGAACGGGAAGTATAGCCAGCTCAAAGTTACTGGCGACGGCAGTAACTTTCCTTTCGCATTGGGCGACACTGTCATAGTGGGAACCAGTATTCACAGGTATACAGACGACTTCAACACTGGCAGGCAGTACAGGGTGAGTTAGTTTTGCCGTCGGAAGACCTATCTTACGCGGATACAGGAGTACAGTATCTTTGCGCGGGAAATGAAGAAGATGCGTATAAAGGAAGCGGGCGACTGTCCTGAAGCGCTTTCGGCGTGGGGTTCCGCTTCCCGTCGACGTCAGGTGGAGGAGTCGTTGCAGGTGGAAAAAGCGCGTGTCGAAGCACAACCGTGTAAGCAAGAAGACGACTTCGTCATGCTGTCGACATCCATGTCTGACGACGTCCCGTCTGATCGATCTTCAGCAGCGCAATCATCACAGGATGAAGACGAGTACTTCGACGTAGACTCGTTCAACGATGAAGTCGAGTTTGACATGCTATCGACTGCAAGCTCCGATACTTTGGAGTGAAGGAGTCTAGGACTTTGCGAGTTCGGCGTTAGATGTCGAAGAAAATCAGCTGCTGTGCACGACGTAGAGTAATAGTTTGGCATGTAGCGCAGACGTGTACTTCGCAGAAATGACTTTCGGTTTTGCCCCGCCAGGCTCGTTGGTGCGATTATCAGGACAGAAGCGAATCGACTGGAAGAAGGATTGAGCGCAACCGAGAATTTTAAGTAGTTATAGGTGGACGCTCAGAAGAGGTGAACGTAAAAACAATCCTGATCAAAAATGCACAACGAAGGCTACTTCCAGAATCGAGCCTGCGAGTTCAGGCAACCGATGAACACGACATAGCTGTTACCTCTCTACCAAAGAGCCGTGTTTGAGGGCACTTTGTGTCCATGCATTCCCCTCACAATGTTATCGAAGACAACATGGCGTTTCATACTGCATTACAAGTAATCTTGAACGACTTGAACAGTGGAGAACAACATCGTATCGACACGTGCCCTCCCGCGGCCGGCAAACACTCAGTCAGACGCATCTACGTTCCTCCGCAAAATCGACCGCTGGTCGACGCCGACCTGGACTCTGGGCCGGAGTACATCGAGTACCTGCTTAAACTTGATCGCCAACGACTTTCAGTCCAGCTCAGTGCGGTGGCCGGGCGAGTCGGTGTTGTTGGCGGAGGCTGTCATCAATTCTGGTCGACTTTGTAATTAATCACCTAAGGTGTTAAAGTCTTTCTGGAGCGTCGAACATGACTGTCGGCAATTCATCTCAGAGGCTCGCCACTTCCTTCAAAGTGGAAGAAAAGGCTTTGGGCCTTGTATTGGTTGAACAATTCGGTAAACACGGTGCGAAACCATTCAAGTACTTATTAGACCTCAAACTGACTCTTTGCCTTTTTGCTAGGACCTTCCCCGTTGCGAACCGCGAGTCTTGTGCTACGGCGCGTACCCTGCAAAGCATTGAGAACAGGTCTTTTGCTTTTTGTGACCGATCTCGTTCTCTTGGTGTTGGGGGTGGGAAGAGATGACCCAGAAGTTCTGGAGCGAAGCGGTCGGGATTTTCGCCTGTCTATCAACGTCCTAGGCGTCGAGTCGGACAGTATGTCATCGCTGGAGGATGTCATTGCGTCGACGGATGAAGCAGGTTCTTCTTCCGAGGAGGCAAATTGTGTTGCGGAGTGAGTGGTTGGCGAGGAACGCCCCGTGGCGATGTCAGTGTCCATGTCAATCACAGTCGCGTCGGGGAACGGAGAGGGAACGCGTGAGTCTACTTCCATGTCGGAGGAGTGCATGGCAGTGACAGGGTCTGTAGGTGCGCCGGAATCGCCTTCCTGGACTTGCAGCACTCTGATGTGATGCGCAAGCAACTCGTAGGACTGAAGGAAAGTGCTATCAGCGCTCGTCAAGCACAGAGTGCATTCTCACCTTTTTCCCTTCGTATTCAGGTTCCTCACGGAGATGGAACGACGCTTGAATCAAGACCCATTCCCCGACAAAGATCGGGATCGGTTCGGACCAGGAAGGACGCGTAACTGTCTCTCCTTCCCCAATGCTGCGGTATACGTGACATGGAGCGTCGCCTCGGTGGTCTGTGTGTATTTCCAAGTAAGTTCCGCACCGCCCGGTCGAGGAGTGGACTTCTGTTGCAGAAAAGGCCGTTTTGTGGAGCTGCGGGACGGTGAGTTACGGTCTACGAGTGGTCAAAAGAAGCATGTACTTGGAGACAACGTGCACCGCAAGCTACTGGCCTGCCGACTGCCTCTATTTGCTTGGCGAACAAGGCCTTGATACTGCCCCGAGCGTCCGTTCCCGAACCGAGGATAAAGGTGCGGTGGGGATGCTGGAGCGTCTGTACAAGATGAGCGGCGAATACTTTATCTGACATGTTCAACCTCACAGGTTCTTGTTCTATCCGGCCAAATAGGAAGAAGATGCAAGGATCGACCAAGCCGTCTACTGTAAAGACAGTTGGTTCGTCCATGACGTCGCAATAGGTCGAGTTCGGTCGGTGGAAGTCTATACCGTATGCCAAGCGAGCGAGGGCCGTGATCTGAGGGTCCTCTAGGAATCGGCCGATCTGATCAAGTGTGAGTGGTTCTGCAGTCCACGGAGGGAAAGGGCAACTGAGAGCGGGGAGCATGACAGAAGGCAACTGTCAGGACCAGACGTAAACTGCAGCTTTATGCACTGCAACGGAGACGAAAGGATGCGCGAGAACTGTTCCCGACACGCTCATCGGTGAGCTGAAGTTAACGGCGAAGAACGGAATACCCACGATGTGAGGTGAAGACTCCCCAAGATAGTAGGATCCACCAGATACGGTTACTTACCACATATGGCAAGCGACAGTGTCACGGCAAGCGATCTACGGGTTCCATTAAGCGTGTTTCCGTTTTAGGCTGTCGTCGCGTTTACGACATGTCCCTCCGTGTGCAGGGTGCAGTTTTGACATAAGGTGCCTTTTACGGACTTGGAGACGATGCGGTGACCGAGCTTTCGACCCATTTCTGACGAAGCGCGTGGACGACAGGAGGACGGCCATAAAAGACGTCGGAAACAGGGATGGCTCCCAAGTTGTCGTACTCGCAGGCTTGGTCATGAGCACTTTCTCACCGAGCAGTTCCACTGGCATTCCGCCAATGAATTGGTATAACATATCGGAGACCAGGGAAGTCGCTTTTTCCGAATTTATGGTACGTGACAGACCAAAGCGTTCAGTCAGTTTGTAACAAGAGTAGGAGGGCGCGAAATCTGTGCACGCCATTCTCATTCCGGACGGGCCTGTCATATCACAGCTGGTGTGGGTTAGAGTCCCTTTTCTGGGAGACGTGCGCCAAGCTCGGACAGCTGCGCAAGTAAACGCAGAGCTGTGGTTCGACGCGTCAAGAGGGAGCGGAGAAGCTTGGGTGGATCTGGAGGGGCGGGTATTCGACTTCAATTTCAAGTCGAAGGATGAAGAGCGGGAATGCCAGTACTCGTTCACAGTCGTTGTTGCGCCTCAGCATGCGACTGGGAATGACGTCCATCCAGTCAATTACCACATAATGAAAACGGTGGACGGTCTCGACCGGGCCTGGAGAGGAAATGTTTTGGTTTTCAAGCGTGGCAAGTCCCGAAACAGGCCTTTCGTGGACATACAACCGGCGGATATATTGGCTCTCGAATGGGTCATTCCCAAGTTAGTCGCAGCTCAATTTGTGAGCTGCCCGCTGACTTACCTGACAGGGTATTCCTCGAAACGATCTCGCCCAATTTCGAAAGAGACGACGTGAACGAGTAGGATTGTTATGGTTAATGTTGTGCGCACGTAACGCAGCGAGACGAATAAAAGGCGCTTTCTTTTAGTGTCGTTCCACACAATGCCTAAGCACCGCCCAGCCCTGAAAACTCGAGTACAGCCGTACCGCAAAACAAAACGCCTCCCTCCTCATGACTTTTGGAGTCAATCCGACATCGTCCTATACATGCTGCGCTTTCTCGCTCTTATCGACATTCTCCGCTTCTCGCACGTCGACAGAGCGTGCAGCATGTATGCTAAGGAATATCTCAAGTCCAGAACCTATAGATACACGTCCCCCTTTTTCACCAAATGCCCAGGCTTCGTTCCTCCGTCTCACGAACAGGGCCATAGCTTTTTGTTCGAGGGCTTTTTTCGAGTGTTGGAGCGAACACACAGCTGGATCGTAGGGTCAGTTGCGTTGGCTGTCGCGTCCACTCTGTCCGATGTGCCACGTCCCGACAACTTGAACGTGATAAGCTACTACGAGAACTTCGATGCTTGGGAAACCTTTATGACCAAGGAGTCTGGGTTTGTGTTGGAGGATCGCAGTTGGAGTGCAGGGCCATATATTTCCACTGGAGGGTGGAGACTGATATTCCGTCATACTTCCATGCCGGTGCGTGTTGAGCTGAACAGCAATATCAGCGAGGTCCTGGTCTTGACGTTTTGCAGGGATCGGTGGTGACAATTACCTTTTCCTTGCGACGCAATCTTGGTCCCCTCTTCTTTGCGTCCCCGAACACGGACCAGATGATCGCTATTGGGGCGTCTGAAATCATCACTCCGGTCCTGAAAAATGTGTCGGAACAACAACACATACAAGGCTGGAGAAAGCAGATGCATGCGCTATATTTCGACCCGTTGTATCACCGTTTTTTCCGCACAACGTCTCGATTTCCAGGCGCAATCACCCTCCAGATTTCTACTACAGGTTGGGACAGGCCGTGCGGGATGTCTTGTCCAGGCCGTTGGAGGTCTGTTCACGAACTGAAAGGTTTCGCGCACATCAAGTGGGGTGGAATGGGAAACGTCGGTCAGGACATCGATCCGTCTCTTTCGCTCATGGCGAAGAGCAGCCTTTTATTTCGCTTTGGTGCACGTTGCAGGAATCCGAACTGCTCAAATTCACCGCTTTATACGGAGTAGAAAGGACATGTACGAGAATTAGGCACACAATGTCGGGTCACGTTGAAGTTTGGAGTAGATAGGAGGGGGAGGCTAATAATCATTGAGTCTTCTTCTCATCGCACAGAGGGAGGGAGAGGAGACATAGGCGGTGGCTGTCCTTCACCATTCTTTGCACCGTGGTTCTGGTTTTTCTGCCTTCACTTATCCAGGTGCTTCAAATCAGTGACACAGAAAGTCGTCGGCACACGTGATAAACGCTCGCTGCCGATTGAATTAAATTTGAATCTCCGCACTTGCTCGCAGCGACCAGCAGGCCGAAGAATGCAGCCAACAGTTACTTTGGGGCGAACTTCTCGAAGGCAAGACAGTATCTGCAACTTCCAATCTGCGACTTCTTTGCACGACACGCAACAGATTCGAAGGTCCCGCAAATTCCGCCAGAATTCAGCCGCAACGCGAGAGTCAAGTACAAGCTCAAAGGACGTTCTGTTAGGTGACTTTGTTGCCAGCCAAAGTGTTCGCAAGGGAGGGATCGAAAAGTCTTTGGTCTTCTGAGTCCGTGAAATGATCTGGACGTGCATACTGAGAATCAAAGTGCAAGGCGTCTGTTGAAGAGGACGAAGTAGCTATGTGGAGACCAGATCGGACCAGCAGGAGATGTGCGCCGGTATAGCAACTATTTGCAAGTCAAAAGCAGGACGGTGCAATGGAGCAGCACCTCGAACTCGCTGAGCGTTTCGGTCACGACTAGAACTTGTCTTAATGTCGTCTCCCTTCTAGGAGGACCTGAAGGGACAGCTCCTGCAACACACACGCTCCTCGTACCAAGACGCGCGGTTATTTGCTGATGCATGGAACGCAAACACAAAGTACTTGACCATCGAAGGCACCGTCAAGAAGCGCACACAAATTATCAAAGAATCGAAAATGCGCGTTGCACTGAGTTTGGACGCTAGCCACGAGCAGGCAAAATTCTTCACTGCAGAGACGAAAACTGTGAGGGTGCGAAATCGGTGGCAAGTCGACGGAAGGATTGACGTAGAGAGTTCAATGCATAGGCGGGTGAGTGGTCAGCGACATCGCAGCGCGATCCTTTCTTAAATTTCTTCTCCTTGCGGCGAACTGAAAGCGCGTCTATGTGAAGAGAACATTTCGTGCCTGGCGTGGGTACGGCTGGCCATTGAAGGAAACATCGCAGGTAGGAGGAGCCCACCAAAGCAAATCCGGTCGCGCACCAACAGGCCGTGTCCTCCCTCGCAGGCGCTACAAGTTGAAAAGGGTGTCTCTCACGTCCAACATCAGAAGATACGGTCAAGGCGAAAAGCTTCGATGCAACGTCAGGAAGAGACAGCCAGGCGTGTTGTCTGTCTACGAAGGCGAGACCCCAGTGTCTTTTCCTTGTGATCGCGGTACACGACGCGCAATCCACGAGCGAGGCAAGGTACGGCGAGCGACCATTGACGGACGAAAAAGTGCGTGGAAACAGACCGCTCGCTTAAAGTTCTGACGTAGAGAATCTGTATTCACAACTTATTCTACATTGTAGGTGGGACCTGACATGACGTGTGGCCAGACATAAGGAGGGATACGAGTACGGGAAGTCGGTGCCTCTACGTCGTTTTCCGCTATTGCGCGCGCTAATTCCCTTTCAAAGAGCTCATCTTGGATGGGATTCTCGGTTATCTCTCCACGACAGAGAGGACATGTGCCAGCGCGTTCCATCGCTCTAGCCATGCAAGCGTCGCAGAAGACGTGCACGCACAAGAGTCTACCGAAGTGAGAATTCGTGTCTGCACGCGCAGCGGCATGTAACTCACACGACAGGAAGGTTGAATGTTTCCCAACATATTGAGCAAGTGAAAAGTTCGGCAATGTCGTGCTCTGGGTCGCCGCCGTATTCGATGTAGTCGGTGGGGGGGAGAGGAGGAAGGCGCGCGTTCCTGAGAATCGCATTCGTGGCGCCCTCAGCTGCGTCGCCGTGGACGGGACTATTTTCGGCTGAAGAGTGCACTTCAATTGATGGTAGTGCATGCCATACGTCAACGTCGATTGCAAGGTGCGATCTGGTGCCGCTATCCTTTGTGAAGCGGCGATAATTTTCGAACGGATCGGTTTGCAAAGCGTGGGAGGGGCTGGGATCAACCGCTGGCACAGGAGTAGCTGTGGTTCGCAGACCACGAGCGAAAGCGTCTTTAATGGACGACTGGTATAGACGGGCTCGGGGGAAGTCCATGGCGAGCAGCGCATTTACTGAAGCCTTTATGCAGCACTGCTTGAAGGTACCTACCAGTTATGGTCTCTTTCGCCGAGTCGATTGCTCAAGTTGGACCGGAGAAACCGCATAAGAGTCGATGCCTTATTCGTCAGTGCGTCGCAACGAGCTCGTCGCTCGACCTCAATTTGTAGAACATACAAGTCAAGGCCACGGACCCGAAACAAGAGAAACATTTGGCGAGAACATTGGATTATGGCCCAAAAAGGAAATAAACAGCCGATCTCGTCCTTAAGCGGCCGCTCGAAGTAACTTTTTTGGCAACGTTTGCTGGCAAGAAGAGTAGCGATGCGCCAGTTTGCGTAACTCTCTCTTCATGACCATTTCTGGCTCAAGTCGCTTATTTTAGAGTGAAACAAAGATCACTTTCCTGCTTGCCGTACCACCGCAGTATATAACTGTAGGGTCCAGGACTGCAGGTTCGCCATTGCTTCATACCACTTGGCTTCCTCTCGAATGGACGTTGACATAGACAATAGAACATTCCGCTCAGAGCGCGTCGACTTTTTGAACTACTCTGCCGCGCAGTTACAGGGCGTCCTCTCGTGTATTAGGGGCAGTGAATATTACGCTGGACGAACCGACATCCTACGAGTTGCCGGTTGGGGAAAGGGCCATGAGCGCTGGAAGACGCTTCGCGCAGCTGTCCCGACCGAACCTAACACGCTACCGCCCGTGATTCCCCTTATTGTTGTAGGCTTGTTCGAAGCACAGGCTTTGGGGGGGGGCGGGAGCGCTGGCCCTGCGAACCCCGAAGTGGTGAAGGCGAAAAGGTGGGGTACAGTGGGGCCCTGCGGTAAGTAACTTCAGCGTCGATCACGTTTGGTGTGCTTGATCAGTTCACACAGACGACGAGGGCTTCGTAGGAGTGCAGGAGGAGTGCCTGAGGGGAGTGGAGGACATAGTCAGCGCCACGGCAGGAGGAAAGCCCGTTTTCAATGGGTGGGACCTTGTCGACGGACAGAAATGTTTGCGGGTCGGAGGACGCGTTTGGTTGCATGAAGGCGAGGAGCCCAACGGTGAGGTTCGGTGGTATTCTTGTTGCAAGACACTTACGGACAGCAGGTGCGGTCACTCTAGACGATTTGAAGATATCCAATCCGGATGTGCTCGACCGTTTCCGTACGGCTCTGTCCAGCAATTTTCGTCTCAGAGATTATGTGGCGTTCGACGTCAGGGGTCACCGCATACCCTTCAGCCTTCTGAGGAGCTCGCTGTCTGGTTCCATTGTGATGGTCACTGTGTCGGCCAGTGCCATTTCGATTAACAAAGAGATCAATGGCGTGTTCACTCCAGCAATCTCCTTGGCTTGTAAGCGCTACTATTTCCGCGCACGTTCTGCATTTAAATGAAGACAGTGGAAGTCATGGAGGTTCAGGTGCTACGCGCACCGCTGAAGGCAGCGCAGGAGCTCGTCCATCCGGCACAGACTTCCATCGCCAGGATCTTGAGTACAAAACCAGTACAAACGCAACCTCCGGTAAACGGATGGAAGTTTATGCAGTACCAGGGTCCTCAGGTAGGTTACTACGAAGTCAAATTTTGAGCGAGAATTCGTATCACGGTTCATGAACAGGATAAAGTCCATAAAGGTGGATTCGTGGCGATGCCGAACGCACCCAACGATCCCAGCCGGTCATTAAGTAAGCTACCGGAGGGCGTGTTACAAACGCCTCCTGTCGGTCACGGACAGTCTCTGGTAGGTTTTTCAAATCACAAGTGGTTGGTACTCAGCGCAGACAGTTCGGCCTCCAACCGGCGTCGAGTTCGCCCGACTTCACCTTTGACAACGTCACCCAGCAGGACATGGCGCTGGCAAGCCGGGGAAAGGAGCTGTCGACTGCCTCCAGTCAGGGACAAGGGCGGCGCAGTTCTGGCAAGGTAAGCCGACTTACATGGCCATCCATACTAAAGAGAGGTGTTTACGGACGAAGCAGGCGAGGAAGGGGGGAGGGAGACCGTTGAACGGAGCACACGCACGTAGTACTGCTGGCAAGGCCACTAGCGGAAGGCCGACTCCGAGCGAGCCTTCGAATGTCCTTCAACTAGAGGACGACGCGGGGCACCGCATGCGGGCAGCGGTAGAAACGCATATGCCGGTTCCTCGCTCTCCAGTTAAAGCCCGAGACAACCATGTAAATTTAAACATGTTATGCGCACTTGCCACCTATCTCATATTCAGCAGATCGGCAACTTTTCGCAGTCTGATCAGCACGATCAAAGGCCACAGTCTCGCGGATCGTTGCACGCCATGTTGGAGTTCGGGAACGGGAACGAAACGGTGTCTGTCGGCGACAGACAACAGGTGCTTGCGATCTTCCATCGACATGGATTTTCGGCGGAGACTGACCCGTGTCAGATATTCGGAGAGCGAGACGGTCGTGTCGAAGTTGCGCGCACTCGAGTGTACAAAGACGGCCAACACCCAGGCTCTCCTTTCCCGGGACACGGCAACATAGGTAACGGTATCGTCAGAGCGCCGAGTAGCCGACATGGAGAGGTCGGTGTGGTGCAGTATTTTGTGTGGCGAGTACTGAGAAGAGGTTTACCCAGGTGAAATCACCTTCGCTTGCAAGTGGAACAGCCGCTTCTCGACCTGCAAGTCGCCTTCATCAAAACACTTATCAGGTCCCTGCGAATCAGCGGCACCAGGACGTGTTTTCCGTAGATTTTTCAAGGGACATCACCAGACCTTCCAGCCAAGTGCCGGAGGAGGTGCGTTTCCGGTAGGGTAGTGACCTATACGAAAATTGACAGTAGGATGTTGTCAGGCAACCTCCGTTTCCACGGGCTTGCATGGGCGAAGGGCCTCAACGCCATTTACTCCTATGCAGCGAAGCTTGGACGGGACGGCGAACGATCAGGCCTATCGCCGTACAAAGTTAGGCAAGGTTTTTCGTGACGTGGACGGATATGAAAGACAGGGCCAGGTGCGTTTTCGTCGCAGAGTCCGTTTGTGCAAGTGCCGAAAGGACGGGTCTGTTAGATGGATGCGGGCTCGCTGCAGAGGAATGCCGTCAGGCCTCCGAGCCACCAAGAGATGTAGTGATAATGCAATACTGCCAGTAATAGCTGTATACCACGTTGCATTTCTCCCAGTAACAGCTGACCAGTAAAACCAGCCACATTGCAATGTTGCCGTAAATGATGGGAGACTTCAGTATTATGCTGCATCATTCTCCGGCTCATCCTGCCGGCTTCCAATCTGATCTAAATTCCCTTTCTAAGCTGCCAACAGTTCCCTGAACAATATCCACTGATACCGCATCAAAGTACGACCGTTTTTCGTGTTCAGAACAATATAATACCCGCATTCAGACAATTACAGCATTATATTCGCACGATGATCTATCAACGACGGGGATCAGACGTCATCGGCGTCTTGAAGTAGACCGTCCTCCTCTCCGCCATCAAATACCTCTTCACCCGCCACATCGCCTTCCTCGTCTTCCTCGTCCCTCTCCTCCCTGTCGACGTCGACCACTATACTTGGCCCAGCATCCTGAATTCCTTCCAAATACGCCGCCGCCTTCAAACGCAAGCCTCCCCACTGTCTTCTCAAACGCTGGCCCGTCACCTCTTCCCGCCGCACGTGCTCCTTCGCATACGCACACAGCCCTTCCGCCAGCGCCGGCGACGCCACGCTTCTTGCTGCCACACGCTTCTCCCACTCTGCACCCATCCAGACCCCGTACTCGATAGTCCGGCGCATCTCTTCTTCGATCAAAATGATGTCTTCGTGCCAACGGTGCGTTCTGGCATATGCCTTGCACCATTCCACTCTGAGCGCTGCCAAATATTTAGCATTAGCTTCATTATTCTCCACCCCAAACCATACACATACCGTCGATGATCTCGGTGTCGTTGTCGCCGAGCTTCGTCTTGTACCAAATCCAGCTCATTGTGTGTGAACCTTCACCTGCCGCCACAATACCTGCCGCCTCTATACCCCCTTCCACAATCTGACCCAGCCCTCGCAGCCTCTCTCGCTCCGCCTCCTCTTCTGCGCTCCGCGCTCGCTCGTTTATCCCCCGCACGTCTTCGTCAGCAAGCACCTTGTACACCTTCTCCCATGGGCCATGTCCTCGGATGCGTAGAATAGCGTTTCTGGCGTACCTGTACCGTAGTTTCGCCTTGTGAATGCGTATTTCCACTTGCCGCAATACCCCCTGTCCCCTCGTCAAACCTCTCTGCCCCCGAACGTTGCGATGGCAAAACCGATTTGTTCCTGACCGCACTCGCAATGCCCCTCGAAGATCCTCCAATGTATCGTCCAGCTCAGCCTCCCGCATCTCTTCCTCGATTGCAGTCAATCCCTTCTCACACACCTTCTCCCGGATATCATTCCCCAACTCTGACGGCATAAACAGCTTCATCGTTTCCACCGGTCGGCTTCGGTCTTCCAAAATATCGCGTTGAGCTGCTGGGAGGAAGCGACCCAATTCTGGCATGTATACCCGCTGCATGTTGCGAAAGCGATTCACGCGGCGGAGCAGGCTAGATTTGCGCGTCAACAATTCTATTTCTTGAGAGGGTGACGGATCCGTCGTTGCCTTGACATCGACTGCCAACGTACGCCTGTAAGCAATTCTTAGTCAGTGTGAGTGTGAATTATTCGAGATAGACCCACTGCGTGTCCTCGATATCAAGGCCGAGGGCAACAAATGTACTTGATGTATATTGCCGTTCGATTTCAACCCCTTCTCCCGTCCGCGTCAACTCGTCCTTACCGAGCTGGAGACGAATCTCCTTCAGAGATTTTACTGAGAAAAATGTAAGCATGATGATTTTCAGTTGGTGAGAGCTTACTAGGCTTCGACACCTCAAACGGCGATCCATGCCCTTCGGTATGCTGTTCTGATTCCCATTCTTTGACCCATGCCTTCCATCTCGTCACCAACTCGGGTTGTTCCGTCTCGATTACCGCCGTGAACGCCTCAAATGCATCCTTATGCTTCCGCCCTTCTTTCAAATCCCGCACCAGCCGCTGACTAAGTACCTTCCGGTAGGAAACCGTCCGCATCCAATTGTGGAATGCGAACAGACCCTCCAGAAACGCGTGACGCCCTCCCGGCCCCATCATCTTTGTCGATCCCGCGGCTCCATTAGTAAATTCCCAATTTTGCTCGACGTCTTCGCCATTCGTCATACCAGCCCCCCACATCCAATGAAAACTGAACGGAGAATGGCAAGGCCATTTGTGGCCGAGAATGTGGAAATTCGGCACTTTAAACCAGACTGATGTTGTTTCTGGGTTAATGTGCATCGCTTCAGGTAAGCCTTTCATTCGATCCCAGAATTTCTTGCTGTATTGACACGCTATGTCGTAAGAAAGAATGAGGTAGAGGGCGACGCAATTGAGGATGGCCGAGAAAAATATAAAGTCCATGTTACAATAACTAGAGACAGTGAGCTTGATCAAACGGCAGACAGAAAACCACTCACCGCTCCCCGCGCTGTAAATCACCAATCCCGTTGGGACGCCACATGTTGTGACGCGCACAGGTGACCCCGCCAACACCCGTCGTCCGCAAGCCTTTGCCGCGCTTAGCATCAGCCAAGAACATGGCTTGAAACCCGGAACACGTTGAGATCTCTTCTTCATCAACGTGATCACGAAGGTAAGCCTTGTACTGCTCCCGATTCCCGAAATACCCCAGACCGTCGTCTATCACTGGGTCGCGCGTTTCGTTCGACACGTCTCGATTTATCAAACGAAAATTGGCATCCGCTGCCAGAAAAGTGAAGTACTTAAATCTGTCGAGCCGGATGAATTCCAACGCAAAGGAGAGACTTCAGAAACAAGACAAACGCACCGGAGATCCTGCGGCATAGCCTCCCAATTAATCTGATTCCATCCTACCGGCAAGTTTCTCCCGTCTTGTGGACATGCCCGGCACTGGAGCGCCAGCTCACCTTGAGCCGTACCCTCGATGCCGGACGGGGAATGCCCTCGTCCGGCACGCTTCATCATCAACATCATGCGATGTTGACGAACAATATGTATGAAGGCACGACGTCGGTTCTGGGATCGGCATTTAGCAAGAGCACACCAATCAAAGCACTCTACATACCGGCAGCGGATTCAGCCCGTCGGCGTTCGTCAACAACTCCAGAGACCGCAAAAAGTGAAAACTTGACACTTTCGCCAAACAATTCAGATTTTCAAAAGACGCAGCAGCCCAAACGTGGCGCAGGTCGAGGGATCCAGCGCAGTTGCCGGCCACCAGCAAACACGCATCAGTTGCTGGCGGTGCTCGACGGTGGAGTCGCACGCGCAGAACTGGACGGCGACGTTATGTACCCCGTTGACATCAATGACCGTGAATTTGTACCGCCCGCGCTGCATAGCGGGACAGCTCGAACCCAGGGTGTGACCAAGTTGAACTACAAGCCCTAAGTTCGCTAGAGAAATGCGTTCAAAGTAGTCCCCAGTCCACCGCTGTTAATCACGATCAGTAATGAGAATTTTCTTCACTCGACAGACAAACCTCAATCCAGTGCGTTGGAAGAGCTTGATGCCTCTCGACGATACAGTCCTGGCAGAACATGGCCGGGCCGTGGCATGTCTGATTTTCGCAGCGGTATTCTGGCGCTGCCGAGCCGCAAGACGCACACGCGGACGAGATTTCCGGCCCTCCGCGCCCTTCGAGCCGCAGCATCTCATCGAGATACTCGTTACGATGTGTGACCCAGGTCTGAAAAGGCAGATCCTTTACTCACAATCAGCTCTGGGTACATAAAATCCGAATCAAAAATAACAGGCACTCACCGAATTGGTATACCGCTTTGCCTTACCCCGCTGCACGGAAATTCCGTCCGTCTCTGGACCCTGTTCTTCCGCAGCCAGAGAATCGTCGCCCAGGTCATATCCAAAGTCGGAGGATTCAAAAACCGCGTTAGTTTGCGGGTCTTCTTCAAAGTAGTCGGGAATCGACGCAAGACGATCCACAGGCGCAGACTCTTCGAAAATGCGACGACGATCGGCCGATACGCGCACAACAGTCGCGCGATCCGGTTGGTGAGTATACAAAGAGGGTGGTGGCGCCCCGCCGCGCACGCGACGGCGGCCTGACATCCTGACAGGACGGTCGCAAGACTGGATGGTGGTGGTAGACGAGAGATTCTAATGGAGCGTGCCGGCATGAGAATTGAATTGAAACGAGATAAGATAAACTCTAAATTATCGGACCGCGACCCGAAAACAATGTCTCAATGCGTTCTAATGCAATATTGCCAGTAAGGACCTTCTGTTTCTTATCAAGCACTCAGAAACGACAATGCAATATCGACAACCCAATACATAGTACTACTCCTCCACCTTAGGAAACGTGAGACCCTCCCATGAGTACTCAACCGCTGACCCTCGTCCCCATCCCGCGTAAACCGCCCTCAATGACGCTTCCTCTCCCCAATGCCTAAATGGCGGTCTGTGAATGATTCCGCGACAATCAGGGCATTTCCAGCTCCGCTCCAGCCACAGCCGAATACAAACGTAACAATGGCTGTGGCCGCACTCGTACCTGAGATCTAATTAGCGTCGGAGACCGGTTTAAACAAATCTGAACTCACGAAACTGGGTGGGCTTTGACTGACCTGCAGATCGTGCACCGGTGATGGTCTTGGAGCACCTCGTAGTCCGGAGGACGTCCGGCGTTGGACCACAGCATCTCCTCCGAGAGATCAAAATCTTGAGTGCGAAAGCCGCCGTCGGAGTCAGGCTCAGAAGGCCCATCCTCGGACTCTGTTATTACTAAGTCAGCTTCAGAAAATTCAGAAGAAACGGAGAATACCAGTTAACTGCCGCAAAATTGTGGTCGACGGCACCGCCAAGACAAAATTCGACCCCATGGGCACCCAGCCATGCGATCGCAACTGCGCCACGCGACTCGCTCCATCGACGCATCCGCAGAAAGCAACCGCCATTGTCGTCAATCCCCTCGTCGTCAAAGCCTCAACGGTATCGGCACGCTGAGCGGGACACGCATCGCCGCCATGCCCCAAGTAAATCCGCAAGCCCTGTTCACGCAAGCTGGTGAGGGTCCAGCCAGGAATATCATCACGCCATTGCTGCAATCAATCAGGAAACTAATCAATCACCAAAGATACGGAGCTGCTTACCCAGATGATATGCAAGAGCAGATCTTCATGTGCTCCGGTCAAACAGCCCCCGCACCGAGTTTGGACGACGCAGTCAGAGCAAGTCCACTCTGCTAGCGAGTTGCAGGCGCAGCTCGGAACACCGACTGGGTTGTCGGCGTCGTACTCGCCTGCGGTGTAGACAGCCCTATGAAAATGTTGGCGAGCGGGGCGATCTTGGCGAGAGGGAGCGTGCGACAGAAGTAGACAATCTTGGCAAAGACTAGGAAGGGTGCAGTCGTTGCACCGGAAGAGTGCCGCATGACCGCAGGAACATGTCGTTTGTGTTCGCCAGTGCGCCTCGGGCCGGGCGACGAGTCCCTGGACACTCTAACTCAATGAATTCAGCAATGACTCCACACGAAATGCAAGTGTAGCCAGCTTACCTGGATCATGGAATCTAACTCAGCTCTGGAGATCCAGTCACCCTGAAAGTTACCGCTCATGGTGGGGAGACGAAGGAAATTAGATGAAACAAAGCTCAATTTTTTCATGCGGCTGATGGTGATTGATTGGCGCGATCACAAGGGCGGGACTAGCAGAGAGCAGGACTAGCAGTAGCAGAGAGAAGGATATATTGCAGGAGGACGAAAACAACGACGGAGATGATTTAAGGTGAAGCGTTTAGAAGATTCAATAGATGGACATGGCGGTGGTAGTAGTGAATTAAAAGCGCCGCGGCGGCGGGCGAGGTAGGCTGAGCCCGTCTGGACGCATCCGTGTCGGCATCTTATCAACAAGGCAGAAGGAATACCACTCACTTGAAATATCCTGCGTACGCTAGACCTTCCGACATCTGCGCCCGAATGATGTTGCGACGGGGGACATTGTGCTGTGAGTCGTAGCTCACAAATGGCGCGAGCTGATCTTGGCGTTGTCCAGCAGGCATCAAGCGCAAGTGGCGTTCGCCGGTATTGAGATCTGTCGGCATTGGGAGTTGGAGAGAATGGTAGGAAGACTCAAGAGGTGAGTGTATCGGTGACAATCACATATTTGACGTCACTACTTGCCTTTTTTGGTCCCCTACAGCGAAAGTCGAGTCGCATTTCTGACCAGACTCGCCATCTCTCAGCATTTTTTAAGTACAGGGGTCACCTCTGCAGTATGCATACATTCCGATTTTAAAAAAACGGCGCTAAAATTGGAAACTTTTTGTATCAAACACTCAGTATTTTTTTTCTGGCTTGCCAACCGCTGGTCGCTGTACAAATCGGTTTTGGGCTGCGACTCGCCTGGGATGGTCCCAGTCAGAAATAATTTTTAACGGAAATTATCAAGGTACAGTTAGATGAAGATGAAAGTGTGGATGATCTGTGAGAGGTCCTAAAGTGGTTTTGTGACGGTCATGTAACTTGTCCTAGTACTTCATGGCCAAACGATGTTCTCAGCTCAAACATCCGCCTCGCGACCTCGATGAATACAGTCCTGGGTCTTTCGTTATCTCCCGCCTCTCGGGCCTCGCAAACTGACGCAAATTACAGCAAGACGCAGGGGAAACGGGTCAGACACCGACAGGCAGCTCTCACTTACTACACCGGGTGCGTGCCCTCCACAGTGTCAGAACTGTTCCCGCCTCATCTATACCTGTCAGACATCCCGAAGCCCGTGAAAAGAACCGTTTACGCATGCAAGAGCGAAGGTCACCGTCGCTACTGGCTTTGACACTGGCGACTAACTTCCTGTGCATAGAGCTCGTCTCAGGGCCAAGCGCAGACCTCCTCGGCTCATGCAATCTCAGGACGACACTCTTCCAGCATCTCCTACCCCGTCGCCGCCGATTATCGCTGCACCTCCTTCACGCTCCACCCCGGAGTGCGACCTCACTTCAGTAGACGGCACTCCTGTCGTTGAGCACCTCGCAATCGTATCTGTTGCACCACAAGGTCATGTTGCATCTCAAGTCCACGTCGCCGCCCCCCCCCTCGACTCAAAACGACGACTCCCTGTCATCTAGGTGCGTCGAATCATGACCCACATATCACTATCTCCTGTCTTGCTCATTTTCTTCACAGCTCGCCTTCGACGGTCGCTCCACCACTCTCCATACGCCCGGCACGCCACGTACGGACCGCCCTTGCGATTGTATCTCAGGTCAATGCCGCTCCGTTGACCCCGCCCACCTGGTTGGAGCAAACGAAGTGGGCCTACACGAATCGTAACATGAAGCCATGGGATTGGGGGAGGCGTATGGATCTTGAGCGATATTCGGAGCTTTACAGTTGGACCTTGGACGTTGCGTGCGAGTATGAGGACCCTTTAGACGATAGAATATCATTATGAATATATAATGGCGTTTTCAATTTTTTTATTGTGCAAGACGAGGAGGAAACAAAAGTGTGTACAATGTCCGGTGCATAAAAAAATTTCATTCGGCGCCTGCCCATCCACCGTCACTACCCCAATCACCACTAGAAGAACCCCAATCCGTGTCACCACTAGGGAAAAATTCCCGCCAATTAACATCCGCAGAGTAGGCGCTCCAAGTCCAATCGCTTCCCCAGCCCCCCTCGGTCACCCAAGTGCCATCACCCCACCCAATCCAAACGGGACGCGGGACTTCCGTCGCAGTCCACGCTGCCACAAATTCGTCGTCTTGAAGCTCGCAGACGGCGCGAGCAAACAAGATCTCGGGCAGGCGGAGGCGGTCGTCGATGATCTGACGACGGAAGGCGATGGCGAAAGTGGCGGCTAAAGAATAATAGATGAGATTTGAAGGGCGAGAAGAGGAATAAAAAACACTTGCCAAGCTGGGCCCGGACGCGTGTCTTTGCATCGAGACAGTCCGGCGAACGATCCTTAGGATCGGGATGGGCGTTGCGGTAATCGCGGAGGGAGAAAAAGGTCTCGGCCATCGTCTCCCCCCCGATCACAGAGGCGGGGTGATAGCAGATGAGGGACCCCTGCTCCTCAGAGAACGGGTGGCGACCAAAATGAGCCGTTTTTCTGCCTCTGTTGAGGCAGTGGAAGGGGAGGGCGTAGTCACGCCGCCGATCGTGCTCAATGAGAGGCGGGCCAGTCCGTCTTCAATTTGCTCTGTTGGGGCGGGCCATTTACGAGTGCGGAGGTGTGGAGGGGTGATGGAGGGGGGAGCGAGAGCAATGTGACATGTCACAGTAGCCGCGAGTGCTCCTGATTCCTTGACCCACCCCTTCACAACGCTTTCCTATGTCGCAAGGCCTCCCCCCCGTCAACATGACGCCTCAGGATATGGTGCCGGATACCGTCACCCCGGGACATGACCCTGGGCACTGGTGTCTTCCTCCGCTGCATTACGACGAGACACTTGCGAGTCAAGGTGCGGGAGGAGGATATGACTTGTATTTGGTGACTCGCGGACGAAAGGTCGGGATATGGAGGGATTGGTGAGAGGCGCCGCTGTAAATTGATCACAGCACGCACTGAAACAGCGCAGGACAGTCGCTCAATCGATGGTGTCGGGTTTCCCAAATAGTGCCCATAAAGGGCATCGCACCTACGACGCCTGCAAGGAAGAATGGCAGAAGCACTGTCTTCTGGGTGTTCATCCTCACCCACCCGCGCCTTCAAATCCTCCCCACCCCGCTCCCGCTCCCGCCCCCGCTCCGCCTGCGAGGCTTGCGACGGGGGTAACGGCGCCGCCGTCAAGGAGCGCTGCTGCGTCGACCATCAGCAGCCCCACATCGATCACCAGCTCGGGTGCATCAGCTCCCGACTCGCCCACCTCTTCTGCTCATACTGAGCGCTCTCTTTCTGCTCCTGCCCCCGCGCCTCTGCGACGGGTCGTTGGCCGACCTCGCTATTACGCCATTCTGGGCGGCGGGGAGGTGTTTAGCAATCGGTACGCAATTCTGCCTCGCTGACGAAACTACGCGTGTAACTGAAGTTCTTGTTTCTCTGTTGGTGGTCGCAGGAGCTCAGCGAAGCTGAGATTTGATACGTTGGTGGCGGAAGGGGATGACCCGCAATTGCTGTCTACTGCGGATTTTGACGAGGCGCTGGAGTACGCAGAGGGTGTTATATAAATTGATTTATTTGGCTATTAGTGTATACATTATTTTCTGCTTGGTCTTTGTGGATTCTAATAGTGAGTGAGTTAGAAGGCTTTTCGCGAAGTGGAGCACGTGCCAAACCTGACGCGTCGTTTATCGCCTAAACTTCCTCCTCCTACTTTGGCGCAGCGTCATGAGCGACGAGATTACCAACCCCAGTACCAGCGCCCACGCCGACGGACTCCCCCCCTCAGCCGACAACCCCCTTCCAGGAGGGGACGCAGTAGACGGACGCGAAGAGCAGACTGCCCCGCCGCCTAACAGCATCGTCTCAAAGACTGGGGAGATTTATGTCCCGCCGACGCGTCCGGCAGCCGTGCCGCGCCAGAAATCGAAATACGTTCGTCGGAAGAAGGGCGAGGCCTTGAAGAAACCGGGGAAGCCGGGCTGGATCTGGGGTACCAAACTGGAGTTTTTTTCTTCGCGGAAGGACGAGTGGCTGGCGGCTGTAGAGAAGAACACCACTGGGGACTTCTACAGGAAGATGGCGAAGTTATACACTTGGAAATACGGTTTCGACTTGAAGGATGAGCATGATTTTGAATGCGATGTCGAGGACCCTCCAGACTGGCTGGCGGATCACGTCGCGAACGAGAAATTGTCGGCGGCGGAGACTACGCGTCGCCAAGACTGCCATGAGAAGATACGGGAGGTGTGTAATTCAAGCTGTTAGGTCGAAAGTCTCACTGATAAGGATGCAGAGACTGGGTGGCTGGTATCGCGGCCAGTATACGAATCTTCTCAAAGAGGACAAAGAGACGTTCACCGAGCTCTTTGCGCCGCTCGGGAACGTCGCTGGGAATGCTCCGCGCAAACCCCAGGTCCAGCACTTCTATTCCACGACGCAGTATGAGGCGCGGATCAAGCCGCTCGTCGAGGAGCGACTCAAAACCCTTCAAAGACGCGCGGAGCTGGCCGGTGAGAAGCCACCACACGCCGTGAAGGTCCAGAACGAGGTAACGAAGGAGTGTTGGGAGCGGGAGAGCGAACAGTTCCAGGAGGACACGCTGCAGGCTTTGGAGCGTCACCACCAGGCCGCTGTCAAAGCTTGGAACGACGCGCGCGCTGATGGTCCGTCCAGGACCGCTGAGCAATATAGCGCGTAAGTGGGATTGAAGCTTTCATTATGGATTCGCACTTACATGTAACGTAGGTCTCTGAAGACCGCAGCGCACTACTTGCAGCCGTTCGTCGACAGTATTGCCGAGCGGTATGGCATGTGTGTGTCGTTGCTGATGGCCGGCCCCATTGGAGATCGTAATGGGCATATAGAGATGCGTAGCGTGCACGCGGGGAAGACGAGGGGTCTGGCCGCGAACGACTGGCCTCGTCATGACCCGCAAGGATTTTCGGCCTTGGAGTCGTCGATGGTGGACTTTGCTCATCATGTCTTCAGTGAGTTCCGCTATGAATCAGCTAGTGCGAGGTATTGATGATCGTTGATGCAGCGGACGCGGAATGCGAGGCACGTAGGACTGAGGCAGAGGCAGGGCCAGTCCGGCGTCGAAATTTGACGACCGCCCAACGTACTGGACTGGATCCCACGTCGAGCCCTCCGACCACAGCCCCAAACGCCGGCTCGAACGCGCCGCCTGCCTCGTCTGGCGGAGAGACGGTTACGCCCGACCGTGTGGAGCCCCCCCTTCCGCCGCCGCCCGCCAGCAATCCCGCAGAACAAGGGAATGCTGGTTTGGCCAATGGCCCGCCTGACAATCCGGAGGAGAATCAGGACTCCGACCCCGACGACGACGACGAGCGCGATGGCGATGGTGGTGAAGGTGCGAATGCGGGTGGTGAGGATGGGGTCGCAGGGGCGGAGAGGGGCGAGGCGTTGGCGATCGCGCGGCTTTGGAAGCGAAAGGACCGAGGGCGTTGGTCGGAGGAGCTGGGTCGAGCATTCTGCGCGTTTGAGCGGGTGAAAGAATACGGAGGGATGGAGTGGGCAGTGTGCGTCGCGCGGTACCTCGATTTCGAGAAGAAATGTGGCTACAGCGAGGGTGCGCTAATAACCACGGAGTCGAGGCCGGAAATTGTGAAACGGTGGATAGGGAGAGCGCGGAAGTGGGAGATACAGCAAAATCTCGGAGTGCTTGGGGCGGAGGGGATAGAGAATAGCTTCATTGATAATTGGTGGGGATGGTGGACGGCGATTCAGCCAAAAGAGCGGGGGCTGTACTGCGGCCTACTGGATTGGATTGGAGCTCGTTGATGAAGCTTCATGGACGAAACGGAATCATGCGCTGCTGTGGTGGGGAGAGACGGTATCGACGATGACACCGTTGGATCGTATGACTTGGGCGTTAGCGGTGGAGGATGTAACGTGGGTGCTTGAGCAATTGGGGCTACAGAAGGGAAGCGCGGTTGGCAAAGAGTAAGAGTGATTAAATTGTTCAGACGCGTACCTGACAACTCGCTATAACAGGAACATAGCTGCAGATGGAGTGGGGAAGAGAAAGGCGGGTGGGCGTGGGCAGAACGGAGACCAGTGAGGCGATTTCTTGAGAGCAGTGCGCCAGCAGCTAACAGTACACCGACAGAGCAGGACCAGCGCGTAAGCGTCGTAGAACGTAGGGTGATCTCAGATGGGAAGGGATAAGAGAGGGGAGTGGGACCGACGCGACCTGCACGTCGGGAGCTGACTTGCGGACTTGGTGTGAAAAGCAGCGTGCACACGTGTTTGATCGGCGAGGTGTCAAAGATTTGGTTCCGCGGATCGACCCAATCGATGATGTATATTTATATATAGCTTTCGTCGTTTTCGCTCAAGTCCACGTCGAGGGAAAAGGCTGGCGTACATTAAGAATACTGTAAGTCATGAACATTGTACTTCAAGTGCCCTGATGTACGAATTTACCCGCCGCCGAGGGAAATGGCTGAGAATCAGGATTGATGGGATCAGATTCAAAAAAGAGGTATTAATGCAATGGAGCTGGGCCGGAAGTATTCAAAAGGACCTACATGAGTGCATAATCTAATCCTACACTAGTACTGCGATATATATATTATTTTGAAGCCGGGGGGAGGGGGGCACAGATTGTTTGGAATGAAAGCAATAGCCAAGCAAGGGAGTATCAGGGATCAATAATGTGCAGCGGGGAAACCCGCTATCCACCCGGAAGCATTCGGGAAACTGTAGGGATGACGGCAATTTGACGGGAGTGATGCCCATCAAGTCCAAATGTGGACAGTGATGTGATGGGAAGACTTGGGGAGGGGGAAATCACTCATCAAGGCAGGATCATCAGTGATATATCTGATGATGGGCTGATATCATCCTAAAAGGGTGTTAAATGACAGTTCCACAGCAGGATTGCAATGTTGCGCCTCTTACTGGCCAGCAATTACTGTGCACAATGAAATGTTGATGACAGCTATTACTGTGTTATATTGTATTAATGTTAACACTATTACACTCCGAGCAGGATTAGAGATAACGCTGGAATTGCCGTTCACAGCACAGGCCAGAGTGTTCAGTCGATGGAGACTGCAGCGAACATCACTCGACCTCAAAGTCGTGTCACGCGTCATTCAAAGCGAGGGCACGGCGAGGCTGGGACAGTGAGATCTCAGTCGCGTGCTGCAGCGGGCGATAAAGTGAGTAATTGGTCAACAGAGCTGAACGACCTTAACAACGAGTTCGCACAGGTCAGTGCAAGTCAGGAAGATGGGCACCGATCCGCCCGTGAAGGTGCGCGTGAAGACGGGAAGTTCTATGTGCCGGCGAATGCGGAAACCATACCAGTCGTCTACCGAGCAGAAGAGGCGGGTTGTTCAAGTTCATGCCATACAGGACAATAACGAGGAACATCTTTAGAAGACCGTAGCTCCGTTGGGTATTCCGGGAACAGCACAGGTTATGTCAGCGACTGCCGAATATAACAAAGTGAGCGATTGTCCGGTAGAGCAGACTGGTTGCAGAGCGATAACGTCGAGTTCATTGCAAGAGCGAGCTGCTCCAGGGCTGGCCCCACACCGCTCACTCGAGCGAAAGCGAGAAAGAGAGACTTCGAAGCGGACCATCGGAACAGGTATGTCTGTTAAATTCATGTCTATGCAGAGCATTAACAACGGAACGTGTTTAGGTGGGCCTACATGGAAATGCCACTTTGGGAACAGAACTTTTTGTCTCGGCAATGAATTCATACAACGAGGTAAGGAATTCCATGCTCGTAGTTTCGTGCTATGTCGGTACCAGTGACGTTCTTTCTCTCTAGAGGAACTCGTTGAATCCCCAAGGCAATGACTATTTGTGGACAGCCGAGTCGATATACAGCAAGGAGCTGAACGATGCGACGGTGAAAAGAGGCACAATGCATGACAGTGGGGCGTACGTAGTGGCCCCGAACGACGTAAAGTTTATGTTACGCGCGATCGGGACACTGATTGATTCTACTCCATGTTTGTAGCTTCAACGCAGCGACGCATCCACTCACAGCCATACGAGCACGACCGTCGGATCTGGGGGCTCTTCGGATACTGCATCGGTGCACGTGCAAACTCCCGGTCTGTCAGACGCGGAGTACAATGGGATAGCCTCTGTTTATCCGCCGTACACGTATCCGACTGACTATTTCAATCCCACGGATGGAAGGGCAGCGGAGGTCGCTGCATTCATGGACAACGCAATGAACTTGAGTCCGAGCAGCGATCCTTACGGCGCATTATGGGATATCGACTTCAAAGGCCCTTTGTCTGTTTCGTTGCAGGACGTTCAAGTCACGGACATTGTGAAGGATGACGGTCACTTTGGAAGTTATGGAGCCGATGGTGTCGCCACAGACTACTCGTCCGGTGACACTATCTACTCATCCAGCAGCAACTCCGAGGAGGAATATAAGCTCGGACGCGCGGGGTCTTCCTCTTCTTTTGAAGGAAGCCAGAGCACCAGCGAGTCAAGTTGGGAGAGCGCCGGTAAGCAACGACAGCCTCTGCCGTCGAGACAGTGAAGGACTAACTGGACCGTAGATCATAGCGATAACAGCATGTCGAAAGTGGTGCCGCTAGAGACGCATAAGCGAAGGGCATCGATGTCATACGAAGAGACGGAGACGGAAGCGAAAAGACATAGACTCAATTGATGGAAAGCAACGAAGTATGCGCGTAGTCAGTTGAAGTGATAGAATGTGCATTTGAAAGGCGGTTACACTCAGAGATCAGTGAATTGTGTGTAAGGACGAGAATTTGTAAGAGAGCAAACAAACAGCGCATACGGTCCCAAGGTATAGTACTTATCGGAGCGAAGGTAAACGGGTTGTAATCCTTTTGACGAAAACTACACTCAATGCGCGTGACTAGCCTGGCAGAGTTTATACTGGCATAAGTTCGATGGTCCGTGTGGCTTGGGTTGCCATGAAGTGTTCTATAGCTAGTCGCGCTGCATGGGGTAGACTCCATTCAAAGCCCGTGGCATGACCAAGAGGATCGTCCCATTTGGATGAAAACTCTGGCTCCCACTCCTGTATGGTACGTTCAGCACGCCACCTTCTCTCCTGGGCTTTGGGGATAAAGGAAAGAAACTGCAATTTATTTTTGAAGCGTGTTCTGATCATTTGCATCACTGTCACTTCGGAACCGATTTCGTCCATAGCGCTCGCTTGACTTCTCGAGTACCCGCTCTCAGATAATCTCAAGAAGCGAAGATTTGGAATCAAGGAGAGGTCGCACAACTCCCGGAAGAACATTTCGTTGACACACTCTGTGTGACAGGTACCGAGATCCAGTCGAAGGAGAGAGGGACAGGATCGGAGGTGGGAAAGCAGGACGGATAAGGAGTAGGGGACCGGAAGGGAAATTTCCAAAGTCTGGAGGAGCGGGCAACGGGGAAGGAATTCGTCTAGGTCCTGGTGAAATCGATGGCTAGCTTCCGTGACGTGCAAGGTCCTGTCCGAGCTTCCTGAAAGGTGCAACTCAGTCAGGTTAGGGCAATCGATTCCCTGAAATGTCGTGGACCCGGAAATCCACTTCCAAGGAACTATGTATTCAAAACACGACAGACTAAGCAATTTGACGCGATCCGCACCGATCGGCAAGAAAACTCCTCCCAAAGAGAGTTTGGTGAGGGACGAGAGACGCTGTAAATGCGATGCATCAGCGCGAGCCGTGTTGAGTTCGGCGTAGACAGTCAAAGAAGACCAAGAGATATGAAGTCGGCGGTCAGGTTCGAAAGTCTGAATCAAAGTCAAGGACTGCATTTCAGATTCGATGTGGATTTCAGGTTGGAGATTCCTTTCCTCCAAATCCGTGGCCCAGTGGGGCAGGCCTTGTGTGGAAGGGTAACGTCCTGTATTCCATGGAGGTCCGACGACGTAAAGATTGGCGATGTCAGGAAGGGGCGCAGTTTGATGAAAAAAGGATCGTGCCAGGTAGCCGGACGGAGAATAGAAATCGTGAAGAGCTAGGTTCCGAATGCGAGGAATGGGTGCATCCTGAAGCGGTTGGCGAAAGATAGTCACCAGGAGCTTCTCGTTCAGTTGCGACCGTTCGGTGGGCATAATGACGTCGACAATGCCGGAAGCCGCGATATACTGAAGTTTTTTCGACTTCTTGTCGAGAGAATCACCGGCACCCAGATGCAGAGGATTCCAAAGAGAGGCAGCTGCGGAGTTGGTCAGCATCTGTCTCCAGTGCCTGCAGACCTGACTCAAGTCGGTTAAGGACACGACAGGCCATTCGTTTTCGTGACCGTATGCCCAAGTAAAGATGTGAATCCATATCTCCAATGGAACACGAGAAATGGGATGTAACGCAGATTCTGTGCCTGTAACAATAACTTTTGCCCATCCTAGCTTCATTTTCGCTAGGAGCAAGTCTCTTTCCATTTTTTGGACCTGCTGTTCGTAGGCAGACACTGCAGCTTCGCCTATGGGCATCCATTTGCGAATACGGGCTTCCAGGACGGATACATGTGGGTTTCGAGATTCATGCGGGGCTTGAATGAGAAGTGGGGACGAGTTCGATGTGAATCGCATGGTTTGAGGCGACGTTTCCGTGATAGGGTGTTCCATGGGATACTCGAAACACGGTGAGTTCATATGGAGACTAAGAAGGTCAGGAGCACTGAAGTAACTGGACTAGCTGTAAAGGAAGACGCACCGAACGAGATTCCAGTTTGTTTGAAGCTGTTCGGAAGTGAAGGACAAGTGTCTGGAAAAAGTCAGGGAGCACACATGCGGTTACGGTGTCGACAGACGGTGGATGTTCCATCTCTTCGTCGCGAGAGTTGGGTTCAGCGCCCTGAGACATGACCGTCTGTGAGTTTGGAGACTTGAAGCGAAGAAATTAGCAAGCGGAGACAATGCAAGACGCGTGTCCGGGTACTATGCCAGTAATGGTGGACGCGTGAACTTAATTTAGATAGAGTGTTAGGTAAGGCGAGCTTCGAACCAAGCTTCGAACGATCCGTTATTACCGGTATGTTTATTTATTACTGACGAGAACAAGAGGAAGAAGTCATTGCAAGTCTGAAGAGCTTCGCTGTACTGAGGAGGAGAAAAGGACGCGCGTGACTCTGACACGATGTTTGACCATGTTTGTTCCTGGCAGACAGGGAATATCGACCTGCTGGGGTCGCTCTAATGTTTGTACATGTTTGTTCCTGGCAGACAGGGAATATCGACCTGCTGAGGTCGCTCTAATGTTTGTACATGTTTGTTCCTGGCAGACAGGGAATATCGACCTGCTTGGGTCGCTCTAATGTTTGTACATGTTTGTTCCTGGCAGACAGGGAATATCGACCTGCTGGGGTCGCTCTAATGTTTGTACATGTTTGGTTTCGACCCAATTTAGCAGACATGCATCTCGGCACCGGATTTGACTCCTTCTGGCCTGACCTGTTCTGGCAGTCAGCCTTTCTGGGCAACAGCTCTTGCCTGTTTTGGCATGCAGCCTTGTTTGGGACTGCTCTGTTTTGGCAATAGCCTTTCTGGGCAACAGCTCTTGCCTGTTTTGGCATGCAGCCTTGTTTTGGACTGCTCTGTTTTGGCAATTAGCCCTTCTGGGCAGTGTGTTTTGCCTGTTTTGGTAGGAAAACTGTTTGTGGTTGTTTGTTTTTGGCAGGTTTCGGGGTTGAATTGTCACCTGAAAGGACCTTACTAAAGCAAGGTCAAGTCTCGACGTTGATTGAAGGGAGCGAAACAATCACTTGTCAGAATTGGATTTGGGACGAAGATCGAATGACCTCGCCTCGCGGGGGTGGTCGCTACGATACAAACCCCCGTTGAGGCTTCATGTAAGCCTTGTTAAGACGAATGTAGCCCCCTTCGTCCAAAGTTGATGACTCGGGTAACGAACAATGCGGAGCGCATCGAGTCGAGTCGAGACGAGGGCAAGTCCGCAAAGTGTATTGCAAGAAGCCGCAAATAGATCCCAGTGCGGCACAGCGTCAATATCGCTGCCAATTCAACAGCAGCGACGGCGCATTACGCAGAGGGTCTGGCGCCAGACGTGAGGAGGAAAGGTTGCATTGGCATTCACGAACGAAGGACGACGGTCAGTAACCAATTTCGATTTGAAGACACAAAAAACGTGCCTCGAGGGGGCACTCGCTGACGAGACAAACCCCGCTTAAAGCTACACGTAGGTGTCGCCAATTCTTTCTTGTTCATTCGCCGCCCATTAAGGTGGTCATAAATCCAGATCCGTCGAAGTGAATTCCAGATGTCGCTTCCGATGTGATACTGCGAGTTTCCAGGCTACACATAGCCAATTCCATGTCGGGGAAGCTGTTAGGCAATTTCCTCTGATATCTGCGCGTAATGAGACCCAGAGTAGACACGGACGCGGAGAAAGAAAAAGCGAGCCTAAAGGAAGCAGCGAAACGCGCGAAGCGCATCACAGAAGCCGGAGGGAGGACCGCCGCAAATTCCAAAGACGTCGAGTGGCGAGTTTGAGACGAACGCGGAGCCGCTTGAAGTTGAGACTGTCGTCACGAGGACTCGAATCCAAACGTATTGCGAGGTCGTAGAGGCAGGCGCCAGAGCGCAGAAGAGAAGCAGGGACTTGGTTAGAAATGGATAGGCAAGGCGGTAATGGAATGATGCGCCTCGCGGGGGGTGCTCGCGGACGAGTCAAGCCCCCATCGAGGCTACCTATAGCCTTCGTGAAACTCAAACCCCCTCCTTCATTCCGCTTTGAATGGATGGCTACGACCGGCCGAGGCAAGCGGAATCCCATACGATAGCGGCGTTGATTCCGATCGAGTAAACTTCAGAGCGTTGTCGAGCAGCTCGTTGGCAGCGATGCCAGATTCGAGAAGGACGCGGAGCGGTTATATGGATGCAAGATGAAAGTCGAGAACCCGAATACCAGGCGATTGGCGCGAGAAAAGAGTATGCAAGGAAAGACGGTCAATAAAACTTGCAGGTGTGAAAGAGCAAAACCACGCGCCTCGCGGGGGCGTTCGCGAACGAATCGAACCCCCGTTGAGGCTAATCATAGCCCTTTACAAGATTCTATACTGCTCCCGTCCCGTGTGTGCCAAGCTATGCGTGAAAGTCGTTGTTGATGAACGAAACGAAACAGGTCGAAGTATGGCGTGTGGCGAGGAAGAGCGCTGTTCCCGCTCGTTTTGGAAGCTAGAAAGTCGACAGTCGGAGAAGAGCCGAGCCAACGTCGCCAAGAACTTGCGAAGGAGATGCAACGTTGCAGATCAAGCGGGGAGAGCGCCAGGCGGACAAGAGAGATGACAAGAGAGATGAGACAGTCGTTGAGAGAAGAGAAGACGAGACGCTCTAAAACGCGTCAAACGCGTCGCGTCGCAGACTGCAAGCGCGACTCGGAGGACTGAGGAGGGAATTCGAGATGTTGTGACGGTGACTGATTGTCACGCATCCTCTTCGTCTCTCCCCTCGTCAGCCGCTCGCTCACCGTCCAACTTCCACGCCGCAGAAGTCCACCCATTACGCCTGCACAAGACGCCACCTCAACGGCCTTGGATGGAGGTCGTCCAGGGGGGGTTATTCAGCTCTTTTAACCTTGATGAACGACATCTGCGGCGTGGGCGCAGCCGACGACTGGATCCTTGGCAGCGTTTGATTCGCGGAACGGATAGTTGCGTTCGAAGAATTTCAAGGTGCGTGCTTTATTGGTAGAAGCTTGAAATGAAGCTAAGGAAAGGAAAGACTTGAAAGATTTTGAGATGGAAAGGCGAGAGAAGACGTATCCGGGTATATGTGGCCTCGTAACGCTCTGAGACGAGTCGTTTGCGAGGGTCGAGTTGCCGTGACGATAGGTTGACCGGGTAGAGTCTTGAGGTAAGTCCCAAGGGTTCCACAGACAGGTTTGAAGCTGAGTTTTGTCAGCGGCGTGTCTCGCGCGCCCGCGCCTGCGTGATCAAAGCGAGACAGTCGTCCCAATACCTTCCCGCTTCCACCGGAGGCTCGGCGCGCAGCCCTCGCGTCGATTACGCGCGAGGTCTGCGTTCCATTTCGTCCATACGGTCGCGCCAGCAAGCGCGAAAGCCCAGAAGTTCAGTAACGAAGGAATGGCCGTGAGCGAGAGGGAGTTTGTGGAATCAACGGCGCAAGCGGCGAAGAGCGGGAGGTCTTCGTGACAGGTGAGCGCAGTCTTGACGCCTGCGTCCATGTGCGAATTGATGGTCCATCGTATCTTAAGGTCTAGTGACTCAATCTCTGGCGCCGAGGTTCGAAGCCCCCCACCCTCGACCCCATTCGCATTCGCGAAGGGCGGAGACGGGGACTTGGACCTGCTGGCTGACACATTGGCGATGAGGGGAGGTTGAGCGAAGGAAGGACCAGGGAATTCTGTGAGTAACGATTCGTCTTTGTTGGACTTATCTAAATGATCGTTTCTCTCGTCTAGTTTCACCTTGTCCCTTCAGTTTCCGCTAAGCGCGATCGACGACTCGTGCAGGTGGCCATTGCCCGTCCAATCCAGAGCGGGCGCCCTCTCTTCCGAGTCGATGACCTTCAAATCCACTGTAGGTGATTCTCCGTCGGGGCTGACGTCTTGCTGATCTGCCGTTGGCAGACGCTCATCGTGCATTCCATACTCAATGACGACGTTGTCGAGGACACGCGGAGGAGAGGGAGTTGAGAGGATTGAGGAGATTTCCGTGGTGAGTAAAGGACCTCTTCGATGAAGGGTAGACTCAGCTGATATCTCTTCACTGCTTGTCAGCCCCTCGTCGCGTCTTGCTTGTCCGTCCAGTGCTGGCGCCGACACTACGCTGAATCCAATTCTTTTGAGCCCGGTGCGTGCCGTCATTTCCCTTAATCCATCCATGGTACGAATCTTGAAGGAGACATAATAGATTCCACCATTCATAGCTACCACGGATTGCCCCCCAGATTCGGCCGTGGATGGAGTATTGAGGCGTCCGGATCGGGCGGGTACGCGGCGGGCAGAAGAAACGCTTGCGGTGAGTGGGCCGTCTACGACGCGAGTATCGGGAGACGAGGACAGTGGTGAACAGAGTTCTTCTATATCGTTGTCCATACGCTGACAACCCGGTCGCCCCCTATCTTCAGCATGAGCTACGACATCCGTAGTGGACAACTGCGGGGGAATCAAGAATGCGCTGGAATAATTCTTGGTATCGGCGGCGCCTTCCACGGTGAGCAACGATTCGTTTCGCGGCAATCCAGACTTAGCTGATGCGATTCCTTTCCTGCGCAGGTCCAAATTCGCTCCTGCGTCTTTGACCAACGCACACCCCTGTATCAAGACCAAGCGGTTGACTCGTTCGGATGCGGCGCACGAATTCACATCGAGCAACTTCAGCGAGGTTTGAACAACCGAGGATTCGTCTAAGGTTCGAGTTTCTTCATTGACGTCCCGGCATCGCTCATTTCCTATGCCGTCCAGCCCCCCAAACTCGACCGCGGATGAAGCCGTCGGGTCGATTCGCCCCCCAGACTCCACTTTAGGGAAGCGCTCGCGCGCAGGGCAGGAAGTGGGGCGGGGTGAAGAAATAGACGAGCCCTCGACGCCCATCGGCACCAAGTGGGGAACAGAGGAATGAGGAGACGAGAATGAAATTGCTCTACCACTTTCGGTGAGTTCTCGTTCCGCGTTGATGCTGGAATATTGTTGACGAATTCCTTGCGCCTCAAGCTTCACCATTCTTTGGTTGTTGATGACGGGGACAGGAGTCAGTGATGAGTGCGTAGCAGGTAAGAGTACGGCGCCAGGCTGCGAGGAACCGGGAGGAGGTTTGTGGCAGGCGAGTCGAATTTCTTCGTCAATGTTGCTTAATTCCTGACCCTTTCGCCCCTCAAGCTGGACTACCACTCGAGGAGGCGTGGGGGACGGATCAGGAACGGAGCGGAACGAAGATGCGGATGTCACCTTCACTTCAGTGAGTTGTTTCGCTGTGTTACCATTGATATGCTGTTGATAGAGCTCCCGCTCCCCAAGTTCGACCACGACTCTGTCAGCGACGCAAGGAGGAGCGGAAGGTGGAGAAGTGCGAGAGGCCGAAGTGGATGGAGCAATGTCCTTGGTGGGTCGAGCCTTGTTGTGAGAGTTGTTTCGTTGCTGATGAATATTCTGCCCCCCAAGCTCGACCGTACCTTCTGCGAACGCAGAAGAGGGAGCGGGAGACAGAGAGGTAGAGCATAGAGACATAGAAGGAGTAGGAGAAGCGACCGGTACGATTGAGTGAGAAGACGTTGTCTCAATCGTTTGTGTAACGGTGAGTTGCTGCTGCCGATTTTCATCCAGTTGGCGTGCCAAGCGCTCCGTTTTCAGCTGCTGTATCTTAACTGCGATGGATATGAATTGCTTTTGGCTGTCAAGCCCAACGTCTCGCATCTGCCCCCCGCGCTTTACTACATCCCGGACAGCAGCAAGCGGAGGAACAAGAGGCAGTGGAGAAATGGACGGAGTTGATGCCGTAGCTTCGAATTGGGCAAGTACCGCTCGAGGGAGCTTGATGCGGAGGTTGAGGGGGAGAGCCTTGATGAAGCTGTCCATGGATGAAGACCGTTGTGAAGTGGAAACCAGGGAACCACGACAGAATGATTCAAGATCTGCCATTGCGCCGTAGATCTTGTCGAGCAAGAGAACCCAGTGAAGTACGAGCTGGTTTTGAGTAGCAAGTCGACCTGTAAGGTTGCATAGAATGCGAAGTTCTTCATGCGCGAATGTCTGGGATCCATACAGCCCAATGTGCGGAAGAGCAAGATAAAGGAGCTGTCCAAGTGAAGGTACGGCATTTTGAATGACTTCGACAAGCCCGGGGTGTAGTACAAATCCACCATGCAGTAGGGAGATGTGAGATGGAAGGAGGACATGCTTAATGATTGAATGGCATGTTTGAGAGAGGGATAACATTCCAATCTCAGGCTGGGGAGACGTAGTATATTTTGACCAAATGAAATCCAAAGTGTAAGGGTCTGCCATGACGGGAGGAGATCGAAGGAGATCCGGCCAGGGGGTTATGACAGTTCCCAATGTGTCCACTTTGTAAGGCTCCAGGAGCGCTTACAAGGGTCACTGTCTAACGGTATCCCTGGCGGGAGTGGAAAAGCCTTATTTTGTGGTAAAGACCCTTTCTTGAACGGTCAAGCTCGCAGAAAACTACAGAGAGTCGAATTCTCAAGCTCTCAGGCGTAGTTCTCTTCAATCCTTCGAAAACGAGAGGACTGGAGTCGACTGAGAGGGCGATCTGTAAAGATCAGTGGAAATAGTCGTATAATCAGAGAAATATAGCCTCGCGCCTAGAGCCTCAAATAGAGCCTAGGCAAGGCCAAAATACGTCCAACCGACACCCGTGCCTCTCACAGAGCTTCGGAGTTACTCAACGAAAGCTGAGGAGGCTGAATGGGTGATTTGGTAGAAGTAAAGATGATAATAATCATGTGACCTGAGTACATGTGACTTGTAGCTAAAAGAGTAAAGAAAATACGTATATAATACCTTACAAAAGTCATCGAAAGCCAACAGAAATTGGCAGCAGTCAACGGTTCGAGAGAGGAGCTGCTCAACACACATACAAAGCTGACGGAACGTGCCGAAAGTTGTTATCTCATGTCGGTGATTGCCAATATCCCTTGGCTGCTGCCAGCCAACGAAAACCGCCGGCGGCCACCACCGACTGTGTCTTATGCGGACATCTAACTCTGACTTGTGTAGTGTACTTGGATGTAATAACCTTTATTATTGTATATGTCTCCAGGCAGTTGAGGGTCCAATCCCAGTGTGGGTTTTTTTTTTTGGCATTTTGCATATTACGGGTCTGGTGTGTGGGTTGCAGTTATAGCGGTGTTGCCAATTAGGTTTTAACCGTCTTCTACTACCTGCTAACAAAGGATGCTACTATATATACTTTGTTTGGTCCCTATATATTTACAATATACCACATCTATATATAGACTCGACAGTTTCCTTATTGGGGTTGTGTATATTGTGATCATATTGTAGGCATATTAGCCAATATGTTCAGCATAGACACTATGTTTATATAGTGTGCATATTGTAGTTATATATCAAATATAACCTCTATAGGTCATGTAGTCATATTGTGTATTATATTTATTGCTTATTTAAAAAATAATTACCATAGATCTTCAATAGGTCACATGGTTATATTGTACATTGCTCCCAGTGGAAACTACCTGAACGAACGTGATGGAATGTTCCACTCACGGAATCGAACCTAATGAAATTTTGGGCGTGAATTCCACAAATTAACAGTGAAATTCATTGAATCTTTGCCTGAATTTCCCCATAAAATGGCATGAACGAGCTACGGGAAAGTCAGGGGGTTCCGCACCTACAGTGACGCGCTTTGGACCAGCCGCATTCTGATCCGCATGCGTCCCGTGGTTGCCTCTGTCTGGTCTGAGGTGGTGGACGCCTCTGTTGGAGGAGGCTTCCTAGCCCTAGCTTGGAAGTTTCTTCCTGACAACATTCGCCTCCAGATGCTCTCTGGCCAGACACCAGCTGACATTGAGCGCTATCTTCCCCCTACTCCCTCGCGGTACTGGACCCCTCATAAAACATTTCCTCTAGAATACCTCCTCAATGTTGGTGTTCTCCGTATAGTCCAGTATGGCCCTTCCCCCACCGACATTATCATCATCATCACCAACCTTCACGCCGGCATCATAAAGCACGACACTATCAAAGCCTTCACTGTCTCCGAGATCATTTTAAGTGGCGAGACCCTGTACCAGCTTACGCTGGCAGAGGCTGAGAAGATGCGCGAGGAGGGGATACTCCTCCTTCGCTCTACTACGGAGGATACTTGGGCGTATTTCACTACTCTCAAGAAGTGCACTGAGGCTAGGGCCACGGAGCTAGGGCTTCTCCAGCACCTCGAGAAGCTCAAGCAGCAGTTCATTGACATGTCCTGGGCTCTGGCTCACCTGCGCTCTAAGAAGGCAGAGGGAAAGACTGACAAAGAGCATGCTGACGACTTTACTATCCCCGGAATCACTCATGCTGTCGGCCCACCCAACTCTGCCTCCCGCAAACAACAGTTCCACTCCCTCCACGCTGACTACAAGCAACACCTTGCTGGCAGTCTCAATCCTGACCCCTTCTATCTCATTGCCTACCCTTTCCGTCACGATCCCTTTGGTCCAGATATGAAGAAGTGGGTTCTGGAGAGGAAGGAGGGGTGTTGGTATTCTAACGCTGCGAGAGTGTATGGGAGTGACGAGGAAAGCTACCAACGAGCTATTGAGAGCCAGCAGGCTCTGTCCAACAACAAGGCAGCTCTCTCCAAGGGCGGTCACCTGGGGACCTTGACGATGCGGACTCGCAGGGAGGAGAAGGAGGATCCACAGCGTATGCTCATGGAGTTCTTGTGTGTAGCTCTCAAGTGGGATACGCACACGCTGGCTGTCCAGGACACTGGGAGCATCAAGGCTGAAGGATGGCGGTATGCTCTTTGTCAGACTTGTGATGAGATCTTTCTGGCCAACGGTCGCGACTCTTACCATGTTTGCATCTTTGGCGATCCCCCCACTCTTGTCACCAACTCCAACTATCCTTCATTGAGAATCCTCCGCTTCCCCCACCACGCTCTCCATGTCCCTGCCCTCTACGCTCTCCTCTCCCCCAAGAACCTTGATAGTCTTAACATGGTCAAAGTCTCCGTTTACAAGATCCTTAGCCGTCCAGCCAATCAAGTCCTTGTACGCGAGGAACTCCCTAGTTTTGACATTGAAGACCTACGCCATCAGGATCTCTTTATTTATCGTCTCGCTGATGAGCCACAGGCAGCATGGCTGGAGGCTACCTACACTATTGATGTTTGTCTCGACTTTGTCAGTGACTGTCCCCAAAACCTGTGGCCCACTACTGCTGAAGATCGGAGCAAGGCTTATGGGCACAAGGGCCCTGTCGACTTTGATGCGTGGGTGTCTGAGATTGGCAAAGAACGTATGTGGTTTCTTTCTTTCTTTCTACTGCTACCTGCTCAGTGTATTCCAAGGCTTCTATATGCGTTGTCACTGGGGATGGGCTGGCACTATTCAACCTCATTCCGGTGTACTCGACCATGTCTGCGAGTGCGCCCTCCGGATTGCTGAAGCTCAGAACCGGGCGCCTTCAAAGATGACGCGAGCTGGGGGTGGTCCGCGGGACTGCGACTCTGTTGTCCCTGCAAACAAGCACTTTGTGGGATCGGTCTTTGATCTGCCTCCAGATTATCTACATGCCTCTTGGCACTACCGGCGAGTCTTCCCTAAGCTAAAGTTTTAGAAAAAGGCAAACAAGTAGTAGTGTACTCGCATATTGTACTTTACTTTTTATGATATTTTTTCACCGATGGATTCCATCGGTGACTCTGTTTACATTTGTTGTTTGTCCATCCTCTTGATCAACAAGAGCACGTCTTTGTCTTTCACTCCCACCACAACTCTGGCTCCTCCTCTCATAACTCTTACTGCTGCCTCTACTAGTCTCTGCTAGTGTCTGCTCACTGTCTTTGTCTCTCCTTCTCCATGTCTCAAGCTCAGCGCCGCCAAGACTGGCTCAATCAGATTGCTACTATGCAGGGTCAACTTGGAGAGCTCATTGGCACAGACAGCAGTCCAGGAGGCCTTGCTTTTGCTACTCAGGCTGCCCAGATGACATCCTCTATTGACACTGTCTTGCACACTAGAGTTCCTCGCCAGCCACCTTCCACTCAGCCTACCCAGCAGCCGCCACAGAAAAAATCAAAGAAGAGCAAGGAGGAGGGTACCACTGTGAGAATAATCATTTTCTGTATACTATGTAGTTACTCTGGCACCAGCAGTCCGACTGCCGCCTTCTTCGACGTGAAAAATCCATCAATACCCGTGTTGGTGCCGCCCTAGCTTCTGTCACTCTGCCTGGCATCTCTCTTGAAACCTACTTGGACTATTATATGAATGGCATCACCACTGACCGAAATGCTAAGCGTGAAGATCTTGCACTCTGAAATGTCATCCGTGGGTACGATTGTGAGAGTCAAGAAACAAAGACAGAATGGGTGCGTACTTTGTATATCTTTCTCGTTTCTGACAAGTCATTGCAATCAGACCACTGCGGTAGAGGCTTTGGTTGAGCCTGAAGAGACCAGGTCTGAAATCTTTGGGAAATGGAAGGCAAACTCTGCTCAAGACGACGTCCATCTTTGGCTCACCAAAACTCACACTGTAAGGTTCATTCTAGATATTCTGAATATATTTAACCTGCTTCAGCTCCTCGAAAACCAGGCCCTTGCCAGCCATCAGACCCAGCTCATCACCCATATCATTCAAGCCATTGGCACCATTGAATTTGCTCAGGTATGGAACAAGCAGTCCAAGGGCATCAAGACCAAGGTGTACCGTCACATGTTTGCTGAGCTGCCGGCTGAACGAGAGCATTTCTCTGGGCTTGACAAGAAAGGTATCAGTGCACTGGTGAAGGGTGAGAGGAAGCAGGCTTTTCATACGTTCACGAGACAAATGGGACTGGTGAATGCTGCTTGCAATAAGCTAGCAGAGGCGTATCAAGAGGTGAGTCTCTATTTATGATTTTGATTTGTGCTAACTGGCGATAGTTTGGCCCCCAAATTTTCCTTGATCCTTTCTGGTCTTCCGCTGAGCTCCATGCCAACAAACACACTGAAGACTGGCCTCGGGTCTTTGCTGATGTTGTCAAGAATCTGTCACATGACCCTGATGCTCCTGACATTCCCATTTATAATCACCACTACAAGTCAAATGCGCGCGCTGTAGTGGCAGTCTTGTATGCAGTGGATGATGAGTTGTGTCTTTACGTTACTGATTTTCTGCAGCGCTCTCCTTCTAATCCTTATATTTGGAAGACCGCTCAGAGAAAGTAGTGGGGCTTTATTGCTGTTTGTTGTACATTTTAGTAACCTTTACCTATTTTATTATCTTGAGAGTTTTGTATTGCAGTATTAATATAGTTTGGTGAAACTCAGATTCTAGTCATTTACCATGTTGCTACGGTAGCTTCAAGGGCAGAAACAGAGTCGTAATGTCAAAAATGTTCCACCAACTGCCTCGGTGCATGTTAAATTTCACCAACATAATCCATCGGTGAAATATGTGACATCACACATCACATTCTTCAAAGAATTTGCTCGATACCACAAATGGTACTACACATCACGCCTTCCAATATGCCCGTCGAGCCCTTTGCTTTTCTCTTGCCTCTTGATAGCTCTTTGCCTTGTCGACATTCTTCTTCGTTCCTGTACTGTGCTTGCTGTCTGTAGTTCGAGTACCAGTACCAGTACTGTCTCTGACTGCATCTCGTGAGGCAGCTCTCAGATCCCTTAACGAGGGTTGGGCCTTTCTTCTGCCACCTCTCAGTTGATCTTCTGGCAGTGGCTCAGTCGAGGGAAACATTGTGCCATGCAGATTAGAGCTAAAAAATGTCCTGTAATCTATTAGCGCAATACAATGGTGATTCACAGCACGCACCAAAAAGTATTTGTGCGAGTTTTGATATAATACCCGTAAGAGGGGAAACAGAAACTATATTCACCAGGCAGGGCATTCCAGTTGGTAGTAATGCAACATCCACAGCATACATCCTTGTCTGTGTGTTGTGGGGTACCCACAGCATACATCCTTGTCTGTGTGTTGTGGGGTACAGTAGCCTGTACAACGGTAGATGTTTGTGCCTGTCTTGCCCAATTGATCTGCGGTATCAGTCTCACACTTGAGTTTCTTGTACGCCTCAAGGTGAACAGCCCTCATGACTGTCATCATGACCGTATTGTCCTGTTGACTGTAAGCTATATCACAATGTTCAAAACAATACGCACCTCAACCTCATTAAAGACGACATCTATATCCTCCAGTGAATCTGCTTGAAATCGATCTGTAGGCGTATACACAGAGCCACGCCCTCCGTCCTTTGGCAGACTTGAACCAAAAGCTCTCATCTTACTGCTTCCAAAACCATCAAACTGTCTCCCTCTGACCAGAGATGTGGCTTTAGTTGCAGCCTCATGATGTTCTTGCAGGTGCTTGAGTACATTTGCAGGAAACACATAAACAACCACATCAAGCTGTTTTCAAATTAGCCAAATGCAAAGATGAAAGTCCTTATTGCCAATTCCCTACTCGCTGACTTTAGATTCATAATCTGGCTTCACATAATTTAACACACCCCCATTTTGCTTAATAATGGTTCACTAACGGACTCTATCAGCTTGATATGAAAATGAGATTCTAGGGCATAAACTACAATTACACACGCCATAACCAGTCGGCCACGTTGCCCCTGGACTGTTTTGAACTGAAATACTGTAGAAAGGCCGAGATTATGATTTGATGAGGGTTTTGGACTTATTTGATTTGCTGATAAAGTCTATTAGTGAAAATATATATATAATAACTACACATACCATAACCACTCGGCCACGTTGCCTCTGAAGTGTTTCAAACTGAAAGAGTATAGAAGGGTCAAAATCATAATTTGATCAGGTTTGATGATTTTGAAATGGGAAACTATTGTTGACTCTTCAAATTTTGCTGATAGACAGTCTGTTAGTGAAATGTGACATAAATAAGATTTGTTGCAACGTACAAGCTGACATCAAACAATATCCCTCCAAACTTCTTGAGCACAATGTGACTGGCCCTCCCATGACTGCTTCTTTGTATTGAGCTATTCTTCACGATGGGCCTGGTGTCTTCTGGACAGCTCGTGGTATTGTTCGTGGTGTTTGCCTATTAGACACCGTTAGTCTGGAGGACTATCAAGCCAAGCGTGGATCAGAGGTGTTTGGAGGGTTTTGGGATGTGACAACTGCAAGATTGGTTTCTGAAGGCAAAAGATAACCTTGAAGGTGTAAGATACGTATTAAAGTTATATACCAAAATACCCTTTTAGCATTCACAGTGGAAAGAGTGCCGGAGTGTCAAATTTCTGCACTCAGACAACGTTTAAATCAGAAAATAAGAGAGAAACATCGCACACGCTAACCACTCGACCACGTTGCCACATTAGCATTCACAGTGGAAACAGTGCCGGAGTGTCAGATTTTTTCCACCAACTACGTTGGTGAATGTCAAATAAGTTGAAATTTCACCGATGGATTCCATTGGTGAAAATGTATTGTTGAAGTATTTATTTCTCTTCCATTTACCGTACATACCTTACTTTCTCCAACTCGCAATCCGTCCCGTTACGCGTCACACATTCCTTATATAGCTTTGTATCACCGTCACATTCTGTAACGGGTCACGTTTATATTTTTGAATACTCTTTAGCTACAATTCTCATGTAATCAATGACATGAGAGAATTATCATCTTTACCAACTACTTGCTAAGTGTCCGAAAGTGTCATTAAGCACTTAGGATTGAGGGTCATAGTTGCGTGAGTTTCTATTCAAGTACAACTAACATTTTCAAGCTCTCGAGTGCGCTCCTTACAGATATCTGAAGGGGTTGAGAACACGGCCTTCAGATTTCTGTAGTGCCCTACTTCTCTCGCATTCACACCATTCGGACGCCATACCTCAAAATCTACTACTTCTCGCTCGTTTGACGCTCCCTCCGGGCTCCCTATAAATTTGTAGGGTAAACGGATCCTACACATTCCTCAGTCCTTTCCTCCACGACTGAGGTATGTGCACTCGTATCTACTGTCCTTACAGCTTACTGATTCTCCTGGTAGTCTATACTTACTGTCTTCTATCAGGTTATGGGTCACCGCGCCTCTGCTTGATCTCAGCCAGTACCGGACTGCTACTTGTCGAGAACTTGACAACTTTCTTTATTATCTCATTCCCCACATCTACTCTGCTTCCCGCCACATTATATGCCAAACGTGTCGACTTCTCGCTGACACGTCATGCCCGATACAGACACCAAAACTTTGACGGCTTCTTCCTGGGATATACCCCACTGGAACTTTCTTTCCACGAAGGGAGGACCACCTCAAGGACAAAACCGGGTACTTCCCGTGGTTCAAACGGATGAAGTCAGCGTACAAGACCATCAAAATCTGGGATATTGTTTCCACGGTGTCTGTGACGAATGAGGAGCGATACCGAACGCCCGTTCAACCGGGGGTTGTACTACTATAGTCTCATTTCTTTCTTAGATTTAGTACTCTCTGATTCTTGCTTACGTTGGTGGTGGTTGGGGGGGAGGTGGCTTTGGACCACCAGGACCATCAGGTCCACCTGGACCACCGGGTCCCCCAGGACCGCCAGGGGGGCACGGACAACCAGGAGGGCCAGGACCGCCAGGACCTCCTGGTCCACCTGGACTTCCCGGGCCTCCAGGAGGCGGAGGTGATCCTCCAGATCCAAATTGACCTCCAGCCCCCTACGGAACGGCAGTCCCTACTATTGACGTGAAATTAAAGCAGGCTGACATACCTACGTGGGATGGAGATCACGACACGGCTGTCAAATCCTTCTGGGACATTTCCCAGAAAGCCGCGCTACAAGGTGATTTACCTCAAGCGTTGGGTTACTGGTTGGGCAGCCGGCTAGTTGAAGGATCCTCTGTTCAGCTCTGGTTCACGACGCTTCCGGACACTCACCAAGCTCAGATGTGTTCGCCTTGGATTAGGTATGTCCAAGGAATCAAGGACTGGTATCTCGGCAGCACCTGGCAACGGAAAATGAATCGTCAGTATGAACTTCAAAGATTCAGACAGAAAGGACATGAAGCGGTATCACCTACTATGTTCGTGGGGAGACAAATCATGTACACGAGAATTCTGGTTCATTCAGACGACGGGGGTCCAGGAGAAGTCTATCACGTTATGGAGAAAGCGCCGGTTTCTTGGGGACCAATTCTCTTCTCGGAGTAACCAGTCAGAGCCGCTGCACGCGTCGGGAAGTCCCTACGTACAGCTGTTATGGAGGCTCTGTTCTTGCGAAAGGATGGATCGTGTCCGACTCTCTCTTCAATGGCTGTGGACTCCGGCGACCCTAGGACATTGACCTGGTATGGACTGGGGGGCGACTGCAAGGCTAGCGTCGCTTCGGGTGCTGACGAGTATCTAGACGACACTACGCACCTCGAGCAAAACACCACTTATGACGACGTGGGCCGTTACACCTGTCTCGACCCCGGATGGCAACCTGATTGGTTCCGCGACGAAAAATCCTACGCGGATTGGACCCCAATCAGTGCAGCGACTGGTTGCGACATCGACTACGAAATGGGGGTTGACTTGCAGATGCATGAAGGACAATGGCAGTACACGGAGGACGCCTTGGAAGAAATGGCGGGCGACTTGACCCGGATGTGGCAGGTGGTGAACGCGATAAAAGGGCACGGCAAGTACGAAGTAGACTCAGCCTGTCCTGTGGAATTCAATCTGGATGTTCTGTACAACGGATACGATACGTCGAAGGAGGCTCAAGTGAGATTGCGGCACGTGCTAAAAGAGCAGCTGATGAATACTTAGGCTTCATCTATTGGTGTATTTCGTGCATATCGGATTGGGAAAAGGGTATTCCCATCGATCTCATCCGTAACGTGCAGCTGTGGAAGCTTGAGGGTCACAAGAAGCGAGGATTCCTGGTTTCTTTACACCGAGACTGGCAATCTTTGAACTTTGGATTGTTAGTGGCGAGCGACGTTCCGATCTACTACATATGGGGTCTATTTGATTCTACGAACGCGCGTTTTGGAAGACTGAATCCACGCTTAATCGACGCCTACAACTACGCTTGTCAGAGGCTTGGTGTTGCGAGCCGAACCATTGAGGATATGCAGGAGATGAAGGAACAATATCAGGCGTGCTTGAAGTTCGATGAATATCTGGACAAAGTTTATAATCCTCTTGACAAGAAAGTCGTGCCCATGCCTCTCTTCACGACGGTGTCAGGTTTCATCAGATATTGGATGAAAGATGCCGAAGGTTGGCGCAGAAGGCTCCTCACAACGAAAGAGGACTTTTGGCACATGGACAGACTATTTCATCATGCGGTAGCCAAAGACAAGGAGGCTAAAGTAACGAATGTAATATTCCATCGTTTTCATTGCAAACCTCCCAATCTGGAGCTCGGCCCCAACAACACCTTCATGGACGAGGACATACCGGAGCAGAACGTCGCGGAAATACGCAAACGTTTCAAAGGCCACTGCGCTCCCAGGATGGGTCAGTTCTTCGACATTGTGACTGGAGTGGAGAGAACCGCACCTATCGACATCAAGGACCCCGTCGCCGTCCAGACTCATGAGAGGAACGAATTCTTACTACCGCCTCCTGTGTCAATTCAAGGAAGGAGTTTGATATCTCGCGTGACGGGGGAACCGAACCCGTACCCGGATTTGTCGCGCATAGGACGAACCATGGGACCAAGGAGGGGAGGACCTAATTCAGACCACAGTTCTGAGAGACAAGAAGGTGACAGTCACCGACCTATAGCCTTCCGAGGTGGATGGGCTGCTGCCATGGCGCGTACCGATAACGCTGGCAACTACCCAGCGCACCGTCGAAACCGCCGGCAGAGGCTCCCTTCTAGGGATGATTCCAGCTCCGAATACAAGGATAGTCGTTCTCACGTATCCATCTCTTCACGCGAACGCAGCCCTCCAGCGAGGCGTCGGTCTGCTTCACCTCCTCCTCGTTGGCGAATGGCGAATGATGAGCGTTGAACAATCGTCAATTAGCCACTACGGCAGCTCGCTAAACTACCCGGGCCGAATTCCTCGACCATCTCAGAGAGTGGTGCGAGCCAATCACGCACAACGTCGTGCTCTGGATGGTGCCTCATCATTACACTTGGAACATGGGTTACCTGAGAGACGCCTACTTGATAGTCTCCGAAGCCGCCGAGATGAGATTGAGAATGATTGCATTGCAGACTCCGGACGTCCGCTTCCTCTGACACGTTTTGGAAATTGGTATTGAACGCGGCATTCCATTCCACCTGGCGCTCAAAAGTTCAGGCTGCGAGAATTATTTCCCCAGAATACCGATAATGCACCGAGCCACGACTAAAGCTCAACTGGAGGATAACTCGAGGCGCTTGGAAGCTGCCCCTAGCCCAGCTCAAACCTACGCTCCCTGGCTGAAACTGCTAGGCGATATAGCAGGGCTCGAGAACGCACGAGCGATCATAGCAAGGGGAGGCGTAGCGAGTTGGATCGTCAGAGCTTACAGGTACATCGGCTTGGTGAGCAAACTCATGGAAGGGCCTTCAGTTCATGTCACAGTGTTCAACGGAGGAGGGAACGACTCTGCTGACGAAGACTCCTTGAGGCTAAAATGGGACGAGCTGAGCGAGAATGATTATCAATGCATCTACGGATACGTACCAGGGACCACTCGGGAGAAGGACTCATGGATGTACCCTCCTGACGAGTTGCTGGAAGAGCTGAGCAAACACTACTATCGGGAATGGAACCCTACGGTGGACGACTTGATGTGCCGCGTGCGAAAGGAAGGGGATGATAAGCCTTGCCGAGGGAAACTTCGGACTCGCAAGGGGTGGCAGGAATTCTTTCATGGTACCAACCACGGGAAATGGGCGCCAAAGGTGGAAGTAAACGACAAATGGATTGAAGAAGCCAAGAAGCGCTTTGGCCGAGCCTTCTGTGGGTCGTGGAACAAGAAGCCGGTGTGGGATATTATGCTGCCAGAAACGTTCAGGGAGGACTTTTGAAGAATAAGCGAGCACTGGGGGGCTTTGTGACGAATGAGGAGCGATACCGAACCCCCGTTCAACCGGGGGTTGTACTACTATAGTCTCATTTCTTTCTTAGATTTAGTACTCTCTGATTCTTGCTTACGTTGATAGTATTACGTGTACATTCGTAGTAAAGGTCGGACCTTCGGCCCGAAATAGTATCCTTCACGTCCATTGCCTCTGCGCTATCCAACCCTCTTAACGGTTGGCCAGCTTGGAGGCTATATAGTGAGGTATTAGGTGAGTGCATATTACTATATTCCTCACATTCTTCGAGTCACTGCAAGAGGAAGTCCTCTTGCAGGACAAGTCTACGGAAGTCCAAAGATTCTGTTATCCCTAGACTCTACTGAATACACCATTCGGACACTATTAGCTCGTCAGTGATCAATCGGAATTCACCCAACTATAAGTATTTGTAGGTATCCCGATCCGCCGTGTCCTACAGTGTCTAAGCCGGGGGACAAGGCATCTGCGGAGGAGCACAGGCTTTGGAAGAAGAAGGAGAGGTCCGCCCTCTCATATTTGCTGTCTTCTGTCGACAGCAAGCTCGTTGTCAAGGTCTCGGACTATGACACTCTCGGAACTGAGTTTGGGCAGACGGGGACTGGGGGTATTATGCTCTGGTTCTTGTCGGCTCACTTGTCCCCTCCTTGACAATGACACGCTCGCACCAGCATGTGAAGGACTTCCAGAAAGCGCAGACTCATCTTACGAAGGCCAGATTCAGTATCTCCAGTCCTATTGTCAGCGCCATCTTCCTCTCCACTCTTCCTTCCAATCCAGACGACCCCAAATCCTACTATTCCCTTGTCCAGAGCGCAATTGACGACACGACTACCCTGGTCTCTACAATCCAGGTAGTCCTCGAGTTGCTGCAGGAAGTCCTCGAAGACCGAGGGTCAGTCGCAGGAGTCTGCCCTCGCAGCGTTGGAGCATGCTGCCATCGCTCGCGGTATTCCGGCTACACCTCTGATGTCATCCTCCCCGACCAACAACTGTTGGAATGTGGGTTTTGCCTCTGACATCTCTCACTCTATGAGTGTCACCACTTTGATCCTTTATGATCCTATCATCAATATCTGATCCTACTGATCCTATGCACCCTCTGATCCTTTATGATCCCCTATCATTGATACTTGATCCTATTGATCCTATGTCCCTTGTTCCCAATTAGGTAGTTCCCTTGTGCCCAATTAGGTCTTCCCTTTATCTTACCATATGTAGCATTCCCTTTGTTCCTGTACATATATATACAGCCTAGCTAGTGCCTTGAGTCCTCAGTTCTCACTGTTGACTTCAGGCAAGTATCTACTTCACATTGCAATCTACTAGAGTTCTCACTGTTGACTTCAGACCTCTGTGCTTGCCTGTTCAACAGGTTATGGGCCCCGGCCTTTGAACATCTCCTGAGTTTATCATCCTGAGATCTCATCCCTCTGCGCTCTTCACTCTCTTTGCCCTTATAGTGTGTGTGTTTAAGTCCCTTTAAGTCTTGTAGTTAGGAACACCAACTGTTGGGACAAATCCTCTTTGAGAGGTAGTCTTTGATCCACCAGAAAACAAACGGTAGTCAATCCTGTTGATTCTGGGGTTAGGGCCTAAGTGCCTTACAACTGGGTGTTCTTTAGCATCAGTTACATACACATACCTACTTTAGTTTCCTCTCCACACACACACTCCTGAGGGCGCCATCTGTTTGTGCAGGTGGTTCTAGCTTATCATCCATCTTTCCTGCGCATTTTCCATTCCCTATATCCCCCCCATATTCTCTCTCTGCCATGACTCATGATGAGAGGCTTCCCATCCTTACCAAGGAGTCTATATTCTCCAACTGGTCCAGTGACTCCAAGGCTAAACTCAAAGCCAAGGGTGTCTGGTCTTATTGTCTGCCTGCAGCTTCTGATGCAGAGATTAACACAGAGGCTAGAGACAGATGCTCTGGTCTCTTGTGGCAGATGTTGGGTGATGATGTCAAGCCTCTTGTCAAGGAACATGAGGATGATCCTTGCTCTCTTTGGACAGCTTTGGAACAGCGCTTTTCCCCTAGAAAGGCAGGCGCTCGTTTCACTGCCTACCGCACTCTCACCTCTATTCGTCTTGGTGAGGGTGAGAGCTTAATCTCTCTGGTTGGTCGCACTGCTACTGCCATGAGAGCGCTCAAAGAGTCTCGCACCAAGGACTTCACTCTGGACAATGCAGATGCAGAGTTGCATGCCATGGTCCTCCTTATGGCTCTCCCTGATGAAGGGCGCTTTGCTATCCTTAAGGCGCCCTTTGAGCAATCCCCTGATGATCTGGATGCCACTAAAGTCGAACTTGCCTATACCAATGACCAGGCATTCAGATCTGCTAATCAGGGAGATGCCAACCAGAATCCTCTCTCTGGCCTGGCCATGGTTGCATCTACCTCTGCTCCTGCTGCCCCCTCATCTCCTGCTGTTGCTCTTGCTGCTGCACCACCTCCTGCACCTGCTGCGACTTCGGTCTGCCCAGGGTGTGGGAAACCAGGCCACTATCTCAATCGCTGCTTCAAGTTCCTTGAACTTATTGGAAAGAAGCAACCTGGTGGTGGTCCAAATGCAATGTCCCAAGTGGCCTCTAATGCAAGTCTTCTAACTACCTCCACTTCATCTTTTGCTGATAAACGATGGAACTCAGACTCAGGCGCCACATCGCACATGACCCATGAACGTGGGCTTCTGCTGAACGCCGTTCCGCACAGGGTTCCCATCCAAGTCGCAAATGGAGTTGTAGTGTACTCTGAATTAAAAGGAGAGATCTTGCTTAAGCCACTTGTACACGGACGTAGTAGCAAGCATGTAATTCTCACAAATGTCTTGTATGTTCCCAATCTATCTCATAACCTCGTCTCTACCACCTATCTATCTCGTGTTCATGGCTACTCTATTCTCATGGAGCAGAACACTATCTGTTTTGTTAAGGATGGTGAAACATTCTTTGAAGCGGATATTGACGAGGGGAACCAAGCATTTGTGAGAGAAGTGCCTTCTGATTCTGTTTCAGCTTTGGCTGCAGTTGGGACTTTGCCTCTTGATCTGGAACTGTTGCATCGTCGACTTGGGCATCACAATGACACCCAGAAGATCTTGAGCAAGAATCTGGTTACTGGTGCGAAGCTTACTTCAAATCAGAAGCCAGATCCCATCTGTGAGCCCTGCCTTGCTGGCAAGCTGAATGCGGCTCCATTTCCTTCCACTGGTCATCGTGCATCTGCACCTCTTGAATTAATACACTCTGATCTGAAGCAGTACAAAGTGTTCACCCGTGAGGGGTGGAGACATCGTATTGTCTTTGTTGATGATCACACAAGCTTCAAAGTGTGTATGCACATGAAGCGCAAGAGTGGTGCGCTCAATGCATTCAAGGTGTTCAAAGCTTATGCTGAGAATCACTTTGGTTGCAAAATCAAAGAGTTTCAAGAGGATGAAGGTGGGGAGTACATGTCTCTAGAGTTTGAGGATTTCCTTACCTCTTGTGGCATTGTGCGCCGTCATTCGACAAGGAATAGACCGCAGCAGAACGGGACAGCAGAGCGTGCTAATCGCACGATTGATGAGCATGCTACGGCTATGCTACATGAAGCTAATCTGCCGCCTTCTTTTAAAGCGCTTGCAGTTGCGGCTTATGTTCATGTTAGCAATATGCATCCCTCAGCTCATATCCCTGGAGATACTACTCCGTTTGAGCTGTGGTTCAAGCGTAAGCCCGATGTGTCACACCTTAGGGTGTGGGGTTGTCTGGCCTATGTTCATGTGCAGAGAGATAAACGGGACAATTCCGGCATCCACTTTCAAAAGTGCGTCTTTGTGGGATATCCCACACAACACAAGGGATGGCTCTTCTACAATCCAGAGACACGCAAAACCGTTGTCTCTGAGCGCGCAGTCTTTGACGAGCGCTATTACCCTGGGAACAAACCAACTCATCTTAAACTTTGTCCTAACAGTCCCTCCTCTGAATTTGTTGATCTCCCTCCAGTTGTGCAGGAGTTGCGCAATGATGGGGGGGACGATGATGAGGATGATGACTTTGGTGTTTATCATGCACCACCTCCTGCTCCACCTCCCAATCCCCCAAATCCAAATCCTCCTTCCAATCACAGTTCTCGTTCGCCTTCGCCTCCACCTCCTCATGACAATCCACCTCCTCCCAATGACCCTCCTCAGCAGCAATCACCACCTCCTTCTCCTATTGGAATTGCTGCACGTCGGCGTTACCATGGTCAAACCACTGAACCCAAACCTGCTGCTGAGTGGTGGAAAGTCAACCAACCTCCTGGGCCAGTTGAGCCCGCTCCTGCTGATCCGCCTGTTGCGCCAGCAGAGCCGGCTCCTGCTCAAGAGGATGAGGAGAGTGATGATGAGTTGCTTCTCAAAGCGCTTATCATTGCTCATGAAGGCGATCCTTTGAGCCCTTATCTCCAAGCGCTTAATGCTGCTCATGTGCATTCTGCAGAGTCTGCTCTGCATGCTGGCGAGCCGCGCTCTTACCATGAAGCGCTTAAGCGTGAGGATGCTCATTTGTGGAAGGAAGCTGCTCTTGCTGAGATTAATGCTCTGCTTGAGAACTGCACCTGGGAAGTTGTGGATGCACCCCCTGGTGTTAAGCCAGTTCGTTCCCAATGGGTCTTTGTTATAAAGCACAAGTCTGATGGCTCCATTGAGCGTTACAAGGCGAGACTCGTTGCAGATGGTCGCACCCAGAAATATGGTGTTGACTACAACGAGATTTTCTCCCCTACTGTAAAACCTGCCACACTCCGCATTGTCCTTGCACTGGCTGCACAGCACGACCTCAAACTTCGTTCCATTGACTTCTCATCTGCCTACCTGAATGGTCACTTGGAGGAGGACGTCTATATGACTCAGCCACCAGGTTTTCCTCAGGGACGGCATGACCAGCTCCTTAAGCTTCATCGCACCATTTATGGTCTGAGGCAAGCTGGCCGTGAATGGTACAAGGTCCTGTGTGCAAAGCTGGTTAAGATGGGCTTCACATGTCTCCAGTCTGACCGCTCTTGCTTCGTCTTTGCTAGAGGCTTGACGCATGTCATCATTCCTATCTATGTTGATGACAGCACCATCGCTGCCAAAGATGATGCTGAAATTGACAAGGTCATTGAAGAGCTCTCTAAAGAGTTCAAGCTCAAAGATCTTGGTCCCACAGAGTGGTTGTTGGGTATCAAGATCGAGCGTGACCCTCAGACTGGAGCCATTACCCTATCTCAGCGCCAGTATGCTCTGGACATGCTTGAGGACTTCAACATGTCGGACTGTCATCCTGTTTCGACGCCAATGCTCCCTGGTCTAGTTTTGACCAAGGAGATGGGTGCCAAGTCAGATGAGGAAGCCAAGAAATACCATGGCATCTACATCTCTGCCGTTGGTCGCCTCATCTATTTGGCTACTCAAACGCGTCCTGACTTGTCCTATGTTGTTGGAGTTCTTGCACGGTTCAATTCCAATCCTGGTGAACTCCACTGGAAGGCTGTCAAGCATGTGTTCCGTTACATCAAAGGGACACTTGATTATGGCATTACTTATACCAAATCACCTCAGCCCGTTCCTCCCATCACTTATGCTGATGCCAATCATGGCGGTTGTCCAGACACTGGCAAAAGCACTGGAGGTTACGTGGTAATGATGTGTGGTGGACCAGTGAGCTGGAGGAGCAAGTTGCAATCCACTGTCTCTCTTTCTACTACTGAGGCAGAATATCTTGCTGCCTTGGAAGCTGGCAAGGAGATCAAGTGGGTGCGCAATTTACTCCATGAACTGGGCTATGGAGTGTCTGGCCCTTCCCTTCTCCTCATGGACAACCAGTCTGCAATCCAGGTTGCTAAGAATCCTGAGCACCATGGACGTATGAAGCACTTGGACTTGGCCTTTTATTGGCTCAGAGATCAAGTTGCCAAACGGTTCATCTCTGTGGACTATATTCCCACTGGAGATCAACTTGCAGATATCCTAACTAAGGCCCTTGCACGTCCTCTTGTGGAAAAGTTGCGTGGTCTGATAGGATTACGGGGGAGATGAGCGAGACTTGTCTCGTCACGGGGGAGTGTTGGAATGTGGGTTTTGCCTCTGACATCTCTCACTCTATGAGTGTCACCACTTTGATCCTTTATGATCCTATCATCAATATCTGATCCTACTGATCCTATGCACCCTCTGATCCTTTATGATCCCCTATCATTGATACTTGATCCTATTGATCCTATGTCCCTTGTTCCCAATTAGGTAGTTCCCTTGTGCCCAATTAGGTCTTCCCTTTATCTTACCATATGTAGCATTCCCTTTGTTCCTGTACATATATATACAGCCTAGCTAGTGCCTTGAGTCCTCAGTTCTCACTGTTGACTTCAGGCAAGTATCTACTTCACATTGCAATCTACTAGAGTTCTCACTGTTGACTTCAGACCTCTGTGCTTGCCTGTTCAACAACAACTCCTCGTACAGTGCACATACAGCGGGTGCGTCTACCATCATCGATTCCGGTACATTGGCATACATTCACTCCGTTTGACGTGATTTCGTTTCTTATGTCCAAGCCGTATCCGGAAATATCAGCGGGTTCGGCAATGGTTCGAGGAAAATTGAGGGCCGTGGTGAAGAACAGCTACCTGTGTCCCATCCTAAGGGTGGTAACATCCGACTCAGGTTGAAAGATACCTGTTATGTCCCTGACTCTCAGCCAACGCTTATATCGGTGTCGCGGCTTGATCAGGCGGACTGTTACACCATCTTTGGTGGTGGATGCTGTGTTACCTTTGAGAAGGGTGACGGTGGCAAGCTCATCCATCTGCAACCTCATTTCATCTGAGAAGGTCATTCTGACCGCCTCTCTCAGTAGCGATTGACTCTATCACCTCGATTCCTCCTCGTCGACAGAGAATTCTTTTTTCACCTCGTCTCGACCTCTGACCTCGAAGCTTGAGGAGCTGCACCAGCGTCTAGGGCATCTAAGCTATCCTGCGCTGTGTGCTCTCATTCAGAAGGGTCACATTGCAGGTGTGAAACTATCTACGGTGAAACTCAATGCTGAGCCGCCGGAATGACAATCTTGCATGGAGGGCAAGATGACTCGTGCCTCTTTTCCTCCTTTGGACTGCTCCCGTCCGTACTCTGAGCGGATCAAAGTATGCCCTCGTTTTCACGGATGACTGCTCCTGCTGGATTTGGATGTTTTACCTGTGTTACAAAAGTGACGCAGTAGCCACATTCAAGGAGTGGTTGGAGATGGCCGAGCGTGAGACAGGTTGCAAGCTTAAAGTCTGGCATGTTGATAATGGGGGTGAATTCATCAATGAAGACCTGAAGCGGTTCTTGAAGGCACGTGGTATTCAGCTCAAAACTAGCGCTTCACCTACTCCTGAACAGAACGGTGTCGCCAAACATTAGTTTAGGTCTATTTTTGGCTGTGTTCACACCGTCCTTATTGACGCCGACCTGCCGCTTAGCATGTGGGCTGAGGCCAGCAATTATATGGTTTATGTCAAAAACCGTAACTCACACAGCGCTCTGAAACCTTCGTACCCCTTTCTGCATCTGCTTCCCAAACTGCAAACAGCCGAAGTACAGGTCTCTTCACCGTTTCAGTTGCAGGGCTTACCTCTATAACGACAATCCTAATCGCAAAAAGTTCGACTATCGTGGCAAATCAGTTATTTTTGTTGGGTATCCAGATGATCGCAAGGCTTGAAAGGTTTATTGCCCCTCGTACCTTTGGATTGTCGCCTCATATCAAATTCGACGACAACTCAAATTGTGGGGAATTTCGGGCTCCGGGGGAGATACACTCATACAAATATTCTTCTCTCAAATCGTCTTCGACCGAAGCTGATGATGATGATTACAGCCCTCCTTCCTCCAATTCTACGCCTCCAATCTGGTACCTCCTTGTGCACCATCCCCTCCTGCTCTGGCTGGACCTGCGGATGTCATGCCACAACCTAAACCCCGGGCACCTTGTCAACCTCGTCCCTACCACCTCCGCATGACCCATCTACCTGTATCTGGGAAGCCGCTGAGCTCAAGGCCGCCGCCGTAAACCTTAATCCAGGGTTAGCAGCAGCGCCAGCTCCAGAGGACGATGGAGCGGTGCAAAGAAGTGCAGACAGCCATTGATGTCCTGGTTGGCGACGGGTGTACTATGCAGCGACAAGAAGTGTGTAGGCCACACTGGCTCATCATTATTGGACATCACTGGCAGTCTTGTCAGGTAGGATCACAGGCATGAACAACATCGCCACCAAGTTGACGTGTTTCTGCAACTGCCCATTGTCCAAAGAATCATGTAAGTGTTTCAGCTTGACTTTTGAAGCAATCAAGGCCTGTCGCACTAACCATTGTCTGTCTACATAGTGGCTGGGTCTCTGGTGTGGTCACAATTAAACCCCTGTTTGGCCGCTTTTGGAATTATTGTCTCAATACATGGTTCAAAGGCCAGCACCGAATCCACTGCAAACCTCATGCAGACAGCAAGAACCAGATAGGAGTTTATGTACTGCTTATATATGAAATGACGAAGAACACACTTGGCTAGTAATCTGGGAAGGTGCCGTTGCGGTCCAGCTGCCGCCTTGGACCTTGGCAATTTACCCGTCCACCCTTTTTTATCACTTCAATATAGACGTTGATGGTGAGTTTTTTTTTTTTTTTTTTCCTTTCTGAATTGTGTTGAAGGAACCCAATGTATCAGAGATTGACTTTATCCGAACTGAAGGGAATGTCGAAGTCCCAACATGGAGCACTTTGGGATGAAATGATGAAGCCGCAAAACCAATAATCTGGCATTGGGGTTGTCGGAAAGACGGTAAATGTGGTTCAGAGATTGAACGTTGGTACAGACAGTGTCGCTTTCTTCATTTGTACATTGTCACGTATTTAAGCATGTTGTGACAATGTGACTGGTCTTTTCGCCTCGATGAGGGGGCAGATCAGAGACATCACCGTAACGGTCTCCAACGTGGATGCCCCAGAGCTCAAGAAACACCTCGGGATCGAGGCCAGCATCAAGAGTGGACGCGAATGCAGCCTTGTGCAACTGAAGAGAGCGAAGATTGGAATTGATCCAATCCTGTTGAACAGGCAAGCACAGAGGTCTGAAGTCAACAGTGAGAACTCTAGTAGATTGCAATGTGAAGTAAATACTTGCCTGAAGTCAACAGTGAGAACTGAGGACTCAAGGCACTAGCTAGGCTGTATATATATTTACAGGAATGCTATGGTCCTTTACACACCTAAATTTGTATCCCATATAACTTTCGCCGGGGGTCAAATATTGTGAAACAAATTTGATGGAGTCGTTCCTGAAGGTCTTAAGAAGGCTTGCCCAAGTTTTGGAGGCTATACAGACATTTTGTACATTGTATTTTAGCGGAATACCGCGAAGATCAGCTATGTCACACAAATCAATCCTTTACACAGTCCGTGACGCAGTGTCACTCCTCCTCGTCACTCCCGCTCTTATTGTCGTCGTTGTCGCTCACACCGTCTGCCGGCTTCGGTTTTAGCTTGAGGGGTCTCCTGGGCTTCATGGGCAAGTCTTTAGCTCTAGTACCTGCCTCCCGAAGCCTGCCACGCTGCACTTCCCATGCCTCAACCGCCGTCGCATGTACTGCCAACATCTTCTTCCATCGCTCCTCAATCTCAGCCTTCTCTGCTTTTTTCACCTCCTTCCTCGTTTTCTTTGCTGCTTTCTCTACCTCCTCCTTCTGCTTCGCCTCCTCCAATGCAAGTTTCTGCGCAATCACTTCATCTGCAGTGAGGTGGCGCCCCTTCCCTCCTGGAAACATCAAGGTGCGGTCACTCTTCTTCCCCTTCTCCTTTTCATGCAGGGCCTTTTGCAACTGGTTCATCGTCATGTTTTGAACAATAAGCTGAGCATTTTGCCCTACAGAAATGGCCTCACGCGCAACATTCAATTGTTTTGAACGGCACAGCTGCAGGTGAAGATTTTTGCAGTGTTCTTCCAGAGCACTACGGGGAACATGTTGATGGAACGCGGTCATCACTGCCCGAACGGGGCTGGATTGTGGTTGGGGAAAAGAACCATGGGTCAATGTAGCCTCGCTTGGCTTCATCTGCTGCGGCTTAATGATGTTGGGATTGTAGGGGTGAATCCCCGTTGACGAGAAAGCTGCCTTCACAGTTTTTTCTGTGAAGGCAGTGAGGAATGACCTCCCGAATACGCCGCAAAAATCTTCTTTATTTACTCCTCGCTGATGCAACTCTTCGAAGGCATCAATCTCTGCCTTGAAGGCTTCCTTCTGTCTCACGAAGCAATGAACATCAAGCCCTTGGAGTGCATGCGTACAGTGAGGTGGGTAACCAAAAACACGGATGTTGTGTGCTTTGCAGAACGCTAACAGCTTTGCAGAGTAGGGGGAGCCATGCCCATTCAGGTACAAGGCCCGGAGCTCTCCGTTGGCCTTGGCACGTGTCTGCAGCTCAAAGTCCTTGACGACGTACTCGTAGGCTAGATCACTGTCAATCCATCCATTGTCGGAGACACAGATGCTGTACACAGTGGGTGAGTGCTTCCTATCTGTAGAGACGGAATACTCACAACGCGTTAGCAACATTATCATCTCCCTATTTCTTTATCAAGTTCTTGCCTTTGAAAATGATGGTAGGATTCAATGTCGTTCCATCCGCACAAATGGTGACAATGACAGTGACATTCTCGCGGTTCGCACTGCCAGCCTTGTGCTGTGTCTTCGTACCCCTACGGCCAACACAACACTGCCGACCTTGATTGGAAGGTGGGAATCCACTCTCGTCCATCCCATAAATGTTTTCCAGCTTAATCCCCGCGTCAACACAGTCCTTTTTCACCAACTCAAACCACGCCTTCACTGCCTCCGAATTCAACGAGCGGGCACGCTCCGTGGCCAAGGGTTTTGTCCAGTGGGTCTGTAGCTCATCACGATAACGATCAAGATATCGCCCGACCCACGACATCGCGACAGGTTCCCCCGGCTTGTCCCGTCCAGCAATGATCGTGTTCGCGTGTTTCTAAATGTTCTTGTGATTCATGGGCATGCCGCGGTCAGCAGCTTCAAGAATGAGGTCTGTCAGAACGTGTTCCTCCGGGTATGTCATCTTCTGTTTCGACGTGTTAAATGAACTCATTGATTGTCCTCCGTTCACCAGATTTCCCAGTGTCTTGAAACAGACACCGTACTTCTTAGCAATGGCCCGCAGGCCCTGTTTTTTACCCTCTTTGTGCTGCTCTAGTTTGTACTCGTCAATAGCATTCTGTAACTTCACATTTTCTTTACGACATGTTTTTCCGCGCTTGACACGTTCAGAGAGGGCCTTGTTAGTCATTGTTACGTGTTCCGCGTCGCGAGAGCTGTGTAAGCGAGTGAGAAGGCGAGGTGTGATGGATCAAGAAGAGCTTGTCACGCTCATGTGGTCGTCACGCGAAGGTGTTTATTTCTCACCCAATTCGCCAGCTATGTACGTGATATTGGGCAGAAGTGTGCTTCCGAAGGGCATCTATTGGTCAAAATTTGAATTAGCCCCAAATCTTGCCCGGTAGGAAGTAGATTCAGTAGAGAAAAGTTTGATCATTCCAAATCGGGACATTTTTTAACACCCTCGGATTTCTCAACCGTTACTTCACATAAAAGTCTGAATCTCGGGTTTCTAATGGACAAAGTATGTACCAGTTTAGCCCTACAATATCTAAGACTTTGAATGAAAACTGAGGGAGAAATGTCAAAGTGTGTAAAGGAATGTCACTGTGTAAATCAGCGTCAAAATACTGTAATTGGGCACAAAGGAGTTCAACTACCTAATTGGGAACAAGTGGATTACCATAAAGAGAACAAAGGACATAGGATCAGTAGGATCAGGTATCAATGATAGGATCATGAAGGATCAGAGGGATGCATAGGATCAGTAGGATCAGATATTGATGATAGGATCACACTCATGAGAGTGAGAGATGTCAGAGGCAAAACCCATATTCCAACAGAGTTCACCCGGATTGCAATTGAACCATGCAAGAACTCCACCAACATAGCAATAAAGGCTCCTAAGCGCGAACAAAGATGCTCCCACTCTAAAGATTTGTAGCGTTGAATGGCTACGCCATCTAACTGTGCGTTTCTAATCTGTAGCTCTTAGTTGTGTGCAAGATAAAGGAAAGGAAGTGGGAGTGTATGGTTGCAAACAACCTTGATTTGTATGCCTGGCAACACTGCCACCCTGCCACTCCCAAGCCACTTCCACCATGTCTGCCGACAATTTGCTTCCAGCAAAATGTCAACGCGTAGAAAATGCACCCAAATGCGCCCACAATGTGCTCAGAAACGTGGATGGACAACGGAAGTGTTGTGCTACAAGCCACTGGAGCGTCCTTGCGCTGCACTCCTCTGTCTTCGATGCTATGTGCAATCTTTTTCAGACCAACCCACAGTTGAAGGGTGCCCAATTGTTGAACTTTTAGACGATCCTAATGATGTGCATTGTTTACTGCAAGCTCTTCATACACTGTTGGTCTATCTTATTTCAATGTTTTCTTGCTAACTGTATGCGTTGTAGGATGTTTCTAGCCCAGGAGACACTCTCTTTTTCCACGGTGATACGTGTGGTCAATTTTGCGCGTATTTATCTAGCTTTTGTAGTGACTTGTGGCACAAATACCCATATTAGCTGCATAGCACTAAGGGCTTTACTCGACTATCAATAGGAAGTCAGTACTCCTGTTTATGGTGACTTGAAGGAGGATCAGAGTGAGCTCCGAGCTGCTGGTCGTAAACGTTACTGGAGATAATTATAGAGGCCCGCGGCACACGGAGTAACCCAAGGTTTTGGGTGTTGCAAGAGTAACAGATGAAGACTGAGTTGAAGTGCAGTCTGGACTTGTAGTAAAGCAAGACGGAATGTCGGAGGAAGGCCCATGGAGTATCCAAACGAAAGGTCTATGAGATACATAGACGCCGCGGACCTGCCGAAGACTTACAGACGAGTTGCCGCACCAATGTACCTTGAACATAAGGGTGCCGGACGTTGGATCAACGGCAGGGTGATGCCTCAGATCTGGAACAGTGATTGCGGACATCCATCATGTCACGGAGAATACTCCGCGGACTCGGCATGTACATCACGGAAGCTCCTTCCAGTATGCCGCTGATGAGATAGTTTGACACTGAAGCATAGGAATGTCTTAGACGGTGATCCGATGGTCTGGAAACAGAACTAGAGATCTAGAAAGATCTAGACGGAGTGGAGCAACCATATGATTTAGAGGATCTACATGGATGCCGGGGAGACACGTCGGAGTGGAACAGTGATACACATCCGCAGATGACCAAGATAATGATTCAACCGTGAGATGGTCAGAATAGATGACTTTTCATGGACGGATCGTGACGATTCAGAGCGGCAGACAGCTGCTAGACCTACGTATACCTAACCGCAACTCAATTGTTTCTGTATTTTGACTCAGATTTGTTTACATCATGTATTTTCTTGGCATTAGTATAAAAGGCCATGTATTTCTCGTCGTTTGTCTAGCTCATCGCGCGCAAGTCATTGACGGCGTTGGTGTACTCAGGCAGGGACGTAGAGGCATTTAAATTGGAGTTATCTGCTTGCTAGTTTTTGTCTTCATTAGGAACGATTTGTTGAAGTTCAGACAAGTGTGAATTAAGACTTAAGTTTCTAGAAGCGTTCACCCGCAGAAACTTTGGACTGTGGAGTCTTGTCGTGGCATAGCCAACCCAGTAACCTTCCAAGGACTTGCCGTTTGAGCATTGCTCGCCCCCATTTACCAGTGTTGCGTTTGACTGGTCCACTTAACCCGCGGACTACTCAGAATCAGTTGAAGTGAAAGTGTGCTTAAGAGTGAACTAGTATCTCCCCAAGTTGAAGAGAGTAGACGATCTATCCGCGGACGCATCGTGTTCAGACTTGCCTGCACGTAACCTGACAGGATACGATTAGTGCCTTGGAGCTTGTGCTATATAAAGGAGTGTCAAACGTACCTGAGAGCTTGGAAGTTCAGGTCTACAGTCGCAGTGGCACTGTAAGAAGTGTGTGTACGAGGCATTTCTAGCAATTGGCTGGTGTCTAATATATTCAATTCGCCCTGACTGTCGGAGTTCCTCCTAGTCTTGTATCCTAAAAACCGATATACCTTGTTCATTGGAAGGTCCGCGGACGGGATGACAGTCCAACATGTTGAAGTCCTCAAGCATACTGGCTCTGAGATAGGGGACACGCGTCAAGCCTCTAGCAAAGACGAAGCAAGAGCGGTCAGACTGGAGACATGTGAAGCCCATCTTAACCAGCTTTGCACACAGGACCTTGTACCATTCACGGCCAGCTTGCCTCAGACCATAAATGGTGCGATGAAGCTTAAGGAGCTGGTCATGCCGTCCCTGAGAAAAACCTGGTGGCTTGAGTCATATAGACATCCTCCTCCAAGTGACCATTCAGGTAGGCAGATGAGAAGTCAATGGAACAAAGTTTGAGGTTGTGCTGTGCAGCCAGTGCAAGGACAATGTGCAGCGTGGCAGGTTTTACAGATTTCCTCTAAACTATAGTCAGAAAAGAACTTGTTTTGCGTCAGTTCAGACCAGTAGACGAAGTTGAACTACATCTGGATTTCGGATTGGACCCCACGAACTCAATAGGAAGCACTTGGTGTATCTTGTTGAGACATATATAAGTGTTGGAGTGTTGTGTGTGTTGGTTGAGTTGTTGGTGTGTTTTGTAGTGGATTAGTCCATTGCGCACTTTGCATCTCATATCGATATATTCAAGTGCAGCGTTTCAACGGTCTTGGCTCATGGGGCGCAAATATGTCTTTTCGGACTTGTTCAACTCCGCAGTAAAACACCTCACTTCTATATTCCCATTGACCTTCAAGGACTTTGAAAGAAACGAGACCGAGCTGGGCTACAGAAGCATTGAACATCAAAGTGGTATAGAATTCAATATAATTGTGTCAGCCAGAGAATACAATATTATGACAATATTGTCTGTGTTAGGCCACAATTTATCTAGGTGAGTAATTAAAAAAGGAGCACCCAAATTGACTCAATTGATGACTAGCCTAAGCTTTGCCAAGAGGCTGCCCTCCTTGTTGGAAGATGTACACCAGATGGAAGCTGAAAAGGCAAAAAGAGCACCAGATGGGACGCAAAAGCCAAGTCACAAAATGTCTAAATACATGACAATGTACAAATGAAGAAAGCCACACTGTCTGTACCAAACCACATCAAACACCACACGTTCAACATGACGGCGACTAAGTGGGCCATTAGTGTCACTGGAAAGCAGTCACTTTGCGATGCAGCAGGTGCCCTCGGTGACGAGAATTCGATTCACGGCAAGTCGAATAAGGTGAAGGCATGCTGAAAGAATGATATTACGCCGCTAAATCATTATAACAATGAAGAGATACCACATTGACACAAGAACTCGTTACCCAAGTAATTGAATAGTGCGTCTGATCCATTATAGCAGTGGTCCCACGAATGGTAAGGATGGTAAGCATTCCTTCCTCCATCTCTCTTGCTAGTTATCACTTGCTAGGTTCGCAAATTGCACGTTCAGATGGCCTTTGGTTTTCAAGGAACATGTCCTTGCTTTTGTCACAATCAATCTATTATTCGAGATGAGCTTGTACAACTGTCTCATTTTAATCCCCATCATTGATGAGATCCCTTATCGCTGTTTATCGCCTGTCTTGTCTTTGACACGCCAAAGAAGGAGGATGGACACACTCACAAAACGTATTAGATTGGAGGAGATAAAGAAAGAGAGTATTGAGGCCAAACGAGTTGCAAACACAGAAAAGTACCGCAAGTCCTCCTGCTTTTGATTTATCTATCTTTCTCACCCCGCTACAGGACTTGAAATAGAGCTTCAGGAGAAGAAACTATAAGTCTATTACTTTGAGCATAAGCTCAAAGAGAGAGTGTGTTTCTCTTTCTGCTGTTTCTTGGCTTCTATCTATATATAGCTTGCCCTAGATGCCACCGCAGCCCCACAAACCAGTCTCAAAGCATTCACCTCTTCTCCTCTCTTGCCCAAACGGAATGACTGGATTCACTAGTTTTGCCACTACCACCGCTTTGCCTGGTCCCACTTTTGCACCGCCCTAGTTACATTGCATTGACAAAACTCATTCAAGATGCAGATGAATGGGCCAAAACAGTGCAAGAACGTGAAAGCCAAGCGAATTACATCAAACACCTCGCTGATTGCCGAACCCCTGTCCTCTCCGCTGACATCACTGTCACTGGGATATTGATATCATAAGAAATACCGCTTTATCCTGAGCTCAACACAGACAAGTACTACTTCCTCCTGCTCTCTCTAGGGAAACCACTCAAATCTCCATAGGCGGCTCTGCCCCTTCACTTCATTGTTTTGTATACGCGGGATCCAAGCACCACCTTCAAATGCAGCCTCAAGCTTCTCATTAGCAAAGGTCTCTACCAACCTCTTAAGGATCAAGTAATATCTTGTATGATCATTTTGACATTCATGTTTTACTCAATTGATTTTGCTGACACAAAGTAGTGACGAGATTGACATTTTAACACGGGTGTACTTTGAGGGTGCCGATTTTTAAAGCAAACGAGCAACAAGTTGTGCTGCAGATGATGGCACTTCTCTCACAAATGCTTGGTTCCCCTCGTCAATATCCGCTTCAAAGAATGTTTCACCATCCTTGACAAAACAGATAGTGTTCTGCTCCATGAGAATGGAGTAGCCATGAACACGAGATAGATAGGTGGTAGAGACGAGGTTATGAGATAGATTGGGAACATACAAGACATTTGTGAGAATTACATGCTTGCTACTACGTCCGTGTATAAGTGGCTTAAGCAAGATCTCTCCTTTTAATTCAGAGTACACTACAACTCCATTTGCGACTTGGATGGGAACCCTGGAAACTAAAGTAGGTATGTAACTGATGCTAAAGAACACCCAGTTGTAAGGCACTTAGGCCCTAACCCCAGAATCAACAGGATTGACTATCGTTTGTTTTCTGGTGGATCAAAGACTACCTCTCAAAGAGGATTTGTCCCAACAGATGGTGTTCCTAACTACAAGACTTAAAGGGACTTAAACACACACACTATAAGGGCAAAGAGAGTGAAGAGCGCAGAGGGATGAGATCTCAGGATGATAAACTCAGGAGATGTTCAAAGGCCGGGGCCCATAACCTGTTGAACAGGCAAGCACAGAGGTCTGAAGTCAACAGTGAGAACTCTAGTAGATTGCAATGTGAAGTAGATACTTGCCTGAAGTCAACAGTGAGAACTGAGGACTCAAGGCACTAGCTAGGCTGTATATATAGGTACATGAACAAAGGGAATGCTACATATGGTAGATAAAGGGAAGACCTAATTGGGCACAAAGGAACTACCTAATTGGGAACAAGGGACATAGGATCAGTAGGATCAGATATCAATGATAGGATCATAAAGGATCAGAGGGTGCATAGGATCAGTAGGATCAGGTATCAATCATAGGATCATAAAGGATCAAAGTGGTGACACTCATAAGAGTGAGAGATGTCAGAGGCAAAACCCACATTCCAACACTGAGGACAAGTTGACAGTCTCTTGCACCATACACATAAGTGAACTCATTTTGAACCTCCACCAGAAGTTGGCACCTCTCCACCAGCATACACCACCACAAACTCGCAAATAGCTTCCCACATCTCGGGCATGGAACACATTGTGATCCTTGCAAATTTAGCCTTCTCTCGAAATTCGCGATCTCGAAAAAGAATGAATCCGACATTTCATAGCTCACCATCAGTAGAACGAGAACAATGTTAGCCCTCTGGGACCGTGAGGTCAGGCGCATCAGATCAAAACTCTGATTATACATTCATGTCTCCTCTATGTCTATCTCATTTTCTTCAATATTGCCAAACTTAAAGTAGGCTCAAAGAGTACTGTGTTGCCTGCAACGAAGACACTTGTCTCAACGCTGGGAATTTGCATTGGGAATATGCACAGGACCCGAATTTAAATCTGTTATCTGTTCGAGCATACAGCCACATGCAAACACCTCAAATTCTTTTTTGAGGTGATGGAAATTTGCGGGTAGATACTCTCAATCCCTGACCAATTCCTGTTCTGGTTTTGAGCGCTTAAATAGTGAGTATTTGTATAGCAACTATATCTGCTATGGAATTTGCTATAATATCATCCAAAGCCTAATCCACTACATCTACCTGCGATTTATCAGTAGAAGGTCACAGGTTCAATTTCTGCTTCAGCTATTTTCTCAACAGCATTATGGACCGTATTTGAACTTAAGTATATGTTTAGACAGTCATCAACTAGCTTTGGAGCTTCCAGATTGTATCTCGTTGATTTGGTGTTTCCCAGAACAAGCCTCCAGTCATGCGTATGAGTGGCAAGCTTCTTCTGCGCCACATTCGCTAGGATGAAAACAGAACTTACCATATCACATGCAGGATTTCACATGAGGTTGCAAGTGAAGAGCTAAACAAAGTATTAATTATTTATTCTCCTTTGTGCCCAACTAGGTCTTCCCTTCATCTAGTATTTCCTTTGTTCATATACTTTGTATACTAGCTAGAGTGCTCAGTTTTCACTGTTGGCTTCAGACCTCATTCTTCCAACCTGAAAAAGATCTTAGGGAGCTTAAACGAAACACGAGCCAAAATGTGGTGATAATGATTACAACTTGCTAGATAAATAATCAAAAAAATGCTACTCCAAATAAGCACAAAAAAACCGAAACAACGTGTTACATACAATGATTTTGTTAACATATTTTGACGCAGCAAAGCAAGTGGCATGCTCAGTGCATATGTACATGTTAAGCTCCATATTGATGATATGGCCAACACTGTACAGGAGCGGAGTGGTGACCAAGTCGCCTCGGATATTGGCTTGAATAACAGTATTAGAAGGCTGGATGTCGTCGTTATTATCATTAGTGGGCAAGGATGAAGTAGGAGACTTACAAGGCGAGACATCTCCAAAGCAGTCAGCTCAGAGAGTAAAATCAGCCCCTTCTCTTTAGCAGGACACTTCTTTGCGGGGCTGGCTGGCAGGCTCTATCACCAATTGCTCGCTTGAGCTTAAGCTGATGAGTCGTTGGCAAAAGGGAACTAGGAAGTCTTGGAGATGCTGGTGGAGTGTGAGGTGGCAGACTTTGCTCCTGAGAATTGTCCTTACTGTCAAGGACTTCGATCTCCCATACAGATTGTAACGAAAGTAGAAATTGAAGTCCTTCTCAATGCCTGGAGAATACTATATTGTCAGTAAGATTCTGTTTTTACTCCCTCTTTAGAATCAACCCACATCCAACTTGTGACGATCCAAAATCCGGTTCAGTAGACGCTCCTCAGAGCAGGCGGACAGATCTAACACTAGATATTTTGCTGGGTTGATATAGTTGGCGATGCAGTTCGTCACGTGGATCCCACAGTTGTAGGTGTCTGTCTGTTGCACGTAGGGTGACAGGTATACTTTACCTCTGAGCGCTGATACTGACAAACCCACCAATCATAGGCTTTACTCAGCTTGGAGTCAATGGGCCCATTGAGCGAATCGAAGTAATAGACTGTCTTTGATTGAAAGCAGACAACCAATGCGACCTAATGGTTGCCACAGACATTTGCAACAGTGGCTAGCAAGAGTACCGAATTCTGGGCAGAGTTAGCCCCAAGGTGCTGAAGCCTTCCATAGAGAATTGTTGGCCCTAGAAGCTTCAATGATGTTCCGTGTGTCGTTGCTTGGAATAACCTGTAGCTTGCATCAGCGGTGTTCCGCGCCATCACCGAGCTACTCCAGTGCCTGGTTAATCTGGGATGCCTTGAACCAAGCAGTTGATGCACAGAGGTTGGCCAGGCCTTCAATGTCTGGGTCTCCAATGCCCCGAAGTCTCGAATCCCAAGGTAAGGCAAGTAACCGCTCACGGAGCGAATACCGCTCACCAGGCAGCAGAAGGAGCCTCACCGCATTGATCATTCTTTGAACCTCCTCCCAATATTTGACCACTCAGACAGAATAGGTCTTGGTGTTGCTGTGTCCCTCCATGTGTGAGTGTAAGGGCTTTCAGAAGACTGAATAGCAAGGACCAGGCTCTGAATTACTAGTGTTTGGAGGCTAGAGGGGTCAATATCTTGGCAAGTAGGTGATTCCTTCGAGAGGTATTGAGGAGGTTCTTTGGCCAGCACGCCAAACAAGGGCCGGAGCGTTATTTTGTGTGCCAGAAGCTGTTTGACTGGAGCCTCTGTGGTCAGCAACAGCTTTTGCACCAAAGCCTTTAGGATATTGTGTGGATGATCAAGATTTTGAGACATGGTGGCTGGTAGTGACAGCACACAAAAAAAAAACTTGGCAGGTCACAGTCACACTGTGATGGCTGGGTGATCGTTAATGAGCCTATCAGAATGGTCATATGCTGTGCAAAATTGGGACAGCTACTGACAAGATTTTTGTCAACTGGCTGATGCACTGATCAGACCGTCCTCATATGAAAGTTAGACCCCGTTGGTACCTGAGTTCTCGAAAGCCAGATCTTTGGTCGAAGGGTTGGGTCTCGGGCCGTTGCTGAAACTATTGTTCTCCCGTTTAACAGTGAAGTCACCTTGTCACCAGATGCCTAAATACGTGACAATGTACAAATAAGGAAAGCGACACCGTCTGTACCAAACCACGCCAAACACCACGTTCAACACTCCCACCTGAGACAGACGAAAGCGACCAAAACTCCCACCGAATCCAACACTCCATCTCCCACCAAATCCAGCTAAGTTCGATGAGGGGGCAGATCAGAGACATCACCGTAACGGTCTCCAATGTGGATGCCCCAGAGCTCGAGAAACACCTTCGGATCGAGGCCAGCATCGAGAGCGGACGCGAATGCAGCCTTGTGCAACTGAGGAGAGCGAAGATTGAAATTGATCCAATCCTTGACGAAGGCGGGCATGGTATGCATGCATTTGTGAGCAATATGTCCACCCGACAATTTACAGATCTCACCAATGACCTACCTAAACTATCTGATGTCATATACCATTCGAACCCGTTTTTTGCGTAGATTACAGCAAAATTATTCACCAAGCCATACTGTCAACTCCTGAGATGTAATATGCGAAATTCGGCTAAAACCAGCAGATATACTGGGATTTAGGGAACAATCTGCTCACCAGCATGTAGTATACTGCTCCAGCTAGTAAATATGCACTCAAATATACACTCAGCTGTACAATAGTGTCAGATTAATTCGCGGTACTGGTAGCGCTCTTATAGCGAGTCGAGCTCGTTCCCTAGTTCGTTTGTTCTCGTAGGTACAGTCGGTGTACGGAGGCAAACGGACGAGGCTAAATAATGTACAATATAAACAAAGGAATACGCCGAAGCTCGAATCAATAGCAAACCATATCAAGCATATTCTAACAATAGTGAGCCCTTGTGCGAGTAACAAAGTCGTGCTGTTGCAACATTCTACCTTAGTATGGTGGTGCGATATATCACTCACCTGCCCCGGAGGGTTTCCTTTGATATATCCTGGCCCAACGCTGAGGGCCGATTTTGATATATCTCGTTTGCTCTCAGCCCATGCACTATATATGTAGCGTCAGGCACCGATTGAGATAGGGCAACGATTGCTGATGATGGTTGCTACAAGGCCGGGAGATCCATTTCGAGACGACGATGATCAGAGGGTGTGAACATCGTCATCAACCGCAATCAAACATTCTCGACATCGTCGCTGACGGCGTCAGGGAAATCAGATATAAAAAAAAGACGAAATTCCCAGAAAATTCAGAAACATTGGGGGACATGAATAGATGTAAATTCCGAAGATTCATAGTGTAATGACGCCAGGATACATGACAATAAAGCATTAATATACCGAAAAGCTCAAACCTGGTGTGATCGATATACTACTGTTGGGCTGAGAGCGTAGCGGGGAACCGCTGCCTTAAGGTGCCGGAAGCCACCAAGAGGAATTACCGAAACCCCGAAGTTAGGTGCTAACTCGCCAAACCACCATAGACGAGTCAGACGGACGGACAGACAAACTCATTAGTACTGGCGGGAACATGCCGCCGGGAACATCACCTTTGATGGGTCAAACAAGACCTGGCGGGAGGGCCAGATCAAGGAAGATTTGATCCTACACGAGCAGCGGGCTTATCGCCGAGGACCCGACTAGGGCCAGCGAGCGGAATGGATCAACTGGGGAACATTGGCTACCTCGGGTTCGCTAGCGGGAGGACCAACCGACGATGCCGGTACTAAATGCCGCTGATATCGGGGAGTCTTTCGGCGAGTGGCAGGCCCTTGGACTATATCGGCTTGCCCTGCTTCTAGCGGGAGCCTCTTTCCTGATGACAGAAGGACTTAGAAGAATTTGACCGCACTCGAGCCGCCTACGGACGGCGGGAGGTGACCTTGACCTTTGCTCGACCAGCGGCAAGCAGTTATTATGAAGAAGATATTCTGTGTCTCTCTCGAAGACATGGCAACCAGCACGCCATTGCACTGCAATAAGGCGCAATACCCACCCGCCCACATGGACTTTTTCCGGGAGGCAGTCTTTTCACTCACGACTTGCAATCCTGAATATACCATTGGTTCCCAGCGGGCACGGCATCACTCTTGGACACTCTCTCATCATGATTTTATTTGGTTGTTTCTGCTCCCGCTGCATGTATTTAATCTCCCGCTGTACTTTTGGTTACTCAGTCAATTACCTACGCGTAGACAAGGGCAGTTTGTAGCGGACTCTAGAATTTGAATTGAACTTTGAAGAGACTAGACTTGATATCTGAGAGAGACACGAGTGATACAGAAAGACTTGTGGCATCCTGAGCCGCCAGAACTTTGAGAGCCCGCCAGCCTTTGAGCCCGAGCCCTCCTGAAATACGAAGCCCCGTTTCTTGCCGTTCTGCGGTATATCCAACGTTCGTGCCGCCGCCGCGTAGTGGTGTAAGAGCCCAGGTCACTATTAGTGTCCGCGCCATCGACGTAAGAGCCCCGCTCCCCGCCAGAGCCGCACCAGTTGTATAAGAACCCGTCCCGCTGAGCTGCGCCTTCTGCCCGCCGGTTGTCATCCAGAAAGCTTCTCGCCGGTTGACGATCCACTACCGGGCAACACTTTTTTATCTTGGCACGGAGACCCTCCCCGCTAGACTCAGAATTTCTCATTTCGAAGTCTCAGAAAGAGTGACTCTTCGCTTCTCCCGCTGCGGATCGTTTTGCCCGCTACGTTCTCGCTAGACAATCTAGTAGTTCGTCCCGCTCAAACGTAGCGACCTTGATTGATTGAAGCTTGCACAAGTATTCTGAGGGACAATACGTGCTCCTGCCACCCCGACTACACACACACACACACCTCGTATTGGATTAGATTTTGTGATTTTATGTTACGGTATATTTCACGCCTACACCTACACGCACCGTTTCAGCACAGTCAAAGGAGTGTCGACATCAGGGAGGCAGGGCAAACGGAAGTACAAGGTGAAACCAGCAGAATTTGAGATGACGAATTACAATACTGTGCTCTGAGGTTGCTTGAAGAAACTGACCAGGCCAGTCAGGCCACTGAGCAGCAGTACAATTATTAGCCATTCAAGTGTGGTATGGGAGATTGCAAACGCCGCGAAGAATCATATACGAACAGATATTTAGAAAGTATAATCTGGAGAGCAGGTGTTAAGAGGGAGCGAGGGGTACAAATGCCTCTCTATATCGTGTGGGTCTTGTTCCTCCATTGCGGTTTTGCGGACGTGTATTGACTGAGTAGTTTTCAGGTCAAAGAGTTTCGCACGAGTTGTTACGAAGATCGCACGAGGTGGATAAAATTCACACACCCGTTTCAGGTCTTTTACATCTCTTACAGCACGAAAGAATAAACAATGCCTTTGTTCGACAACCCTATCAGTGAGTCTGAAGCTCTTTAGTATCTACAAGTACGCTCATTTCAGCTTATTTATTCTAGTACCCCGTGGGGACATTTACCACTACTATCCAAAAAGGCCCACGACAACATGGGTTCTTACCATGGCCACCTCCTGCGTACGTCAAACAACTCAGCTCTCCATTCAATGTTACCCTAACTATGTTATTTAGGCATGTCCTTCTCATAACGGACAAACATATTATATCGGTTTTTTTCTCTAGGAACTTTATACTGGGAAGAAAAACTACTCACCTAACGGTGTTGAATGCACCTACCGAAATGTCCACACTTTTCTTCACGAGCTTCAAGAGTCCCCCCACCTCCGTCCAGGGACAACATCATAATTTTCCGCTTCCGGCAGCTCGCAATCTGGTCACCTTATATACGAGCTGGGATGTCCTCCGGATGACGCTGAATACGATGTTGCTGCAGTACTGGCGAAAATGCACTCATTGGAAAGAGATAAGGGTAATTCTTCCGGTACGTCGCAATGGTATTCCTCTGTAACCCTATTGACTTTTTAGCAGCTCTTTATAATCGACATCTGCAACAATCTCAATCTCACTGGTCTTGGCTTGCCCGCCGGATGCGACTGCGTCTTAGTAGGCGCCACTTCCCTTTCCTCGGTCAACACTCAAGATTTCACCACCAAGTTTGTGATTAGAAGCGAACTCACTGGACCGACGTCGTTCCATAGACTGGTCAATCAGCTCGCCGCCTGAAATGCACCTCGTAGGATCGCGTCTGAACAAGCCCATGTACTTCAAAGTATAGTAGTTTTACGAGCATCGTCAATGCAAATAAATTTCGTTCTTGTTGACAAAAAATCGGTAAAAATAAAGCGGGAAAAACCGAGTGATTTTATATAGACAATTTCCTATGCACTTGAGTTCAGCTATAATTATATTTGGCCTGCGGTACTAATTTTATTTCGTTTTGGAAATGTTAAATCACGGGGGTTTTTTCTCTCTCAGGATTCGTACTGCCGTGCATCAGCAACGGCTCCAAAAACCGAGGTGGAAAGTTTCTATTCTGTTGATAGTTCAAGAAGGAATTTGTTTCTGTACGATGAGTTACCTTGGTAGAACATGTTTCACTCACAAAACATGGCTATCGACGTTCACAGCTTGTAAATGACGAGTTTTTTCCTGCAGTGACGCCGATCAAGTGAAGAAGCGCCGTCAAGCGCCCACTCGGATTCCTCGGTATCAAGCGGGATCTTCAGGCCGCTCAGTCTGAACCATTCTAGACTCTTAGGCAGCGAATCGGAGGCTTGCCGAGGTGGTCTGTGATTGCGAGGATGTTACTTTTGCTCTTTTCGTGGTGCGAGGTTGGTGCGAGGTGTGTTCGGGAAACAACAGTGCGCATCTAAACAAGGGGAATCAAACAGCATGGGATTGAAGGACTAGCAGTGTACATTGGCAAAGGTATTAGCTTGAGATCAATTACAGATATCGCGTATTATATGGAGTAAAAAAGAGGCAAATAGTTGAAGGAAGGGGAGGGATATTGGAGGGATATGAAGAAAACCCGAGAACAGAGATTCAAGACGGGTGAGAAAAACGGCTCTGCGACTGCCCAGCCCGCATCCGATGCTCGCACGCGCCACAAACGGTGCAGAAGGGGTGGAATCAAGCGGGACAAAACGAGCGCAAACGAATTCGGACCAGATAGCGAGAGTTTGAGGTCGTAATGGGGAGGGAAGAAGAATCAAGAATGTTGCCCAGTGTCGTCTGCATCAGATTATCTGGTATATTGACCCAACGAGAGCACATCTGACACAAGCGAGCACCGAAAGTGATTGGGACAACACAATTGGCGGAATGGTCAGGGCCGAAGTGAGAGCAGTGTAAGCGGCATGGACACGGGAAGAGCATGCTGATGATAGAGAGGGGGGATATCCAGTCGAATGCAGAGCTAGAGCGACCACAAGAAGCCAGGAAGCGACGGGAGTGCAGAGAATCCAGAAAAGCCCGTGAACACCGGCATTTGAGCAAAAAGGGATGCAAAGGGCCTATGCTGAGTATACTAGCATGTAATAGTGTTAACATTATTGTAATACAACACAGTACTTACTGCAAGCAGCATTGCAATGTCCCCAGTAGCTACTGACCAGTAAGAGGTGCAACATTGCATTGTGGCAGTAAATCTGTCAATTGAACCCCATTTGGGGTGTTGATCAATCAGCTCATCTTCCCATCTGATGACTTATTGGTGATGGATTTGATGGTGAATTAAGCTGATGGGGTACGGTGTTTCCCGAATATTTAAACACGAGCTGTAATTATTTAGTAATTCAAATTGACTAAAGTCTCGGCGAGATCCGAATTCTGGTTGATGGACGTGTGACCGGTCACACGTTGTGACCTTGCCTCTCACTACCACCACCCGCCCTCCTGCTCGCTCCCCCCCACCGGCGGCGCCGCTCCATATGCTGGCTAGTGTCTCAGCTCAAGTACCTGGTTACTACTGCCTACTGTCTATCTTGTCTAGTCTCCTCTCGTTTCATTCTCTTGCCGCCGCTGTGAATGCCAGCAAATCGTGCCACCCAGCTTGTACCCGCTTTTACTGCTTCATTTTGGCTTCATTGGTGCCTCGCTACATACATACTCACGCCTTTTATACTCATTAAGCTCCTGTAATCTCTCCAGCCCTCTGAAAACTCCCCATTGGCCGCCACTCCATCGACGTTCGGCAATTTTCCCCCTGCGGTTGATACTACCCTCTGCCTGCTTTCTTGAGCTCAAGAACAAGCACTGCAGTCCTCACCTCAGGCTTTACGTTGTCAGTGTTATTATATGGTGTGCTTCGGGCGTTGAATGGTGCGTCGCTGTTTTGTTTGTGCATCTAATATTTCATCGAGTCTTCTGTCATTGTAGTTCCGGACCCGGCAACCCTCACAGATGGAGCTTTACTTGCAACGTTCCTGACTCCCTCCCTTCTTCTCCCCATTGCCTCCCCTTTGCTTTCTTCCGTCTTGGTCGATTCCCCGCGTGTTCGACTCCCCCGATCTTGACTCCCCGTCTCACCCCCCCTCGCTGCCACCGCTGCTCTTCCCCCCTTGTCCTCGTTATTCCCCATTCGACTCCCCGCGCGTTCGGCTCCCCTGCACTCGACTCCTCGCGTCACCTCCCCTTCTTCTCTTGGTTTCCCATTCCGTGCCTTGCGTGTTTGCCTCCCCACACGTTCGGCTCCCTGGAATTTCGACTTCCCGCGCTCAACTTCCCGTGCGCTCAACTCCTCTGTGCTCGACTCCCCACGTCACCCCCCTCGCCGCCGCTGCCGCACTTGCCCTGCCTTCTCCTCATGCTTTCCCATAACCTCGCCGTCTAACGTCGGCTCGGCATTGGTGCTCAGCATGACTCGCTGCTTTTGTCTTCTGCTTTTTTCTTTGTTTGTTTCCAACTCTTTGTTCCTCCCCTTTTCCCTGTAGTTGACTTGTAGTAGACGTAGCTCGTGATTATTTGAAATATAAATGATTCACAATTGCATTATTGAGTGACTTGAGTCAACAATGCCGATGAAAATTGCCCTCGAATCGATGCATTTCTAGTGCTCGGCCGACGCATCGGACACATCGGAACAACCCCCCATTGGCTGGGAGGGCGGTCCGAAACGGGCGCCTAATCTCGAACTTCGGCGTCAATTTTTTTCGGGTTCGTTTAGCACGTACAGGGACTCAGAAAATTGTGGGAAGTGTTTGTTAGAGTCTTTGTAGTATAAACTACCACATATGTAACAATTAGCACTCTCCCTATTCTGTGAAGCTCAATATAGGAAAGTCATTTCTTTGAGTTGGCTTTTCAACCTAAGACTCGCACTCATACCTAGGCTAGAATCCGAACATATAGCATCTCAGTGCTTATGAAGATTGAAAACCTTGTGAATTTTGTGCAATTATTGATGATTGAACAGTTAAAACTCATTTGCAGCAATAATTGGATCCCTTTACCTCCCTCCTCTACAGTCCACAAACAGCTGTTGTCCAAAATGTGTTTGATTTTTCAACTTTCGAGAATCACCATAAATCAAAGCTCAACGAATTTTGTATCTATATACGTCTGTATTCTTAATGTTTCAATCTCCGAATGCAAAATACGAGCTTACAATGAGCCCGGACATTTTCTCGCACCCTCCAGCATAGTCGGCGAAATAGGCAGTATTCTATCTGGATACTCGCCTATATAAATTGCTTAAAGCATTAACTCACCTTTCGTACCAAAAAGTAAGGTTTAACATGCCTTCACCAAGGTATAGGGAGAGGTATGCTTGCAAAGAATGAATCGATGCAAGCAGCCTCAATAAATTCAATATGGAAGACCATTGTCTTGAAACGGACTGAGAAAGTATATAAAGGATACTGACTCGAAGCGCACCTTGAGAAACTGACTGTGGAACTGAGGAACCCGAATTTCGACCCAGTTGATGCAAAAACTTCCTAATTTAGACGCGGGCGTTGAGTACCGCACCTTCGGACCGATTCTCCGAGCCAACCGGAACTGATACCGATGTGTGAGTCACATCGTCACATTGCCAGCGCACCATCTTTCCCTCACCTCTTCTCACCTACCTCGTCTGTTTTGCTCCCCCGTAGCCAGCGCATCGTCTGTCTCTCGGATCCTCACAACTACCTCGCTTTTCTGGCTTCTACCGCTGCTGCCACACGTATCAAGAAATCACAGTCAACTCATTGCTGCCGCTATGGAGGACATACACATCTGCTGTCAAGGCATTGTCGCTATACCTCCTGATTGAATATATTTGGATGGGGGAAGAACCAGAAAGGTCGGAGGAGAGGAAAGTGCCGAGGTGGGTGAAGATTGTATGGGGGGAAATTAAGGGATTGAAATAACGAAGGTGTGCTTGCATCAATCCGTTTTTCTTTCGTCGTCGGCGTCAATTTGCATTCCGACAACACCTGTCAACCTTCGTTGTGGCTTCAAATCCTCGTCTCGAACCCTCATCTCAGATTCTCAATGCCGTTGATCTGCCACGCTGCATCCTCGTCACCGTTCCTTCGTCTGCTCTTGGCTACAAACTTCCGTCGCCGTTGCTGGCGCTTTGTTGATTTTCGCCAGCCGGTCCTAGATCCGGCAATATTGCCCACCCACCTTTCAGAATACGACTGCGCAATCCTTCACTTGTCACCTTGTTATCACGCTCTTCGCTCCCTCCACATTGTACTCGATATCAAATCGATTGAACCACGCAATATATCATGGCTGCTTACCTCTCCCCCCTGAGTCACATTCAAGAAATACAGTGGTATGCTGCACGCAGGGTTTTGATTCAGTGATTGTTTCGGTTTCTTGGGTGTTCAGTATTACACATAAATCAATTTTAATGGTTTTAAACAATTTGGAACAAATCAATCTTCCAATTCTACGACGTCGATGACGTTTGGACATACAGGGATGTGCCTGGGGAGGAGGTGGTGGAGGGGAACGAGCGCGACAACGAAGAGGATGACGCGGATGGCGTTTGATCGCCGTGCATGGGAAATTCCGGTCGAGACAAGAGACCCGAGATCGCCGGGATGGGGAAATTGGGGTGAGAAGCCCGAGATCGCCGGGACGGCGAAATCCGCTGATCCATCTGTATTTACCTATATGCGGATATTAAATTGTTGAACTTTGCTCGGCGGCGACGGAAATCAATGGATATTTGTTTGCAAATCAATTCCTCACCTAATGAGGGAATGATCATCAGCAATCAAAGCGGCAGGCGGCACTTGACAGCTTGACACAACCTCCCCGGCTTTGCCATCAATTCACTGCAGCATTGTATTGGGGCTATTATTTACTGGCCAGCTATTACTGGGGGAAATGCAACGTGGTATCCAGTAGTTACTGGGGGTATTGTATTATCACTACAACTCTTGGTGGAAAGCCTCGCAAGCTGTCAAGTGCCGCCTGCCGCTTTGATTGCTGATGATCATTCCCTCATTAGGTGAGGAATTGATTTGCAAACAAATATCCATTGATTTCCGTCGCCGCCGAGCAAAGTTCAACAATTTAATATCCGCATATAGGTAAATACAGATGGATCAGCGGATTTCGCCGTCCCGGCGATCTCGGGCTTCTCACCCCAATTTCCCCATCCCGGCGATCTCGGGTCTCTTGTCTCGACCGGAATTTCCCATGCACGGCGATCAAACGCCATCCGCGTCATCCTCTTCGTTGTCGCGCTCGTTCCCCTCCACCACCTCCTCCCCAGGCACATCCCTGTATGTCCAAACGTCATCGACGTCGTAGAATTGGAAGATTGATTTGTTCCAAATTGTTTAAAACCATTAAAATTGATTTATGTGTAATACTGAACACCCAAGAAACCGAAACAATCACTGAATCAAAACCCTGCGTGCAGCATACCACTGTATTTCTTGAATGTGACTCAGGGGGGAGAGGTAAGCAGCCATGATATATTGCGTGGTTCAATCGATTTGATATCGAGTACAATGTGGAGGGAGCGAAGAGCGTGATAACAAGGTGACAAGTGAAGGATTGCGCAGTCGTATTCTGAAAGGTGGGTGGGCAATATTGCCGGATCTAGGACCGGCTGGCGAAAATCAACAAAGCGCCAGCAACGGCGACGGAAGTTTGTAGCCAAGAGCAGACGAAGGAACGGTGACGAGGATGCAGCGTGGCAGATCAACGGCATTGAGAATCTGAGATGAGGGTTCGAGACGAGGATTTGAAGCCACAACGAAGGTTGACAGGTGTTGTCGGAATGCAAATTGACGCCGACGACGAAAGAAAAACGGATTGATGCAAGCACACCTTCGTTATTTCAATCCCTTAATTTCCCCCCATACAATCTTCACCCACCTCGGCACTTTCCTCTCCTCCGACCTTTCTGGTTCTTCCCCCATCCAAATATATTCAATCAGGAGGTATAGCGACAATGCCTTGACAGCAGATGTGTATGTCCTCCATAGCGGCAGCAATGAGTTGACTGTGATTTCTTGATACGTGTGGCAGCAGCGGTAGAAGCCAGAAAAGCGAGGTAGTTGTGAGGATCCGAGAGACAGACGATGCGCTGGCTACGGGGGAGCAAAACAGACGAGGTAGGTGAGAAGAGGTGAGGGAAAGATGGTGCGCTGGCAATGTGACGATGTGACTCACACATCGGTATCAGTTCCGGTTGGCTCGGAGAATCGGTCCGAAGGTGCGGTACTCAACGCCCGCGTCTAAATTAGGAAGTTTTTGCATCAACTGGGTCGAAATTCGGGTTCCTCAGTTCCACAGTCAGTTTCTCAAGGTGCGCTTCGAGTCAGTATCCTTTATATACTTTCTCAGTCCGTTTCAAGACAATGGTCTTCCATATTGAATTTATTGAGGCTGCTTGCATCGATTCATTCTTTGCAAGCATACCTCTCCCTATACCTTGGTGAAGGCATGTTAAACCTTACTTTTTGGTACGAAAGGTGAGTTAATGCTTTAAGCAATTTATATAGGCGAGTATCCAGATAGAATACTGCCTATTTCGCCGACTATGCTGGAGGGTGCGAGAAAATGTCCGGGCTCATTGTAAGCTCGTATTTTGCATTCGGAGATTGAAACATTAAGAATACAGACGTATATAGATACAAAATTCGTTGAGCTTTGATTTATGGTGATTCTCGAAAGTTGAAAAATCAAACACATTTTGGACAACAGCTGTTTGTGGACTGTAGAGGAGGGAGGTAAAGGGATCCAATTATTGCTGCAAATGAGTTTTAACTGTTCAATCATCAATAATTGCACAAAATTCACAAGGTTTTCAATCTTCATAAGCACTGAGATGCTATATGTTCGGATTCTAGCCTAGGTATGAGTGCGAGTCTTAGGTTGAAAAGCCAACTCAAAGAAATGACTTTCCTATATTGAGCTTCACAGAATAGGGAGAGTGCTAATTGTTACATATGTGGTAGTTTATACTACAAAGACTCTAACAAACACTTCCCACAATTTTCTGAGTCCCTGTACGTGCTAAACGAACCCGAAAAAAATTGACGCCGAAGTTCGAGATTAGGCGCCCGTTTCGGACCGCCCTCCCAGCCAATGGGGGGTTGTTCCGATGTGTCCGATGCGTCGGCCGAGCACTAGAAATGCATCGATTCGAGGGCAATTTTCATCGGCATTGTTGACTCAAGTCACTCAATAATGCAATTGTGAATCATTTATATTTCAAATAATCACGAGCTACGTCTACTACAAGTCAACTACAGGGAAAAGGGGAGGAACAAAGAGTTGGAAACAAACAAAGAAAAAAGCAGAAGACAAAAGCAGCGAGTCATGCTGAGCACCAATGCCGAGCCGACGTTAGACGGCGAGGTTATGGGAAAGCATGAGGAGAAGGCAGGGCAAGTGCGGCAGCGGCGGCGAGGGGGTGACGTGGGGAGTCGAGCACAGAGGAGTTGAGCGCACGGGAAGTTGAGCGCGGGAAGTCGAAATTCCAGGGAGCCGAACGTGTGGGGAGGCAAACACGCAAGGCACGGAATGGGAAACCAAGAGAAGAAGGGGAGGTGACGCGAGGAGTCGAGTGCAGGGGAGCCGAACGCGCGGGGAGTCGAATGGGGAATAACGAGGACAAGGGGGGAAGAGCAGCGGTGGCAGCGAGGGGGGGTGAGACGGGGAGTCAAGATCGGGGGAGTCGAACACGCGGGGAATCGACCAAGACGGAAGAAAGCAAAGGGGAGGCAATGGGGAGAAGAAGGGAGGGAGTCAGGAACGTTGCAAGTAAAGCTCCATCTGTGAGGGTTGCCGGGTCCGGAACTACAATGACAGAAGACTCGATGAAATATTAGATGCACAAACAAAACAGCGACGCACCATTCAACGCCCGAAGCACACCATATAATAACACTGACAACGTAAAGCCTGAGGTGAGGACTGCAGTGCTTGTTCTTGAGCTCAAGAAAGCAGGCAGAGGGTAGTATCAACCGCAGGGGGAAAATTGCCGAACGTCGATGGAGTGGCGGCTAATGGGGAGTTTTCAGAGGGCTGGAGAGATTACAGGAGCTTAATGAGTATAAAAGGCGTGAGTATGTATGTAGCGAGGCACCAATGAAGCCAAAATGAAGCAGTAAAAGCGGGTACAAGCCTGGGTGGCACGGATTTGCTGGCATTCACAGCGGCGGCAAGAGAATGAAACGAGGAGACTAGACAAGATAGACAGTAGGCAGTAGTAACCAGGTACTTGAGCTGAGACACTAGCCAGCATATGGAGCGGCGCCGCCGGTGGGAGCGAGCAGGAGGGCGGGTGGTGGTAGTGAGAGGCAAGGTCACAACGTGTGACCGGTCACACGTCCATCAACCAGAATTCGGATCTCGCCGAGACTTTAGTCAATTTGAATTACTAAATAATTACAGCTCGTGTTTAAATATTCGGGAAACACCGTACCCCATCAGCTTAATTCACCATCAAATCCATCACCAATAAGTCATCAGATGGGAAGATGAGCTGATTGATCAACACCCCAAATGGGGTTCAATTGACAGATTTACTGCCACAATGCAATGTTGCACCTCTTACTGGTCAGTAGCTACTGGGGACATTGCAATGCTGCTTGCAGTAAGTACTGTGTTGTATTACAATAATGTTAACACTATTACAGGTGACCAGCCGCCCGAAGCTGATCTGCCTCATATAAAGCCTTCCACCCAAAATGTGACTGAGGCTGCTCCCTCAATTAAGCCAGATAGCGCAAGGCTAGAAGCACCCGCCTGACTCGGAGAGGATAAATTCCCAACTCGGAGTATAATTGTGGGATTCCAGAGTGCTTCCCAACACCCAGAATTCGCCGTAAAATCACACAGTTCAAGCCGTTGATCCGTGCGAACGAGGTTTCGTCAACATCAATCGCCACATCGCACTCATGCGTCAGGTGACAATCCAGCAAAGCGTAGTAGAGCTGCCGCCCGACCTCAGGTGGCAAGTGTCCCCGCCCCACAGAGTGGTCGCAACCCAAAATTGTTTTCCAAACGACGAATGCGGTAGTGGTGTGTTTCCGCTCATAGCGGGATCGGAAAATGTCTCGTGTCATAGAGTTGAACACCATCCCAACATACTTGTATACAAGCTCCGGGAGGTCAAAACTGTTAGTTTCTTAAAGGTACACGGGGAGGACTCGCTATTGAGTTCAGGCGGAGTATGACGCTGTTGTATCCAGGTCGATAGAAATCTGACCGCAGTTCAAAAACGGCAATTTTAAGCCTGGCTCAACTTTTGATGAGTTTGACCCCGGGCCCAACGAATCTGTGTTGAGTTTAAGTCATTGATCGACAGCCTCAGTCTATACACATACATCTACAACTCCTTTCAACCTGTGGTTTTGAATCTGCCCCCAGTGCGGATTGGGGCAGAGGCTCAGAATCCCGACAACGAAAAGGATACGATATATAATAAAAAACACTATATAATAAATCCGGGTCATACAGCGTGCTACCAATACATCCACAGTGTGCAGTGCACATCAAGACATCCAAAGAGCTTCTGTTGGATAGAACACATCAACCAACGGGCTAGACTTGAGTAGCTAGAATATAATCATACCGTTTCTGCCTGTTCACCACCTTCTGTGCCGCCACCCTGTATAAACGTATAGCACGATTAGTCCCATGTTGATAACCAGAAATGGGAGACATACCGTGCACATTACAGCCAAACCTCCACCTACGCCGGTCGCCGACTCAAACATTGAAACGGAAGCGTGCAGCCGACTCGAAACTCTAGATCACTTGCAGCACAGACAAGGGAGAACGTAGACAAGCTTCCACAGACATCCAAAGAGCAGGAATGTTACGCCTGAGTTCCAGACAGCCAAGCTTGAGTTGTCCTTGCATTTGGGCCTGATTTGTCTGGAAACTTGCGTGGCTTGCAATTTGCGAGCTTTGTGTATACTTCGAAGGGCTTGAAGGCTTGAGAGCAAGAACTACTACTGTTGAGGGCTTGAGCTTTGAAGATTTAGCCATCTTCAGGGAACTCTTGAGGAGTTGCTCGGAGGAACATGAGGGAGGGAAGAAAGAGACAATGGTTCGGAATCCATCACGTGCAAGATCTGATGCAAACAAAACCAAACCGTGCCGCGTCGCGTCCTCGATCTACTCTCCAGAATCGCTGCTTGGCTCACACTACAAGAATTGACTATTGGAATAACAACGGTGGAAATACTGGAACATATTGAACATTAAGAGATCTTCTACACGACACTCAACTACGATACTCGTCCCATCTGCTGGCCATTCCCAGTCAGTGACGGCGACACTGAGCTCGAAGCAGACGGTATCTCTTTGTCCACGCTTGAATCGGTGGGGTTTGGGAAGTATTTTTCATTGAGGGCAAGAGTTTCTTGAATGTATCTGAGGACACGAGGTGAGTAAATTTCCGCAAAAGCCAAATTTGGACATATTCTTTCCAGCCTGCGCCTGGAGGTTTTTTGAGCTCAGCTCGGTCATCTTTGCGGTGAAGAAGGTGTCGACCATACTCCAGAAGTCTCTACCCTTTGTGATGCGGCCACCACCGTTGGTGCTGGGGCTGACCCTGCGTTTCTTGGAAGGTGGTTCGGGTGATGATGCTAATTCCTCAGCAGTGTCGTCCTCTTCGACTTCTAGCTCTTCGACACCGATGGCCGTTGGATGTTCTCGCGCAAAACGACGCTACAACAGACATAAGAATGTGAAATCTGTCGCACAAATATCCCATGAAGGCATACCAATATAGCGTTATGAACGGAATAACCGACATCCAGCTTCACCCCTGCCCCACCCCACTTGAATTTCATTGCCGTCGCATACGTGAGTTGGGCCAGTGGTGTAGTTGAGTCACCACACATGCTGTTTTGAAGCTGTATTGCACCTATTAGTCCTGACACCAGATTTCTAGATTATTGAGCGCGTACATCTTGTCTGAAAGAGTTGCGGACACTTGAGCAAGTCCGTTTTACGAGCGAAGCGAAGGCCTTCTCTCTCGCTGTGTTGCCAAATACTGCGGTGAGTTTCATGCCGGCCTTGTCATCGCGCAGTTTTTGCTAATTCAAGTCAGCGCAGCGTTGTAGGGGCCACTGTATGCATACCATGACATCAAGATGCATCCTCATGAAGGAGGTCCGCGTGGCTTCGAAAATTGTGTCCTGAGCTACGGCACGGATGTTTCTCTGTTAGAGGAGGTCAGCGACTTGGTCAGCAATCCCAATCTTTTACGCGCCGTTTGTTCTCGAGTGAAAGTGTAACTGTCGTCAAGTCGGACGCGAAGATCATCGAGCAGCTGAGTGATGTTGTCGATGCTGTTCTTCTGCATGTCGTGCTTGCTCTCATTGACGAAGCCGAATAGGACTGCCATATGGAAAAGGCGTGTCGACAGGTCTGCTTTGGATAGGCTGCCATTCACTGACCCCAGCTGTTGACTTGTCAAAGAAGCAGGATTCTCAAGGATGTGCACCCTCACCTGAGCGCATGTGTGCAAATGGCCCCGCTGAACGACACTGAGTCCAAACTCCTTGGCCACATTGTCGACGAAAAGTGTGCTAACAACGGGCTGAACAGCGTAGACGTCGTTTCCGATGTTCATGTTGCTGGAGTGTTGTGGAGGAACAACTCCCTGGTCAAAGGACAGCGGAAAGGGGCCAACACCAGCAAGTCCGGGGATGGGGGTGGAGTCGGAAGAAGAGAAGGAGTAGTTAAATCCGTCGATGGTACTCATGGTGGGTGGTGTGTATATGTGGGCGGTGAGTTCGAGTTAGGAGTGCCTCTGTTTGCTTATATACATCCCATGCAGGCTAAACAAGTGCACATAACGCGTTGGACGTGTCGTTTATTGCTCTAACTCAGCACAGCCATTGACACACCGCGCATCTATAAAAGCAGCGTGACAACTCTTTCGAGGTAAGCACTTTCGTTCTCTTCACACCCAGCAATGTCTTACACCGTACAAGATCTGCCTGCCTCTTCTTCACCTCTGTCTCCTTGGGCACCCCGACCCTCTGCGGCGTCCACCCGTCACACCACGTACAAGTAGGTCGGCACTGCTGTGTCTCGACCCGTAGCTCATTTGTCCTCAAGGTTGTTCAATGGCGGCGCGTTGGACAGTCAAGTGTCGGACTCACAGTACATCAATAATCTCACTGGACAAATCCCGTCTTCACCAACGCGTCCCGAAACTTCCGTTACATCTTCGGGATCGTCTGATACCGCATATGAGCTCGACAATGAAGCTCTTGCCTGTGAGTCTTTTTAAAAACCTTTAACCTCGCCGCCCGTGTAGTTGACGCTCTATACTCTCAGGGCTTAGTGCTCATTCTCAAGGAGATGAGCACCCGCAATTTGCGCACCTTCTCAAGAAACCCGTCGCTGTCCATGGTATGTACCGCTGCATCCTTGTTGTCCTCCTATCGATTTTGACCCACCTTAAGATGATGATCCCATGGAAACTGTTGAAGCTCCGATGTTCCCTGACTCTCGCCCAGTAACCCCCCACTTCAACTTCCTCGCGTTGTATGCCGATCTCAAGGCTGAAGATGTACATCTCTCGCCCAGCGAGGTTCCAGCGAGGTTCGAGTTATTGCGGCCATCCGAGCGGACAAGGATGCTGTGGTGGATGAATATGCTCGGCGCGAGATGGAATGGTCTTGCAATATGGCGGAGAGGCATGATTTGGTAGCTCGGGTCGCCGCGTTGGAGTCCTTACTTGAATATCACAGGATACCCTTACCAGAGTAGTCTCTTTTCTCTCAATTGTAATTGATTCAAACACCTCATGTCGTTGAAAGCGAGAACGAAAATTTATAGCAAAGTAAAGTAAATTAAGTGCTGGAAGATGCCTCCACCTGAAGCTCTGTTATCCTCGCCGTCATCAGCCTCCCGCCTGTTGTGTTGCCACAATTGATCCCCCTTCCTCTCGCTCTCGAAGCCTTCCCTCTTGCACGTGCATTCCCTCGTGCCTTGCCCGTGCTACTCCCTGCAAGCATCTCGACCTCTGAACTCCCAAGCCTACCATCAGAAATTATCTCGGTGAGTTGTGCACCAGCGGCTACGGCGTTCGCTGCTTTTCTTAGGTCAAACTCGCGGAGGACAAAGGACTTGATAATGGTATCTGCGTCCAGTCTCTCGGAGTTAACGCGGTAAGGTTGAAGATTCACAGCATCTCGCATCTGTGCAGTGTTGAGAACGAGGTCAGCCGGGAGTCCAGCATGGACAATGACCGGCCGTGTTTCATTCGATCTCTCGCGCTCTTGATAAACGTATCTGAACCCTGTTGCGCCACATCCTTGCACACTGCAGTTGTGCTGGACATTCACGGCGCATAGAATGTCCTGGATATGGTCAAGAAGATGAAGCAATAAGAAACGCTGTACACATACTGCCATCTTGACCAAAAACCATTGGCTTTTCAACTCCAAAGCCGGCATTCCATAACAGCTGTCAGTTGTGGAGGCGACTGTTGCCTGCTGCAGCAAAATTGCAGAGGGGTGTTGGCTGAAAAATTCGGGTGAGGGCTTGACTTGCAGTATCTCTACGACACGAGCGATGAAGGTGGTGAGGTCGGGCCGTCGCACAATGACGAATTGTTGTAGGGCACAGGGATCTCCATTGTCGAGATACATCAACGAACTTGTTTGTATCATTTGAGGAGTGCGGGAAGGGGTCAAAGCCCCCGGAAGTTTGATGCCAGTCAAGGTCTCCGAGAAAGGGCGGGCGGGCAGTTTGTCAGATACGCAAATACCTGTAGATCGCAATCGATGTTATCAGTTGACCTCCATTGAAGCAGTAGAATAAACCTCGAGAGCCAGTTTTCTTTGGCTCTAGTCCGATGTACTGTGCAATGGTGCTAGCGGAGGACACGAGGCTGAGAGGCCCCGATGCCGCACACTTCCAAGCCTCTGCCGTGCGAGATGGCAGGCAGGAAGTTCTGGGAACCGTCTGTTGCTTCCGGTCCGAGCTCAAAATGGGTTCCGCTTCCATGAAACACCCACCACTGAGGAGATGTCGGATGCGGTTACCCTGCGCAAAGGCCTGTGCGATGTCACAGGATGGAGCGTGTTGGTTGGAGTGAACACTCTTTGCTCTGATAATGGCATTGAAAGATTCGAAAGCCTCCGTAGCGAATAAAATGGCAGGGCCGAACCGTCGAATATGAGCAGGTAGATGAAGGAGTATATGGAATTTTGGTTTGTTAAACCATCGTGTTGTCCAGCGAGCTGCACATGTCATAAAATAATCAATTTCCGCTGTGAGCAGAAGCTAACAAATTCTGAATCAATAGATGACATGTATCTAGAAGTTGGGTCTCACAATATGAGCGTCAACATCCTTTATTTGTGGCTGCCAGATGAGAGGTATTAATTTTGAGAGCGCGACCCAGGTTGCGAGGCAGTCTGGCGACACTAAGTCGTAGACAACAAATGGAGCGGCCTGTGCAATGGCTCGGAAATATTGGACAAGAGTACGGCCTGCGAGCGGTGGAATTCCGAGTCCTTGAACGTTGAAAGAATTCAAGCGGGTTTCAAGAAGTTTCTTTTGATCCTCTTTGTTCTTGAGTTGGTTTTGTACCAGGTCGCGCCACATGTATTTGACGAAACCGAGGAGAATGACATGGAGAATTTCGACAGGAGTGTCTTGGTGCGGGTCCAGCCCTACCAACAACTCGTGTGAATCCAACCATATCGTAAGATCAACAGATACAAACAGACCTTTGATTTGCCATACTGGACTTGTCGTATTTTGTGGTAGAGTGCGGAGCTTGGCTTCCAGTGCCTCTTGCTTTGCTTTTTTCCCTCGCTTGCCCTTGTAAGAATCAAAGAGCCGCTCGATGAAAACAAGCTGGAAGGTATCTTTTATTCCCGATGCCGTGCGCATATTCCGAACCTTTGCTTTGGTGTTAAGAGTGGACGCCTCTTCAAAGTAGGACTGGAGGGTTGCTGTAGTTTCCTCCTTTCTGCGCAGTTTTCCAATCTGAGGCAACTTTTCTGTGAGTTCTCTGTACAACACAAGCCCGGCCCAATACTACCTTGACAAATGACTTCACGTGGTCAACCATTTTCCCCAAGGTCTCTTTCACCCGCTGATAGGGCCGCTCAGCGGCTAGGCATGAAATGCCCGAAATTTATCGATTTTCGAGACCTATCAGCGGGAGAAGTGAGGCTAGGATAATAGAAGATATGCCCGGCCTCGCGGGCAGTATCTTATTGCTGTGGATAGCCGATAAGCTGGCGGACCACTAACGGGTAGCAGCGGCTTAGCGATGTTTCCCTAAACATGGGTGCGAGACTCTGCCGCTGACTATTTCTAAACTGCCGGGCCAAGGGACTTAGTGGGAAACTACTATCTCGAGGTGCTGGAGGCGACCAAGAGGAACTACCGACCTCCCTGAGGTTAGGTGCTCACCCGCCGAACCACATGAAGAAGATCTAGTGGGGGACCATCTGAGTTCAACTTCGAACTCAGGACGGCCGCCACTCTACCGACGAGCATCATCACCGGCAGGTTCTAACCAAGCACGCCGGCTGATCACAGACAGCCAGGACTTAACCGACTGCCAGCGGGAGCACCGCCGAGCCAGCGGCTATCCAGCCAACGGCTCTGTCAGAATGATGAGAAGGACATGGCGAGTTGCCGGGGACATTTCCCGCTGATTGCGGACAACCCGAACGGCGAGTGGCGAGCCGCTAACGCGGCTCGGCTCTCCCTACTTTCCCTGGGACTTAGACTGTTCTGGAGATAGAAGACGAGACAAACTTGACCGCTGTTGAGCCGTTGACTTACCACTCAGCGGGAAGCCTTTTCGACTTCAACTCGACCAGCGGCAAGCCCATATTATGAAGGAGGAATTTCGTGTCCCCTCCCGGGGACATGGCAACCAGCACGCCATTGCACTGCAATAAGGCGCAATACCCACCCGCCCGCATGGACTTTCTCCGGGAGGCAGTCTTTTCACCCACGACTCGCAATCCTGAATATACCATTGGTTCCCAGCAGGCGCGGTGATAAGCAGGCTATTGGGCTGGTAGTGAAATAGTGCTAAAATTTGCACTTTTTACTATCTAGCCTAAGGCTACTACACTCCAGAGGGTTAGTATATGTCCCGTATAGCTAACCAAGACATAGCCAATTAAAAGGTCAACATCCGGGCGCATCGTGAGGAGATCACCAGACCAAGCGACGTCTTCAATCAAGGGTGTTTGGGGTTTTACTAAGAGTATAAAGCCTCTTGGACCCTCAGGATGTCTAAATACCACTAGAAGGGACAAACTAGGCAGTCCCCGTCCTCAAGCAACCTTAGCTAGACTTCTGAAAAGCCTGGCCGAGTTGTCTGATCACTGGCAGGAGCTGCGATCATGGCGGCTAACTACGGCATCACTCCAAACAGTACGGAACATCCGCTGTCACTTAGCCATATCAACGGGTCACTAAACTTACCTCGGGGCAAGCAAAGCCGAACTCGAGGTAACGCTTAAGGACAAGTCCTCTGGCTAAACCCAGGAAATATGGGTATCTAATTAACCGTTAGATGCTCAGCTTTCTGTTTCTGCAGTAAACTAGACAAAGGAGTTGAGGGTGAAGCCAGGATCAAGGGTTCACAAGCAAACTGGACATATTTGATCACGGTTGTGAAACGATCGGAAACCAGGGATGAAGCAAAGGATCATAATTTATCTGAATGCCTATTGGACAGTATAGTAAATAGACCGTGGACAGTCGTAAAGTAATCAGTAAATAGTATGCTAGAATGTACAGTATATAAGGCCGGTGGTAGAAGGTGTTCAGGACTGGATTCCTGACCTAGCTAGGGCGTGTCGGTTTAACTGGCCAAAGTCCCGAATAAAGGCAGAGATCTAGGACTTGACATCCTATATCAACTCTATACCAGGAGCTCTGTTTAGCGTTTTGTACAAGTTTCTCAATCTACTCGCGCCCACTCTTAGTGTGAATTTGGACTTTAAGACCGTCTGTGTGGTATCAGCGGTATTGGACTTGGATGTTGTGTGAACTCTGTGATAGCTGTGTGGTATCAGCTTTGCTGGACTTGGAATTGGATTGGATTTGGACTTGGCCTAGCTGTGTTGTATCAGCTAAATATTGGACTTGAGCACTCGTTTGGCTTTTAGTCAAGAGAGGACTTGATTCTATCTGGCATTCTACCGTATTTAGCACTAGTTAAGGGTTTATATCTTAGGCTCCCTTCGATCATCTTAAACAAGTGATCAAACGAGCTGTACTCGGCGTAGTTATAGTACCATTACAAGGGGGAAAGTAGTTAGGATTGGGTTTGTTGGTTTGCTAGCGATTTAAAGCTAGATAGGCCTTCAGGGTTAATCCACCAACTATCTAGTACTTGCTGTACTAGACCGCGTGCAAGCGTTTCAGCGGCATCACTCTTGGACACTCTCTCATCATGATTTTATTTGGTTGTTTCTGCTCCCGTTGCATGTATTTAATCTCCCGCTGTACTTTGGTTACTCAGTCAATTACCTACCCGTAGACAAGGGCAGTTTGTAGCGGACTCTAGAATTTGAATTGAACTTTGAAAGAGACTAGACTTGATATCTGAGAGAGACTCGAGTGATACGGAAAGACTTGTGGGACACCGAGCCGCCAGAACTTTGAGAGCCCCGCCAGCCTTTGAGCCCGAGCCCTCCTGAAATACGAAGCCCCGTTTCTCTCCGTTCCGCGGTATAACCAAGACCCCCGTTCGTGCTTGATTCCGCGCCGTCAACGCCCCGTGTGCCAGCCGTTCCGCGGTATAACCAAGACCCCCATTCGAGCTCGCCGCCGCGTAGTGGTGTAACTGCCCGGGTCACTGTTAGTGTCCGCGCCATCGACATAAGAGCCCCGCTTCTCGCCAGAGCCGCGCCGGTCGTATAAGAACCCCGTCCGGCTGAGCCGCGCCTTCTGCCCGCCGGTTGTCATCCAGAAAGCTTCTCGCCGGTTGACGATCCACTACCGGGCGACGCTTTTCTATTGGCACGGAGACCCTCCCCGCTAGACTCAGAATTTCTCATTTCGAAGTCTCAGAAAGAGTGACTCTTCGCTTCTCCCGCTGCGAATCGTTTTGCCCGCTACGTTCTCGCTAGACAATCTAGTAGTTCGTCCCGCTCAAACGTAGCGACCTTGATTGATTGAAGCTTGCACAAGTATTCTGAGGGACGATATGTGCTCCCGCCACCCCGAACACACACACACACACACGTCGTATTGGATTAGATTTTGTGATTTTATATTTCGGTATATTTCACGCCTACACCTACACGCACCGTTACATCGGATCTCTCTTTTCGTCTTCATCACTTGAGGTGGGATCCGCATTCAAATATTCCGCGAGTTTCTCTGCTATGACCGCAACAGCTTGTGCATCCAGAGAGGGCTCTAAGTCCACATTCTCAGACAAACCCCAGTCGATTATATGAGAAGATCGTTCTGGAGAAGACTCCGAATAACTGGTGGTATCTGTATGATGACACAGGCGGCACGCCTCGTGGAATATACCAAAATATTCCGCAGTGGCTTATGCGCGGATTACAGATGGCTTACAGGCGGCTTACCGGCGGCTTACTGCCGGCTTTCAGTCCCGCAGCATATGACATCATGATCTGAGTCGGCATCCAAACTCGAAAGTTCTTTGTGAGTGCATGCACGATTTGCTTCGTGTCCTTGTTACCCAGATGAATCTAAATGTGCTTGCTCTGTTAAATATTCAGTGCAATGTGAGCTATAGGTTAAAGTCACATAGAGAATCTCACAAACTTTATTCTCTGGCTTTGTTTTTGTTGTTTGTTCCAAAATTGGGAGAAGTTCGCAGGATTTCGAGTTTTCCGCTGAGGGATCATGTAAATCCTGCCGGCTACCTCCAACAAAGGGTCAGCTCCAGTCCAAGTGTATCTCAAGGCTTGTCTTGATTTTTATCTGAAGTACAACTCTCATAATTTGTATTTTCCTTGCAAGCAGGATTACAGATGGGGACTGCTATATCAATCTATATTGGCTTGCAACCAGCTGTTGAAAGAAATTCCCAACATTCGAACACTCATTGTTAAGAAACAAACACCCGTCATGATGTCATGCTCTGGGCACGCAGATTGACATAAGCCGGCGGTAAGCCATCAGTAAGCCAGCTGAAATCCGCGCATAAACCACTGCGGATTAATTCCGGCATAAGCCATGAGGCATGCCGCCTGTGTGACCTACAGGTGCCGCCAGAGGAGCAAGAAGACTCCGTGTGCCATCTGCTACAAAGGCTTGCAGAGGTAATTGTGCCGGAGAGTCGGATGTCTCAGAACGAGCTTCGAGGTAATACTTTAACGTGTTTCGATGATCCTGAGTGCTCTCGTGCGCTGCGAGACGGCGTAGCTGCCGTACATGTAGGTCGTTACATGGACGGCAGCGATACCCAACCTCGCCATTGGTGGATAGAGCGCGCTCCCATATTAGACGGTATGGGGGAAAAAATGCATCAGGCCCACCCTCCGAGTTTGGCTCGTCTTGGGCTGCCATTGGCGTTGTCGCTAAATGAGAAAATAGGGGCCGATCCCCACAAACAACTTAAGTCACGGAACACAGAATCGGTTCAAAAACTTATGATCGAAAAAATTGTTGGCCAGGTAAATGGAACTGGTTTGAGTAGCCTTTAGTTTAACCCTCACTCAAAAATCGATTTAACCGAGGTGCGAAACGTGTGTATTAAACCCGACACAAACAGAACCCGACTACGGTGCCCACCACTCACTTGTGCAATGGTCTCTTGACGTACTTAGACTGCGGCTACCGCTGACAAATGATTTCATGATTGTGCTCATATTCATTGTGCCGAGGACACAAGCAACAATACAGCCCGATTACTTCTTACCACCATCATCAGTTCACACAAAAACTCGAAAACCCGTTGAACACACACTCAAATCCAGAGTGCCTGTGCCTAACGCGAGTTGAGCTGTTTGGGGAGGCTGCTGTAGCTTGCTTGCTTGAAAAAACCCGATAAACCAAAAAATTGAGTGAGATTGCGTGTGATAAGCTTTGATCTCGGGTCCTTGCGACGTCAACGGTGTTAGTGCGGACGCCGCTGGCCACGTCGTGCTCCTTCCTCTGCTCCTCCAGCTGCCCAAAGTCTACTCAGCCTGTCGCCGACGCTGCGGGCGTCTACCACCAGCGTAACACAACAGTCGCCCCCCCCTCAGTCTCTTGCTCCCTAGAGCTCTCGGGCCGCAATACAGTACCTCCACGCAGCCTCCACGCCGTAAAATTTGCCTCCGTTGAGCTGCTGAGCACTCCTCCACGCTGCCCAGACCTCTTATCGATCCGCTCGCCGCCCATCCCTCTAATTCTGCCCTTATCGTCCAAGATCGCGGAACCCGACTGCACAGTGAAACGTCGGCACTGTTGGTGAATCGACGGCAGGTTCGCGCCGCTGAGAAATAATTGGCTGGGCAGCGTGGACTAGCAGAACGTGATTTTTTCCTCCATAAAAGAAACGGGCCGCTACAACCTACTTAACGGTGAGGGCGCAAGCTCAACTCCAATCTGTTTTTTTCTCTGACAATGTCGGACGCTCAGGCCCTTCCTGTTGTCAACTCCGTTACCCCAGCTCTCCCTCATGTTGCGCAGGTTGCGACGCCCACCTCCGAGGAGCCCCCCACTCCCATCTCCTCCACCAATCGCTCGATGGCCGGTCAGACCAGCGCCTCCTTCACCACCATGCTGAATCGGCAGGCGTCTGCGTCCACTGACTCTCTCATCAACTCCCTTGTTGAGGGTGCTTCGGCCACCCCTGCCGCAAAGACCAGCACCCCCACATCTGCTACTGGAAACGCGACGCCCGCTTCGTCCGCTCCCCTCAAACCTGCACCCGCAGGCAAAGCGGAGGCTGCCGCGTCTGGTACGTTACCAACCGTGCTCGTTGCCCGCGTCCTCCCTAATTCTTATGATGCTCAAGGTATTCGTCGACTCGATGCGAACATGGCCGCTGTGGCTTCCCGTCTCGAGCACCATATCTCAGGTCACGGCGAATCCCTCGCGCGCCTTGACGGGGATATCTCCACCCTCCGCGATCAGGTGAAGACTGTCGTCTGCGACAAAGGCACCCCTCTCGCCTCCTTCACAGCTCAAGACATGCTCGTTCATCCCACCATCCAGGCCCTCATCGCGTCCAACAACCAGTCTGTCAATACCCTCGAGTCCCTACGCGCTGAAGTCGCGACACTGCATGCTGCCATACACGATGCAGATCGCAAGCGCAAGCGCGATGATGACAGCGTGATGTACTCCGAGGATGTCTTCCTCCCCGCTGTCAAACGTGTTCGCGACAACCAACACATCCGCGAATCCGCCAACACCGTCGTCTCCTCTGCCGCGGCCTTCCCCGCTGCCCCGCCCCCCCTCTCATTCGTTGACCTGACCGGTGCAGGCAATGCCGGCGCTGCTCCCGAGGCCCCTGCCCCCATTCCAGCAAATAATGTCGCCGGCGTTGACATCGGCCCCATTGCCTGGGGAAAGGATATCTCCGGCCAAGTGCGTGCTCTGATCGCTCGTATGAAACGAGGCCACACCATTGACGCCGACGCCGTCAAAAACCTCTACGCTAAGCGGTTCCCCAAGAACAATAAGTTTGTGACCGCATACTTCCCTACTAACGTCGCCGCGATCCAATTCGTCAATGCGTGGGAGGCGGCGCCACCCGCCGGGTACGAGAGAACCTCGATCTGCTTCGCGTCGGGAAACTGAGAAGGGCAGGAAGCTTCGCTCGAAAGCATGGACATTTAAATACACGTACTCTAAATAATGCCCACGCACGCGAACATATTGTAGATACTCCCAGAAATATACTCCATGTCAAGTGCTGGAACATCGATGGGGATCTACCCTTGAAGCTTACCTGCCCCTCATTCTGCAAAGATATCACCGAACACGATATATTTCTCATGCAAGAAACTCATCTCAGACCTAATCAGCACGACTCTCTGAGCTTTCCTGATGGCTTCCAATTGTCCGTCAACTCCCGCAAATACAACAATTCATTCCAAGATCCATGGGGTGGGGTTCTCAGCCTGGTGAACGAGAATATCCGCCTGTCCGTTCGTAGCGACCTCTCAGCGCCCGATCTCACCGTATTGGAACTGGACGATGAAGACCTTTTCATTGTCAATGCCTACATTCACCCTGAGCAATCTGTGTCTCACTCATGGGCTGGCTACGATCCCTGGCTCAAATACACGGAAACGATGGCTCTTCTACAACTGACGGGAAAAGGAGTAATAAGCATGGGCGATCTGAATGCACGCACAGCAAACGGAGGAGGCTCTGACACAGTCCCACGAGCGAGTGCAGATGGACAAAAACCTACGTCGACTCGAGGAACTGCTCTAATTCAGTTATGCAAAGATCACGACTACGAAATTCTCAACGGCAATTGCTCGTACGGACCCGATAATGGCAGATTTACCTCGTTCCAGCCTCAAGGCGAGGCGGGTAGTTGACTACGTGATTGCAAACGAGGTAGCTCGGTCGCGAATAAAATCTTTTGGTGTGCTACACCCGAACAGTACCCAGTCCGACCATGCGGCCATTGTACTTGACCTAAAAGAAAAGATTCAAACCCCTACACCCATGATCTCCGCTGTGCGTAATTGGAAGCCAATGCAACGTGTCCGCAATGGAACTGGCCCTCAGCGTGGCCCTGCCCCCAGCTTGCCGGACACCACGGAACTGGATCGCCTCTTCATCGCCGCTCTCCATTCAAGATTGACTCTGCCGCAGAAACTGGCGAAACTGTTTGGCCCCGTAACGGCGTCGAGTAACCCCGTTGAAATCTACGTCGATGGCTCATGTCTGAACAATGGGAAAGAAACTGCGCGTGCTGGCGCAGGTGTTTTTTGGGGTCTGAATCACACCTTCAACGAAGCTGTTCGTGTTCCCGACAATCAATCAAACAACCGCGGTGAGGTCTACGCTATACTTCGTGTCCTCCTGCGGGCCGATACAGCAAAAACCCTTCACATCTACTCGGATTCTGAGTATGCACTCCAAACAATCACTGAACGTTCACCCGAGGAGAATGCACGGCGATGGAAATGCCCCAACGGTGACTTGTTCCGCGACATTATTGTGCTGCTCAAAATTCGACGTGCCCCCGTGGTCTTCATCCAAGTGAAAGGCCATAGCGGAAACAAACACAATGATGCTGCAGATGAGCTCGCAAAGCAAGGTGCGCGGATGCCCGACGTACCTCAATACACCCCGATCCCCCTTCCCATACCATCCAACCCGGGCCAGAGTACCGATCCCGGTGCGGCAGCCGTTCCAAAAGTCTCGTATCGTCCTCTGCCAAAACAAAGTAAACCAGCCAACCACGTCTCAACAGCTGACCATCTCACATCCCTCACTGCTCATCGTAACCGCCCCGAATTACTTGATACCCAACTTCGTTGGCGTGAAGATTTGCTGGATGCGAAGACCGAACGGGACTTTTGGTTGGTAGCCAAACGAATAATGAACCCGAAGCAGGTTAAGTCCGACTTTGACGCTGAAACATTGAAGAACGAGTTCGTTGTTCGGATGAACCCGATTGAACCTGTACCCGAATCTTTCGATCAAGACAGACTAGAGTTTAATCGAGCACTCGCCGCAATAATCCCCGACCGCACCGTCGATGAGACACTGGACAAGATTTTTTCGCGGGCATTTGATGAAGAGGAGATGGAGGATGCCAAGGAGCGTCTACGTGAACACTCACCTACGAGCTCCTGTGGCTACGATCAACAAAGCTACGCTGACGTCTGCGGACTTGAGAATGATGTTCTCTGCCAACTAGTCAATCGATGTATGTGCGACAACGACGCACCATCGGTCTGGCTCCTAACGGTACTTATCGGTCTCCTCAAACGAGGGAAAGACAGAGGCGACCCAAAAAAATTACCGGACAATTGGATTGGAAAGCTGTTTTTTGAAACTCGTAACGCTATTAATCCATATGAGACTTACAAAATGGTGTCTGGCAGCAGGAATGCTTCCTCCGTCACAAAACGGCTTTCGCGTCGGGTATCGCACAAATGACAACATGTTTATACTTCGATGCGCAATTGATCGAGCGCGAGCCCTCGGGAAGCCACTCTACGTCGTGTTTGCTGACTTGAGTAACGCATTCCCGTCGACAGATCAACCTACACTTTGGTTAAAAATGCGGGCCGCAGGAGCAGGAGGCGCAATATTTGACTGGCTTCGAATGCTCTATCGAAGGATGACTTACATTGTTCGGCATGAGTCCGAGATGTCCACGATGTTCCGGGCGCTAATTGGTATCCTCATTGGTGATACTTCCTCACCGATTTTGTGGACTTTATACCTGTCCGACTTTAAACTCCTTTCAGACGCGACAACTGACTTGCTACTCGCCGGTATGTTTATCACAAACATGGAGCAAGCCGACGACATTGTTCTGTTATCGCTGACCGCAGAAGGAGCTCAGCGGAAGATGAACGCACTTTGGAAATGGTGCAGCGTGAACTTCATGGTTATTAACGCTATCAAATCATTGCTAATGATTCTTGGCGCGATTCCGAAGTCCCTGCCCATGTTCACATTCGGAGCTGAGACGGTGTCGATAGTCAAGTCCGCAAAATATGTGGGATTCAATTTGAATTCTACAAAAAGAAATATCTTTGAGGATCATTATAAGAACAAGGCAAGCAAGGCAAGGGCTGTAGCGAATACGTTACTTGGACTCGAATCGATGGTCGGCACACTCCCGGCTTGGGAAGCGCGCAAGCTCTACATGTCGCTCGTAGACCCGCACCTCACACACGGCTGCGAAATCAGCCTGGACGTGGATCTCGACCTTCTCAAACCCTTGGAAGATGTGCAGTACGACTTCTTACGACGAATCCTCGGTGTTAACAAGCGTTCGCAAATTGCACCCTTGTTCACGGAAACTGGGTTAGTTCCGCTGCGTTTCCGACGAGTTATTATGGCATTGACACACCTGAAATACCTCCTCACCGCTGACGATGAAAGGCTCGTCAAAGCGGCCGCATGCGACTCGGTGGTGCTCTGGGACTCTGGCAAGGCCTCTTGGGCAATGGATCTGCAATATGTGATCAGTAAACTGCCCTTCCGAGTGGTGACGCCAAACCTCCGGACAATCACCGTCAAAATGGTCGATGAGGTTATCAAGTCCATAAATGCCGGTCTTCGAATGCACCTACAGTCATTCATCGAGGACCCTAACTCGCCGAAATTATATCTCCTGCGCGGGAGATTGGAGCCGGAGAAAGATGGTGCGCTGGTTCATAAAACGCTGCAATTCCGTCACTACTTGAATGTGGTGAATCCAAAACATCGGAAAGCACTCACGCAGCTATTACTATCAAGCCACTGTCTTGCCTTGGAAAGATTACGCTGGGTTGAACTTCGTCGCCCGAGGATCGACCGCAATCTGAGAGTTTGCAGATTCTGTAAATCAGAGATTGAATCACCCGAGCACGCCTTACTGGAATGTACTGGTAATCCGGACCTCATTGCCCTCCGTGAAAGCTTCTTCGGCAAGATGAGGAAGGACTTACCTGGACTGCCGCCACTAAATTCCATGCCGCTGGCAAGATTCTTCTCTACAATGGTTGCTTACAGAGAGACAATCTCCTTAGTTGCAAAATTTGCGTACGAAGTCATCGTAATCTTCCAGGGTACTCCAATGTATGTTCCTCCTCTTCCTGTTGACTGGCTGACAATACCGCGACGGAACACCTAGCTTCTTACTTGCCACAGTTATTCTGCTTTAGATAGACGTTCGATTTGAGGTCGAATAGCTCGTCAAGTAGATTAGCTGGGGTCCAGGACGAAAGCGCGAGATCGCTTGCGCGCGCTGGATAATTCTGGAAACACAGTGTTCAGAGACTGGACCATGCTGTGTATAATATATCACTATCACTATCACTATCACGGCACATAAATCAATTGATCCTCAACACAGCAATCACTGTTTCAGCCCGAAGCTCATTGAACCTCTGGCCGTGTAGGACAAGACCACTTTGGCGGGGGACGGATCTCTTATCTCAGCGACAGTTTTACTATATCCGAGGACAGTAAGCCATTTTGGGCCGGTACTCACTCCAGGCTAGCAGTGTGACACCTCAAGCCTCAAGTTCAACCGCTGCCATTCAGCCCATCTCCAATAATTCACCTACCTCCTTTGTCCGTCGTTGTCTCGTTCTCCATCATGCATGTTAAATCAGTACCGTGACAAGGCCGCAGCGGTATGGCGGAACCCCCATTCACCGGAATCTACAACTTCCGCGACGTGGGCTCCGTCGTCAACTCTCTTTCCGGCAAAAAAATCATAAAGAAAAGACCCTCTACCGCTCCGGCCGTCTCGACGACGCGACTTCCACCGACCGCAAGAACCTCGTCTCGGAATACAGTCTTCAGACCGTCATCGACTTGCGCACAAAATCTGAGCACATCAAGCAGACGCAGACGCATCTAAAAAAACAGCCTCGAGGTTCTCATCATGAGCAGCCTCCCTGGGATGTCATCTATATCAACTTTGCTGGCAGAAACTTTGAGATGAACATGCTCAAGCAGCTCCGATGGTGGCAATTATTGTAAGGCGGACATTATCATGATACTCTCCTCTTTCCCATAATTAATCCTCAGCGCCAACGCAGGTGGTTCATGATTCTCATGATCTTCCAGTTCAGAATGCACGCCATCCGCATCTTAGGCCGAAACGTACTAGGACCGAAAGGTAAGCATTCCACCCCACTTACGAATCACTATACATACAGCTCAACCGCACCCCAAAGGACTCCTAGGCCTAAGCAAAGACTCCCTCCTCTTCTGCCAACGTGAAATCCTTCAATCCCTCGAGATCTACACCTCCTTCAAATCCTACCCCCTCCTCATCCACTGCACCCAGGGCAAAGACCGCTCCGGGTTGATCATCATGCTCATCCTCTTCATCCTCAAAGTCCCCCTCGAGCACATCAAAGCCGACTACGCGCTCTCTAACGAAGGGCTCGCCCCCGTCCGCGCGTCGATGATAAAGGAAGTCGAGGAGATCGGTATGGCGGCCGACTACACTCTGGCTCCGCCGCAGGTCGTGGACACAGTCTACGATTTTCTGCAGACAGAATACGGCGGTGTAGAAGCATACCTAAACTTGATTGGATTCGGACCAGAAAAACGACAAACCGTGCGCAGATTATTGCTGGTGGATCCAGATATCGACGCAGATGTATAGTCTTAAATTGGGGTCCTAGTTGTGGAGATTGCACTGTGGAAGCTTCAATTGTATGTATGCTAGACGTACAAAAACATTTGAGATATGTAGAGAGGAGAGTGCGTCGACGAGAGAGAGAGAGAGATGTGCAGCAAAAGGAAAAAACGGAAAACTAGAGTAAGACTAGAGGTAAAAAAGAAAAACGAGAACAGCAAGAAACGATTCCTCCTCCCATCCTCCGACAACATGAACCTACTTTATTCACTGCCAGTACTGCTGCTGTGCGCCACGGTACGGATAAAACTCGTTCTGCGCCGGCGAATACCCCAGATGACCCTGCGGCCCCTGTTGATGATGCGCACCAACACCCTGCTGCGGCCCCCCAACACCACCCGCACCCCCCACACTTCCCCCACTACCCCCAAACCGATTCCCCCCATAAAAGCCCTGCCCCTGCGGCTGCTGTCCCTGCCCCTGCCCACCCTGCCCTTGCCCAGGCTGCTGCTGCCCCCCGCCCCTCGGCTGCACCCCGACATCCTTCCCCCCATACGGCTTATACGCGCTCTCCGGGCTCCTCCCCCCCTGCCCCCCACCCCCCGCCTGCTGTCCTCCTACCCCACCCGCCCCACCCTGCGCCCCCAGCCCCATAAACCCCTGCCCCCCGCCCCCATACAACTTCCCATACTCCGCCCCCCCGCCCTGCCCCAGCCCAAGCGACTGGTGCTGGTGCCCCCACATGTCCCTGCCCCTGCTGCGCATACTCCTCATACCCGCCCTGCTGATACATCCCTGCGCCGCCCCATACCCTCCGCCCTGCACCCCTCCCTGCCCCTGCCCCCCCACCTGCCCTTGCCCCTGCACACCGCCCTTCACCCCCACCAAACTCCCCTGCTGCCCCGGCCCAGGCGAACTCCCGGGCCCAGGCGGCCCCGCCGTAAACATCGCCGGATACTTCACAAACGGCGGCGCGACGCTATACCCCGAGTTATACGGCGCGCCGTAATACTGGTTTCCGGGGTAGGGATAATAGTGGTACGGCAATGGGGGCGGGTATCCCTGCTGGCCTTGCGGACCCGCGGCGGGCGGAGGCTGCTGCTGCTGCTGATTCGCACCTTGATTCGCAGATGGCTGACTATTCGGCTGTTGCTGCTGCTGCGCCCCTTTAACATCCTCATGCCCAAGCACACCGACACCCCGTCCACCAAACGCACTCTGCTGATAGCTCTCGTAGAATCCCTTCAAAAAAACAATCAATCAGCAATCCCATTTTTCCGTTCCCGCTTCCCGCAAAAAGCAGATAACAGCAAAAAAAAATAAACACTCACCCGCTGCCCATCCGCATGCCCATAATCCTGCTGCCCAAACCCACCACTCAAATGCGCACTCTGCTGGTGTTGATGCTGATGCTGATGCCCATGTCCCCCCTGTCCCTGTCCCTGACCCGCAAGCTGCCCACCAAAAGCCCCATACGGCGTCTCCTGCTGACTCTGCGCCTGCGCCGGCGGCGTCGGCGTATGCCCCTGGAAATACGGCGAACTCGCCGCTCCTGCCTGCGCATTATACCCCGAACTCGCCTGTGCCCCCGCCTGTGCGTTATACCCCGAACTCCCTGCATCCCCACCCCCACCCCGCGAATAATAACTCGAATGCGACGGGGTAGCCTGCTGCTGCTGCTGAACCTGCTGGTGCGTCGACGGATCGATATGCGTAGGCAGCCCGTGTTGTGCGTATTGATGCTGCTGCTGCTGCGAGTGCGATTGTTGTTGTTGTTGCTGTTGTTGGGGGAGATGTTGTTGGTGCTGCTGCTGCTGCTGCTGCCCCAAATGCGGCGGATATCCAGCCAACTGCTGCTGCATATACGCCTGCTGCTGCGGCGTAAGCTCCGGCACCGCCGGCGCAGGCTGCGAAGCAAGGGCTTCTGCTAGCGGAATGACTTTTGGTGCTTGCGACACGACCGGTTGCGAGACGGAGCTGTTCAGCACATGGGGCGCCACGACATTTTGAGGAGCAGGCTGTTGTTGGGGGAGTTGGAACAACGCCGAACCCAATGACGCAGAACTCGGCGCACACTCGCAGGCGGGGGGCTCGTGATGTTGTTGTTGTTGTAATGCGGTGGGAGCTGAAAGCTTTGGAGATAATTGGGGTTGCGGTTGCTCGTCCGGCTCGCTACACCATAAAACCACAATTAGCACAAACCCAGATTCAAGTGTAAAGATAAATTCGAGAAAGAGGACGCACGAGTTGTCGAAAGAGCTGTTATCCCCCCCAAGACTCAAACTCCCAAAACTGCATCCCCACCCCCTCCATCCCCGACCCAAACGAGCTGGGCATGGTGACGGGTTGGTCCAACGCCTTATAGCGCGCGCTATTCCGGTGCGATACCGCGGCCGGACGGGCGGCGCTTGCAGGTTTTATGGAGGGCGACGGGACAGCGGGCGCGGCGGCTGGGGGTTCGGGTAATTCTGGTTCTGCTTCTGGTGCGACTGGTTCAGGAATCGGCGGTTCCTCGACCGGCGGTCCTGGCTGGGGTTCTTCTTCTTCCTGCAGAGGCTCTTGACCGGCGGACGCAGACGCCCAAACATCCGCGGCAGACGTCGACGTAGAGGTAGGTGTAGGTTTGATTATGGGAGCCTCCTCGTCCCAGGACGGGGACTGCGCCGTCGTGGGCTCTTCCCATCCACCACCGCCACCGCCGGATTCCTGCGGCTCGGGCTCGGGTGCGGTTGCGGTTGTGGCGGGAGGATGGGGATGGGGAGGGGGTGCGGAGACGGCGGGTGCAGGTGGGGGAGCAGGTTTTTCTTGTGGGCTGTAGACACACACAGCAATTAGCTTTTGTTTTTGTTGTTATAGAAGAGAGAGACAGAAACAATAAAACGAAGAGAGATGCAAAGAGAATCATAGAAGAGGGAAAGAAAAAAACAATGAATGAAACGAACCGTGCAATCTGAGCCCACGACTTCCAGAGGTGGCCGGCGTTTTGCTCGCGGCCTTTGACGGCAAAGACGAGGTGGAGCCGTTGACGTCGGAGTTATTGCCGTCCCAGGTCGAGGTAGCAGTAGAGGTAGTACCAGCCCAGGTCGACGGCGTGGCGGACGCAGTGGGTGTGTCGGTGGCGGAGTCGCCCCAGTTGGAGGTGGATGATGCAGCGGGGTCGGGCGAGTCGTTAGTCCAGGTGTTGTTGTTGTTAGCCGCCTCGACGCCGACGGGCTTGTTGTCAACCGCGGGGGGCCCTTCCGCCCAGGCATTTACGGACGGGGACTGCTCTCGCACCGTGGGGGCGGCGCTAGCGTGGCCATTAGCGTGCGGCGGGGCAGCCGACCGAATACCGCTGCCGCGCGCGCGAGGCGCCCCACCGCCGCGTGCAGACCCGCCGCCGCGCCCCCCGCGCGCGCCACCGCGCATGCCGCGCGAAGACGAGAAGGAGTCCTTCGAGGCATGCGTGTGCGTGGGGCCGTGCAGCTTCTTGTCTTTTTTGCGCGTCACGGCGCCCCACTGCTCGGCGTGGCCTGAGCGCGGCGGTTAAGAGAAAATGAAAAAGAAAGTGACGGCGGCGGGACGGACCTTCGCTGATTCTGGTTGCGGCGAGCTCGACGTCGCCGGAGACCTCGTGCAGGAGGGGAGAGAAGGTCTGAGCGCCGTATGAGGCGCGTCTAAAAGGAAGGAGTGAAATGGGCTGACCGTCACTGGACCAGGAGGGGAAGAGCTCTTGCAATTGCCGGGCTTGTGGGCGGTACTTTGTGTTGTCCGTCGCTGCTGGCGCGGACGCCCCGATCGCGGTTTTGTACGACATTTAGAGTGAAGAAGAGGAAGAGTAGTAAACAAACAACAACAATGTCTTCATTGACACCCACAACGACGACGACAGCGCTACTACTACCCTACCCTAACAAAAATCATAAACCCCCCCCCCCCCCTTTTGCGAGATACAAATTTCACAACCCCCAAATTGCGACTCCGAACGCGCTTCACCAAGAACTCGAATGAAAACTCACAGCCCCTCCCTTTGCGAGATAACGCCCACAACGACAAACACACCTCGACGACGCCTACAACAGACAGCACTACTACCCTGCTACATATTGTTTTCGGAGTCTTTGCAGCCCAAAACGCAGTCGCAGGATGCTTCGCACAGTCTCACGCGACTCGTGTTGGACGACGCTGCAAATCTCAAGTCAAGTCTATGAGCACTCTACAGCGAGCGTCGTGAGTAGAATAGGTTTAACACGACCAAGTTTCTGTCAGGTGCATTCCAATCTGCGGGATCGTTGGTCTAGCCAGTGTGTCGCCCTATACACCTCCGCCCTCCTGTACATCCCGTCTGTCTACCGGGACACCTGGTGAAAATATCTCACTCATTGCACCTCCATGGCGGCTTTCGGCTCTCGTCGGGCATTCCCCACATGTACATTGTTTCTCAGTTGAAGCGATAGGACGGATGATTTTGCGGCCGCTGATGATGATGGCGCATATGAGGTTCCGTCCACCCGCATAGACGGGCTGGATGTGGGCATCTTGCGTATGCGTTTCAATTTCTTTTGAACGAACTCTTGTCATACGGAGAACGACCGACGGCAACTCGCACGCCATGTCCGCGTACTGTACCTCGTCGACACGCCGTACGCGTTGGACGAGATGTAGGATTTTGTGAAGATCACGATCGCCACGACTATGCGACGCTGCCTGGCATGATTCCACGGTGGGTTTGATTTTCGATGCCGACAATCGAGTCACATCTTTCTTCACCAGATCATTCATCAATTGGAAAGCACGGCGGGCTTGCAATGCAGAACTTGATTGGCTAGCTCGTTTGCCGGCGCACTCCCCTCACCCACCTACTTCGGCACAAGAGAGCTTTCACGAACGCCACCGCAGTAAGCACAATATCGTTGTCGAGCATTTTGTAGTACGCAATCAACACTTTTTCAATGAATCCAGATAATTATCTTTGCCGGGTCTTTGAGCCGAGTTCGAAACTTCGTCGCACGTCTGCGAGAATCCCTAGGTGCGATCTCTTCTCAGTGAGTAAGTAAACTTGGACTTGATTGGATGTGGTGCGGGCGGCCGGGGACGAGTACGCACCCCGTATTGGTTGTCTCACGCGGAGATGAATGTACCTGTGGTGGGGATGCCTTTGTTTTCGTTTCATTTCGTACCAAGGAGATGCGGAGACTGAAGAAAGCGAGGAAGGAGGAGTAGGCGGCTTTCCTCAGTCGTGTTTGGAGATAGATTCATTTCGTGTTGTGGATTTTGCGCAGGCGAATGCTTGATTGAGGTGTTTGTAAGCGGACGCCGAGAAATTGTAAACTGTCCTGACGCTTATTCGGACATGAACAGAGCTCATGTCAAATTCACAACGAACGAATAACTTTGTACGAGGCATTGCATGTACATCTGCTATTCAGCGCGTTCGGGGCGCTTCGCGTTTCTCGCAGCGCGGAGTCCACCGAACATCATAATGTATGTGATTTCCGAATATCAATACCTTCCAGTCAAGCCTCTATGAGCAAAGGAGAAATGCTCAGTGTCACAGTGTCTCTTTGAGTTTGTCTAACTCTCCGATTCGAGAATTATACCACAGATTTGGGCACGCACAATAATAATTTCCATTTTGGGATGCGAGACGTTGCGGTGTTTGACTGAGTTTGTCGGAAATTGATCGTCAACCTTCTCTCAACCGCGTCTCGGCGCGTCCTCCTACTCAAGTCTCTCTTGCTCACTGGTATGGCTATGCTGAAGGGGTCTAGTAATCATCTCTAGCGAAATCCTCATCTTCGGCTTTCGGGCGGACAAACCACCTGCATTGCCTCCGTTGCTCTGATCCCGAAACCTCAACTTGCCCACAACCACGACACACAACCCACAATGTACGCCTTCTCCTCACCGGGCATCCTCAAAGGCGCCTTCGACGCCGCCCTCGCCCGCGACGGCCCCAAATGGCTCCTCGTCACCCCCAAAGGCAACGGATTCCTCGAAACCCGCCACCTCGCACACCTCAACCACTCCACCACCTCCTCCAACTCCTCCACCAACACAACAAGCTCCGCTGAGAATCGCCCATGCTTCTGGTTCGACAGCGACTGGGACCGCAAACCCCACCCATGGTCCGACCTCCTCGCCGCCCTCCTCTCCATCGAACCCAAACCCCCCCTCCGCCGCACCGGCCGCACGCAAAAGATGACTCTTCCCGCGGACGAGGGCGGCGAACGCGAGGCGGTCGAGGTGGAGGTGCTTTTGGATGAGGAGGAATTGTGCCATGTCTGCTTGTATTGCGGGGACTTGGACACGAATCGGCTTGGGGAGGAGGGGTTTGCGAAGGTTGCGGGCAAAGGATTCGCGACGACGTATGCGTGCAGTACTGTGAGTTGTGGTGATTCATTGTTGTTGAAGTTCCTTGGAGTTTACGGCGATTTTTTGACAGTGTGCGGCGCTGCCTTTGAAGGCGAGAAACGCCAAACGCGCCGAACGCGCAGAATAGACGATGTTCGTGTGTTAGGCACGGGAATTCGATTGGCATTGCATTCCTCTGTTCGTGTCCGCTAGCATTAAATCAAGCGTCTCATCTCGTCCACAACTTCTCAGCGTCCGTTCACAAAACCACGTCAATCAACTTGAGCAAAATTCACAACTCAACAAATACATTCATAACTCCTTCCTTCTGATCCCCTACTCTCTCTTCTCCGCTTTCCTCACCGCCCGTCTCCCAACATCCTTGCGTCCACGAAATGAGACAACCAATACGGCGTGCTCGTCCCCACATACAATTCCAACTTGAGTTACTGAAAACAGAATCGCAGACGCGCGGAGAATTTCGCCGTAGATAGATGATTAGCTTCAGTTGTATGACGAGAGGCTCCGTTGGCACACAGAAAGACGGAACATCGATGAGACCAACATTGATGAAGTCGCGTTCCGAGTCGTGACCGCGTAGTTACTAGTCACATTACAACATCTTTTTCTTGACTCTTACCCTCATGGACTTGGGTTGAATGCTCGCTGAATCGTTTTATCTTGCATGCCCATCGTCTCGCCGCGACTATTCCCTCCATATATTAGACTCACTCGTCCTGTCCGCTATGCTACCACCCAAGCCACTAACCCAGTCCGCGCGGACCAGAAAAACCAGGACGTGGTCGCTGCTTTCCTGCGCTTCATAGACCTCGTCAAGGACGAGCCCAAGGAAGACCAGCCCCAGTGGATTCGCGACAGATTCCAACGAATCGACCTCCAAATCCCCTCACGCGCTAAAATCGCCGAAAACATCGTCCACTCCCTCTTCGACCGTCGTCTCTTTGCGCAAGCAGTCGCCGTCTACCAACACATGCTAAAAGACGGCCTGGTTCCTTCGCCGTCTACGGATGCCCTCTTCCTTGCCATGTCGCTAGCCTCGTCTAAAGCGCCGGGCGATACTCAGCTCGAGGCCCTGAAAACCATTGTCGCCTACCGCTCCTTCACAGAGATCCACTTCATCGAGCTCATGGACCATCTAGTTGCGGTAAATATTCCTGCCGATACAATCGCCGACCTCGCGCGTCTCTTCACCTCTATCAAGGGTGCAGACTATCACCCCTCGCGCTCCTTCGTCATGAAGCTCGTCGATATCCAAACACAGGCCGGCAATGTAGTCGCTGCTGCGGAGACCCTTACTGAGTACCGCTTGAAAGACGAGAGCTTTGACGTCCCCGCAGAGCCGTACGCGAGGATGATCAAGTCTGCCCCGGCAGACGATCAGGCGGCCGTCGATTGGATCATGGGCATCATGAGGGAAAAGGACGTCCCCATCAACATCCTCGTCTTCAACGCCATCCTCGCTCGCCAGAACCGGTCCCGGGATCTCCGCAAGGCGTTCGAATTCTACCGCGTCCTTCTCCATCTCGCACAAACCACCCCCCTGCGGCCCGACGCCGTCACCTACAAGTACCTCTTCCGTCTTCTCGGCCACCAATACAAAACCAAGTACAAACCCAACGAGTCCCGGCGATCGGAGCCACCAGGGCCCGTCACCCCCCCTCGCCAACTTTTTGCAGAGATGATGTCGTTGTGGTTCAGGACCGGGTACCACCCACCCGCCTCCGACTCCCTCTCTGAGCGCCAAGCGCAAATGGATCTCGACCAGGGACTCCTCACCATCGTCTTCCGCACCTTCCTCCACGTCGACGACTACGCCGCCGCCCTCGTCGTCCTGCGCACGATCCTCCACATCGGTCTCGAAGTCAACGAACGCATCTATTCCGTCGTGCTGCGATTCATATCGCGGAGGGTGTACTACGACGTGCACTGGGCGCGGCGACAATTCACCCAGCCGTATCTCGCCTTCGAGCTCATGGGTCCCTTCGACACTGACAAGCTCGATGAGGATCCGCGTGAGGTACATCAGTGGATCATGGGGCAGCTGCTCGTGCACAACTGCGAGGAAGTCGAGGTACAGGGCTCGCGGTCTGTGCCGAAAGCCACGTCGAGGGGCCGCGTGCCGAGTGTCAGCGAGATACTGCAGCAGGAGCACGGGCTTTCCGGGGACAAGATTGACGAGTATCCGATTACGCAGATGCTGCGACGCGCGCTGCAGATGCAGTTTGCTGCGAATGGGATGCCGTGGGGGGATGATTGGAGGTTGCGGACGGTGCAGGCTGCAAGGGAGGAGATGTTGCCGAGTATAGATACCTGGTCGTGGCCACGGAAACAAAAAAGTATAAAGTGATCTAATGTTGTTACCCTACTCATGTATCTAGAAACATTTGTATTGATTTGCCCATTGCTCTCCTCGCCTGGATAATGTTTGAAGCTGTGAGCTAGAAGCGCTTTATTGCGGTGGAGTGTATGTTCATTCCGTCTTTGCTTGCCTTACCACCCTTGATATTTAGTAAGTATCAGAGGTAGGGATAGACACCCTCTTCCCCGCCCAGAATACATTTCTGTCAGGTTATATGAGCCAAGGATAACCATCGAAACTCGTGGTCATGTCTAACTCTCCCATTCGAGAACATATCACAGATCTGGGCACTGAAAAGAACAATTTCCATTTTGGGATGTGAGATGTTGCAGTGTTTGACCGAGTTTGGCAAAATTGATCGTCAACCTTCTCTTTTAGGTTTACCTCCACCTCCAACCGCGTCAAGTCGCGATCTCGACGCGTCCTCCTTACTCAGGTCTCACTTGATCACGGAATGGCTCTACTGCAGGGGGGATCTCGATCTATGGACTTTCTCGCTGAGACAGATGTTTTTGAAAATTCATTAAGCAGTCAGCCACCGCTGGATTCAGATTTCTCCTGTATCTCGCCTCTTGCTTCCTACCTCCATCCTACCAACACAATACCTATCGAAAAGTATGTCCTTTGTTTCTATAACCTCGGTCGTGCGTACATTTTGTTTCTTTGCATTCACCTATTCTCACTCGGCGATGCCAATTGACGCGTTCAGATCGCTGACTCTGGATGCTTCGTATCAGAGAAGAACGAAGGCATTCGTGTGTCTACCAGCAACGTAGGTTCTCTCGATTCAGTCTGCATTCTTTCTCTCTGACTCTTGCGTCCAGCCTGCTCTGAACAAGTCTACGTCCGACGAAAGCGGTCCTTCGACTCCATCCTTGGACGATTTCGAGCAACTGCTTACGCTCGGCCACGGTGGCACATGCATCGTCTATTTGGTTCGAAAGATCTCAACGAGTCGTCTCTACGCCCTCAAGCAAGTTCGCAAGGACAAGGCGGACGTCTCGCAGGAGCAACATATCCTCAGAACCATTGCCGAGCTTGATAACGCTCCCAAGTCTCTGCTCACGCTCGAGGCCAGCTGGTCAGATTCAAAATACTACTATCTGCTTACAGTAAGCTTTTGTGTTCTGTTGATTTCTGTTCCATTTCTGACGACTCTTGCGAAGCCATGGTGCGCAGGGAAAGACCTCGCTAGCTTGCTCTTGGGCGAACGTAAACTCCCAAGCGATCGCGTCAAGTTTTACATGTCTCAGCTTGTGCTCGCTATCGGGACGCTCCATGATCTCAACATTGTCCACCGTGACATTAAAACGGCGAACATCTTCATCACTGGGGATGGCAACCTCATTCTCGGCGACTTTGGTCTCGCGAAGCAGTTCTGCCCTAGCCTCATGCACGGGAATGCTGAGCCAACCGAACTCTCGTTCGACGTCGACCCTAATGCTACCGGGGGCTCGTTCCTGATTCCGTCGGTTGAAGATCTTACCTCCACCACCAACGAACGTTGTGGGACTCCGAACTGGATGTCGTCGGCGCAACTCGCAGGCAGCGCGTACTCGTTCGACGCAGACATGTGGGGTTTGGGGATGGTTCTGTTCAGGATGCTGACGGGGAGGCTACCATCCGATGATAGCGGCGTTGCAGAGGCAGATGTTGCTTTCCGAGCCAGCGATTGCGTCGACCCTATAGCGCAAGATCTTGTACGCGGTCTGCTGAATAGGGACCAAAATGCTCGATTGACAATCGCTGAGGCGAAAGAGCACCCTTACTTTCGTGACGTGTGAGCTATCCTCCCTTTTTCGTAATTCATTCATCTCATTCCTTCTTCTCAAGCAACTGGGCCGCTGTTTCTGGGCACTCCGAGCGCGCACCATGGACTCCGCCACCGCCCTCTGTTCCCGTCCAGCCTCGCAAAACTCCGTTCACTACTGGCGTTCCGTACCGTCAGGGAGAAGATAGACTTTCAGAGTTTGTCTACGCTCGACCTAGATTCTTCTCTCCACCACTGGGTCCATTCAAAGCCTTCGTTCTCAGGGTGGCTGGGATATTCAGGAGTTCACGGAAGGTTAAGGCCAACCAGTCTTCGCATGCATTAGCTGCAACTATAAGTCGTTCTGCCAGGTAAACGTTTTGCTTCTGAATATCATGCATGAGACTAACGAGTAAATGCCCCAGCAGCACCGCTTCGCCTGTGTCGTGCTTCCCGCGGCCGTTGAAGTTAGTGTCTCATGGCCGTAGCGCTTCGAATGCCCGTGGCACCAACGACGGAGTATCGAGAGATCGTTCCAAAGCCGATGGCCCAGGTCACCCGTCGTTTTGTAGCAAGCTGCGAGGCTTCTTCCCTGGCGCTTCTTCATCCACTCCCGCAATTGAGAACTACCCATATCTCAAAAGCAATTTCCCCTCGACCAGACAGTCTTCAGGCCGTGGACATGTCTCTCTGGGGTCGCAAATTCTAGAATGTATCCGGAGGCGGTTTCGGTTCAGGGTTCGGCGCGGGGACAGGCGTGCCCTCGATTTGACGATGTGTTGAACGATTTCATGATTGGTTTCCTTATTTCTCTAAACAACGGACGCGAAGATTGCTGGGTTCGCCCGCACCTAATCTCTCCGCCGCGACACCCCCTTCACCACCATTTTCTTCTCGCTCCTTTCGTAACGACTAGCAACTACTCCGTATCCCGAAACACCCGCGTCACCCACCCCATCCTTTACTATCTTCTAGTCTCTCCGCCCCGCGACACCCCCCTCACCCACCATCTTCCTTCCGTCTTGGCATTTACTATTCGGTATGTAATCCGTTCAAAAGTGTCACCCTCAGTCTTCTCATTTCGCGGCAGCTCATTCCCACCGCGGCACCCTCATCCTCTCTTCCGAGTAATTTCGTATTCTCACACCGGGCAACTCTCGGTCTCTTATTTGGCGTTAGGGGATAAGGAGGAACTTCGTTTTCATAAAGAGGGACCGGTTTTCACTCGCACATACAACGCGAGGTGGTTTTTTGATGAATATGTACTTTCATTCTGCCGCGGTGTACTCGAGTCAATGTCTTTTAGAATTTTATGTATAGCAATCTGCGTCCCGGAAAGGAAATCGAGGTTTGCGCCGGGTGTTCGGTACTCCTCGTGGGCCCTGGCCTTATTATTATTATTCGGCAGTGAGAATTCGATTGTGCGGTTTTAAGTTACAATTGCTCTATAATATATGCATTAAAAGTACAAGGATCCGCACCGACTAGATTGAACAACAGATCAACTGCGACGACATTACCATTCATTCACACCCACTCTTCATGCATCCGTACTTCCATTCGTGCGTGCAAACGCTGGTGGCCGACTGAAGCCAGCATCGAGCAGCGCCTGCCGCCGTTGCTCAACAGCCGCATTAAGTTTGTCCATAATCGTCACGGTCGTCGCCCAGTTGACACAAGCGTCGGTGATGCTGATCCCGTGCTTCAGGTGCTGCGGGCCTTCGCTCGGGACGTCTTGACGCCCATCGTTGATATTGGACTCAACCATGACGCCGGTGATGTTGCGTTCGCCCGCTGCGAGCTGCTCGCAGATGGAGTCGATCACTTTGGGCTGGTTGTTGTGGTTTTTTTGTGAGTTGCCGTCTACATAATACATTCAGCGACATTGTGAGATTGAATTCATTATGCGACAATGAAAGAGAAACTTACGGCTGCAGTCAACCATGATGCTTGCCCACTCCTTTTTCTTGGCGATGGCTTTGGCGTACTCTGTTACGTGGTCGGCAGAGTAGTTCGGTCCCTTGGTCCCACCGCGAAGGATGACATGCGTGTCCTTATTACCGCGAGTTTTGACAATTGACGCAAGACCTTCGCGGGCAGTCGTCAGGGCGGGATTGCATACATACACAATTCAGAGGTTGATCACCTTGTTCAGTCACGCCCATAAACGCATGAGGAGATCCCGCAGACAGCATCGCATCAATAGCGACAGTGACGCTGCCATCTGTGCCATTTTTGAAACCGATGGGGAAGGATACGCCAGATGCGAGTTCACGGTGGAGTTGTGATTCAGTTGTCCGTGCACCAATAGCGCCCCAGGATAGCACTGCACAGGAACTGGAATTGAGTCCAAAGGAAACCGACAGCTGAGGATCGACTTACGGTCCGCAAGGTACTGGGGTGAGATGGTATCGAGCAATTCCGAGCCTACCGGAATGCCCAGGTCGGCTATGTCGCACAGTAAATTCCGTGCCAGCCGCAGGCCCTTGTTAATTTTGAATGAGCCGTTAATCTCAGGGTCGTTGATGAGACCTTAAATTTTATCGGATTATTATTCGGAGTTTGAGATGATAAAAAACCTACCCTTCCAGCCAACAGTGGTACGGGGTTTCTAAATACGGACATCAGCGTGGGTACCTGGAAGAAAGAGGTAAGATTCATAACCACCTCACTGGAACGAGTGACGATTAACGACGGATTAGAAAGTGGTGCAAAGAGGGACCCACAAGTAAGCCCGCATGATGATCAAGAGATTATTCCACTCGGGGATCTTTGATTTCAAAAGATTCGCGTATTCGAGTGCTTGCTCGGGAGAGTGGATGGAGCAGGGACCGATGATGACGAGAACGCGGTCGTCGTGTCCGGCGACGATGCGAGCAGCATTGTAACGAGCCGAGGCGATGGTTTTTTGCGCGTTGGGTGTTGGGATAATTTCGTGTCTGAGCAACGCAGGTTGTACCAAAGGATCGTACTGTTCTAAACGCGTGAAAACCAGTATATCTGGATACAAAATAGCAGTTCGTACACCAATGACTCGACGATCCTGAATGTACTGCTGAACTTTCTCTGCGTCGTCCCAGTCGGGGAAGGGAGAGACGTTGTACATGTCGTCTTCGGGGACAGCTGTAGACGCGAGGAGGGTAAAGAGCTGGGCCTTGCCAGTAGGAAACAAAGGGAGATTTACGAAATCTGAATTTTGAGGCCTGGTCTTTTATAATTTTTGAGTGGTCCATGCTAGGCGAACGTTTGAGTCAAGTGCAAATTTTGATCTAAGCTGATGCAACGGGATTTATCTCCGAAAGTCACCGGAGGGATGCCGTTACCTGCGACAAAATCCCGGCCTTCCAAATCCAGCTCTTGTCCTCTTCCGTCACGACTTCAACACTGAACCTATTCTGCATGTCTACAACTCGCGTGTCGCTCAAGCCAACACCCGGTTTTTGTTTTAAAACTACAGCTTTACAGCCAGCGCTGCTCCATGTCTCTCCAGCCGTTTCTGTTGGTCCAAATGCGTTAGAGCCCCGTACGGCCGCTATCCCAGTCCCCGTGAACAGAAAAGTATTCATAAACATCGCGTGGGACTCTCAGGTTAACTAGAATTTCGAAAAACTGGTCCTCGGGGCTCAACACTAGCCTAAATAGGTCCCCCCTCCACCAGAAGGTAATGAGGAGGCAATACAAAGTGCTATGCACGGTCAAGATGACGAAAATCTGAACCCTGATGCTTGGTTTGTCCCCGTCATCGTCTCTGAACCTCGCGAGGACTCCGACAAATGTAAGTGAACTGCTTCTTTTCCTACGACATCTCCGGGATTACTGGACCATACAACGATCTTCAAACACCGCAAAGCGCTGCTCCCGCCTGTCAATTCGAGCACGCTCCGTTACTTCCGCCGTTCACGACCGCGACATATGCACTTTTATGTCCGTTTCAAATTGCCCAAAATCTGGTATTCCCGTACGCAAATTTTTGCCGGTTTTGAACCATATCTGTACGCACTCTGGATCGGATGTTGAGCAAAATCGTCCACTTCGTACGCATGATTGAACGGACACTTCAGCGGCATAGACCAGTTTCCGTCGGCCTAGCTGCTCAGACGTTCAAATCGTACATACGCATTTTTATCGGACATGGGGCATCTTTTGGGCCCAAATCCACACACATTTCCATCAGACATATTACCGCCGTTCGCTAATATATTCAATCCTCAGCTGGAAACCCTTCACTTGTTTTTGACTGCGTATATCACACCTCCATCAAGTCGCGAACTCTACGCGATCCCGCATTCAAGATCTTTGTACAAGGCACGTTGCTATCCACTTTCTTTTGCATCTACATATTGAACCTTCTTCATGATCAGAGCTTGCGCTGCAGCGAGTTGAGGCGCAAACTTCGCTAGTCCTTTCGCGGCAGATATCCACCCCCAACATCGCGTCCAAAGGCAAACTCCTGCCCCGCACCGTCTTAATACCCTCAACTATTGGGACGCCTGCGACGCCTTCAAGACCGCTCATCGAGGAATTGTCCTCCACCTCTGCCTCCAACAATAGACCCGACGGCCCTGCAAAGGGAATCCTCAAAAAGACTGCTGCTACCCCGGTCACAAGCACTCCAAACACAACGAAAACGCGCCCCACCTGGCGCTGGTCTAAAAATCCCAACGGCTCCCTCGAGATAACCATCACAATACCGTCCCTCGTACGTCCTCATCCCGCCCATACATCCATACAAATCTCCGTCGTCATCTATCTAATCTAACACCACCTTCCTATGTACCCACCCCCACCTCCAGACGCGCGCCTCCATCCCCTCAACCATCCTCGAAATAGAACTGAGGCGAATATCCCTCACCCTCCCCGGCCGCGCCGCACCCAGCCTCGACATCGACCTCAACGTGTCGGACGCGGAGATGGTTGCAACGTCCGGGGCGGCTCCCGACGGCGGGCTCATGCTCAAGCGCGAGCGGGCGTTGGACGTCGATGGGGCGTCTGCTGAGTGGCGCGTCGCGGAGGGTGTGCTGGTTGTGGTTGCGTGATCGTGAGTGAATCTGTAGTTGGTTGGTGTGTGTGCGGCCGTATGTTCGTCGGACAAGTATGTGGTGCTTATTCAAGTCATCCCTTACCGATTTTATTCTTGTAGAGATGACCATAATAAGTTTGTATTCTGGGTTGATATACCTCTGAACCCGATGGGTACAAACCCTGACTGACTATGGAGCGATTGATAGCTGTTCATCTAACATTTACCACTTCTTCACGCACATATAATTACCCACAAGACTGACGTCTGTGACGCCCTCACGGTTTATTTCACCAGCCCTTGAGTATTCACTCACAATCCATCGGCGTGAAACGGCGCCCAACTTCAACAGATCACCACACCTCGACATTCTCTAGGAGAGAAGCAGTGTGTTAATTGTGTATGCGTATCCATTCTCCTTTTACTGCGCCCTTTCCTCGCGGCAGTGATCGTCCAAACACACTCCCACTCCCGTTGCGGGCACCTAGTGGGTGGCGTCGCAGCGACGGTTACGCTGCCACGGGCAGGAATCTCAGTCATTCAAGACCGTTTTCTCGACAGAGTAAACCATCGTTGTATTGAAACAGAACGCCAGACTCAGCCAGAACCCGAGCACCTTATTTTCACGAGTTCATCAGTAATCGAGAACAAGGATCGATTGAACATTGAGTTCATTAGTGGGCTGTAGCACATGGTCCATAGCGAGGCTTTCCGCCGACAAGCGTTTGCGGAGAAATTGGGACAAGGAAAAATCATTGACCACACGCGACTCGTATTTAAATAAATGACCACTCGGCGAATCGCACTGTCAACAAACGACTCAGAAGAAACAAAGGGAGGAGAATTTCGCCGTGCATTTGTTTTGGATTCTCCGAAAAAGAGAGCAAAACTTGAGCGATTGTGACGGTCACAGTTTGTCCACCGTTGACTCAGACCAGCGCGTCGCGCGTCTCGTTCGCGTTTTCGCCAGGCTCTCGAAATATATTTCTCCCTATTGCCTTAAGCTTGTTCGACAACATTACCGCTGGCACAGACCGCAAGAAGACCACTACTGAGCGCGTGCAAGGCAATTGACTCCGAGGTCGTCTGCCCACCGCTGCGTTCCAGGTCCGGCTCCGCTTTCTCCTCGTCCACTTCGGGGTTCCAAGAACCAACCAACAACAGGCACGGTAAAAAGGCGTAGGACGGTAGAGGACGGTCGAGAATCCTGATGGCCGGCATCGCATTCTTTCTTAGTCTGATTCTACGGACATGGTAATCTGGTATGACCTTTTTAACCGTGAACCGTTTGCCCGACGCAACAGCTCAGCCGCTAGCCTCCAGCGCAGCAGACACCTCGACAATTCGTATCCCCACCAGCGACAGGCGAAGCGGCGCCGAAGCTGTATTTCCTCAATTTTCTGTGGTCTGATTTTATTTGTGTCCGTTCCAATTCCGTTTGTCAGGTCACCGTTCTGTCAGGTCATTTTTAATTTTAGTCATGTTCCGACTCATACCGCACCATGCCATTGTCCCGAGTCCCGACTTATAAAATGCTTACTGGGCCCTGATTTCATCTCGCGTGCCTTTCGCCCACCGGCCACACCCATCCCACCTGCAAGCCCTCCACAATGCCTTGCCGCGTGTCCGATGCCCTCCACCCCGCCGTCAATCCTCTCAATGCGCTGCTCCCCTTCATACAGCAGACATACCACGCCCTCACCGTCGCCACACGAATCCTCTTCAGCTTCAACTCCCTCCTCATCGTCTCCCTCATCTCCTTCCTCTTCCTCGGAAGCGCTGTCACCGTCTTCATCATCTGCCCCTTCTTCACCGACCCAGACGAGTACGATGACTGCGAGCGAGGGATAGACTACTACATGACGCGGACGCGCACCTCGGACTGGCCGTGGGTCAGCGTGCCCGCCGCTGTCCCGATAATACTCGTGGACCGGAGTTGCGGGCGAAAGGACCGGGATTCGCTTTCGCCGCACCAGGAGAAACAAAAACACCATCGGCCGCACCATTAACTCCGCGTGTGGCCGCGCGGCGGCACTTACGAACAGGAGGACGCCGGACGAGCAGGAGGATAGGACGGAGGCTTTCCCAACCCCAATCACCTTTGTGGGGTTGTCGTTCCGATTACGACGCATGAAAGAGCTCTTCTCTTCGGTCAGAGCTCGGCGGTATTGTACATGTACGAATGTTATGTTGAAGATTGCTGTATGACTAGACACGCTTTTTTGTCGGATGTTTCATAGCTTTGTACTGGTTCTGCTTTTCGTGTGTACCTCCCTATTCAGATCTCAGAGGAAAGCTATTACAATCCTAAACCCAGGCAAACGAGAAGTTAGAACGACGATGGAATCTTTTGCAATCTAAAACGAACGGCCACAACTTCACCTCGAGACTCCGGACGACAAGAAAACGATAATCCAAGTAAATGATACAACAATATACGATAGACAGATGTACGCACAACCAAACGGGCCCTCAAATTATGATTTTGGACTGAAAAACGAGCTAATTTTCGAAGAGGAAGCTTTCGGCGTGTCAGCATCCTGGTGGCGAAATATGAGATATGAACCTCGGAAGACTGAGCAGAGTCAATCATACCTTCGGCTCATTCCCCTTCCGCTTCTTCGTCGGAGACGGCGAGGGATTCTCTACAATCTCCACTTCATCATCCGAGTCCGTAGTCGCCTTCTTCTGTAAAACAAATTTCAGTGCGAGTACTTATATAAGAATCGGACCACCAGACACAAACCTTTTGGGGCGACGAAACCTCCACTACAGAGGGCGAGCGCCGCCGTTTCAGTGTCGACGCCTTCTTGGGAAATGCTGCCTGCGCCTGTTTCTGCTTGGTAAACATCGCCTGAATCCCGTCCTTTCGATTCGCCACGGGCTCGATGAACGTCGACGACTCCGTGCCGACCTTGCCTACTTCTTTCGGGACTTGATAGCTGGATCGCAGAAGCCGCATTCAGCATGATTCTCGTATCTGATATAAAATGAAGAGAGACCCACCATTCAAGAGGACAGCTGGTAGGTTCAAGCAACGGAACAAGAGCAGTGTTCCAATTCAATGAAGAGGTGTCGAGCCATGCGTCGAGTGCTGCCTTGGTGTGCAAGATCACCGGTTGGCGCTCGTGAAGCCACGAAAACGACGCGTTGGCAGCGGTGGTGACGATAGAGAATGTCCAAAGCGTTTCAGTTTCGCCTGTAAATTAACAAAAATTCATAAACGAGCATGAGAAAAATGAATGCAGACAACAAAATCTTTTCAAGCGCCACAAACCTTGCAGCACAACAGAATCCCACAACCCCGCCATCAACATAAGCCTCCCATCCTTCGGCTTCACAAAATGCGGCAACTTGTTATTCTTCCCTTTACTCAGCCACTCATAATACCCCTGGCACACCACCGCACACCTCTTCGGACCCTTGATGCTAGCCCACATCCCCCCGCCTTCAATGAGGTTCTCCGCCCGCGCATTCGTCGTATTCAGACTCTTGTCCTCGAACTTGCTGTAATGCGGGACCAAGCCCCATTTCATAGTCGACATCACCAGCGTATCCGAGTTGGGGTGTTGTCTTCGCACGACGGGGGCTTGGGAGTGCGGCGCGATGTTGTACCGCGGCACGAAGGCGTCGCGGCGTTCCCATTGTTCGACAGACGCGTCGTAGCCGTTGAGTTGTTCGATTTCTGAGGCCTAGAATGCTGGGTTTTTCGGAAGGCTGTAGATGACACGCATACTCACGTCCAGACGGAGACTATATCGACCGCACATGATGAGTTAAAGAAAGGAGTGATGGGGGACAAACACAGCCATACACCACTACGCTTTTGTCTCAATATGGTAATTTTTCATTAGGCCGCAAATCTTGTGTGGGATGAAAAGTACAGCGCTATGACGACCGTTCGAGCACAAGCTACATATATCACAACGAACGATGGATCAAGTCAGGCTTTCCGTTCGCAAAGCGGCCATTGACAACTTTCATGTTCGGCAATAAGTACAACGAGCAAAACATATGGATAGATTTCACGCTTTACAGAGTACACAATACACACAGAATACACAATTGACATTTGTTCAAGCGGAGGAAAAGGGAAGCCGTCTGCCTCCCATTTACAGGCACAATTCGGTAGACTTAGATCGACTTCTGGGGAGGACGGTTATGACGAGGGAAGTTCGGGTGGTTTGGGTCCTTAGTCCATCTGACCCATTCCGACGGAATGTGTTCAAGTGGAGTGTGCTCGTTAGGTGGTTTGAAGCTCTTGTTTTCCAAGTCCATGTGGATCTTGTGTGCAGCACGAATTGCCAAACACATGGACGTCAACGTCGGGCTGCCGTAATGTAAGCGTTGGGTATGGAGAAGTCGACACACAGTAATCGCTCACTTGGCAGCAAAGGCAGTCGGGATGAGCCCGTTGCCACCCACGTAGAGGTTATTGAATTTCCACACTTGCGAATTGTAATTCCCAACCGAGTCCTGCGCTTTCAGACCAAGACGCGTCGTTCCTCCAAGATGTAAAGCGAGTCCGGGTCTATGGCATTCCAATCACATATGCAACCCGAGACGTGAGTGAGAACGTACGTCATGAATTGAGGGTTAGATCCCGGCAAGTAACCGCCTAACTTATTCGCCACGTCGGTCATACTGGTGAATGTGTGAGCAAGGATTAAGAGAGCTTGTCAGGGATCCCTGCTTACTCGTTCATCATCCTTGAAGCCTCGTCCGCAAACTTGACAGATGGCTCATATTCAAATGTGGGCTGGGGCATTCCATAAGCATCTGTGAATTTATCTTCAAAGATCATCTTATTCTTGATTTCGGAATCTTGTCTTCCGAAGAAACGAAGGTCGACAACCACGCGAGAGTCCACACGAGGTCCAGCTTCGCCGTAACTGAATGCGTCACGATGGATTTGAGTGTGCCAAGGGCGCTGAGTGAATGAATCTGAGAACGCTGGTTTCTCTATCGAGGTTCAACACATACCTCGTAAGATGCCGGGATGGTGACTTGAGGTTCACCGTCGCGAAACGGGCTGTACGATGTGCAGCGAGGAACAGTCCAGATTATAAATGAATGTTCACATACAACGGCAACGGATCGTCTGGATTCTTAGACCGATGTTCCACCACAGCCTTCTTCCACCATTCAGGTTTACCCTCCACGTTCCCCGCGTCATCCACCAAATCCTAGCATCGACTCGAGTGTGAGATAACTCCACGCCCGAGGCGGGAGAACAAACCTGACGAAGGACAATCTGACAAAAGGCCATTCTGTACAGCGTCAGCGGTCATAGTACCTGTTGATTGAGACCCGGCTTACGGCTGTTCTGTAATGTAAAGCCCCAAATTCGGAATGAGGGAACTTGGTGGGGAATCCCGTCTCCCGCCGAAAGGACGGCCACCAAGATCGTATGAGTTGGCCAAGATCTGAAAGTTCCATTCATTCTAAACATGTTACTGCAACCCAACGGGCACGTACCTGCGGAGTAGCAACTGCTCCAGCCGCAATAACAAAGGTCTGGGGGTAGAATAGCAAATCAGACTGGAGGATCTCGACTTCGGCGGGGCTGACCTTCGCTCGGATATAATAGTCCTTGCCAGGTGAAGGGCCGTGGGTGTCGTCGGCCAGACGAGCCGCAAGAAGATCTCTGACCTCGCTACACTGATGGTGAGTGGCAAAAACGAATGTGCAATTGATCTTTCACTGACGCAGTCACAATCGACGGAACAGCTGGATCATTTTGAAGGTGCAATCTGGTGCAACGGGTGTTCACCAACATGCAAAACTTGCCTCGTTGGACGCCATCAGCATTCTTCTTCTTCTCTTGTTTTTTGTCAAACATGTCGCCAAAGACCTTCGAGGAGATCAAAAGAGGTGATCGTGGATAAAGAGACGAAACATACATTCTCGGCAGAATGCCACATCACATAAGGCGAGTTCTCTGCAACTCGGTGGCAGGCCAGCGGGAGGGGCTTCACACCGCGGGCAGGGTAGTGCTTTCGAAGGGCGTTGAGCACGACGTTATGACGAATTGAATGGTCGAATTCGGTTTCAGACGTTCCGATGATAGAACGAGCGGCGTCATACAGAATTCCCCACTCTTCATTGTCCTTTGCGACGTCCTCGAAAATGATGGGACGTTCATACACGATATCTCCACTTCGTTTCAGAAACTCGGGGGTCGCACATGTCCTGCATCGAGATCGTCAGATTGAAAGAGCGGTACTCTATCGGTTTCCATGCGTACCAGTGAGTGCTCATTCCGCCAACTGTACGAGTCACGGCCTCGGCACCAAGATTGTTATGGGTTTTCTGCAGAGGGTTCCGTCCGTTGGTGAGAATGGATTGCTCTGGTTTTCTTTGCCAGCCGTCAGTTATCGTTTCAAAATCCTAGCAAAAGATGACTCACGAAGCCCTCCAAGCTGCGGGATCAAGTTCGGGAATTACAGTGCTGCTTGTAGGTACTGACACAGTCGACAATGCTCCCTGTATAACCCTGCGAAGCGGCTAAATCATTTGGAATAGACAGTTAACAAAACGGAATACCTCACAAAACGATCGATATCCTTCTGGTACTCGATCTCATTCTTCTTGTGTGAACCTGGCACGGCTGTGCTCCTGTAAATCGCATGAGCCGGCTGTTCGGTGGTAATTTAATATACATACTGATCTCCCATTTCCACCAGTACAACCTTCAAGAATGTCAATACATTTCGGAGACCAGAAAATGACATCAAACATTATGCCCAGCATCAACGAGCTGACGGGCAAAAAGAGCGCCAATTGGACCAGAGCCTGCAATGAAAACCTACGGGATGCTCAATAAAATGCTATAGAGAAACCCCTCGAGGAATGCTTACGTCGAAATCGACGATCTTCTCTTCTTCGTGGATGGGGTGAGGATCAAAACTCATGGTCGGTCACTGGAGTAGGGCAAGTAGTTCAGTGCTGAAGTCGACCAAACTACCTCTGGAGGCTTTTATTCGTCCCCGGCGGAAGATTAGAGCCAGACACGAGACCGTTTAACGTAATTTTGTAAGTATGTAACTGAAAGAGCTTCATGCCAGATTTTCACCCCCCGATGTCGGTCAACGTCGAGAAGTTCCCTATTTCCGGGCATGGGGACGCGACAACGTTCATTTCCAGGTGCAACAGACTTGATAAATGGCAGAGGAACCAATTGCCACAATTTGGATGGAGCGCGAAACAGTATGCTTGACAAGTGCCAAAAAGGTTTGGAAAGCCACTTGAGCGAAAGGGGTTGTACAAGAAGCGATCCTGCGCCGAAGTCATCGGACGGTGTCTGCGGAAGTCGAGTAAGAAAAGTAAGTAGTTCAAGTTGGGAGCCAAAAGCGGTTGTTTGCAGTTGTTGATGCACTTGCCTCTCAGAACGTTCTTTTGGAATTTTAATAATCTGGCAACCAGCTACTTACCTACAACGTACACCACTTGGGCCAAGCTCGTTTGCTGCATTCATCCTCTCTGTCGAGCTGTTCTTGCTTCAAAATCATTACTATCACATTCATTCACAAAGAGAACGTAACAGCACCGACTCCTCCTTACACCAAACCCAACCAAGGGACTCTCGTCTACGATCTTGTTCAGCATGGAAGCTCGAGTCACTGTTAGAGCTCTACAAGGACACCGAGTCTGGAGTGTGAGGGCAGCTGAGCGTCGGTTTTTCCTTCCTGATATCGGCCTGCGTACGGCAGGTCTGGTATCGTCAAGCCAGCCCCTTTCCATTTCATGAACAGCCAGAATGAATGCTCTGACAGCCACCTTCTAATTCTTCGCAACTAGAATCTCGCCGACTTGTCTGTGGGGGTATGTGGGGGACGTGCGGTAATAGAAGGTCAGGCATGGATCCGAAAAACGGCGTCCTCCGACAATTTGCATACGGCGTCGTGCCTTGGAGAAGTATACATTCCTAGAATCACGGCGATTGGCTATCCGCTTTTAATTATACTTTCGAACCTATGTTAAACGGCCAACGTTCAGCAGCCCATCTCCAGTCAAGTTGAACGCCCGCTCAACCGAATATGTGTTGTACTGGTCGCGCCTTAACCGCTGCTCCTAGCGTCAATTCGGACGACGAGCATATCAACGAGATTTCCATTGCGACTCCTTTGCCCGACGGCTACTGGATTGCAGCGTTTCCCTTCAGCACTGACACCCCCACCCCAGACATCATTGCGTACGGGCTTGGTTTCGAAGGGAAACCTGCTAGTATCAGACTCTTCACGAATCCTGTCAACACCGGGTAAGCCATCCATTGACCCCCGAGTTCTCGAAGATCGCTCATTTGGCTTTCAGCTCGCGAGGATGGATGGTGAACGAGATAAGCAGCCTCGACTTCCCTGTTGCAATGGTATATGCAGATCTCACCGGCGATGGATCCAACGACGGTACTCAATATCTGACTTCTCTCGGACATCTTTGACTCTAAATCGCTTGAAGTGATTATTTGTGATCGCTACGGCCCAAGCATATACGACGTAGGTCAGACTCCTCAAAATATGCTTTCATTGACTTGTGTCCAGTTGTGGGATGCGGAGACGAACGACGGAGGTCGTATCCAGTGGCTTCAAAATCCTGGAGATCGATCCGCCCCGGAGCCTTGGAAGGCTCATCTTATCGGCAACTCCACGGGCATGCACAGGTACAGTCTACAGTCTATAGCACTTATCCGACTCCCCGATACTGAGCGTATTTCTCTCAGACTCGAAGGTACCACATGCCATTCTTTGTCCTGACCGTGCTTCATACCAATCCTAGTCGGTCATTTCACTACAACGGAAAATATTCAAGTCATGGGCGTGCCCATCATATCCAAATCCGGAGATCTGACTTCGCCCGCTCCAATCTTGATCTTCACGCCTGTCTATGGTTCAGACCGCAAGCAAGGCCCACAGAAGTGGATCGAGGAAGTTGCCTTTGCGTCCGAATTCCGTCTCATCCATGACGTCCGGCTTCTCCCTGCAACGAACGGGGACCTTGACTCGATCCTCGTCGCTGGACGGGAAGGTGTCGCCTTTCTATGGTATGCCCGCTCGAAAAAAGCCTGGGAGCACAACATAGTCGGCACCGGTCTTCCACAGTCTGGGGAGAATCCATTCTGGGGCTCTGGTTCCGTGGACGTATGCCGTGTCGGTGACGAGCAGATTGGTTATATTGCCGCGTGTGAAGTAAGTGCAAGTTTATTCCCGTTCAAGGTCAATATCAACCGCTATTCAGGCCTTTCACGGAAACACAGTCGCGGTTTACCTTAGGAAGCCCAGCGCTCCCAAAGGAGTCGAGGCTCTGAAGGATAGCAGTCACTGGGAACGCCGAGAACTCCAATACTTTGGCGAGTTGAGTGCTGAATATACTGGGACAATTCATCACGTCAAAGCTATGCATACTACACGCGCGCGCGAGGCGGAGACTTTTGGTATTGCTTGCATTGGCGCTCGTAAGTATCCTATCGTTTCCTCCGACCAGACAATTGACTCAGGCGACATCTCAGCTACTGAAAAGCGTGCGTACCTTTCTTGCCACAACGTTCACCCAAGTAGTAGCTCTTGACCGCTCAATTGTAGCGAGAAACCAAGGCGTCTACCTCTACTCTCCCGAAGAAAGGGATGGAAAGATTACAGGCAACTTCAAGGAAACCAAAATCACAAACGAATCCGCAGCTCGCCTTGCAGTTGCGAACTTCTCGCACGCCTCCGAGCAGGTGGCTGATACATGATTACTGTTTGCGAGAATGACACTCACCTACGATCCAGGGAATCGCGTCAATCTCCTACTATGTGCCTAATTACCACACCGGCCCTGACCCACCCTCTGTTCGAATCAATACCATTACTTCTCAGAACTTGAACATTGTCGCGTCTAGGCTTAACAACGAGGTCCTCCTCCGAATTCCTCGTCCCAAGGCAATCCTCTCTGGTGAAATTCGGACACTTTCCTTCTGGATTCTCGCCGGAAGGAGCATCTCTCTGGTCATTGTTCCCCCTTGCGGAGAGTATAAACTCGCCGAGCGTGATGCTGTGAAGGTCATCCACGGTCAGCAGTCAATATCTTTTCGCGTGCACGCGATTCGGGCTCACTCAAGTCAGGTTCCATCACATACGACATCGACGGGACTCAAATCACTCGCGGTATCGCTCCTTCCGCAAAACAAATTGGCGAAACCGAAGTTCCATCCATCATCTATGCCGGAAATGACGGCGCTGTGTTTCTCCACCTGCATCCCCTCAACGATCAGCTCCAAGGGCCATTCCAAACGATGAGCGAAGTCTCGTCCCTCAATATTCTACCCAACAATCCTCACGTCGATCCGAGCGCGAGAACATTGCAATTACCCTTCCGCAAAGTCGACACCTTGCCCTGGGCACAGAGCGGCCGTGAGTGATGCTGACCGTTTCATATCTCGATGATTTCTATACAGCGCCATTTGATTTAGTCTGGAATGACTTTGAATTCTACAATGTTACAGGATTTCATGTCCACTTCAATGACGATTCGTTCGAAAGAATCGTGCACATGCAAGCCTGGACACTTGGTCTTGGAGAGACGGTGCCGATTCTTCATTTCATCGTTTTGCTTTCATTCTGATTCATGGTCGCTTTCTAGGCGCGCTTCCGTGAGTGTCTCCATTTTGTACTAAGCACTATTCACCCCGTTCGGCAGATAACCATTCCGAGTTGTCGTTCTGCGAGATTCACTTCTGCCTATCCAATGGCGGCGGATATGGAGGCATGGTGTGTACTCCTCCCTGATTTCTTCAAGATCCGAATCCTCACAAATCCCACAGCGCTACTTCTCTGACGACTCCACCGCCCCAATCGACACAGACAAAGAACTCACGAAAGAATACGTCGAGGCAAGTGCAGAGCGGTTTACCTGCCTTTGAAATGTTTGCCCTGAAGCCGATCTTTAGGTCCATTGTAGTCTCTTCATCAGTGATACAAACCCTGGCGCGTGGTTTACAACTGCTTTAGTATTACACTACCTGGCCCTTGTAATGTTATGTAACAACGTCTCTCTCTACAGTAATTTCCATTGCAGCCGCGGGATCAGGCTGGCAGCGCTGACGAAAAAATCAATGAACGCGAAGGACAGATTGGAGAATGATGAGATACCTTCAGGTAGAATTACCCCTCCAAACAGCCCCGCGGCAACAAACAGGTGCAGGGGCTTTTGCTTGCCCATCCACGCCTCCGCTATGGTTCTGTTCCAATCAGCACTGTCCATCTGTTCACGCCGCAGTTCGATATGTGTCGAGGTCACCACGGGGCGCAAGTCCACGCCATTTTGCAAAACTTTCAAGCTTGCTTTGAGTCTCACCGACTCGCCTCCTACACCGCCGACCGAACGATCCCATATATACCGCGGATTTTTACCCCTCTGGACACGGCGGACGACGGTACCGAATGAACTCGGGTCGTTGTCTGTAGCTCGTATCAACCTAAATGAAGGCGCTAGGTGATCAACTGTGAACCCGGGAATTTTCTCGGCAACTAGCGCCTCGATAATGTCACGTTTGTCTTGATCCGGAACGCGATGTTCGAAGAGGCGCCGAGTCGACATCTGCGCTTCGGGCTGGCGCTCGGGCAAGTCTGCGATAATGACAACACGAATGAGGAGGTACAACACCAGATACCGAGAGCATACCTTCGGGATTAATCAATCCCATGAACAATCCCCCCGCAATCCAGATGTGAATGTACTGCGCGGTACCATTCCACCCGTCCTCGATTTCCCGATACCAGACTGCCTCATCTGAACCTTCGCGACGTAGCTGCACTTGCGTCGCAGTGACGACGGGGCGCAACGGCACACCGGCCAACGACGCGTCCAAGAAAATTGTGGGGCGAACGATATCTGAGGAAACACGACCCATATTGCGACACCAGTGGTAACCTTTGAGACCAGGCCCAACTGGATGGAACGAGTCGGGATCATTTTCTTCAGGATGCATAAAGCGGAAGCTAGAGGCCATGGTGTCGACCGTGAAGCCAGGAATTTGGTTGGCAACTAGCGCCTCGATAACATCACGTTTGTCTTGATCCGGAACGCGATGTTCGAAGAGGCGCCGGGTCGACATCTGCCCTTCTGGTTCGGCGACGAGGTCTGTGAACAGCGCATTGAGTTCAGTGACATGCCAAACAACATCAGCTCACCGTTGGGATCTACAAAACCCATCAATAACCCAATGGAGACGACACAAGTATCCGCGATGTTTACGGAATTCCATGCGCTGGTGATGGTCTGCTCCCAGTAGGACTTGTTGTGTACGTCAATCAATCTCGCCCACCCGGCGTCAAGAACGAGTCTGAGGGCCTCTCCAACCTCAGTAGTTTCCCCAACGTGAATGGACAAGGTGGTTTCCCCAACTGCCCGATACCAGGCGTGGCTGCTGTTCACCCGATGCCATGCCGGGGAGCCTTCCGGAACCGGTTTAGGGGACAGCAACCGCCACCACGGTTGAATCAGGTCTAGATCCCCCAGCCTGTTGCCTACCATCGCACAAACCTTCTTGCGCAGATCTTTTTCTGGCAGTCGCGACTTGATGAGGGCCTGGCCCAAGAGTGTGCGCTCCTGGTCATCAAGGATTTGGTGTGCCACTAGAGCAAGTGAGGTCAAAATATGGAAACAAAGGGAAAAAACCCACAGCTGGGATCGACCACTCCATATAGTGTCGCCACTACAAATAACGGCCACATCCCCGAATACCTCTCAGCACAACCCCATGGGATCTTCAACCTCAGGTCGTCCGCCGACTCGCCATAGATTGTGAGATGAGTGGCAGTGAAGTGCCATTGGATTCGATCTCCCTTGTTGACATCCTTCACGACAACCCCTTCTCCACGAGTAACCAATGGAGCGCTGATTTTGGTGAGCCGTCTTTGATCGTCGTTGTACGTAGCTGATGCCGATGCGTTGCCCATAACCAGGCGTCGAGTGCCTTCGCCGGCAGCACACGGTCGAACAATGTGGCACCAGGCCAGGGGATTGTAATCTAGAGGTTGGAGGAGCTTCTCCTTGAGATACAGCCACTCCTCGGGGGTATGGAGATCTGCGAGGTCCGCCTCATTTGCCTCTGCTTGGATACCGGTGACAGTCTTCAAGAACGGCAGAGCTGTGGCCAAAATTTGAGCGGGGTGGTCGTCCGGCCACAGCTTCGCGCGCATAACGATGCACATCGCTTCCATCGCACGATGAATGCGTCTCTGCTCCTCTGAATATGCCCCTCGGTGGCTCCCGTGACCGGGATGGAGAATGCAGCCGAGATGTATGGGGAGCTTGGTCTTCGTCCATAAGGCGTTGAGTACCTGACCCTCTCGAAGGTCTGGACCGAACTCCAAAGGTTGGCCCGCACGCTCCCCATCCTGAACCTCCAAAACTTCAAGGTCACACAAGGCTTCCATGGCGAGGAAGCCACACACGACTGCGACATTGTGCTGTGCGAGAGCGGCCAACTGCTCCTGGGCTTCTCCTGGGCGTAGTCGTTTGCTGCTGTTAGAGCCGTAGCGCGCCTTGATGTCGATCACGGTGATGATCGCCTCAGCAAGGAGGTTGTCCGTCAGATGCTGAAGGGTTTGTAACGTCGCACTCTTCAACATCGTGTGCATGTCAATATGCACCGGACCCGGACCGTCCAAAACGAACGCAACTAAGATTTCGTCAGTTCAATTCAATTTAGTACAATCGACAGTTACTCACCGCCAGGGCGAGGAGTCGTAGGATCGCCGAGAGGACGCACAAGATCCAGAAGCTCGGGAGTGATTAGAAAACGGAACGACTCCGCCATGAAAAGAAAATTGACGGAATTTTTGACACCGATGAGACCCTGACACGCGAACTCGCCCATGTCTATCATCCGCTGCGTCCAGTCCTCCGTCTCAAATACTCGAATTTTCCCATACTTCACTGCTAGACCCTCCTTCTCCATTTCTTGAGCGACTTGGCGGTAAATCGAGAGGAGACCCTGATCGCCCGTCTGCCGCTGCACCAGCGTCTGCCTTGTTTGGCCGGCATAGCCAAAACGAGCCGATGCCCCACGTTGAGCGCGCGCTGCGGCCATGATGACCGACTGCTTTGATTCGTGTTTGGGATTGAAGGCGGGGTGCGTCCTCACTCGGTTGTCATAGAGCGGGAGCAAATTCTGGGCAATCTCCCATACCCGCACATAAACAGCCCCTGCTTCGTTGTGGGCGTATCGATGGCAATTGTCGTATCCTGCCAGGGTGGCGAATGGCTGCTCGAGCCAATGCTTCGGTTTCGCAGAGGCGGCCAAGATCGTCAACACGGTGTCCAGCTCCGAATACAGGGGGTCGAGGCCGTATTCCTCGAAGTACGGAACGATGTGTTTGTACATCTCGTATGTGGCCCGAGTCATGGCCGTGTGACGCGATTGGGGTGGTGGTAGAACGAAGACTGAAGGTAGACCGTTGCTATCCTGAAATCATTACAAATTATTATCTGCGTCCGCCATGCTAGTAGACCGACATACCTGCTGCTCCCCGCGGGGACTCACGGAGCCTTTGCCCTTTCCTTTCCCGCTAACGGCGCTTGTGACCTCCGCGCGCACCGAAGCTTTGACGTTGCGGGGAGCTGACGATGAGGACCCAACACTATGGGCGGCAGGCGTCGCAGGAATGATGGGGGTCTCGGGCGGCCCAATGTACTCCAGAGAGTACGGCTCCTCATCGTCGTAGCTCCGGCGCTCCCCGAGGGGATTCGGTGGGACTGAAGAGAAGTCGCACAATGAGCGGGGCCTGAGGGAAGAGATTGAGGCTTACCTGGCCGGAAACCTTGCGGCAGGGTTGAGGATGCGTGGGTGGGAACCTGAGATGGTATAAGATACGATAGATTATGCATGGATAGACGATTCGTACCGCGATGGAACTGCTCTTGTTCGATGCCTCGTCATCACTTTGAGATAAATCAATGATGACGAGGGGAGCCTTGGGGAAGATGAGATTCGGAAGACGTGTGGAAGACATTCCCACCGGTAAAACAGTGTTGCCCTTGGGTATGTATCAGTTCAGCAGATGATGATTGAAAAGAATGAGCCCACCACGTTACGTTTCTTTGCCGCAGATCCCTCTTCGTTAGAAGGGTTGGAATGCCGCTAACAATCGTTCACTTCATGCAGGAAATAATCCGTCGGGATACACACCGTTCGCTTTCCAATGCGAACATTCTCATCGCTCTGGAAAAAGGATTAGCATGCTCGACGCGGAGAGACGAGACAGCCAGACCGTTGTTGCACCGGCAGCGCGCTTGCGCTGCTTCTTGATATTCTTGGCCTCCACTGCCTCTCCCTAAACCAAACAAGAATTCATCACACGAGATTTTAAGAATGTGATAACTTACCTGGGCATGTTTGAGTCTTTTGCGCGGTGGCTCGTCGTCTTGGTCATCCTTTGCAACAACTCTCTTGAAGTGGCCCTCAATCTGTAAATGTTTTAGTAGCGAAACGACAGAAGACAAGCCGGGATCACGTTTGAGAGACGCAGCTCCTTGGATTTCTCCTTCTTCCCCCCGTTCTCGTTCTCCTTCTTCTCCTTCTCCTTCTCCTTCTCCCTCTTCTTCTTGCTTGACTGCGTCTCTTGAGTGGGTTGGTAAAGGGATGATATGCTGAGGACTTACACTGGCCAACTGAGCTTGTTCTTGTCTCGTCTGGTCGTGATGCGACTAAAAATGAGTAGATGATTATGACTTTCGAGCGTATGCGGACGTACCCTTGGAGCGGAGAACGATCTGTTGTCCTGCAATGCTCATCCTCAGCTCTAGCATGAACCTCGTCAAAAGAAGACATACCGTCTGAATTCGCACCAGTTGCTCTGCTGTTATTCCAGCGCCTTCCAGCCACGAAGCCTTGGTCTGGACGATACATGATGAATGGAGCGGTATACAATGGAAGAAGAGAGTTTGGCATACTCCTACGGGCACCGCGGTAGATTTCATGGCTGCAAGAGAAGGACGAGGAGGGATGGAGGAGACGTGACAGACGCGTCGATCCAATCCCCAAATCAAGGGATCACGCGCACTTTCGTCCGCCAAAGCCACATACACCGCAGACTCTTTCCTGTTTGTCGCGGACGAAGCAGAATTCCGTCAGCGCCTTCCGCACGTCCGATCCGTCTGCTGTCAACGTCGGGACAGCCGGCCCATTTACTGACTGCAAGCAACGATACGCACGATCAACATTCCACTATCGTCTATGACGATTTGTGTACTCTGTTAATCGTACTGGAATTTCTTCCACATCTCCTTTTCGGGAATCTCAAGTTTCCCAATTAGGTATAGGTAGCACAGTGATGAAAAGTTCGATTGTTGTCCACTCACAACCACGGCACAGAGAAAAGAACGGGGCCCCAGAAATAAAACATTGACTGCCGATCCTGTTGAGATCATTACATGCTATGTTTTATTTCTTACTGAACCGCCTGGCCCAAACGAAGGATTCGCCCCAGGTCCACAAACGAGTACCTGATTTGGAGAGAAACTGTGATTTATCAGGATTTATCACGATTCCAAGTCCGCGATAGCGCGACAGCCGAAGATGTGACGCTGTACTGAAGTCACCTTCGCTCGAGACCGGAGCCGAACAATTTCGGCGATTAGTTGATGCAGACACCGTGTCGCCATTATCCGATGTTGGGAGCTGGGAGGGAAACCATAGATTAGCGCATTAAAAAATAGATAAGCTTGCTCCTACTACGGAACGAGGCAAGCAAAGAGTCGAGCAGTCTCTCGCCGCGTCCTCCCATAGAACCCCCATCTCGGCAAATGTTGTGCTGGTGTCTGCACGATTGGCTCGATACTGGGCCACGGTTCCAGGACTCGCGTTGGCCGAAAACGATCCAATGTTCTTTGGTGTCTCCAACAGGCGCCGCAGAACAGCACCGTATGTCGGTGAGGGGTAGGTCTCTTGAGTGCGGTGGCAAAAAGAGGCTGATGCGGGGTCGTAAAGCGTTTGGGTCGTCTGTTGTCGTATATTAGAAGCGTTGATCCAAATGGGAAATCCGTTCTCACTTGTTTCCACTACACGTCTCGCAATGCATCGAAAGCCTCGCCCACGTCCTGTCCTTTGAGCTGGTCGGCTTCGCCCAGAAGTAATCAAATCTCTGCGTTCGGCCTTGCTCGCGATTCAGTGAGATTGAAAGTTCGCAGCTCAAAATTACTGTCTTGCTAGAAGATCAAAGGCAAAATCAACAACAGCTGTGTGAAGAAATCCGATGTCTTCAACCTTCCAATGGAGATGCTAATGGAGGGTGTCACCCACCTCGCTCCTGTTCATCATCCCTCCCCCCTCGAACCCTCCAACATCACATAGCAGGTGGGGGATGGAGAAGTTGCTTCGGGCGCGTCGAGAACACCGAGTCAACCTCTTTCATTTGTGAAGATAATTTGGCCTCCTGGAAGCTCGCAGAGGAGATTCTGGGAATAGCTTTTGTGTTTCTGCTAAGTAACGTGTCAGGCCTACATTAACAAGATTGCACTGTCCGCGCTTCGCGTTTTAAATAGTTTGTCTCACGTTTAGCAATAGCATTAATTCGCTTCTGTTCAGCATGAATAACCAGAGCCTCCAAAAGCGTCGCAGGAGGCACCAGCATGCACCCGAGTACTGTCTCTTGACCCCCATTCCGTCATCTGACACGAATCAAAATCGCTGCCGATTTTTCAGGTGCTGACATAGAGTGGTCTGTGAGTCTTGAGCAGTGTGGAGTCGGCACTGTAATCGACCAACAGTGAAGAGGACGAGCTGAGTGAAAGTCTCCGTGTTTTGCTATGTTTCACTTATTCCCGTTCGGCATGTCCGGCCACATGTTTGGTACTGGCGACGAAGGCCTTGACCTTGACGGCGACCTTTTGGACTCGCCTGATCGCCTCCATGGCTCCGACGAGGAAATAGACATCACAAAGTCCCTCGAAAGACTCGAACAGCTTCGCCAGAATAGAATCTCAGGTTGCGTCCTATACGCTCCAATGGCTCTCTACCAAAAATACAACTTGGCAACACACGGCCCCTTCTTGTTGTCGCAGATATGCACGAACACGGAGCTCTTTGGAAGATTCAGCCAGGCCATAAAGCCAAGCCCGTACTACGTCCCAACGGGACAGTCGACTACCCGTGGCATGCATGGTTGGCTAGTCAATTCGGAGACAGACAATTGCCCATCGTTCCCCCGCTCCCTGCGAATGAGCAGAAATACGATGTTTGGATGGCGTGCGTCCCGCATCATATTCTTGAAAGGATTCGTTCTGATTATGAATCACATATAGATTCGAGTTCCCCGCTACAGCTTTCCAATACTGAAGAGTACTTGTGGCCCTTGGGCGTCGCAATTGTGATGTGACGTGTATCAGGTGTTCGGTAATAAAAGTGTACGATTAATTACCGTCTGGTCGCAAGTGAATTTTGCAAGCTTTATTTCAAGCAACCCAGGCATTATCGAAACGTTAATATGTGTTGAAAAGCACAAAGCACGCCGTGATGGGAGACAAACACACCCACACACCACTACGCTTTTGTCTCAATATGGTAATTTTTCATTAGGCCGCGAATCTTATCGGTAGGAGGAACCCAACGCCGGAGAATACTACTCTACGACCGTCCGAACACCCACTGAGAGCTATATCTCCGGAAAAACGATTAAAATTCATGTGTACGAGAAGTCTTGCAGCGATACAATAGCTGAGGTCTGCGAGAGGTATTCACAGAGCTTGAAAGTAGGGACATGGCGGCGTTAACCTGTGTCAAAGAGCATAAATCTCAGCCTTACTTGCTTCTCTCCAAATGTTTATTTTACATTGCCAACAAAGTACACCGAAAGAACAAAATTCATCTTTTAAGCAACTGCCCGACTGCTCCTCCTCGTCGGCGCAGGCGGTTGCACAGCAGGCGGCCTCGGCTTCTTCATCAAACTCCTGAAATCCTTCGTCTCATACTCCCACGTCGCATACACCTTCGCATCCGGAATCTTACCCGCACTCCCGCCACCCTCACCTTGACCGTCCGGCGTATTCCACGGCGCGGGCACCCCACTCCCATACTTCAACACCGCCGTCTTCGTCGCGCCCCGTGTCAACGCCGGCGGGTGCCCGAGTTTCGTTGCACGCGTGTACACCGCGGGCGGGAGCACCCTTCTTGCGAGCTCGGGGATGCGGCTGCCCTGCGAGCCAACGAGCGGTGCGATGCGGTCGGGCACGGCGACGCTGCGGTTCGTCGACGGGAGGCGTTTCGGCCCTGCTGCTTCGGGCAACGCGGGGAAGGGCGTGGAGGAGGCGATGGCGAAGGTGGGGACGATGGGCCATGCGCGGGGCGGGGCGGGAGTGGAGGAGGCGTACATGGTGTCGGGGAGCTCCCAACGCGGGACGAGGGCGGTGTGGGTGAGGAGGCCCATGGCGACGCGGTGGCGCGCGGGGTTGGGCGGCGCGGGCTCGCGGGTGGGGTTTTTGAGGATGTGGTGGAAGGCTTTGTACAGTGCGAGTTCGGTGCTGGGGACAGGCGCGGCGGGGGGTGGGCGTGGTGGTGGGCCCGGGAGATGCCATTGGGAGACTTCGGCGAGGGAGGACGCTTCGTAGGGCACCTGGAGGATGTAGTCAGCGGCGGAGGTGGAGGTGGCGGCGAGCTGAAGTTGGGGGACGGAGGGGCCGGCGCGCAGGGGAGGAGGCATGGAGGGTTGTGGAGACTCGGCGCGGGGAGAGTCTGGTGGGGCTTCTTTTATTGTCGGAAATGGGGGTAAGTAGTCAGGGATGTGGCCGTCCCAGTCAAGCGTTCTCTGACGCTTCTGCGGAGGCTCAAAGGGCATCTCTTCCTCTGCGTCCACATCCATATCATCGTCCATATCTTCGTCGCCATCGTACGGCGCGTAAATGAGGGGGAACGCGTCCTGGTGGACATTGCGACCCAAATGGGCCTTAAACTCGGCCAACTCCTCTACGCGGCGGCCGGAGTATAGGGCATAGCGAGAGAGCTCCTTTGCTTCTGGCACATACTCTGCCAGGTCCTGCAAGGTGAAACCGAGATCGTCGAGGGCTTCGAGGGCGTCAGTGGATGTGACGGTCGTCCGACCAGCGTGTTGTGCGTATTTCGCGGCAGAGGACGCAAGAAGTTGGATATAGCGGGCCAAAAGATCTGTTAGAACAGCATTGGCATGGGACGAGGAGCGAGAGAAGCCAGTAGCGTGGAGAGAGCGGTGTGTGGCAGCCTCGAGCAACTTGTACGACGCATACTCCATAATGAGGGAGATTGAGATCGCACGCTTTCTCTGTGAGCGGATATTTCTAGAGTAGAGAAACTCGCGGTCTTTGACCGCTAGAAATTGTTCGATTCTTGGTACCAAGCGTGAGGAGAGATAGAGGGGTAGGTGGGCTCAGAAAAGCAGCTTGGATATGGGTAAGATGTACAGAACTCAGAAAGCGCGACAGCGAGCGGGATGGTGGGCAGGCTCAGGCGTATAGTCACAGTTTGGTCACGCGTCACAGCGTGCTATCTAATCTGCCTTATCGCAATGACATAAGTGTGACAACGTCACTGTCACACCACTTGAACTTTTTCTGCTTGTTTTCTGCTCTATCTACGATGGCAGACCTCATCGACGGACACGTCTCTCTCAAACAATGCAAGCTCGCAATACAAGCTCTGAACACTCACACAACAAAGACTGCGGAAAAACAAAAAGAGACTGAGCTTTTGCCAGGAAAAGAGCAAACCATCTGGCTCAATGTAACCGTAAAGAAGATCGCATCTGCTCACAAATTCAAGCCTGTTAAAATGTATCTCGTTGGTGTCTGTCTTCTATCTTACATTGTCTGAATGCTGCTTTACTCAGCCCAATCGTCCATCCCCTCGTCGACCCCCGCACCTCCGCCGTATGTCTAATCACCAAAGACCCCCAACGGCAGTACAAAGACCTCTTAACCGCCAACAACATCAAATTCATCTCTCGCGTCGTGGACATCTCCAAGCTCAAAGGCAAATTCAAAGCCTACGAGGCCCGCCGCATGCTTCTCAAAGAGAACGGTTTGTTTTTGGCTGACGAGCGTGTCATTCCTCTCCTCCCTCGACTCCTCGGCGTCAAATGGTTCGAGGCGAAAAAGTATGCCTTTTCTTCCCATTCGACTCCGCAATTTTACTGATATACACAATTCCAGACAACCCATCCCCGTCTGTCTAACACGAAAGGACCTAAAAAGCGAGCTAGAACGCGCCATCTCCTCAACATACATGAACCAAAACCAAGGCACTTGCACGTACGTCCTCCGTCTCCTCTCTTTCTCCCTCACTCACTCAACAAATTATTCTCTTCCAGCGCCATCAAAATCTCCCCTACCTCCCACACCCCCTCCCAAGTCCTCGACAACATCAAATCCGCCCTCCCCGCCATCGTCAAAAACATCAAAGGCGAATGGGACAACGTCCAATCCATCCTCCTCAAAACAAACACCAGCGCCGGCCTCCCAATATGGAGCTGTGACCTCGGCGCGGAGCGGTTCACGGCGGCCGACGACGACGAGGGAAGCGAAATGGAGGGTGTGATCGAGGAGGAGGCGGATGAAGAGGAGGAAAAGTCGGCGAAGAAAGGCAAGGGAAAGAAACGTGCTGCAGTAGTCGAAGAGGAGGAGGAGGTACCCGAAGAGCCAAAGAAAAAGGCCAAGGGTGCCAACGGCAAAGCCGTCCCGCCCAAATCCAAAACAGCCCCAGCACCGCCACCTACCCCCGACACTTCTTCCACAAAAACCAAAAAACGCAAAGGCGCCGACGCCGACGCGGACCCCGTCGCCCCACCATCCCCCGTGCCCGCTTCCTCCAAAAAATCGAAATCAAAACCTGCCCCCGCCATCGTCGAGCCTACTCCGCCTACTCCCACCACCGCTCCACCAAAGAGCAAAAAGAAGAAGGCGAACGACGCCGACGCTCCCGAACTCACCACCCCCGCGTCTGTGTCTGCGTCGAAGAAAAAGGAAAAAGCAGCCGGCGTCGATGCACCCGCCCCAGCCTCTCCTGACAAGGCGAAAGACGGGAAGAAGACCAAAGCTAAGGCCGAGGTGACATTCTCGAAGGCTGCTGCCCTGAGCAGCGACGAGCTGAAGCAGAAGCGGGCTGGGAAGCCGGGAGAGAAGAAGAAAGAAAAGGTCGTGAAGAGTATCCTGAAGGTCGGCGGGAGTAAGAAGAGTGCGAAGGATGGCGTTATCGGGAAGAAGAAGGGGGTTTAGTGGACTCACACCTGCTATTAATTACTCTGCTATCCAATCCAATATACATTGCAATTTCGGAATTTCGGGTTTTCGAGGCCAAGAATCGCTCTCATCATAGACAGAGTTCAATTATCCCAGTCTTTTTGCAGTCTTTCCCAGTTAAGTTCCCTTCTTTGTCTCTCCACAGACAACCTCCCAATCGCACCCACATTCTGAGTCATTTCTAGCCGATTTCATTTGACAACAAGTAAGTAGTACATTTACTCATTACCATTTTTCCAGAGTTCGAGTTGTGGGAAGAAATTCGAAGGAGGAGAGAAAAGCAGGTACGAGGTAGGAGGTGGGATATGAAGAGGAAGGGAAACAGATGAGACTGCGAAAAAAATAATAAAATGAATCGAAAAAAGGAAGAAAAAACAGGTATGATGACCCATGAAACAACGAGATGGGAAACTGTAAAGTAGAAATATATATATGGATACCAAGTTACACAGGGTAGCACGAGGAGGAGAGGAGAGGCGGAGGTGCGTAAACGACGTGAGGGGGGGGACATAACAGGCGGAGGCGGTAGCCAAACGAATGGACGCCAGTCGGTATGTCGCGGCGATGCAAGCTCGAACGGAAAAAAACAAGTTGGTACAAACGATAACGATAACCATTATGACTGCTTGTTCTTGAACCGTAACAATGGAGCGAGACCTGAGAGAGCACAAGCTTTCTTCAAGAATTCGTGCTATAGCCAATTCATCAGCCCCGCTTTCTTTCTCTCGAACAAAGCTAAGAAAAAAAATAGAAACAACACTCACATCCAACAACTCATTCGCCGTCGCCCGGCTGCTCACATCCACACATAAACACACAGCCAAGAAGCCCTTGAGCTCCCGACTCAACGCCTCCGGCTTCTTCAGCGTGGGTGTCCCGTTCGTCGCAATCAGATACAGCGCCTTGAGCGGCTCCTCATCCAGATACGGCGGCTCGTTCTCGATCATCTCGATAGCCATGATACCCAGAGACCAGATGTCGACCTTGGCGCCGTACTCCTTCTGCTTCACGACTTCGGGAGCCATCCAATACGGTGTTCCCACCATCGTTGCGCGTTTGGATTTTTGGTCCGTCAGTTTCGCGCAGAAACCAAAGTCCGCTACAGAGAAGTCAGTTCGGCACTGGAACAGAACAAAAGATTGGCAAACAACGCACTGATTTTCACCCGGCCGAGAGCGTCGAGCAAGACATTGTCAGACTTGATATCTCGGTGAATAATGCTCTGGCTGTGCAAGTGACCCAAGCCCTTGCAAGTCTGCACAATCCCACCGTCAGCATTCAAAAACCCAGAAGAAGAAACAAAACAGCACAAACCTCAAAAGATATACTGCTAATCTGGTCCTCCTCCAACGTATTATTCTCAATGATATCCGTTAACGCGCCACCCTCCATATACTCCATAACAACCCAGAGCTCGTTACTCTTAACGAGATAACTCTCCAGGAAGTTGACAATATTCGGGTGCTGCGACTCCTTCATGACGAGAATCTCGTTCACGATGAGCTCCTTCCTTGGCTGGTGCGACAAGTCCATCTCCTTGATCGCAACCTTCTTGCCTGTGGCCAACGTCTTCGCCACATATACGTGGCCAGAGGCGCTGCACAAAAAATAGGTTAACAAATCTTACCACTAGATGGCTCAAAAAAGAGAAAAGAAGCGTACCCCTGCCCAACCTTCTTAATCTTGCTATAAAGCGTCTTCGGATCGTCGTCCGACACAACCTGCCTTAGCTTCTCCATGATCTGCACCTCCGTCATCGTACTTATCCGCTTCTCCTTCATCCCATCGCCCTTCTTCTCCAACGCAGCCGCAGCCGCCGCAACCCCCTGCGTCCCCTGCCCAACCTTCTCCGCCGCCTTCTCATCAAACTGAATCGCCGGCTTCTTCGCCGGCTGCAGAGGCTTAACGGGTGGCGGCCCCGCCGTAGCCCCCGCAGCCGTGCTCGCAGGCGCATTGCCAGTAGGCGCAGTCTTGCTCGGGGGTCCCAACGGCGGCCGCTCCTGCTGCTGCTGCTGCTGATCCCGGTCCCGCTGCGCTTGCACCTCGCGCTCCCGCTCCCGCTTCGCAGCTTCCGCACGCTGCTCCTGCCGCTGTTGCTGTTGATTCGGCGGCTGTGGTGTTTGCAGGGAATCTTTCCGCAACGGCAGCCCAGCGGCTGCTGACCCAGCAGGAGGACCCTGGGCTTTCTGTCGGGCGCGTAGGTCGGCGGAGGAGGGGAGGTCGCCGGCTGTTTTGGCAGGGACGGCGGGGCCACCGTTGAGTGGTGGAGCGGCCGGTGCGGGCCGGGTTCCGGTGAGAAGAGGTCGAGGGGGAGCGGGTCGGGAAGATTGGAGTTGCTGTGAGGGTAGGTTCTGTTGGGCGGGTCGTGGAGGTGTCGCGGAGAAGGAGGAGCTTGAGTTGAGGGGGGAGCCATTAACGCCGTCAAGAACACCTGGTGCTGATTCTTGACGCTTCACAGGCGGGCGTTCGTTCAAGGAGGACGTGGATGCGCTCATTTTGCTCATCCCGCCGAGACCCGTGCCTGCATTGAAGCGAGCTGGTGCGCCTGATGCCGTTAAGACTTTAATTACGGCTGCACCACCGTTCGCGACTAGAAACGTACCGGTATCCATTTCCTGTTCCCGCTGCTCCATCTCTCGCTTCTTCTGGTGATCCGTGTAGAATTCGAGGACATCTAAGACTGCTTGCGGGTCCTTAGCATAGTCCTCGCGAGTGATGGCCGATTTAGTCAGCAATTTGCTCCATTGTTCGGGCATCCCCTGGTCCGCAAGTTAGGCTGTGACGCGACAATGGAAGCTGAAAAGAAACGGACCGTGAACGCGCCGCTAACAGGATCAAACCCAACGTGCACTTTGTGAACAAAATTTGTCGGATTGCTTACACCCATGAGTGGTGAGCGTGAGTAGATGTCGTCTTGCCAGCCTTTGAGAGTACATCATGAGAAAAAGTCCAAGGCAACAAACAGGAAGCGGACCATAGAGCTCCTCATCGTTCTTTAGTGACAAGAAGTATCGTTTTCGGTCTTGAGTCTCAAGAAGTAGGCAGTAGGGTTTGAGGTCTGTTCGCTCGATGCTTGCGATATCGCGCAGAAGAACAACCGTTTGTTGAGCTGAGCCCTGCAACGGTCGTTAAAATGTAAGATGCAGCAAACGAGAGCGGGGCTGCAGTGGCAACAGAAATAGCCGAACAAGTGCTCCGCGGTAGCATCGCCCGGGATGCGGGGCGACTGCAGCCAAAATATGTGCTGGCACAGAATGTAGTAGATACACACCTCAGACTTATGTAGTGAGAGGGTCATCTCCTTGAGCACGAGCCATTTGAGCTTCCAGATCCAACTAGTGAGAGTACCATCTTCCTTGACGCTGACTTGGCCTTGTCTGACGATACCCCCGGCGCCACTGCCATTTGACAAAGATGGAGATCCGCCGATGCCAGAGTATGAGGAGGAATAAGAAGAGCCGGCGGGGGAGCTGGGATTGAAGGTAAAGGCGGAACCATAGCCGTTTGACGCCAGAGTGGACTGAGAAGAAACCAAGGTTGACTGGGAATTAGAATACATTGCGGGTGAAGGAGCAGGACGAGATGGGGTGAGAGAGGAAGAGGTGTAAGCCATCGACGATGGGGACGACGACGGCCAGGGATGATGGCGGTCGCTGAGGATGCGCGCGTCGCTTGTTTGGCAATCACCTCCATCGGCCATCCACAAAAATCTGAAACTCTTCCGCGACAATCCCTTGTTATCGGTATAGTACAGCTATTAATGCAACGCCCGCTGTAACCCACGTTCTTCCTTCCTTAATCTCTTTTTTTCAGCGAATTCGACGTGGCATTGCAGAATCTGTACTAGTGAAAAGGCAAGGATATCCCTGATCCGTATGCTCTTTTCGTCGGGCCGGTAAGTGCAATCCAAAGCGATTGGACCACTCAACCGCAAGAAACTATGTCGACAGCCATAACATATTCTCGGCGGCTTCGGTATTCCGTCCACTCAATGTCCCAGCAACGAGAAACAACATCACCCCGTTTCTCACTGCCTCAGATCGTTTCGAGGCTTCTAACTGGCTCGCCGTCTCTTCTTCTGCTGAATCAGGCCTATCTATGTGCGAAGAACCTGTGTCTTCACATTTACATCCTCCGTTGGCGAACACTGTACAGCTCATCGAAGCACGACATCGATCGCAAGTTCAATCCAAGCTATCCAACAGCACCAGATGGATTAAAACAAACCTAACTACAAATACACACCAGCCTCGAAACTACAATCTATCCACGTAGTTGTCGAGAGCAGGGATTCCAGGCTGTCGAAAAAAATCAGCAAAACATTTCTCCAGCGCATACACGGACTTACACTCAGCCCTTTCCGCGTACGAATATTCATCACAATCTCCTCCGCCTTGCTACCAACCTCCAGCGGCGCTAATCATGGCCATGCTTAACAAAACCCGCAAAAAAAAAACACGAGAAAGCAGCATAACTTACAACTACTCAACGGCGCCCAGTGATCAAACACACACTGCGGGAACGCCTTCCCGCTCGTCGCCTCCCGCAGCGCAGCGTTCAGACCGAACGACTCGCTCACGGGCAGATAAGCCTTGATCGTGTACATCGGCGTACCAACTCGCGGCTCCTCGCTGAACACTTGTCCGCGACGCGCGCTCAGGCAGCCGTACACGCCGCCAATAGCGCTATCGGGGCATTGAATCTCGACTACATTTTGGTGTAAGCGATGCAAATAGAACATGGAAGAGACTCACCAAGGAAAACGGGTTCTTGCAGTATCGGCTGCGCCAGCAGAGAGGCGCCGTAAACAACACGACGCGTAGTCGGTATAATCTGCGATCCGCCTCGATGGATCGAATCTCCGTGCAACTAGATCACCATCGTAGAAATCAGCGTCGAAAAAGAAATATCAATAGAAAAAACACTATACCATAACATCCATGATATTCAACCGTACACCTCTCACCGGCTCCCCAGTACACACCCCCTCCTTCGTCGCCCACTGAAACCCAGCAACGACCGAATCCTTCACCTCAGCGAGATACTGCAACCCCTTCGTCGCATCAACCAACACATTCGGCCCACTATTATCCGGCCCAAACGCCCAAATCTTCCGCGCCTCCGACGCGTCCCAACCGTGCTGGTCAGCCAGCACCCTTGCACGAACCTTGAAGTCGTCCTGTGCATTGACCTCCCCATCCTCAATCGCTTTGGTAAGCTCGTCTCCAAGCGGCGACGCAGAAACATATAGACGGTTGTGCTTGTTCGGCGACTTGGCGAGCGCAACGACAGAGGATACTGCCTTGACGCTCTCGCGATACGGCACGATAGGCTGAGAAATCTTCAGCGGCACGCCCGCGTGGTTGTTAATGAGATCCTACCACAAATTATCGTCAATAAAACAGCCACGTCAACTAAATCATAACAGAACGATAAACTCACCTTGACACAAATCTCCAAATGCAACTCCCCAGCAGCCGCAATCAAATGCTCCCCCGCATCCGAAGTCGACACCTGAATCAACGAATCCGCCATCGAAAGCCTCTTCAGCCCCTCAACAAGCTTCGGCAAATCTGCCGCATTCTTCACCTCCACCGCAACCTGCACCACCGGCGCAACACTAAACCTCATAACCCTTATATTATGCGCCGTATCCGACGTCGTCAGCGTCCCACTCTTCAGCAAAAACCTATCAACCCCCACAAGCCCCACGATATTGCCCGCAGGGCAATCATCCAACGGCTCAACAGTCCGACCCATCATAAGAACCGTGCGCTGGATAGACTTGACGAACAAATCCGTATTCCGCCCGGGCACATATCTCGGTCCTTGAATGCGCACAACCTGCCCCGACCTCACCGTACCCGAGAACACCCGGCCAAAGGCATAGAACCGGCCCTTATCGTTCGTCGGCACCATCTTCGAAACATACAGCACCAGCGGCGCCTTTGGATCGCAATCGCGAATCCCAATAGCCGACTCGTCGTCCATAGGGCCCTCATACAGACTCTCCACGCGATAACGCTGCGCAGTCGTCGGCGAGGGCAAATGCAACACCACCATGTCGAGAAGGGACTCGCCCGCAGGAAGGAATTTCTGCATAACCGTCTTGAGCAGATCCTTCCCTTCCAGCGCCATCTCCTTCTGCGTCAAAGTGATGTCGAGTTTCTCCAGTATCCCCCCGATTCCTTCCTTTTTAGACTCCAAAATCGCATTGAAGATGCGGAAAATCGGATCCAAGACAAACATATTGAACGAGCGCTCGAGCGGTCTGCCTTCCGCATCAGTGCTCTTAGTAGTCCACTTCTTCGTCGCAGGATTGAAGAAGTTGTCGCCCCAGAGACGTTTCATCATCTTGTCCCTGTCGACACCGAATTTTTTGGCATACCGGTTGGCGAATTGCCGGAGCGTGAATCCCCAGCCGTGTAGACCAGATGCGAAGGCGACGGTGCCCTGGTCAGGGAAGACCTGTACATTGCCGAGAGCAGGGTCCGTGTAGGTCGAAACGATGACATTGACGCTCTCGATGGTGCGGGAGAAATTCTGATAGAGCTCTTCTTTGGAGATTTTGAGCTCAAGCAATGCCCGGTCGACCTTATTTATACAGACAACGGGCTTGATGCGTTCCGAGAGTGCCTATGTGCTGTTAGTATCGGGATCGCGTAAACAAATTCTCAAACCGCCGTACCTGCCGGAGAACAACAACAACAACAACAACAACCACCATCATCTCGGTAGTGGGTTGGCGTTCCGTCGAGGTCGAGCTTCGGGCACTCGATATTCGACGTTAGATCATGCCCAGTACCGCCCAGGGGAACCTTGGCGAGGTTATAGGCCCACTTTCACCGTCCACATCGACTTCCACACCTCCCACTGCACCCACCATACCACCCTTTCGCAGACGTCCGCCCCTCACCGCGCCTAAACCATCTTCCAAATCCCATTCACGACTCGACTTCATTACCCTCCCGCGCCGCCGTCCACCACTCTCCTCGCGCGCCGCTTGCGCCCGTTTTCGGTTAGCGAGGAAAAAGTCGTCATCTTCACATCTCACCATCGCGACATCTCCCACAATCATCATCCATCCGGAAGCAGAGCTTCAGGCTTTCGCGACCCGGATCTCTTCCAAAATCGATTCCCTTAACCACGATCTCTGCGCTACATTATCCATCCTAAATATCCTTGACATCCATTTGCGACACCTCGCATCCAGCTCAATCCCGTCTTGCTACATCTCCGACGCGTCTACACACATTCTACACACCCCTCAGGTCGGATTGGCCACCCAGTGGTCCGTCGCGCCGCCGGAGACCAGCCTCTGCGCCCTCTCGCCGCCCCTCGCCCTCTTTCCTGAGGATGCCATCACATAACGTCACGTGGCCAGTGACACGTCACTCCTTTACAGTCACAGTCACTACTCATGCGGCGCACGATTCGGAAAAGCAGGAAAAGTGTTCGCATTGAATGCAACGGCCCGTCGAGGAGCTTAAAGTTATAGCTACCTTAGTATGTTTTATGTACGGAGGCGGTGACCTAATAATGTAAACAATGTAAACAGTTTCTGTTTGCACACAGACACCGTCAATAGTGTCGACGACAACAAGCGCGCCGTCGGTGACGCGAAGAGCCGCTGTAACTTCGGAAGAGAAATCTACGTGGCCCGGACTCTGCAAGAAATTTAATCGTCGAGACGCCTTAGTTTACAAGGCTGACTTGCATCAATGAGATTGACCAGGAACTCGGATCCTTCTGTTTTCTGCGTCACAGCCTTGACGTCCTCTTCGGGGAGTTTGAAATATCTAGGTCAGAGGTCAGCATCAGTTTACCAGAGGCCGAACAAAAAAATCATTACAGGGAAATAGCTGTGGATTTGATAGTTATGCCGCGTTCCTTTTCATCGGGCAGAGTGTCCATGTAGCGCGGGGAGGTGATGCCTGCCCTGAATATGAGGGTGTCCGTAAGCGTAGTTTTGCCGTGGTCAACTACGGGACATTAGCATTAGTGTTGTTCAAGAGGCTTGGGATAAGTACCATGTGCGATAACACTTATATTGCGAATATTTGTGGGCCTCTCCATGAGGCCACGGATCTCTTCAACAGTGAACTTACTGTAAACGGTTGTCATTATCGGAGGATGGCGGAGCCAAAGAGGCCACTTACACCATTGGGTCTGATTCGAGGTTACAACAACAAGAAAAAAAACGAAAATTCTGTGAACCTTTAAAAGGAGACCGTGGGACGATTTACGGAGCCGTAGTGAAGCATATTCGAGCTCGGAACCGTTCGCAGACAGTTTTCTGTTGTAGAGAGCAGGCGCACAGCCACCATCTTGGTGGACGGCTCCGCGACGAGTAAGATCGAGTCAAGTATAATCAGGCAATTCCTAAATTGGCCAGGCGCCTTGAGAGAAAACTCGAAGTAAAACGAGCAATCGTCGGTCGTATGAGTTTTTTCTTGGAATGATGATAAGTTAACGTTGTGGATACGTTTGGAGGTTGGTTGGGAGCGATACTTGGCGCCGCTGGGTGATTCTTGTGGACAGAGTGCCGCGAGAGCTCCCCGACAGGGACCGAAGACAGAGATGCAGAGATGAGAGCGCTGAGGCTAGTGCATAGCTGCAGTGACTTCATCTGTGTAGCAGACTCTACAGTAACAGTGGCTGGCTGATAATGAGTTCTTGTACAACAACGCAGTGAACCATAGTATTGGTTGACAATGATTTGGCGTCGATGTGTGCCTTCCAAGTGCTTTTGAAAAATTCCCATCTTAGGAAGAAGGCGTTGTAAAGTTTGGTAGGCTTTGGCGGTTGATCCCATCATTGACTCTCCAGTTCACTCAGCCGGAATTTATCTGGCTACATACTGCTGTCAGTGCTGCAATAGTATGACACAGTTTACCGACAGAATTTCATTAGAAAGAATGCTTTTGGCGGACGATCAACTGACGACAATACACAGTAATACTTAGCTGACAGTTTCGTTTCAGGCACCTGCTTTGAATACTTTTAGGCTTTCCACAAGCCCAAAGGAGAAGCATCATAACGAGATCATTGAGATCTTAAACGTACACCATGTATAAGAGAGCTCAAGGCCTGACACAAGGCTGGCGTTCGTAGAAGAATCCTCTGAGTGAAATCTCATTGGTAAGGGGGTAGCCCGGGTAGGGATTTCAAGGGGGGTGCCGGGGACGATGAGCGGGTATACGATGGGGATGGGGAGACCGTTGTAGCGGCGGTGACCAGGAGCGGTGGATTGAACATGGCGTCTTTGTAATCGAAGGGCATACCCTCTTCGGGTTTGTTGCGCGGCTTCACGCGGCGCCAGAGCTCACGGTAGCCGGCACCTGTTTCTGAGAAAAAAGTTCATTTATTACCATGACGAGAGGTCGCTACTCACTGTAGCTGAGAGCGTAAGCAACGGCAGCGAGAATGTCCATAACGCGGTCTCGAACGACCGGCGCGGTGCGGGACGAGGTGAGGAGGTCTTCGAGGGTATCGAGGAATTTGCGCCAGGTGCATTGATTGATAAAAATTTCGGACGAGTTGCGTAGCATGATGGCCCACAGCTAACAAGGCTAAGGTTTAGTTAGATGAGAAGATATCAAGACGCACTCTTGCAGCCGCAAGTTGCGCTGCAGGTTTGCCATACTTGAATTCGCAACGCAGCGCACGAACAGCCTCTTTTGCGTTGGCTTCAGACGACGAGGCCAGGTCGCAGACATCGAGAATGAGGCTCCAGTCCTCAGATGCAGTGTCAGTAATATACCCTGTAGAACGTCAGACAAAGCGAAGCAGATGAGCAGAGACACGGACCGATCTTGCGAGTGACAATGTTCTCTTCCTCTTCGTCTTTCTCCCAATCCTGAGCCTGCTGATAAAGCTCCCGCTCCGGCGAAGCGGTACGCTCGTTCGGAGATAGATTCGCTTCGCTTTCGCTGCTGCTTCTAGCACGCGCTTTGAACTGACGGGGGTTCAGAGAAGAGAGAATTCCCAGCAAGGGCGAGGTTTTCTTGTCGATGATTTGCGGGCGGGGGGGCGCCCGCCGCGGAGTCAGAATGAGCGAAAAACGGGAACGACCGTATGGACTAGGGATTGATGGGTAATTGCCTATGGCGGGGAGGGGTGGCGGCGATTCCACTGGCGCCATATACATCTTCCGCTGACCGCCATCATCTTGCCCGGTGATACATTGCGGAACAGGTATGTATAACGAATTATGCGATGGCGAAATCGGAGGTCGTAAGGGCTGATCATGTGCTGGAGTAATTTCGTCGGCGGTGTTTAGAGAGGACAAACTTGTTTCATGGGCGTCGGCTAAATCCTCCACGCTTGGGAGGAGAGGCAATAAGATGTGATGACGCATGTTTCCGACAACCTGCCGCGTTGTTGGACGGGAAGTCGAGCTTTGTCCCCAATACGATGCTACATGCTCCCATAATAGGTCGGAGATGGCTGGCGAACTCGACGGTGGGACCGGACGTTCGCCAGCAATGATCTTACTTGCTGCTACAACGTCAAGGACATTTGCAAATGGCGGTCGGCCGGTATATAACTGTGCGTACATGTTCAGAGGGGTAAGCTGGCCAGAACAAAGAACTACCTCGAAGCAGACACAGCCGAAAGCATACACGTCTGTCGCCGGTGTTCGAGCGAAGCTGCTCTGAGGATCAAGAAGCTCCGGGGCCATCCAATAAACACTACCACCTCGGTTTGAGCTCATCGAAGTGGATGCGTCGGAAAACCCGCTCAACCCAAAATCAGCCAAGCACGCAGTCCAATTGTCTTGGATCAGAACGTTAGCCTGTGGAATAATTGCTAAACGATCATCAACAGAAAAAGGTGTTGTATGTACCCCTTTCAGATCTCCGTGGATGATTCCACGGGAATGTAGATAATCAAGGCCTTGAGCGATTTCATAAAGCTGGCTTTTTGAATCCAAAGACAATCGGAGCTAAATTCGGAGAACTCACCAGTTTGTCTACTATATCATGCCCATGCTTTCTGAGGTAATCGATGACAGTGCCGTGCTCCATCCAAGGGGAAACCATGCACAAGAAATCAGGGAAACTGTCACGGTCTATTCCAATAAGAGGCAAGATGTGGGGATGCTTCAAATCCTTCCAGATGAGGGCTTCTCGGCAAAATTTCTGACTTGGTTAATATTCAAAGCGCGAACGGTATCAACGGCTCACAAGATGAATACGGCGCAGGTCCGACCCCTGGAGGAACTGCCGAATACGTTTCAGCGCAACCGGTTTGCCATCAACGAAAGCACGATAGATATCCCCGAATCCACCACCGAAGATAGGATAAGTTTCACGTGTGCACACCGCACTGGGTATAAAGAGTGAAGACGGGAGAAACTCAGATGCCTCCGAGAGCTTGCGAATCATACTGCGAGCCATCCGGTGCTCAGCGTCCGGTAGAAGCCGCTTGTCAAGGGTCTGTTGTACTGTTCAGAGAATGATGCTCAACCGAAGCAAGTATCAAGAGATACACACCTCTTGAACTACATCCAGGAAACACTGCGCCACATCACCAGAAAGATTCAAAATGGCGTCTCTCTCATTTTCTGACTGAAGGCTCGTAACAAAAAGAGTGGCAATCCGCTCGCTGTCTGAGCGTAGGGCAGCGCGTAACTTTGGATCATTGGTGAGACTGAGTTTCGAGACGATCTGAGGCAGTTATGTAAAACCTTTCAGCGCGTAAATTCAGAACCTCACCTCCAGTAACACTTTTTGAACTTGTACGCTTTGCGCAAGGGCGATTACAGCGTCGTAGCAAGAGAGCGACAAGCACTCGTCGAGATCTAAGCGCAACTGAACGACTTGATGTGTATTTCGACTAGGTTGTTCATGATAAGGCGATAGAGTTGCCAGATGTATTGAGACTGACCAGGTATCAAGAGCACCTCCAACAAAAGCAAGCAGAGATTCGTAAACGACAATCTTCCGTCCACCATTCACTGGGGCCTGTGGTAGAACGGGCAGAGGCCGTGGACGCATTAAGCTCATTTATCCAAGTTATTTACTTCTGAATGCAGTTTTGCCCTCTGGTGGGTGCAGGTGGAGGTCGAGGCTTGAGTTACCTACTTCGTGGCATCGCGTCTCTGGCAGTGCCCTCGACCATCTAGCTCGAGTGATATCTGCGTCAGAACCTGATCACAAGTAGTTCTATTCTCGGGATTTTTTGTTCGAAGCTCGGTGGGCAGATCGTTGCAGCGTTGGATATAGCATATATATGCCCAACGCGACGAAGGCACAGTGAGAGAGATGTCAGAAATTAGAATTGCCGCCAGGTTGAATATAGAATGTACGCGACTATAATCGAATGCGCAAATGATTTGCGGCAGGTGCTGAATCAAGACTCAAAGGTACATCTCATTGAGAGCTTGACTTTGAGGTCCAAACTTGATATACGTAGATCAATAGAGAGATACTCGAGAAATTCGGCGGGCGAAACCGAAAGGGACCCTAGGAAAAACCCGCGGCAGAGGTCGGCGCGACGCGAGACTGAGCATGGAAGTCCGGTCGCCCAGGAAAGAAACGAAGCCGGACAGCCCAGAAGCGCATGGGGAGGCGGGTGGGGCGCGAAAATCTGGGCGACGTAGAGGGAGCGGGATGAGAGTCGGGAACAAGCCGCTGATGGCGGCATCACTTAGGCCGAGAGTCGAATAATCACACAAATATATATATCTTATTGGCTCTACCTCCCCTCACCACTCTATCTAGCGCTAGTCGATAACGAGTTCAGGCACGGCAACATGAATTTCAAAGCGTGTTCATTCTTTTGCTTTTGGAAAATTCCCATCTTTGGGAGAAGGTGTTGAGGGTTTGACAGTTGATTCCATCATTACTCTCTGGTTTACTCGTTCAAATTTATCTGACTACATCCTGCTGCAATCAGTATGACATTGACACGGTAGACTGAGAGAGTTTTATTAGCAGGTGTTCTTGAAGCGAACACCCAACTGACGACAAAACACAGCAAGTACTTTTGCGATACTTATTACTTGGGTTGTTTGATCGCAAATCGGGCAGAAGGAATCAGACCGATTCCCATCAACCCTTGGAGGAGCTTGGAAGTCGGTCCAAATTTCGAACGCCGAGCCCAGAGAGTATAAGTAAAAAATACATCATCGCCTCTGGACTCCGAATCCTAATTGCGCGGTTGCCGAAGATGAGAGAGCAGATGGACTCCTCAATGCAAAGGAGGGAATAGGCAAGGGAATAGGTACCCAAGGAGTAGAAGGAGGTAAAAAGGGGGAAAGGGGGTAAACCCCTGAAACTCGTAAAAGTCGAAGTCATCTGCATCAGGATCTGGTAAGGGCTGATGCGTTGAAGCAATTGTGTAGGGCAAGGTGGTGTTCGGAAAGGTAATCGGAAAGAACACAGTTGTTTCCTGAGCGTCGGCTGATACCTCGGGCGGTACTATAGTCTGTAAAAGCGGACAGGCAATGAGATGTGACAATGCATGTTCTCAACAACCTGCCACGTTTTCGGACGGAATCTCGGGCTTTGTGCCCAATACGATGTTACATGCTCCCATAACAAGTCGGACATGACTGGCGAACCCAACGGTCGGAGTGGACGTACACCTGCAACGATCTTGATTGCTGCGACAAGGTCGAGTACATTTGCAAATGGCGGTCGCCCCGTATACAGCTGTGCGTTCACGTTCAGCAAGGTAAGCAGCCGAAACAGAGAATTACATACCTCAAAACAGACACAGCCGAAAGCATAGATATCTGTAGCCGGTGTTCGCACGACACTGTGCTCGTTCTGAAGAGGATCAAGAAGCTCTGGGGCCATCCAATGGACAGTACCACCCCGTTTCGAGCTCATTGAAGTGGATGCGTCAGCAAACTGGCTCAACCCAAAATCAGCCAAGCACGCGGTCCAATTCTCTTGGATCAGAATGTTAACCTGTGGAATGGTGAATACAATATCTTCAAAACAAAGCAAGAAGCTTTTGTACTCCTTTCAGATCCCCATGGACGATATTACGGGAATGTAGATACTCGAGGCCTTGAGCGGTTTCATAAAGCTACGGATGTGCTTTGGATCCCACACTTAACCCTGATCTGGGGAAGCTCACCAATTTATCGACTATGGCATGCGCATGCTTCTTGAGGAAGTCAATGACAGTGCCATGCTCCATCCAAGGGGAAACCATGCACAGGAAATCCGGAAAACTGTCCCGATCTATTCCAATAAGAGGCAAGATGTACGGATGCTTCAGATCCTTCCAAATGAGGGCTTCGCGGCAAAATTTCTGACTTGGTTAATATTGGAAGCTCGAAAGGTAGGAACAGCTCACTAAATGAATACGGCGCAGGTCCGACCCATGGAGAAACTGCCGCATCCGTTTCAGCGCAACTGGTTTGCCATCAAGGGAAGCACGATAGATGTCCCCGAATCCACCACCGTTAGTGGGATACGTTTCGCGTGTGCACACCGCACTGGGTATGAAAAGCGAAGAAGGGAGAGATCCAGATGCTTCTGAGAGCTTGCGAACCATGCTGCGAGCCATCTGGTGCTCGGCGTCAGGTAGAAGCCTTTGATCAAGGGTCTGGAAACTGTTCAAAAAGGGTTGCTCAAACGAGGCGAGTATAAAGAGACAAATACCTCTTGGATTACATCAAGAAAACACTGGGTCAGGTCATCAGAGAGATTCGAAGTGGCAGCTCTATAATTTTCTGCACGAAAACTGGCAACAAGAAGGGTGGCGATCTGCTCGCTGTCTGAGCGCAAGGCGACGCGTAAGTTTGGGTCATTGGTAAGACTAAGTTTTGAGGCAATCTAATCCAATTATCGGAAACCTTCTGGGGTGTGTATTCAAAACCTCACCTCTAGTAAATTTTTCCGAACTTGTAAGCTGTGTGCAATGGCGGTTACAGCGTCGTAGCAAGCGAGCGACAAGCACTCGTCGAGTTCCAAGCGCAGTTGGGCGACTTGATGTGGAGTTCGACTAGGTTGCTCACGATGAGCGAATCGAGTTCCCAAATGTGTGAGGGCTGACCAGGTATCAAGAGCTCCTTCAACGAAAGCAAGCACGGATTCATAAGCAATGATCTTTCCTCCGTGGGTCTGTGGTATAGCTGGCAGGGGACGTGGACGCATGGCCTGGGTTACTTTCTTCTGACCCTAATTTCACAGTACGATTTCCCCTTCTTGTTGGTGCGGGTCGAGATGAATGCTTAGGTAGGTGTTGTCCAGAAGTGCCCCGACTCGTGCCAACCTGCATGATATCCTGTCGAGTTATATGTAGGTGCAGTACCTCCTTGTTCCTGATTGGGACTGCGCTAGTTCTACATCTTCCATCCTCAGGCTGTCATGCCCATATAAGTGGAGATTCTACTTCCTACCCCGTTGGTTGGCCCGATCGGCAAACTCATTTGAACTTGGTGGTAGAAGAGCTGCGGCGCAGTCTTGAGGATATAATACAACTACATCAAGTTGCAGCAAAGTTGGTTATATCGTGGTCGAAAATTGGTTGAAAAGAAAGAGGTGTGCACATCAGTGTGACAGTGACCGGCGGAGGGCGGCCTGTCTTCGGCATCGATGTTGTTCTCGAAGAAGACTATACTGAAAGGCCGCAAACCTCTTCACGCCGCCTCCCGCGTCTTCAACGCATCCTTCCCCACCGCCTCCTCCGCTTTCGCCCGATGCTGGATCCATAGTACTAACACCACCTCCGCATTATTCCGCACAGTCACAAGAACTGTGCGCAGGGAGGGGCTACGCCGAGTCTATTCAACAACCAAGACCCCAGGGCCCGAGCCAACTCCAAATGGCCAAGAACAGACATTCTATCGTGCGCTAACGATATTTCTATGTACTAGCAGTTGAAGTTGAACCATTACATCTGCAGGTAAGCTGCTCACAGCATGGACGGAGACACCGGTAACGTGGTATCCCATTCCTATTGCCGTCGGCGCCCTCGTACTTGTCGCTGTACAGTACAGACGTAAGTCTCGCAAAGAAGTCCATGTAGACGAGGACGGCAATGAGATTATCAGGCTCAAGGGGCCATGGCAGGTCCGTTCTATCGTCTCCTGGAAGTAAGTCGTATATAATCTGCATCTCACTCACCAGATTCACGTCCTGGGTGCCCTGCCCCTGCGTAACATGTCCCGCGTATGGGGCTACCTCAACTCACTCGAACTTCCCGTCTGGTTCAGGCCGTACGGCCTCCGTCTATATGCCGCCGCCTTCGGCTGCAACCTCGACGAAATTGAGCCAGCCGACCTCACCGCATACCCCTCCCTGGGTGAATTTTTCTACCGTGCCTTGAAAGAGGGTGCACGTCCCGTAGCCGACGCCATCCTCGTATCCCCCGCAGACGGTAAAATCCTACACTTTGGTACCGTCCACGACTCGCGGGTCGAACAAGTAAAGGGAATCACATACTCTCTTGACGCTCTCCTAGGCGTTGAACGACCCGGCAGTCCTCGCCCTGTCCCCGCCGTCTCATCCAACATGCCCATCGTTGACGACCACGAATTCGCCAATGTCAACGGAATCGAATACAGCCTCGACCAACTCCTCGGCGGCTCCTCATCATCACCCTCAACACCAAGCACTCCGACCTCCGAGGCACCACCATCAACACCCCCAGCCCCTGACGCCGCTCCCCGAAAATTCGGCAAACAAATCGACGCCTCCGTCGTCCCACCCCCCGCCGACCTCCCCTCCACCCTCGCCCACGACGCCTCCGTAGTCGCCTCCCTCGGCGTCAGCGGCGCCCGCCCACCCTTCTCCCGCAGCCCCACCACCTCCGTCAAACCCGGCAACGCCCTCTTCTTCTCCGTCATCTACCTCGCCCCCGGCGACTACCACCGCTTCCACTCCCCCACGGCCTGGGTCGTTGAAAAGCGCCGTCACTTCGTCGGAGAGCTCTTCTCCGTCTCTCCCTACGTCGCCAAGCGCCTCGAGAACCTCTTCGTCCTCAACGAACGAGTCGCCCTCCTCGGTCGATGGAAATACGGCTTTTTCGGTATGGTTCCCGTTGGTGCGACTAACGTCGGCAGTATCAAGGTCAACTTTGACCAGGTTCGTTGTTTTCTTCGTCTCTATTTCTCTATACCCCAACTCAATTACTCCAGGCCCTCCGCACCAACGTCCGTGGCCGCCCCCCACCCCCAGGCACTTACACCGAAGCCGTCTACAGCGCCGCCTCACCATTACTCAACGGCCAACCTCTCACCGCTGCTCAAGAGATGGGTGGTTTCTGCCTCGGCAGCACCATCGTCCTTGTCTTTGAAGCTCCCGCTGATTTTGAGTTTGCCGTCAAAGCGGGCCAGAAGGTGAAGGTGGGCGAGAAGTTGGGAGATATGCCCAAGGTCAAGGTCGATTAGGCTAGTTCTAGTTAAATGCATACATCGCATATGTACCCAATATCATACACCATGAACTTTATAACGCCAAAGAGAAACTCTCCTGTTCGTGATAAAGTTTTGGATGTTGAAGAACTTCGAAGAGGACTACAAAACTGCTAGGTGCAGTTTCTATGTATATGGTTGGCCAATGACGGTCATTCTACCGCTACTTATTTTCGATGCAGCGTCGGGTGTATCATAGCCGCGCCGAGTTTTTGCAGACCTCAAAAGATACGCGGTAGTCCCCATAACATGATTACATTGTTTTTGAATCTTCGAAACATCCGGAACACCGTAAACGGAAAAATCTAGAGGTAGTAAGGGTCGACACCGATAAAATCCGCAAAGATTTCCCGCTGTTCAGTGACGTCTCCTTCAGGAACACCGTAACCGAACGTCTCAAACAACACCGCCAATTTTTCAACTGCGGTATCGATGAGTAACTATGTGGGCTGACCAAATCAATGCGGTAAAACCTACTCGTGAGGGTACGAAGGTCTTGAACTGACTTTGGGAACCATTCATGATATTCGAATCGAGAAGGTCTTGGCTCGGGCGAGACGTAGGGAGGTGGCAGATTGGATGGGGCACCAGCAACGGGGGGTGGTGGGATATCGGGAATGGGGATGCGTCCCTGAGGGACATGGAAAGGCGTCAGTGGTTCTGGCGGATCTTGGCGGACGGCGGACGCGTTTAGCATACGAGCAGTGAACCATATATTTCTTACTCCCTCAGGATGACATTGGAAGCAAGGGAAGATGAAAGAAGACTCACTGATCTTTTATGTGCTGGTCGCCGTTGTGGATGGAAATCTGTGTCACATACATCTGCCAACTATGGTTGTGCAGCATGTCGACAGCCCATTGCGGGGCGGCCTCGACATCGACTGCTTGGACAGGCTCTGCAGACATACTTGTCGCAACCGTTAGGCCTTTAGGGGTGAAAGCAGCTGACTTGGCGCGATAAATGAGGTCACGCGTCGGATTGCATGCGGATTTGCCGTGACGGCGAATTACGTTGCGTAGATCGCAAGAGCTTCCCGTGCGCGAGAGGATTGGCTTTGTGAACGCTAGAGGGTTTAGGAAGGCCATGTATATCCAAGAAACACGATACATTGCATAGATCATAGGAAATGTTTGTATATTCAATAGCAGTAATTTGAGTAAATTTTTGAGCGCCTCTACACCTACAAAAACATCAGCATCACAAACCATCCACAAAGCAAAAGAAAACCAGCTCACCCCTCACCGCGGAGGCAAAGGCCTATTATACTGCCCCCGCTCACGATCCCGATCATCCCTCACATACGAAGCACGCCCCCCACCCGAATACGGCGGCGGCGTACGCGAATGCGCATGCAACGGCGGATAATCCAACGGCGTCCCACGCGGCAAAGGCGCAACATGCTCCCTCGGGTCCCTCATGGGTACCGCATGCGCATCCCTCGGGTCCCTCATCGGCACAGCGTCTCTAGGATCACGCTCACGAACACCCATAACCGCATCTCTCGGATCCCCTCGCACATCCCGCATATGCACGTCTCTATCCCTCTCCCTCTCTCTCTCCCGTTCTCGTTCCCTCTCCCTCGAAACATCCCGCTCACGCAGGTCGTTACGCGGCTCCAATCTCGGGTCGGGCCGCTCGTAATACCCCGTTCCCGTTGCAGGTAAAGGCAAAGGAGGCGGCCGACGAGGCGAATCACGATCTCTGTCGCGCATTGACAAATCGCTACGGGGAGCAGGTGCTAGTGCTGGTGCTGGGGGCGGCCGAGCGTCTCTCATCGGCACATCTCGCACATCCCTCGAAACTGGAGTGATCGAAGCCGGACGTGAATCTCTCGGCGGCACAGACAACGGTGTCGGAGGCAACGGAGATGACATGGGATTGCCGCGTGAATCACGTAGGTCGCGAGGCGGGAGTGGTGAGGGTGTGGGGGCAGCGGCGCGGTGTGATGACTCGGAAGGAGGCGGAGCCCTAAAATCACGACTGTCGCGAAGCGGAGGTGCATCCCTAAGATCTCTCGAATCCCGTAGCGGAGGGACGTCTCTTTGTTCCCTAGTCTCTCGCGGCGGTAGCGTATCCCTAAGATCCCTCGTATCGCGTAAAGGCGGAGCGTCCCTCAAATCCCTCGAATCGCGCAAAGGCGGCGCGTCCCTCAGATCTCTCGGAGGCACGTCTCTCAAATCCCTCGTGTCCCGTAATGGTGGCGCATCCCTCAGATCCCTCGTATCCCTCAACGGCGGTGCATCCCTCAAATCACGTACAGGCGCAGACGGCAGGGGACCATCCCTGGGCGCAGGCGTACGCACATCCCTCGAATCCCGTATAGCATTCAACGGCGCAGAAAGCGGCGCATCGCGAGGAGCCGAAAGCGAAATCGAAGCAGACCTTCCATCCCGTACATCACGCACGTCGCGAGCAGGCGGAGGCGGCAGCCCCCTAGCATCTCTTGGTTCATCCCTTCCAAGCGGTCTCAGAGGATCCAGTATTCTTGCACCTGACGACGAATCGGGCGGCGAACGGTAATACTCCTCTCTCGGCGGCGGTCCACCCGCAGTCGCAGGAGCCGGATACTCCTCCCCCCTCGCCCTCTTCGCCGGCGGCGGCCCCAAGCTACCACTCCCCCCACCCCCACCGCCTCTCGGCGGACTCAAACTCCTCGGTCTCACCCGGTACCTCGGCGTCGGATTCGCCAACGGCGCCTGCGCAGCATGTATCGAGCTCGCCGCAACAGCACTTACACCTACGGGATGAGGTGCAAGTGGATGAGACGGCGGGTGCATCGGGAGCGGCGCGTGTGTCGGCTGAGCGTGTACTGGATTTGTGTGCGAATGATGTAGACCATGAGCTGGCGGTGGCGGCGTACGCCTCGCCTCCCATCCTCCATTTCGCTCAACCCGCCTGTCTCGATCATAGTCCATCGTCGTCGAAGGCGGCGGCGGCCACGAATCACGCATCGTTCCCGCAGCGGACGCCGGACGCGCAATACTTGCACTGAGGCTCCGTTCCCGCTCATACGATGCAGGACCCGCCATGGGCGCAGCAGGCGCATACCTACGATCACGTTCCCGGTCCCGGTCGTCCCAATCCGACGGTGGTGGTGGTGGTGGCCGACTATACTCCGCTCTCCTCTCCGGCTCCCTCTCCCTCTCCCGCTCTCTGTCTCTTTCCCTATCTCTGTCATCGTAAGTGTACCGCCGTTCACCTACAGCCGGCTGCGCAGGAGGAGGAGGCGGCGGAGGGTATGCGCTCCTGCTCCGCTCCCTCTCCCTCTCCCGCTCGCGATCCGCCAACGCAAGCCGATCCCTCTCCCGCTCTCTTTCTCTCTCCCGCTCCCTCTCACGTTCCCGATCTCGGTCTCTATCCGCCGCCGCCGCGAGCGCCACCGAGGAAGGCAAAAACCGGTCTCTCTCCCTTTCTCTGTCTCGTTCCCCGCCAGACGGCGGCGGCGCAAGTGGAAGCGGTGTGTACCTATCCCCCGAAACAGGCGGGAGCGGCACATACCTGTCCCTTTCCCTGTCCCGCTCCAACTCCCTGTCTCTGTCTCTACTGTCCCCAGCAGGATAACGGTCCCTATCGGGCACATATCGATCCCCAGCAACCGCACGCAAAGGCGACCTATCGCGTGGGTCCTTGGCGCGTATGTCGCGTTCGCGATCCAACCGGTGGTCACGATCTCGATCGAACCTCTCGCGATCCCGACGGTCGCGTTCCCTGTCGTCGTACCGCGCAGTGCTTGGATTCGGCGGCAAAGACGAGTGAGCATGCTGAGCTGGAGGCAAAGGTGTTGACAAGCGCTCCTCTAACGAACGCGGGTTCGGCGCCGGTGGATTGCCTATATTGCTTGAAGTATTTGATGCGCCGGGACCAGAGCTTGAAGTAGTAGTAGTAGTAGTAGGAGCAGCCGAACCTTGAGGATGACCGTTTTGGCTATGATGACTCTGACTTGGTTGTTGAACGACACTCTGAGACTGAGACGGTTTTAGAGACACATCAACAAGAAGAGCTGCAGTAGCACCCGCAGGTGCGATACGATCGCGGAGACTTTGCGTTGAGGGTGGAGGGGCTTGTCCCGGTCTCTGTAAGGTAGTTCCCTGAGCATGACTACTCGGAGCAACACTTGCAGAGGATGCGGTCTTTGTAGCAGCAGAAGGGTTGGTAGCCATAGAAGTAGCTGTGGTAGCAGTCTGTGTGGACGCAAGGGCACCATTTTGACCCGAACCTGGCAGAGAATTGCGGCTGACGGGGGTACGTAGGTCAGGGGGACGGCGGTCAACGCCGCCGGTAGAGTCATGACGAGCCCGAGATAACGCGTTGGCGCTCGTATTTTGGTTATTGCTGTGATGTACAGACGCTGACGCGGATGGAACGCCGTTAACCCCAGAGTCTAATGTAGAAGATGCTGAGCGATCCCAGGACTGGGCAGCGGGGACTGCGGAGGCGAAAGGCACAGGAACTGGAGTAACTTGGCCGAGCGGGGGGTCAAGCATCATAGTCGCTGGTTGGGTTGACTTGGAATAAGGTCAGAACGGTTGAAACGAGCAAGAATTGATTTCAACAAAGGAACTCGAAGCTCGCCGATCCAAATTGCCAACGCAATCGATACAGTGAAAGACATAGGCCCAGGAAATGCGAGGAAGATTGGAAAGAAGCTCACCTGAGCGTTTGGACCAAGATATATGGCAGCTAGAGCCTGAGGCTGGGGGACAGCGCGGTAGAACTCATGTTGACCAGCCTTGATCATCGCCTTGAGGTTCTCGAGGACCTCTAGGTCGGATTGTGGTTGCTGTGAGGCATAGAACTGTGTCTGGGCGGGCATAGGCGTTGTCGTCGACGCCTCGTGGTCTTCGTCGTCCGCAAAGAGCGCAAAGGGGAAGTAGGAATAGGATGTAATCGATGTGAGACTGTAGAGATTGTATATCTTGTGTGCGTTCTGGGTTGGATGCGGCGTACACGACCACCAGGCAAGCGGTATGTAGTAGTATTTTCAGAGCAGCTGATTTGACCTTATTTGCTATACTCTGTCGGCATTATTTGCCGGCCCAACCTTATGTAGCTCACTCAGCCTCAAACTTCGACTTGAAAATTTCTTTGAATTTCGAAAGCCTTTACAAGCTTCACAGCTTGCCGCGACCTCTCAAATCTCATCAGCATCTAGCTCGAAAATACATCCTGTAATTTGGTGCATAATGGGGAAAGTCCGGGCAGCCCTATTGCGCCACACAACAGTGCAACGACAGGATTGACGCTCGAGCCGCCAGACGACACCCGCTCGAGCGCTCATCTCAACGTTCACCAACAAGAAGGGAGAACAACATTGTAAACCCAGGGTTAGAAGCAAGCTATGCGTTCGGAAGCTGCACCACAGACAAGAGGAAAGATCATCGTTCATGAATTCTTGCTTGCTTTTGTTGAACGTGCTCTCGATACCTACGTGCCAGGGTGAGTCTCGATACATTTGTCAAGTTCATCCATTCATCGTGAGCAACCTAGTCGAAATCCACATCAAGTCGCTCAACTGCGCTTGGATCTCGACGAGTGCTTGTCGCCTGCTTGTTACGACGTTGTAGCCGCCATTGCACAAAGCGTACAAGTTCGAAAAGGATTACTGGAGGTGAGAATCTGAATTTACACGCTGAAAGGTTTTTCATAACTGGATCAGATCGTCTCGACACTCGGTCTCGCCAACGATCCCAACTTACGTGTCGCCCTACGCTCAGACAGCGAACGAATCGCCATCCTCCTTGCCACCAGCTTTCGGTCAGAAGATGATAGAAATGCTACTTTGAATCTCTCCGGTGATCTGGCGCAGTGTTTCCTCGATGTAGTCCAACAGGTATTTCTTTATTCTTGCCTCTGTTGAGCATCACGCTTTTACCTGTACTCTATTCCAGACCCTTGACCAGAGGCTTTTACCGGACGCTGAGCACCGGATAGCTCGCAATATAGCTCGCAAGCTTTCGGAGTCATCTGATTCTCTCCCCTCTTCACTTTTCATACCCAGTGCGGTGTGCACACGTGAAACTTATCCCACTTTTGGCGGTGGATTCGGGGACATTTATCGTGCTACCGTTGATGGCAAACCGGTTGCGCTGAAACGTATGCGGCAGTTCCTCCAGGGGTCAGACCTGCGCCGTATTCATTTAGTGAGTCGTTTGTACCTTCCCACTTTGGAGATTAACCAGATTAGAAATTTTGTCGAGAAGCTCTCATTTGGAAGGAATTGCGCCATCCGTACATCTTGCCTCTTCTCGGAATAGACCGAGACAGTTTTCCGGATTTCCTGTGCATGGTTTCCCCTTGGATGGAGCATGGCACTGTCATTGACTACCTCAAGAAATATGGACATGACATGGTCGATAAACTGGTTAGCTCCCAACATACGGCTCTACTTGTGGACAGGATTCAGAAGTTGCTGTAGCTTTATGAAGTCGCTCAAGGCCTCGAATATCTGCATTCCCGTGGAATCATCCATGGAGATCTGAAAGGAGTACAGCGCTTTCTTCTGCTGATGGTCCTCTAGTAATGATTTTATAGGCTAACATTCTGATCCAAGAGAATTGGACCGCGTGCTTGGCTGATTTTGGGTTGAGCGAGTTCTCCGACGCATCCACTTCGATGAACTCAAACCGGGGTGGTAGTGTCTACTGGATGGCTCCAGAGCTTCTTGACCCTCACACCACTTTTTCCCGAACACCGGCCACAGACATCTATGCTTTTGGCTGTGTCTGTTTAGAGGTAATTCTTCGTTTCGGCTGCTCACCATTCTGAACGTGCACGTACAGCTATATACGGGACGGCCGCCATTTGCAACTGTACTCGACGTTGTTGCAGCAGCCAAGGTCATTGCTGGTGAACGTTCAGTCCGACCTTCGAGTTTGCCGGCCATGTCCGATTTGTTATGGGAGCATGTAACATCGTGTTGGGGACAAAGCCCGACTTCCCGTCCGACAACGCCGCTGGCTGTTGAGAACTTGCGTCGTATCTCATTGCCTCTTCCCCCAAGCGACGCCCATGAAACAAGTTTTCCAAACACCACCTCCGGGATTGCTCCACCGCATGCTCAGCCCTTACCACCTCAGCTTGTCCCCGGGCAAGAACGTGATGACCGCCAACAAGACATGTATATCGCTGAACAACCGTCATCTCCCGTATTCGACGACGGGCAGCAAAAGGCAAGCAAATATCAACGAAGAGAGGTTATGTCTAATTCGTAGTGCCAGGATCAGTCATCGCAACCTCCGATTCACCAGCAACAGACTTCAGTACAAACTCCCATCCGCCAGCAGTTTGCGACCAAACACGACGATGAAGGAGAATGGGAGATCGTAGAGCAGCAGCGGCAGCACACTCCCCCGCTACCCTCAGGCGCACCCCCTCCAGCTCTCAGTTCGACTACTCTCTCTCTTTCGCCGTATAGTATGACCCCATCGAAACAGCAACCCCCGCCAGCTCTCCCCAACAAAAGATCTTCGGTGCTTGGAAGCTTGTTTTCTTTCGATCGTGTGCTGTCTCAGAGACACGACAAAAACATCTCCGAAGAGAACATACCACACTCGAAGGACAAGCAGAAGAAGGGTGGTTTCTGGAATCGCGGCGGCGGCGGCGGAGACAAGGACAAGGAACGGGAACGCGAACGTGAGCGCGAACGAGAGCGTGCTGCAGCAGAAATGGAAGCTGCGAGAGAGAGAGAGCGAGAGCTTCGTGAACAGAGTCGCGGTCGCAGAGACGAAGAGAACGAGCTCACACGCAAAATCGGTTAGTTTTTGCCCATCTGCTGCGTTGTGTCTTATATTCTGCAGGGTTTCTCACTGCTACGGCTTCCGAGGACTGGACTCTGAATCTTGTTCTCGATGTCTGTGAACACGCCTCGTCGTCTGAAGCCAACGCAAAAGAGGCCGTTCGTGCGCTGCGTCGCGAATTCAAGTACGGCGAGCCTGCAGCGCAACTTGCCGCGGCCAGGGTGAGTCCCGATACCTTCTCTGAATTCAAAGTCCTCCCGTGGAGTTGATTCTGAAGTCGATTATCGACTTGATTCTGAAGTCGATCCCAATTCTGCACGACTCTTGTCATATGTGTCGATTCTTCTGCAGTTGCGAGTCTGGACTCGAAACAGTTGATTCGATTCAATTTCGACTCGATGATCGCTTTTGGTCGATTCTTGGAGTAGACTCACAATCGACCCAAAATTTGAATTTATTCTCCGCGACATAAATCAATTTTCCAAAAGGGCTTTGACTTCCCCTGTGAAAGTGAGGCTGACATTTTTGCAGCTATGGGCCATCATGCTACGCAACTCGTCCGAAATCTTCATCAATCGATCCCCCTCGCGCAAATTCCTCGACACCCTTGAAGATCTCCTCACCTCGTCCCGCACCAGCCCCGTCGTCCGAGAGCGCGTCATGGATGTTCTCGCCACCGCTGCTTACGCCAGCGGTCCCAGTGAGTTGCCGCATTTTGCCCGTGCCAATCAACTGAACAAACATCCCAGGAAAAGATGCCGGCTTTCGTGGTCTCTGGCGGCGCGTCAAGCCGCGCGATAAACCCGAAGAGGGCGTGCCCTTTAACACCGAAGACGTCACGTTGAATCCGCCGCTCCTCTCCATCGCCGCATCGACGGTCTCCCCACCCCCCATCGCAGACCACGACGCCAACCCCATTGTCCCTGACACCCCACCCGTCCCGCGCCCTCCAAAGGAGAAAAGTAAAATCAGGGATAAACATCCAGGCGCCGAGAACAAAACGAAGAGCAAACGGCTTTGGCCACGACGCGAGGTCATTCCGCCGGAAGAGGATATGCGGCGGCTGTTCCAGGAGTGCAATTTGGGTGTGGGGAACGCCAATTTGCTGACTCAGGCCCTGGTTGTAGCGACACCTGACCAGGTGAACGACCCTGTCATTGTGGTGCGTATCAACCATTTTCCATAAAGACATCGGTTAATCGTGACAGTAGGAATTCCACAAGAAATGTAAGGACGGCCAGGAGCTCTTATTTACACAAATTCCGTGGGCGTCTGCTGGTGCTGAACGGAGCCGTATTGCGAAAGATCAGGAGCACCTCGAACGCGCACGGATCCGGGAGACGAGCACAACGTCGATATCACCGCATCATGGCAGTCTGACTGATTTGTCTCAAGGCGCTGCAACGCAGACGCGCGAGGAGGAGTTGCTGGCGGATCTACTTGCTTCAAACGATCTGCTGATGGAGGCATTGAAAATGTATGATGATTTGAAGAGGGTCGCACTTGAGAGGGAGGTGGAAGATCGGAGACGAGGAGATACAAAAATGGATCTTATGGCGAGTCTTTATTTCTGTCTTGCCAATTGATATTTTGGCCCACTAACTGATGAACCTCGAATACAGCTGCGACAATACATCGGCGAAGATGGAACGCTACATGCAGACACTGCGGCCATGGGCAGCTCATCTCGATCGCGGTCTGCGGAGCCTGAAGTATGTCGAAGTCGAGCCGAAACGATCCACAGATCCAACACGCGATAGTTTCATGTAAATTAGTCACGGGAATCATCGTTTCTTTGTCTTTAATTTTGCCACCATCCCGCTTCTGCAGCTGCCCCGGTGTCGATATCTAACACGATCCCCCTTACCCGCCCCTACATACACCTCTCCTGTACCTACAATGCAACATCCGCTCCACAATAGCAACATTCCGGCGAGCCAAGTCTGTTTTTAACCCTCCCCGGCTCCCTATGCGCAATCACGCGGCACTCAGCAGTCGCTCGCGCCTCCTCCGTCGGCGCCGCAAGGCCTGTGTTTGCCTGGCATGAATTCGAATCTATCGAGGACGCCGTCGTCTGCGCATCCGGATCTGCAGGGGTGTGGGCTTTGGGATGCGCGTTGGTGGGCCAAGGGAACATATTACAGTAGGACAGAATGGGTGTCCGTCTATCGATGATGTTACTAGTAGTGTAACGAGCAATGGGGACTTGCATTGCAGCTAGACTCGAGCCAGTCCCAAGGGGGGGAAACCTCAAAGACAGTCGTTTGAAAGTTGATGAAGTTATTTGACCGCCCCATATTGATCGACCCCCGTCGACTTTGAAAAAAACGACTGGTTCGACTCTACATTGCAGCGAATATTTTGTGTTGTCATATCATGCCATCGACACGCAGAGTGCCACTGCGGGTACTACATACAGCAACAAAGATCGTCAATGTGGTGCCCGACACCAACCAGTCTTAGACTCCCGCTGCGACCGTTCGCTAAATCAGTAACAACCACAATGTACCAATAAGATTTTTTTCTGCCCGAGTCCCCTGCAAGGCGAAAAACCTAAGCAACCCGATTCAAGGGCAAACGGAAACAGTTCGACAGCTGGTGAGTGCTTCCAGTACGTCTGGAACCAAAAATACTTTCGTCTGAGTATATTGACAGAGATAAAGAGAAGGTGAAGGTAACTTGATGAAGGGGCACTTGAGGCAACCAACGAAAGCACTCGGTTGCGAGCGACCAGTGTACATCATTATTAATTCTACAGTGGGTTAGGATACAATATCTTGTAGGTACACAGTCTGTCTAAGGACAGCAGAAACTGAGGAATTATTACAGACCAGGAAGATCTACAACCTGATTCACAGAATCGTTATGATTATTGTCATCTCCGCGTGTTCCTGAACAGCAGCAACGCTCGAAGGTCCGAAAGCGCACATGCCGTGTTGAGAAACTCATGCTGTTCGACCAACAAAAACATCAGTTATGCATGCCAGCACACAAGAAATCGGAAAACCTACCCCCAACAGCTCATCCGCAGTCGCTCGGCTCCTCACATCCACACACAAACAGACGGACAAGAACCTCTTCAGCATTTCAGAGAAAACTTCAGGCCGCATGAGAGTCGGCGTCCCATTCGTCGCAATCAGATACAACGCCTTGAGCGGCTCCTCATCCAGATACGGCGGCTCCCCCTCAACCATCTCTATTATCATGATTCCTAGAGACCAAATGTCGACCTTCGGACCGTATTCCTTCTGCTTGATAATTTCCGGAGCCATCCAATACGGCGTCCCAACCATAGTATCGCGTTTAGATTTCTGAGCAGTCAATTTAGCGCAGAAACCGAAATCCGCTGCATCGAAGGTCAGGACAATCCAGAATCACGGAAGATGCCTGTGGTTTACTGATTTTCACATGGCCAAATGCATCGAGTAGAACATTGTCCGACTTGATATCCCGGTGGATGATTTCGTGACTATGCAGGTGCGCAATACCTTTACATGTCTGCAGGCGCCTCAGTCAAAGGCATAGCCGTCTCATCGTAACTGTGCACGCACCTCCAAGCAAATCCGACCTATCTTATCCTCCTCTAGCTTGTCGTTATTCTCGATGATGTCTGTTAACGCGCCACCCTCCATATACTCCATCACCACCCACAGCTCGTTGCCTTTGAGAAGATAACTCGCGAGAAAATTGACAACATTGGCATGCCGGGACTCCTTCATGAGGATAATCTCATTTACGATGAGTTCCTTATGTGGCTGGTGCGAAAAGTCTATCTCCTTGATCGCAACCTTGGCGCCAGTGCCAACTGTCTTTGCAAGATAGATGTGCGCCGAAGCACTGTCGCAGCTAATTCAGGCGAGAAGCTCTTCACGAAAAACATTGAAACCCACCCTTGCCCGATTTTCTTGATCTTGGTATAAACTGCCTTTGGATCGTCATGAGACACGAGCGACCGCAGCTTTTCCATAATCTGCACCTCCGTCATCGTACTTATCCGTTTCTCCTTCATCCCATCGATCTCCCGCTCAGTATATTTCCTAATCCTCTTATCCCCTTCCGCGTCCACGGCCCCAGGATTCGGCTCGGGTTTGGAAGGCTCAGGAGGAGCAGCATTCCGGTTATTGGGTGAGGGACGGGTACGAGTCGAATTTGACCGCATGTAATTTGCCATACGCGTTGAAGCAGATCTGGTGATTTCAAGAACGGACGGGCCAGGTTGCGATGACTCAGCCGTATTCTTTGAAGGGGTATTGCCGTTGTTAGGAAGAACGCGCAACGGTTGCGGTGACTGGTGCTCTTTCGAAGACACCGGGCTATCAAGAGCGGGGACCTTCTTGGACGAATCCGTTCCAGAGCTGGGTTTAGGGACAGGAAAATAGCCTGTTCATGTGCACTCAGCATTGCTAATACACGGACAGCAACACAACAGCACAAACCTATTTGGTCCTTGTCCAATTCGTGGTTCTGTTGAGCTGTATAGAACTCCAAAACATCTCGAACCGCCTCCGGATTCTTCGCATACTCATCGTGGGTTATGGCAGAATGGGCGAGTAATTCCTCCCAGTGGATAGGTAGGCCCTGTTCGATGGTTGAGCAGCTACGAAACTTCGTCGAGACACGAAACACATACGGTGAAGGCACCAGTTGTAGCATCATGTTGGACGTGCACATTGTGGACGAAATTGACGGGGTTGCTCATACTCGTACGGGACGAGCGACTGTAGACGTCATCTTGCCAGTCTACAGAACAAAGAAAGCGGATGAATATACATCTGTATTTTAAGTTTCAAACCACGAACCATACAGCTCCTTATCACTCTTGAAAGCCAGGAAATAGCGTTTCCCATCACGGGTTTCCAACAGCAAACAATAAGGTCGCTCATCGGTTCGCTCGACATTGGAAATATCAAGCAAAGGAATGATGTTCATAGATTTAGATTTAGAGCTCTAGAAACAGCGTTCAGAAATGGGTGATGGTTGGTAGCACGTATAACGAACCTTGGATTTTCGGACAGTCAAAGTCCTGTCTACCAAAACAAGCCACCTGTTTTGCCAAAGCCAACTGGCTAATGTGATGTTCGCCTTGACACTGACGGGACCCTGCCTCACCACCCCAGGCGATGATGACGATGATGAGTTCAAACTCGCCTCTTGGGAGGACGATTTCGGCGAAGAAAGACGGCCAAGAGAGAAGATGTCCGAAGAATCGGGAGGAGGAGGGCGGACCGGCCGCGGTACAATCTTGTCCTGCACAAACGACACTGCCGAAGAAAGCGATACATCGTCTGCCGTGGCGGCGACACTTAATTTCGACATATCTGGCTCGAATCTTGGAGGAAGAAGAGACGGCGTGGACGAAGCTTGTGGAACGGCCGGCAATGGACGCGGAGATTTGGGTTCCGGAGGTGGAAACACCATACTCTGCACGACTGCGGCCGTGGACGGTCGATCCGAAGGATGATCCTTCCAAAATGTCATGACAAGCTGCCAGAGCACATCAGACATGGCGGGCGGGCCAGACGGTCGTGGCGGTCGGTCTCCTTTGATGACCTTCATCAGCGCACCAGGCTCCGGAAGGTTAGCAAACGGAGGACGACCGGTATATAACTGGTCAAGATGAGGATATGGAATGTGGAAAGTGGAAATAGCGGACCTCTAAGCAGACGCATCCAAACGCATATACGTCGCTCGCAGGTGTACGCATGAACTTGTCCCCAAAGCGGTCCGGATCCAGCAACTCCGGAGCCATCCAGTAAAGACTGCCGCCACGATTTGTGGTCATGGATGCCGTAGCATCCGAAAAAATACTCAGTCCAAAATCAGCCAAACAAGCGCTCCAATCGTCAGTTATAAGGATGTTGGACTGCGAGTGCAAAGATCGGTCAATCAAGTAGAATCGAGGGAAGAAATGTACGGACACCTCGCAAATCACCGTGTACGATGCCGCATGAGTGAAGATATTGCAGTCCTTGCGCGATTTCATATAGCTAGGATATGTCCCGCTTGAGTGACGGATATTCGTGCACGAGCGAACACTCACCAGCTTGTCGACATTCTGATGTCCATGCTCCTTCAAATAATTCATAACAGTTCCATGCTCCATCCACGGCGAAACCATGCACAACGCCGACGGAAAACTATCACCATCGATCCCCATACAAGGTAAGATATTCGGATGCTGCAATTCCTTCCAGACGAGTGCTTCGCGACAAAATTTCTAGTTCCATTAGACAAGCGGCCCTCGATGAATCGGTTTGTCATAGCTCACCAAGCGGATGCGCCGCAAATCAGTCCCTCGCAAAAAATGCACGGCGCGCATGTATTTTAGTGCAACGATTTGAGTGCCAAACCTGGCGCGGAAGATGTCACCGTATGAGCCACCATACGTCTGTCGAATGGTCAGACTCCATATCAGCGGGCTCGGAAACATTGGCTACCGGATGTTGTTCCTTCCCCGTCACATTCGTTATAAATAAAGAAGAGGGCAATTTATCGCATGCAGCAGAGAGCTTCCGAATCATCCTCCGCGCCATTTTGCTGTGTTCCGAGCCTATGAGCAAGCCCTTGTCCAACGTCTGTTTGATACTATCAACTCAATCACCATAAACCACCAACACGCGTCGAAGCAGCTTACTTACACTCTGCACCACATCGAGGAAACTCTGAGCAGCGTCGTTTTCGAGTCGCAGCGCGATTGCTTCCAACGTCTTCGAGGTAAAAATGTCGACCAAAAGCGCTGCGATCCGTTCCCCATCTTTACGCAAGGCAACTCGGAGACCAGGGTCAGTTACAAGCCCAAGTTTCGAAGAAACCTGCAACAAGATTGTTATTTACACGCACTCAAAGTCCGGATGGTTGCTTGAATAACAAACCTCCATGAGCCGTTTCCGACATTCAAGACTCTCCACAATTCCATGGACAGCAGTTTCATACGCCATGGAAGTCTCGTAGCCCTTCACCGCCGCCTCGATCTCGGCTACTTCGCGCAGACTCAGACTCTTGCTGTAATAAAGGTTTCCTCAGTTTTCGTCCAACTCATCGACGCGGGTACGAACCCTGAAACATCTGCTCTGCAAGACTCTTTCAAAAACGATATCACCGCCTGTAAACCAAAAATTCAGCTTAATCCTGCGCATTTAGATCACAAACACACCTCGAAGACCAGGATCCGATTTGCTGGCATCGCGTCGTTGCGTTCAGAAGATGGGAGAAGATCACCGGACCCAAACAGCTTCTAGAGGATGTCCGGTCGCTGTATAGCATGCCCGTCTGTGAACAAGAGCGATCCTAATATTGACGAAGACGGCCGTGTAAGCTGCCATCGTGCCAGCGGGCGTCTATCAGTATCACCTCTTATTCAATGCAAGTTGACTGTTCGCCATGAAGCCGTTCCTGTTCTCGGACGATATTTCCCCGAGAGCCGCGCCTGAGACTCTGCAGCAGCATTTGGAGTGGCTCAAAGGTGAGATTTGAAGAGTTGCAATGTTGATCGAGTCTAAACGCGGCAACCTCTTGAATCAAACGCCCAAAAAAACAACTGACGCGCAAAAAAAAAATCGTGAAAGTCGCCCAGGACTGTAGCAACATAGTCTGAGGTCTTTGGGAGGTAGGACTCCCTCCTCACCGGAATCCATCCGATTCAGCGAATGTATACATCGGCAATGCATCGGGGCGGACCTTGTCAAGATCAGATCGGGAGTCACCGGCACAGTCTCGGATCCTGGCTTCATGATCCGATTTGGCATCTCTGGCTGATCCGTACGCTCTTACTCGGCACGGCCCATATACCTCCTTCGGTTGTCCTCCGGATCCTTCACCGCCCCCGAACCCTCCTTCCGACCTCATAAGTGTAACACGTCAGTGGCACGCTCGAACGCTCTCCAAAATCAATGGTATCTTGTACAAAGAAAAACTACTGTAGGGTACATTCGTTACACGTCCATCGGACATACATAAATTCGCATCGCGTCAAAATAAGTAAAACAAAACGCGTCCGTGTTCAATTAGCATCGTTGCGGCTGGGATGTTTAATCGTGCAACGTTAATCATGGCAAGACGCCGTCACCGAGCGGAGACATCATCATCATCGTTACAAGCCCTCAATAAACTTGGTTCCGCCTTCAAACGTTCGAACCGAGCTCGCCGACTCGATAGAAAGATGGCGGTCTTTATTCTGTTCAGGGCTGTGGGGGTGCACAGTCGACTCGGGGGACGTGCTGCGAGGGATGGCAGACTCATCCGAGTGTAGGTCGGACATCGTAGAACGCGAGGCAGGCATATAGCGTGGCTCCGGGGGGTCATAGGGAACGCTGTCGCTGGAGTACGACGGAACAGAGTAGGGGTCCAACGGCGGGCGGAAAGGCTGGTCAACTGGATGGAGACCAGACATCTCCCGATTACCGTCGGCCTCCCAAGCATCGTCTGATGCTTGAATCCATCCTTTTTTCGAGGAGGAACCGCGTCCGAACATGCCTCCCAGTTTTTCCGACCAAGGGAGACGCGGCTTGAAAGATACACGAGACGCCTCTGAAGGATATCGTCTCTGCTCACGACGAGCTTGCCGTTCTCGGTCGGAGGGCGTATGGTCCCGTAGCAAGATGTATATGGCGATGGAAGAGCCGAGAATGATGACGATGAGGCCGACAATCAACCCGATAAATCCTGGACGTCGGTGTAAGACTTTGAAATAATTTAGTAGCTGATATTTCCGGCGTACCGCCTTCGCTGCCGCCTATTTTGGGAGAATCTCGTTTGTCATACGGTGAACCAAGAGGCTGGATGTTCCGGGGAAGGAAAGGCATCTTCCAGTGAGGCGTTCGAGGACGGGGAGGACGATGAGCTCGACAGAGGAGACCAAATGAAACCGCAAAGGCACATGTTGTTCGCTCCCAATGTTGATGTCATATTCGTGTGACGGTCACAAACGCGACGCGTCACGGCTTGGCCTGGTCTTCCCCGCCTGCGACTCGATCTACGCGTCACCCGTCTCAATCGCCAGTCGGACCACACTAGCTAGCGCGGCAACTCTTTTTGACGCGTTTTCTAATTGATTGTTACTTGATTTCTTCGGGATCGTTCTTTTTTGTTCCTAAAAAAACCAAACGAGATTTGGGCAGCGGATGCTTTCCAAGTCATTCACTTCGTTCTCTGGTTTAGGCTCAGAAACTGCCGTCAAAGAGGTCCGGGAGGAAATGCCATCACTCACGATAACACCGGTGAGGGACTCAAGGGTTTGTAAGTCAGGCAGAGTCGACCAATCAACTCAAGCCAATTTTCCTGCTTTTCAATCTCAAGTTTCAACCAGTTTGACCAGTAACTCTACCTACGCGTTATTTAATTGCCGGTCCGACCACACTAGCTAGCCCGGCAAATCTGTGCGACGCCTCTTCTAACTGGTTTCTGACTTGGTTTCTCTGGGATCTTTCAAATACCTTCGAGCTGGTTTGCTGGAGACACCAATAACTTACTGGATTTGACCTTGAAAGTGCTCCAAAACTTGGAATAACACCACTGAAATGAGCAATCTTCTCGACGCTATCGCCTACGGATTCAGAAATTCCTGCTATCGTTAGTAGAGCTCAAAACTTATTGCACTTTGGTTCAGCTGTATTTTCCTTGATTCGCTTCCAAATCAAGTTTCTTTCTTGGTGTTCTGTGCTCATTGCTTAACCTTTAGGTTAGGCTACTCAGACAGGCTTCCATTTGGGTGCGCGGAACAAATAACGGAGAAACTGCCGCCAAACAAGTTCTGTGTCAGCTTGAATGACATGTCAATCCATATCTCGCCCTGGGTTGACCAAGAGTTTACGTTCCAAATTTTGAGATGCACTCCAAAATTCCGAGGCTTCACGGTTTGAGCAAATATTTGCTGGTCATCGAATTCCCCCAATGACTGAGATGGTGGAACCTGAGAGAGTGAGGACGTGAGAACACAGTGAGAGACTCAGGGGCTGCACCTTGCCAAGATGATCACCTTGCTTTAGCTAGGTCCCCCACATTGGATTAGTCGGGCGATTTAAAGTCTGCCATCTGCTGATCGAATACAACTGTAAACAAAGATAAGATGGTGGCAGTGCACCGACCAGGGCTGAAAGTGGGTCGAACGGCCCCGGTGTTATGTCCTGGCAGCTATTTGATTAATTTTTTTTCAAATAGAACGAGCTGTAAAGATTGAAGAACCATACTCTGTGAAGCTCTCTTTGTAGATAGGTAGCCCTAGAGTTTTATTCTCGCCTTTTTTGCTCTGCATGAGGTCTGTCGTTCAAGTCCTTGTGGACGCTGTCTTTTTCCCTTGAGTCTCCGAGACCAGCATGGAGTCAATACAAGTATCAAAAGTATCTCTGAGACTCTGTTGTCAAGTTGAGGTAATATTGCAGTGAGCTTGGCCCTTATCCCGTCCAAATCAAGCAAAAAGGATTGTATTATCAAGATTACGAATTTCCGGGACACGACCGAAACGACGAAAACATCTGAATCCTTTTTGTATTGATTGCCAGAGGTAGGTCAAAGCATATGAAAAGAAACCCTTGATCTATACCTCCACCCATGCTCCCGGCGCCATCGTTTGCGGCATTGACTGGGCACTGTTCATCGGAAGGGATCCCACTTGTGTCGACCGAGTCGACCTCAAACATGGCCGCATTCTCCGGAATCTTGCCCAGACTGCGTCCCGTCAGCGAGCTGCTTGCCGGCAGAAATGAGGGGCTGCTGATCACCAAAGGATGTCCTAGTCCTGAATCTTCGCCTTCATGTCTTCGATGGTGGCCGACGACTTGACCTCAAGCGTGAAGGTTTTGCCTGTGAGAGTCTTCACAAAAATGTACATACCACCACGACGACGAGGACGAGGTGGAGGGTCAACTCCCGGAGAGAATGTAACTGTCCTCGAGCTGCTTGCCAGCGAAGATGAGACGCTGTCGGTCAGGAGGAATGCCCCCATGTCCTGAATCTTAGCTTCGACGTTGTTGATGGTATCAGAAAGCTCGACTGCGAGGGTGATGGTCTTGCTCGTGAGGGTCTTCACAAAGATCTGCATACCGTCCCAGAAACGAAGATCTGGGAGCGATGAGCATTGACTCTGTGAAGACAAGGGCGGCGACGTACCACCGTACCAAGATGCGACGCGGGCTGTTGTAGTCAGAGAGGGTGCGGTCATCCTCGGGGTGCTCGCTGGCAAAGTTGACGTTGATGGTTAGGAAGAATACCCTCCTTGTTCTGGATCTTCGTGTCCTGGATCTTTGCGTTGACAATCGTGTCGGACGACTCGACCCTCCAAGGGTGGTCTTGACGAAGATCCGCATGCCTCATGGGAGACGCGTCGTAGTTCGAGAAAGTCAGCCGTGGGATGGTCTTCACAGAAATCCGCGCACTACGCAGCGGCGCAGGATGGATAACGATGAAGAAACCTTTCAATTGAAACCGGAACTAGGTTACTTGTGGACTCACACGAGCTGCAGAGTCAAATTCCAGCGCCAGCAAGGAGATGTAGCTAGTGCAAGAAGTTTCTTGATCATTCCTGAGCGCCAGAGACGTCGAACAGCTACAAGTTTTTGGTGGACTATGATTGTCGATGTTGTAAAGGCGCCGTAGATTTTTCCAATTGATCCGAAGGGTGAGAGACAAGCCAAACATAGCCCCAGGTTATGCAAGGACAAGAGAGCGAGCGATTCGGGAAGGCGGAAGAGAGAGAACGAGATAGCGAGAGTGTCGCGCAGGGTGACGCCAACACACGAGGCGTGAGAAAACATTTCCGAGTAAAGGCATAAGCTCATGTCCAAATATGGGCATAAGCGCTGCCAGGGCACTGCACTATCGTCGGTCGAACCCTGCCATCTGCTGATTCAAAATACGGCCAAATATCGCGACCAGATAAGATGGTGGCTGTGAAAAAGGAGTGTGTTTGGAGGTGGGTTCAACCCTGCCATCTGCAAAATCAAAATATTGCCAAACTGCGGGCAACTCCGGGGTTCAGGGGCCGCTTTCAAATTGATCAAGTGGACCTCGCTTGGGCCGTTTTCCAGTAGAAAGTTGGGTTCATTTGCAGATTGAATCCACCACATGTGCCCAATGCGAGCTGGTCAACGCGCGCAGACCGAGCGAGTTTTGGGGTGAATTTTGTCTCGGAAACTTCGGCTCGAAGCAAGGTGGTAAGGCTGATACACAGCCACCTGGTTGCAATTCCCAATCGCGACGGCTCCCGGCTTTTCCCCGCTCCGTTTGTACGGGCTGGAAAGCCTTGACATGACTTGACTCTCCAGGAGGTAAGAAGGGCAATGGCTTTTGTTGCCTGTCGATAAGATTGAATATCCTGAAATCTCGAGAGCGGAAGGTTGGCGGAACTGGGTTTCAGAGAATAATGAGACCTGGTAATTTATAAAGGTTAAGCTCCCGCCTCGTAGAGGCCATATACCCGTCATAAGTAGTTCTTGGTTGATCTCTTTCAAGTGTACACCCACACTGTTGACGCCGTGACAGCAAAACGTCAAGCGCCATGATGCATCGCCTCTCACGTTAACCCTATCTTTACCACAACTCTTGCGCTCATCCGAATGGTCAATGCGGATGCCCCAGAACCACCCCCATACCTCCCCGACTCGACCATAGAACCACTAGCAACCCGCAAACACGACGAGTACTATTTCGAAGATGGCAACATCGTAATCCAGGTCCGTTCTCCTTCCCTCCCAACAGTCTTCCACAAACACACCCAGGTCTCCGGCACTCTATTCAGACTATGGGACGGCACCCTCCGCCGCCACTCCAAAGCCTTCCCCGTCCCACCTGTCTCCCTCCTCGACAAAGTCCAAGACGGCACCGACGACGAACACCCCCTCGTCCTCGAAGGCGTCGACAGTTCCGACTTTGAGCGCCTCCTCTGGATCATATACCCTCCGTACGTGCGCATCCCTCCATCTCCACCCCTCTCAAACGTCGCAGCAGCATTCTCGGCCAATGCAAGGCCACCACCCCACGCGATTGGACCGCGATCCTCGACCTCGCGACAAGGTGGAAGTTCCTTGACATCCGCGAACTAGCCATCCGCGAGCTCGGCGCGTTCGAGATGGACCCAGTCGAGAAGATCGAGCTCCAGCACCGATACCAGATCAAACGGCAATGGGCCTATTCGTCGTATATTGCTCTGTGTTCGCGTAATCACGCGCTCGATGTCATCGAAGGTGGGTGATTGCTGCCGATCGTCGAAATTGTGTCTGAACGACTCGCAAAGGCAGACAACTTGGCATCGAGACCACCGTCAACGTCGCGTTTGCAAGGTGCGTTTTTACAGTTGTTCGGAGACAGAAATCCAACTAGCTCAGGGAAAAACTCGACAAGTGGGGTCGCAAGAAGCCCGACGAGGTCAAGAAAGTCGTGGCCGAGGTATTCGAGATCACTGAGTAACATTTCATCCATACATACAGATAATCTATTCGCATTACACTTGTACATGTATCTCTATTCATTCATTCGTTCTTCTTCTGTATCTCTTTCGTCAACATCGCATCCCGTTCAGGCCCCACCCCAATCCACCCTACAGGCACCTTCAAAAACTCTTCGATGAACTCTACATACGCACGACACTTCTCCGGGAGCTCCTCATACTTTCGCGCATGCGCAATAGACGTCTCCCACCCGGGAAGAGTCACATATTCCACCTCCACCTCCGCCAACACCCCCAAATCAGCAGGGAACCCCGCAAGCGGTACCCCATCCTTCCCCTTATACGCCACCGCAACCTGTATCTCCTTGAGGCCATCCAGCACATCGAGCTTCGTGAGATTGAGCACGTCATATCCATTCACAAGACACGAATGGCGCAGCACAACCAGATCAAGCCACCCGCAGCGCCTCACTCGGCCGGTGGTCGCGCCGAATTCGTGTCCAACGCTCTGTAACTGCTCTCCAGTCGCGTTGAGCTGCTCAGTCGGGAACGGCCCGCCTCCGACACGCGTGGTGTACGCTTTCACGACACCAATAGCGCGCCCGATCGCACGGGGCGGAAGCCCGAGGCCAGTGCAGACGCCGCCGACGGTGGTGGCAGACGAGGTGACGAACGGGTACGTGCCAAAGTCGAGGTCGAGCATGGCTGCATTGGCGCCTTCGACCAAAATGCGCTTTCCATCCGCTAGGGCTTTATGAATGTACACCACACTATCAATGACATACGGCCGCAGACGTTCAGCCAGCGCCTATTTGCGTTACATCAGTTCATACGAGGAAATTGCTCATGGACTCGGAAGTACGCACCTGATAACGCAAAATCTCGCCTTCAGTGTCATATTCAAAGTGACCATAGCGCTTGAATCGATTCTCGACCACTTTGCGGAACTTTTCAGCAAACGCAGCCTGATTGAAGAGATGGTGGACGCGGAGGCCAGAGCGAGAAGCCTTGCCAGAGTACGCGGGACCGATGCCTCTCTTCGTAGTGCCAATGCTAAACGAATTCAACATCAGACGCGAAATCGCACAAAATCACTGCCAGGCAGCGAACCTCGACCCTCCCAGCTCAACTTCCTTCAATCCATCCACAATCTGATGAAAGTCAAAGACAAGATGTGCGCGATCCGAGACGAAAAGACGGCCGGTACAGTTCAGCCCTGCGATCGTAGTATCACCAATTATGTAGTTCCCGGCCAAAACGAAATCGAGCGCACCCTGAGCCTCCAGCGCATCCAGTTCCGCAAAGAACGAAGGGACGTGAACGACCACGCCATTCCCAATAAGCCCTATGCAAGCCGGATTGACGAGACCGCTGGGGAGTAGATGGAAGGCAAAAGTAGTTCGGACGCCGTTGATAGGGACGACGATTGTGTGGCCCGCGTTGTTGCCGCCAGCGCATCTTGCGCAGACATCGGCGTCGGCAGCGAGGATATCGACGAGCTTCCCCTTGCCCTCGTCGCCCCACTGCGACCCCAACACCACCGTGACCGTCATAAGCAGAAAGTAAAGTGGTTTTGAGGTTGTGACACGATGTGACTCTGAATTCACGCTTTGACCGAAAATAATGTTCACGCGGCAGTATATGCTCGGAAAAAGTAAGAACAGCGCGTTGCAACAGCTTCAAATCAGTAGTAATAAAATATTTAGTCGTTCGAATGGGGACAAGAGAAAACAACAGCATTAAGCCAAATTCAACCAATACCGAATCACAAAGGAATATCGACAGTATCGCCCAACTCCTCCTCGCCCTCATCGCTCCTTGCACTTCTCGGCGGGCTGACACCCAACTCCTTCTCCATCGGTGGTGGCGGCGGAACCTCGATATTGCTAGGCGTAACGACCCGATGGATCGAAGGCATATCCGGCGTCTCGCCAACCGTCGGCGACGACACAGGCGTGGGGAACTTAAACTCGCGATTCATCGTCCCAGGGCGACTCATGCGCTTCTCCATCACGGAAGTAAGCGCGACGCGCTCGAGCTTGACCTCCTCCGCGTCAGGGTCGTCGACCGACTCGTTTGCATGCTCGGGGGTGGAGGCCAACGGCGGAGTCGCGGAGGGATTGACAAAGGACGCAGCCTGCGCCTGCGCCACGGGTGGTGAGGTGTTCCGTGCGAGAGGCGGCATGGATTGGCGCGAGCCTGCGCCGCCGGGGCTGGTGGGGGAGCGGGGCGCGGCAGGTTGGGACATGGACTGCGGACGTGCAGGCGCAGGCGTCGGTGGTGTGGCGCCGAGGTTGTATGCAGCGATGGAGACCAGTCTGTAACGAGATGGGTCAGTTCCAAGAGGCAAAGCGAAACCAGCAGCAGCAGACGCACTTTCTCTCGGTATGGCAAGCAAAAATCCAATGCGGCTGCACGATGGGAATACTGAGCTGCAAGGCGCGTTGATACTCCACACCCGGAGCAATGGGCGAACTTCGCGAGGGGCTGGAGCCGCTGGGGGTCGCTGCAGGCGTCGTGCATACAAAGTGGGTTGTGTCAATTTGTATCTTGTCACTCCACTTGGCCTTCATGTCTCGCAGCGCCATCTTCGCGTTTTCCAACATCACAGAGTCTTGCACGTTCCCAAAGCAGACCGAAATGCCAGAGGTATCGTTCATGGTGTGTGTCCGCACGCGAATGAGGTTCGAGGGATATGTTCCAGCGGTCGTGCGTAAAATCAATTGGAAGGTATACTCCGTATTGGGTTCTAACGCAGAAATTTTGCTCGAGGTATTCGTTAGTGGAGAGGGTATAGGCGCCAAACGCTGTCCATTTCGATAGAAATCCAACGAGCGTAGTTTGGCGGTGGCAAGTTCGATAAGCGGCCATTCCAGAGTGATTGAGGTTTGTGTTACATGTCGCAGCTGCGGGAGAAGATGAAGCGCGCGCCACAGACAAGGTGACAAGCCAACACACACCTGAAGCTCAGGAGCAGAAGGAGTCCGCACACCAAATTCCTCCAATATCTCGTCTTGCAATGTCCAAAATTCGGCGTCTCTCCGCTTCTCTTCTGCATGATTTTGGTGGACAGCAATGTTCACAATCGAGCCCGTCGTTGCGCCAGGCGGTAGTAGAATAGAAGGAAATTCGATGAGATGAGCCCGCTCTCCCAGCAGGATCTAGATATCATAAGAACTAGAGTGCAATAGCCACGTATATTCATACCGCCATTCCCGCATCTACTGACGCGTCAAACCAATGGAAAATGGCGGGTTTGAGCGGGTTCAGGCTTACCGAGCTTGCCTACTGTAAACATGAAGCTCTCCTGAGACGCGGCCATGGCCGTCGAAGTTCACCGGAATGGTCGCTAAAAGAGCTGCGCTTTGCTTCCCGAAAAGGAAATTCTCTGGCGGATGTCTGCGAATATCGCTTAGAGCATTTTCCGTTCAAACTTCAGACGGTGTACATGGGATTCCCAATACGAAATATAGCAAACGTAGTAGCTGGTATTACATTGCGGCAAAGTCGAAGCATATATACATAAGTTACCATCCAACAAAACCATACTATGTGGGAAGAAAAAGCATTCATTGGTTGTGCCCATTGACAGAAACGAGCTGGACGCTACCGGAGATTTCTGCACGTCGTTAAACTCAGACCGTATCTTCAAGGTCATTTTTTTTTGTTCCGTGCGACGCTGCGAGGAGCACTCGATCCCTCTATTTCTGATATATGGAAAGACCACCCAGGAGTTCGCTGTAGATAAGGATGCTCCAACAGCAGCGCTGCCCCGGGCCGTTCTTGTGGGTTCCTGCTCGGCTAAGAAGGAGGCGGATAACAAGCGAAATGCAGGCACACACATTGCGAAACATTCATCACGAAAATCCAGCGCAAGGCCAGAGAGGCTTGCACGAATGTCGTCGGGTATTGGGGGAGCTTGTTTCTTAGTGAATAGCTAAGGTCGCCTTAGTGGATTCCGCAGAGTCGACGAGATGTGACATACCTGTAACATTACGGGTACCACCTCATATCCTGCCCACGGACGCTTCCCACTCCACATTTCAAGGACAACACAACCAACCGACCATATATCGATTTTGAAATCGTACCCGCATTGACCCTCCTTGGTACCTAGCATTTCTGGAGCCCTGGTATACTGTTACATCTATGGACAACAGAATATCATGGCTACTTACATCCAGAAAGCATTTCCTCTCATTTGCGTATGAGCTTGACCTTGGAAGTCCTGCTTCTTGGAGGTCGCAGAATCCGATATCTTGCAAACGCCGGAGAGTTCAACGAGAATGTTATTGCCATTGAGATCACGATGAAGGATACCAGTAGAATGCAGGTACGCTAAGCCTGTGAGAATTTGCTCGGTGAACCATTTCGTGACGTCTTGATCAAATCTTGAAGAAAGAGTTTTGAGTTCAAGTTGCACCGGCGTATATGTCGAGGACATTACTGTAAGCACGAACCTGCCATGCTTCTGAAGACAGCTTGCTATCGTTCCGCCAGGAACGTATTCAAGGAATATGTCAAGATTTTCGGGCGTTTCTTCGAATCCCAAGTACTGAACGATGTTTGGGTGCACCAGGTCCTTCAGAATCACCCTTAGCGACGGTCTACCAAGACCCGATGATACACACATACCTTTAACGTTTCACTCGCGATTTTGAGCCCTCTCACCCTCTCCAACCATCGTGAATCTGCACGACCGCTAGCTGTTTGAGGAATTTGCACACGTTTGACGGCTATTAAATCCCCATTGCTTGCGTTGAGGCCCTATACGAGATGGGCAATACGTTCCAAACGCATGCATGATTTATAATTGCTGACCAGATATACGCGAGCATAACTTCCTTTTCCAATTGACTGGCCGAGAACATACCCGAGGGCTGAAAAGTGAAAAGATTAAGACCTCTGTGAAGAAAGCCTGCAAGACATACTATCTTCACCCGCTCGAGACCGGGAGCTTCGGAATTGATGCAACCGCATGTGTTGAACAACCTGCCGCGTTGTTGGTCGAGTAGTAGGGCTTTGTGCCCAGTACAATGTTACATGCTGCCATAACAAGTCGGACATGGCTGGCAACCCGGACGGTCGGACGGCACGTTCGCCCATGATTATTTTGAATGCTGCGACACCGTCACGAAGATTCGCGAAGGGTGCTCGCCCGGTATACAGCTGTACAAGTTCAGAGCGGCAAATGCGCAGGAACAAAAATTACCTCAAAGCACACGCAGCCAAAAGCGTACACATCTGTGGCTGGCGTTCGGGCGAAATGAGACTCGAACTGATCAGGATTAAGGAGCTCTGGAGCCATCCAATAGACACTCCCACCCCGATTGGTACTCATTGAGGTGGTGACATCAGTAAAATTGCTCAATCCGAAGTCAGCTAAACATGCGGTCCCATTCCCCTGGATCAAGATGTTGGCCTGCGAAATAGTGAGCAAACAACCTTCAGAACAAGAAGATTTTGTACGCCTTTCAAATCCCCGTGAATGATGTTACGAGAATGGAGATATTCAAGGCCACGAGCAATTTCATGAAGCTAGCCGAGGGTGTCAGAGCGGGCGTGTCATTTGAGGCAAGCTTACCAATTTGTCGACTGTGTCATGACCATGCTCCTTGAGGTAATTTATCACTGTGCCCTGCTCCATCCACGGAGAGACCATGCATAGGGAATTGGGGAAGCTGTCTCGGTCTATCCCAATAAGAGGCAAGATGTACGGATGTTGTAATTCCTGCCAGATGAGAGCTTCCCGGCAAAATTTCTGGGTAGGTTAGTATTCAACAGGCGTAAGGCAAATACACAACTCACTAAATGGATGCGTCGCAGGTCCGACCCGCGAAGAAAATGTCGCATACGTTTCAAAGCGACTGGTTTACCATCAATAATGGCACGATATATGTCCCCGAATCCGCCCCCGAAGGTGGGGTACTGGTCGCATGCGTGCACTCCGTTGGGAATGAAGAGTGAAGATGGGAGAGAATCACAGGATTCGGAGAGCTTGCGAACCATGGTGCGAGCCATCCGGCTTTGCTCGGCGTCCAGTAAAAGCCCTTTATCGAGGCTCTATGAGTGTTTCGAGTCAGTAATTGACCTCTGTGAAGCTTCGGAACAAAACCTCTTGAATAACGTCAAGGAAGCATTGAGCCGAATCACCAGAGAGATTTAGAATGGCATTCTTGTCGTCTTCTGATTTGAAGCTAGCAGCGAGAAGACTTGCTATCCGTTCACTGTCCGAGCGTCGGGCGGCTCGTAACTTTGGGTCAGCGGCGAGACCAAGTTTCGAGACAATCTAGACCAGTATTAGGAAGCTGTAGCGGATGTTGAAGAACCTCACATCTAGCAATACTTTGCGGATTTCCAAACTTTGTATGATGATGTGAACAACATCGTCGGAAGCCGTAGACACCAAGTAACCGTCTAGGACTTGGCGCAGATGAGCGACTTCATTTGCATTTCGGCTGGATTTGGCCTCAGGATGAAGACGGTAATGGAAGTGTCGCGACTGACCCTGCGAGTGATCTGTGATTACAAGCATTCACGACGAACGTCAGAAGGGCTTCGAGAATGACCGTCTGGCCAAACGCCGCTCGTCCATCGCTCACTGAAAGCTGGAGAGGACTCGGAACTACAGCTTGCAAGTGGATGGGTGTGTGCTGTTGTGGGATCGGACGTTGTAACGGCTCAACCTTGGGCTGTAGTGGGTCAATGTAATGGAACTCAGTCTCCAAGAGATGGAAAAGACTTACCTTTTGCCTTCCTGACTGGAATAATTTCTTCATATCATCGCGGCTCGTCAAGGGTCCTCTTGCTTAATTGAGCGACTACAAGCGCCCAAGAGTCGACGCTGGCAAAATTCTCCCACACTGACGGTGCACTAAGTATAGGCGTCGGGACTGATGTGCGCGGCGAACGATCCCATCGAATTCGAAGAAAGCAACCCGTAAGGAGTGTCCATCGAGTGTTCAGCAAAATCATATCAACCCGCCAAGAATACGATAGTTTCGGGGTAGCACCTGCTCGACCTCAAGTCCAGAAATATGGTCGTCCACATCAACGTCAAGTTCTCCTGAAGTTTCTGGCAAAAGAGACCATGTGAAGATAGCGTCGTCGAATTAACGGCTACTAGTAGCATTCCCAATTCACTTGGCTCGAGGATAGAGAAAAGTTCAAAGAGCTCGAAAGGCGCACAGCCACCGGCACTAACACGCTGAGTACTAGTCCAGTCGCAGTTCAGCCAATTTTCTGTTCTTCTAAGATTGCAAAGTAGCTACGAGCGCAAAGCATTGTATAAAGAAACCCATGATACACCCCAAAAAAACCCAAAGAGCAATTAACCCGATAAATCCCAGATCCCAAGGAAAGAATGTGCGCAATGATCAATTGGCCGAAGATGAACGTGCTGGAACGCTGGGTCGCGAAAAAGGACGTGGGTGCCGCGTCGGGAGTGAGGAAGCAAGGAGCAAGTAGAAGCTGCCGCGAAATGAGAAGACTAACGGTGACGCTGCTGAACGGATTACATACCGAGTAGTAAATGCGAAGATAGAAGATGGTGGGTGAGGGGGGTGTCGCGAGGGCGGAGAGATTAGACGATAGAGAGGAGAGGGTGGGTGACGCGGGTGTTTCGGGCTACGAAGTAGTTGCTAGTAGGTGCGAAGAACGGAGTGAGGAGAAAAATGGCGGTGAAGGAGGGTGTCGCGGGCGGAAAGATTAAAATGCAGGCAAGAGAACGAAACCCAACAACCCTCCTGTCCGTTGTTTAGAAAAAAAGGGAACCAATTTCAACACATCGTCAAATCGAGGGCACGTCGGTCCCCACGCCGAACCCTGAACCGAAACCGCCTCCGAATAAATTCTAGAATTTGCGACCCTGGAGAGACATGTCCACCGCCTCGAGACTGTCTAGTCGGGGCAGAGTTGCTCTTGAGATATGGATAACTCTCAATTGCAGGGGTGGATGACGAAACGCCGAGGATGAACCTTCGTAGCTTGGTACACAAAGATGCGTGACCGGGCGCGTTGGCTTTAGGACGATCTCTCGTTAGTCCGTCGCTGGGGCCACGGGCATTCGAAGCGCTATGAGACACCAACTTCAGCGGCCACGGGAAGCACGAGACATGCGGCGCGCTGCTGGGACATCTACTCGTTAGTCTTGTGCATGATATTAGGAAGCAGAAGGTTTACCTGTCAGAACGGCCTATAGTTGTAGCTAATGCAGTCGGAGACCGGTTGGCCTTGACCTTTCGTGAAGTCCTGAATATCATAGCCACCTTGAGAACGAAGGCTTTGAGCGGACCCGGTGGTGGGCAGAAGAATCCAGGGCTAGCGTAAACAAACTCCGGAAGCCTATCTTCTCCCTGGCGGTACGCAACGCCAGTAGTGAGCGGAGTATTGCGAGCTTGGACGGGGACAGAGGCCGGTGGCGGAGTCCATGGTGCGCGCTCGGTGTGCCCAGCAATAGCGGCCCAGTCGCTTGAAAACGAAATCTGAGATGAATATATCACGAAGAAGGGAGGAACAACTCACACGTCACGAAAGTACCGGTGCTGTTTCGCCTCAGCGATTGTCAATCGAGCATCTTGGTCACTGTTCAGCAGACCGCGTACAAGATCTTGCGCTATAGGGTCGACGCAATCGCTGTCTCGGAAAGTAACATCTGCCCCTACAACGCCGCTATCGTCGCATGGCAGCCTCCCCGTCAGCATCCTGAACATAACCATCCCCAAGCCCCACATGTCTACGTCAAACGAGTACGCGCTACCTGCGATTTGCGCCGGAGACATCCAGCTCGGAGTCCCACAACGTTCATTGGTGGTGCAGGTAAGATCTTCCACCGACGGAATGAGGAACGAGCCACCGGTAGCATTAGGGTCGACGTCGAACGAAATTTCGGAGGGCTCGCCGTTCCCGTGCATGAGACTAGGGCAGAACTGCTTTGCGAGACCGAAGTCGCCGAGAATCAAGTTGCCGTCCCCAGTGACGAAAATGTTGGCCGTTTTAATGTCACGGTGGACAATGTTGAGATCATGGAGTGCCTCGAGAGCGAGCACAAGCTGAGACATGTAGAACTTTACGCGATCGCTAGGGAGTTTACGCTCGCCCAAGAGCAAGCTTGCAAGATCTTTCCCTGCGCACCTTGGCTTCACAAGACTGGTCAGAAATGGGGCAGAGACAGAGAGAGAACAAAAGCTTACCGTAAGCAGATAGTAGTATTTTGCGTCCGACCAACTGGCCTCGAGAGCGAGCAGAGACTTGGGAGCGTCATTAAGCTCGGAAATGGTTCTGAGGATACGCTGCTCCTGGGAGACATCCGCCTTGTCCTTGCGAACTTGCTTGAGGGCGTAGAGACGGCGCGTTGAGATCTTTCGGACCAAATAGACGATGCAGGTGCCACCGTGACCGAGTAGAAGTAATTGCTCGAAATCGTCCAAGGATGGGGTTGGAGGACCGCTTTCGTCGGACGTGGACTTATTCAGAGCAGGCTGGTCGAAAGAGTCAGATAGAAAGAATGCAGATTGAATCGAGTGAGCCTACGTTGCTGGTAGACACACGAATGCCTTCGTTCTTCTCTGATACGAAGCATCCAGAGTCAGCGATCTGAACGCGTCAATTGGCATCGCCGAGTGAGAATAGGTGAATGCAAAGAAACAAAATGTACGCACGACCGAGGTTATAGAAACAAAGGACATACTTTTCGATAGGCATTGTGTTGGTAGGATGGAGGTAGGAAGCAAGAGGCGAGATACAGGAGAAATCTGAATCCAGCGGTGGCTGACTGCTTAATGAATTTTCAAAAACATCTGTCTCAGCGAGAAAGTCCATAGATCGAGATCCCCCTTTGCAGCATAGTCATTTCAGTAATCAAGTGAGACATGAGTAAGGAGGACGCGTCGAGACCGCGACTTGACGCGGTCGGAGGTGGAGGCAGAAGACAAGGTTGGCCATCACTTTCGTCAAACACAGTCAAACACCGCAACGCTTCGCATCCCAAAATGGTAATTATCTTCGGCACTCCCCGACACCTTGACAGACCCTCACAGAGTGACTGCGGTATCCAGTTTGTAAAGCGAGACATTCAACGTTGTGTTTTGAATACAAACAGTAGTGCAACAGTGTAAGATCTTACTTCCTTATTTTCGCAATCCAAGGCTGAATCACCTTCTCCGCAATCTTGAGCCCATTCTTTTCCATGAAAAACATATGCCCGTTGCCTTCAACGAGCAAATGAGCATCAGCATCACACATGCCTAAAAATCTCTCTCAAAAGCAAAATCTCACCGTGTATCCCAACATCACCCAACGGAACATGATCAACTTTCACACCCGCTTGCCGCAAAAACGCCACAGAGCAATTATCGTACTGTGCATGATAGCTCGACTCTGAGGTCACAGTCAAGACAGGAATGTTGACGAGATTGATTAGTTTTCTGGCTGGCTCGGTTTGCTGGAAACATGTTACACCCGGTATCTCGCTAGAGCGCATCGAATGAATAATTCGAACGAATGTCAAAATAACAGGGAGCATATTCACCTGACGGCGACCCGACCGATGTCAGACGGACTCGAGATCGGTGGGTCGTAAGCAACCGGTATATCAGTCAACCCGAATATGCGATTCGGTGTTAACGGCGGGAAAATCGCATTGATGAAGGGCGGTCCGTAAGGTTCTAATGCGACGATGGCCTGGACAAGTCAAGTGAGACGCCACTATAAGTTAGTAAGAACGGTCGAAGCACCTTGACTTGTTTAGGGCGAGAGTCAGCTAAAATCCAACCAAATTCCCCAGCTTGAGAATGCGTCATCAGTATCACCGGCTTTGCAGTGTAACTTCAGATTCTATGCACTGAGTCAAGTTTTGGATGATTACTCACACCAATCTGGTCCAGCAATTTCGGACCAGCATTCTTGATTTTCATGGCTTCTTCGGTCGTGGAATTCAAACTAGGCACAGTAGAGGCATAGAAATTATCAAAACTAGGATCTCCAACCGATCCGTTCCCTATTCAGATGTTCAATACTCGTCTCGCCTTCTTGATTCAAGGATGCATATTCACCAGGCCATTGAGTATGAAGTACAGCCTGCGGCCAAAGTTTAAATCGTTCCACAGCCGTGAAATGCGATTCAACAGTGAAAGTGTCAAATGGAACTAAGATTCCATCCACAGTAGGCTGCCAAGGTGACCGCCCTCGCGAGGGTTGATCGACAATGTACATCTGAAGATTTCGTCAACTACAACGAGATTCGTTGAACAACCATCCTTACTTCATATCCCTTGCTAAGGAAATAATCCGCCCACCCAAGTCGGCCATCGGGCGTATTCAACAAATTCGTTCCCGTCATGCCTTGGCCATGAATGAAAAGAATCGGGAGTGGCTGGGTAACAGCAGCGGGCGTTAAACGCTCGACATACATTTGATCTGCAGCGATCGACGAATTGCCTTGCGCGACATATGTCTGGCCAACATAAAGATAGCTACGGCGGTGCAAAGTGCCCAAAGGCTGTATTTGACTTGGTGGGGAGGCAAGAGCAGTAGACAGCCAACAGAGCCCGAGTATCAGAGGAGCAGCTGCGAGCATGGTGGTGGGCGTGTAGATGAGACAAGCGGGCTAGCAGTGGGGCTTTTCTCGCTTACCAGTGAGTGTGAGATGCATTCGAGTGACGAAGTATTTGAGTGGAGTCATGAGATCGTACCAGAACCGATCGCGCCTTCCCAGGACGCGACTAATGGTTCGAAATTCTCAAGGACGGCGAGATACGCACGGCCGCTGACTTGTTTATGGTTCAAAGAAGTCGCGTCGGGACTCCGAGCCACCTTCCACCGTGGCAAATCAACCCTCAAGTCACAGATTTAGTTGCCGCGAATTGTTCAGAGACCGTTTCATTGCGCTGCCAATCTCCTTGAGGCGAGGCAACCAGAATAATGGAGTGTATGGTGGATACTTCCAGCAGAGTTGGCGCCGGAAGCAGAAGAGGAAGAGGGCAAGAAACAAATCGCCATCAATCAAGTGACCGCGCTGTCCTCCGGTTTCTAAACTGAAAGCCTTTACTACGCTTCCACCAGTGACCACCACCTCCACATAAGCAGCCGCTACCTAGCTCTCCGAGTCCTCATACAATTCGCCGACCTCAACCTCATGCTCCGCGAACAGATTCACCGGGACTTTCACCTTTAGCGCACTGTCCATGTGTCAACCGCTCCTCACCATGCATTGCCCTCGCACAGCGCGCAAGTCCAAGCAAGCTAAATACAGCTCAGACGAGACAGATTCTCGTTCTTGCCTCGCCTCTTCTTGACGTCTCCGACAGTTCGAACCGGTCTTCGACTGCTTACGACCGCATGGTGTTCGAGTTCAACGAGATGAACACCAAAGCTGTTGACAAGAATAATATATAAGTTGACGGTTTCTGTTCTGAATACTCGAATAAATAGCACGCACGTTTGCTCGACATTCATCCATATCAACTGCTAGTCTCGCGCGCCCACAACTACTTGACGACAAGCGACCTCAGAGTCTTCGTTCTTCCGAGTCCTCCATTCACGCCCGCCTGTAGCTCTCCGCCATGCTCAGAAAACTCTTCGGACGCGTACGCAGCAGCTTCCTCTCTCTCAGTAGCCTCGCTTTCTTATCATCTCAAGTAGGACCAACTCCCTCTCCATGAGCATGATCACCTCAGCGTCTCACGTCGTTCCACGAGCACCTCCCTCAGGAAATTCCTAGGCAAATCTGTACGCATCCGCTTCTCTCTCCCGCCATCATCCACGATCTGAACTCAGGCCGCCTGGAACGCACAGAACTCGCCTCCCCCAGCACTCCCCATAACTCTCAGCCTCCCCGCCGAAACCTTCGCGCAAAATAGCCCCCGAATCGCTGAAACTCTCCGTTCACGGAGCGCAACAAATATACCCGCTGTATCATTACCACCGCCACCCGAACCATTTCTCCCCGGTCCGAATCACTGCAAAGCCATGGCTCTATATCCGTGTATGTTTTTTACCTCTCATTTAAATATCCACGCTTACTCACCTCCGCCAGACACCGCCGACGACCCCACAGAAATCTCCCTAAATCAAGGCGAAATACTCTACATCGTCGAGAAGCAAGACGAGTGGTGGCAGGCGAGGAATTCCAAGGGTTCAGTTGGGCGTGCGTCGTCGATTTTTATGATCCAGCCAACTCAGACTGAGTGATTGGCTGTTACAGTCGCGCCGTCTAATTATTTCCAGCTGCTGTGATTTTGTGTCAGTTTCGTATTGAACTTTCAGCTACTGTAACCTTAGGTTCGTCTCAACCATACAATTCTGCCTCATGAAAGCTATCTAGTCGAAAGCTGTTGCTACCATGACAACCCGACAACTTTCTTGAACTAAGAATGTCTTGCCTATTCATTACTATACTAGAACATATACTAGATTAAAATGTTCTCTCATGGCTTTGAACGCCATTCATTCATTATATGATAAAATGAGAACCGAGAGGGCAGGCACCGTTGCGCCTTCCATACTCCACTGGTCTTCCATCGAAGCTTTAAAATCTGGAGCACGGCTCTGCCTCCACAGTTGGTATCTCAAGCAATCCAGCGAAGTTCACCGTGCTAGAAATGACGTCCAGGAGGACCCTGCGTTTTTCCGAGTCGATTACCTTGCCGAAATGCAAACGACAAAGCGCGGGACCGTAGTTTCGAACGCATTAATGGTATGAAGTTGAGGTCGCCCATTGCCGGCGGATTGCGTCGAAAAAAGTCGTTGCTGGGTGTTTGGGGATTAAACGGAGAAGGGGCGTTTTACAATGATTTTGATGAAGGTGTCGCCATTGCAACACGTCAAAATTAATCTGCGGCTCCCAGTAAGTACGCAAAGGCGCGCGGGATAGAGAAGAAAATTCGTCGCCAGTGTAAGCTTAAGATTGATTGCAAACGCGCTCAAAGTTCGTACTCCTTTCGCTGGGATGTGTTGAAGCTTGTTGGAGACGAGAAGACGCGAATCGGTCGTGGCCTGTCGTACAACACACACGCAGGTACGAGGAGCTGCTTACGTGTTGTAGGCAGTCGTAAGCTACCAGCAGCTATTCGCGTGCGAGCAAGGACGATCTTGCTCATCGTCGTAGAAGTCGTTGTGGCAGGTGAATAGGGGAACTGGTAGTTCCCACGATTGCCGCCGACCTTCGCATCCAAGCCAAAGGAAAGGAAGTGCAAGGCAAAAAAATACTCGATTTAGAAAACGACTGCAAGTCTACAACAGACATATTCATTGGAACCATCATTTCCTGGAATGCTGAATCGGCTGAACAACTGGCTGCACAGCTACATTCACAGAACCAGCGAGCCAGGGAGCTGGTTGCGTACCATCTCCCTACGAATTTCACAAAAGTAGAAGTTGACAAGGAATTTCAAGACATACAACAGAAAGAAAGAACGCACGATGTAACAGGCAGGGAAGCCCGGGTCAAAGGGAACGATGCCCTCGAGGTACGCGATTTGCTCCGGCGAAAGCGAGATATCGAGCGACTCGATGTTCGCGGTGAGGTGCTCAACTTTGCGTCCGCCGATGATGGGGAAGCAGTAGGGGACTTTCGACATGACGTATGCAATCGCCACTGTACGGTCGGTGAGGATAGACTCTCAGTATTTCAGAGCAAGCAGACACAAACCTGCGGTGAGACTCTTAGTACCAACCTCCCCCGCGACCTTCTCCAGCGCATACGAAATTTTCTTCTCACCCTCGTTGCGCTCCCAATTCGGTTGGAAGATAGTGCGTCCCTTCTCGCCGGTCCGCCGGCGTTCCTCTTCCTCTGCATCGGTGCGAAATTTACCGCCGCCAAGCACGTCCCAGGGTGCGAGAGCCAGACCTAGAAATCCGTGGCATCAATCTTTACAAGAAGAGAAGGGCAAAAGGAGACGCAGACAGACCATGAGCGCGACACATGGGAATAATATCCCGCTCGAAAGACCTCTCGAGGACGTTCCATCTGCCTTGATATATCACGAACGGGGTCTTACCGTGGTCCTTTGCATATCGGTTAGCTTCGGAGACCACCCAGGCAGGTGTGTCAGAGATTCCCTGTATCAAACTTAGTATCAAGACTGCAGAGACACCAATCGATCATACCAGATACAAGACTTTGCCCTGGACGACGAGGTTGTGGAGCCCGTTCATCACCTCCTCGATATTGGTTTCCCAGTCCCACCAATGCACGTAGAGGATATCGATGTAGGAGGTACGGAGCTTCTTCAGACTCGCATCCACGCTGATGTGCATGGATTTGATGTTGTTTCCGACGTAGTTGACTTTCTGCGCGATCGAATCATTGTCGCGCTTGTAGGCGGTTGTGTACTGCAAAATCAAGTCGCAATGTTGAGCTCGATGAAAGGATTATCTGAGAATACCGACCTTGGTCGCGATGACAAGCTGATCGCGGATTCCCCGCTTCTCAGCCCATTCACCGATGATTTTCTCGGAGGTTTCGTCTTGGCTTAAGGAACGAGGATGAGCCGAAGAAGAAAACGACGAGGACTATTTACTAGTTATTCGCAGTATCGATGAAATTTCCGCCGTTGTCAAAATACGCGTCGAGAAGCTTGAAGCTGGACTGTGTGTCCATAGCTCCCGCGCCCAACGCAGCCCAGCTGGAGTCGCCGATACTCATGGCACCGAGTTGAAGGGGTGAAACATGGATGCCCGCCTGAGGTGAAAGTTTGCGGTATAAACCGAGTTTGGAGGCAGGTGCAGGAGGAGGAGCCCAGAACGACATTGTGGATTGAGGAATCGAGGGCTCAGCTTGCAGAATATATACCTCGAGCTCTTTAGCAGTTACTCAGCAGGAATGAGACATGTCCGTTGAAGCCAAGAACGAATTGTAAGCGTTGAGACTTGAGTGCCGTCGACAAGCATACACGCAGTAAACGGCATATGCTAAGGTGATTTGAATGGGTTGTCGTTGGCCAGTTCGTCCTACCTCACAGTTCGACCCGCCTGTATGTGCTGAAATCGTGCTCGACATGAGAATATGAGATTCCGTCGAAATGTCTGTTGCCAGAGTAAAGCCCAGTGGAATTCTTTCCAGTGAACCTCGAACTTGCAGCAAGCTATGTATAGACCTGCATCGGCGCATTGTCATAAGAAATGACTACCGGCGGTGTATTTCGCATTCGGGCGGTGTTCGAATGCCAAAGACGATTCTGGGCGGTATGCTGGATTTTGATCCACTCAGCGCGCAAACGTCGGTCAAGAATGGGAAGCGATAGAGTTATCCTAATCAGTGCAGCCAAGACAGATGAAGTACGGGATTGGAGAAGCCTGGAAAGATCTCCGGTGCTGTTCTTCTGCCAAAATTTGGTGGCCGGTAATCACAATCGAGTCCATGGTTGCACCAAGCAGTAAAAGAATGGATGAGGATGTGCGCGCTGTCCCAGTATAGCGTTGAAGACGGAGGTGAACGGGAACCACACAGAATTATACGGCCATGCCCGCATCTGAAGGTTTGCGTTGAGCACTAGGCTCGCAAAAAAGCTTCATAAGTGTTCAGACATGCCGAGCTTCCACACTTGATGAAGCTCTTTTGAAACGGGCCATAAGTCGCTGCCGTTCACTGGGACTGGCAGCCTCAGCATGCCTGATTCCCTTTGGCTCGGAGTGAGTGGATAGAGACTGAGAAGGTAAGGTGCATCGCCACTCCCGCATTCGTCAGGCTGCCAGACTCGATGTATTACTTGCAGTTCGGACAATTTGCGTTTCCACTCTTGTGAAATTGCAAAGTAGCTACAAGCGCAAGGCATTACATAGAGATAGATAGATCCATGATCCACCCTATGAAACCCCGATTCAGAAGAACAATATACCCGCTGAACTTCCTAAAGAAAATAAATCTGTGCCGGCCAATCTGTGTCGCCCGGGTTGGATTATACAACAACCAGGGAGAAGGCGAGAATCAACTTGACGCGACGGAGGTGGATGCAGAAGAGAAAAGGCTGTCATCAATTCCGTCAAACACAGTCAAACACCACAACGCTTCGCATCCCAAAATGGCAATTTCATAGTACCGTCACGCGGAGACTCATTCTAAGGCTCCCTGCTCTCCACGAATATTTGAACGATTACTAAGTAACTGACATCTCAAAACCTGGCTTGGAGCAAAAATACTTACTCGATATATCTGATCACACGGCGGACAATCGTTTGTCATTTGCGACTAAAGTTCCATGCGTCATGCCCTTGTCATCTGGACTGTCATTTGCGAGCAAAGATGCCGCCACAGCCGTTGATGACGGCCGACACTGGACGCGTTGAATTTTGGCCGGCGAAAATTTTGAATAGTGCCGATGGTCTATTAGTTCGGCCCGTCGGTTCAAAGATTCGGCACTCGGCGCACGCTGCTGAGCCATCAAATGACAGACGGAACACCCATCACAAATGACAAAGCTTTGTCCGCTGTGTCATAATGCGAACTCAACGCGCATGCATTTCTGATTCACAATGAACCCAATGAGTTTCTTCCACTTTTCATCCGTTTAAATCAGACTAAATTCAGATAGAGTTATTGAGCTCGTTGGGAGTTTTGTCTAAGCAAGGGGCCCGGGCTGCCCACGCAGGATACTTATCTAGTGCCAAGACTGAAACATCGAGTCCAGATCAATGATCCAACGAAAACATGTCTATTCAAGATAACAATGAAAGCAAAAGCCATTTAACTCTCATCGTAATACCCGTTTTGCACAAGCTCCCAGTCCACAGGCTGCACATCTAAATCTTCAGGAGGAATACTGCGCATGACTTCCCTGATACGCTCAAACACATCCCGAGCACTGGGTCGAGCTTTAGGATCATCCTTACCCATCTCAAGTATGATGTTATCAATCGCCGTGAATCTGGTCTATTCGACAGGTCGATCTCAGTTGGTAATTCAACCGAAAACAGGAAAGTTGAACTTACGCCGTACATTGCGAGCCTATACCCGAGCTGCCAAATATCCAGTGCAAATGGATCAAACGGGACACCTTTGCGCAATGTCTCAGGAGCTTTGGCACGCGTGAAAGTGTCTCCAAAAAAATGAGAGTCAACAAGTCTGTCTTCAGGGCGAGAATCCGCTGGAAAGTCGACTGCTGATTCGAAATCAATGAGAAAGACGCGAGGTGGCATGGCGTGACGTTCGGCCAGCGAGCATGGCAGATATTCGCATAGGAAGTTGTTGATAAATAAGTCCTATTGGTTGTATTCATGCGTCCGCGTGAAGGTGCGCGATAATTACCGGCTTACCTGATGAGCAATAAGGCGATCGTGAATGAATATCGTAGCCTGCCCTTGGTTTAGCTAAACAAAACGTCCCGATGGATAAGCTCACCTCGAGCATTTGGAGCATCACATTGATCATGTCTCCTGCCGTACATAGCTCCGTGCAGAAAAGAGAGTTGTCCAGCGTTGTGGTGAGATAAGGAAAAACACCAAACACAATATCATCAAGGTGGATTTCTTCGAACATAGGAAGGACATGGTTAGTGGGACGCATTGCGTCGGCGCCGGTTGCGAGTTTCCGAAGGATGCGGAGCTGCGACTGTCCTTGACTCCCTGCGCAGATGGTTTTGATAGCGACATCAAATCCTTTTTTGTGCCGAGCTGCGCAGACCAACCCATTCTGATAAATTCGAGTGAGTGTCTAGCTGAGGGCGAAAGTATAAAAAGGGATAATCACAGTAACTTGCAGAGACATCACATGCGACTGCGGAAGATTTGTTTTTCGCGGAAAATGACGTCCAAGTGAACAAGTTGGAGGGTCAGAAGCACAGTAGTGGCGGCTGCCGGGTATGAAGTCGTCTCGAGTCCATATATCATAGCCGTTCTCGTTCATAAGAGGGGAGAGCAGGGGCCATGGATCCTTATAGCATGAGCTGTCGTCGCCGGCCCGGCGCCAGGTGCTCATATTCGGAGGAAGCTTTGCACTCGGTCAGCCCAGGACTGCCCAGGATCTTGAACCGTCATTGTAACAGTTGAGATTACCTGAGAACGGGGGACGCGTTTTCGACGCGGTGTCCAATACATATATACAGTAGTAGCACAGACAGCGAGGATAGTAACAAAAGATGCGGCCTTCACGGTGTGAGTGTTCATAGTGGGGGTGAGTGGCGGGAGTGGCGAAGAGTCGAACATGTCACGTGACGGATACCCGTGCGGACCCACTATGTCCCACATACATCTGCACGCTTCTCTTTAGAATCGTCGAACAGTATTGCTCTCAGCATTTTTTCCGAGACCGAATGAACACAATCACGGTCGCCTTTCAAATTCGCCATCACTCCAAACACAATCAAACACCACAACGCTTTGCATCTCAAAATGGAAATTCTTTAGCATGTCCGACATGTCCGTGTCGCCCTACACAACACCCACGCTCCCGAGCACCTCCAATAAATTATGCAAATGTGAGCGATCATTACATGTGATGGTGTTATAATGTTATACGTAGGTACTACAGCGCCCTTCCTTCGTCTCCACGGCGCCTATTGCGATCCTTGCCTTGCCTAAAGCGTTGAAATAAAAGAAAACGAGCACCTCCGGAAAGACGAAAAATACACCACCACGAAAAGAGTTGCACCACCTTGAATCAAAACGCCCCTCCTCCCTCAACTCATACCATATTCGTTAATGCACCCCATTCACAATCAACGCGCTAACATGCCCCTGCCGTATCCTCGCTTGCGTCCTCTCTGCTGCCGCATCATATACATAGTGCGTCGCCGGATGCATCCTCGCCGCCCACATCCTCTCCGGCGTCATCTCGCCCTCCTCATCCGTTTCATACCCACCTGGCCGATCATCGAAATGATTTTCCACACTACTCCGCCTCCCCATCCCAACGTCATCGCCATACGTCTCCGGCTCAACCCGCCGTTTACCCAACGCCTTGGCACTTGGCTGATACTGCTGCTGCCCGTACCGCTCATCATCCAAATCCAAATCCGAATCGGATGAAGAGTGGTTCGAGGTAAGGGCCGCACTCCCGCTGGTCGTTGATGCTGCAGTACCTGCAGCGGCACTTTGCCCATGCCCATGATATGACGACGCAGGATATTCGCCGCGATGCGAGTGCCCATGGCTCGTCACACTACCATCATCAATCGACGGACGGCCATTCTGCCCTGCATACTCCCTCGGCCCACCAACGCGCATCGCACCAACACCATTCACCACCTCCCCAACGCCCACACCCCCCTGCAGATCCGGATGCGCAGGCGACGGCGTCCTCGACAGATTCGAATTCATGCCAGGCGAACGCGGGCCTTGCGGCGCTGCCGGGGGAGGTGCAAGAGACTGTTGGGCGCCGTGTGATTGCGCATGGGGAGGCGGAGAGGGCTGGAAGGCAACCGGCTCGCCTGAATGTTGCTGTTGCGGGTGACTCGGGAGTGGATGTTGCATTGTAGGTACAGGAGGGACAATAGCTGTGCGTGTCGGGGCGGGTGAGGGTGACCGCGATCGAGATGAGCTGCCGCCCATGCCCGCAGCGTCTGCATGTAGCGTTCCATCTTCACCGATGTATTGTCGCAGCTGCATTGGAAGTTCATTAGCATTGGTGGGCCAAAATTTCGATTAGTAATACAGAAAATAAGACTTACCCTAGGATCCATTTTTGTGTCTCCTCGACTCCGATCCTCCACCTCCCTCTCCAGTGCGACCCTCTTCAAATCATCATACAATTTCAATGCCTCCATCAACAGTTCGTTTGATGCAAGTAGATCCGCCAGCAACTCCTCCTCGCGCGTCTGCGTTGCAGCGCCTTGAGACAAATCAGTCAGACTGCCATTGTGTGGCGTTAGAGACGTTGTGCTCGTCTTCCGGGTCCGTGCACGTTCACGTTCCTCTTGATCTTTCGCAACACGGCTTCGCTCAGCACCAGCAGATGCCCATGGAATTTGTGTAAATATGAGCTCCTGCGAATCCTTGCATTTCTTGTGGAATTCCTGGTTTCCCGCTCAACCGATGTCTTTGTGTCTCCAAAAAAAAAATTGATACGCACCACAATGACAGGGTCGTTCACTTGTTCAGGCGTCGCTACCACCAGGGCCTGAGTCAGCAAATTAGCGTTCCCAACACCAATCTTGCACTCCTGGAACAGCCGCCGCATATCCTCGTCCGGCGGAATGATCTGATGTCGATGTGACCGGTGCGGCTTGTTGTTCGTATTGTTGTCAGCGCCAGGGTGGTTGTCACTGGTTTTGCGTTTCCGCGGTGGAGGGCGCGAGACGGGCGGGGTGTCGGGGACGATGGGTGTGGCGTCGTGGTAAACGATGGGCGGTGGGGAGACCGTCGATGCGGCGACCGCGAGGAGCGGCGGGTTGAACATGGCGTCTTCGGTATCGAAGGGCATGCCTTCTTCGGGTTTATCGCGCGGCTTGACGCGCCGCCAGAGGCCACGAAAGCCCGTGTCTTTTTCTGGAAGGGTTTGTTGAGTCAATTAGCACGCGCAAAATGTGGCAACTCACTGGAACCGCTGGCGTAAGCGGCAGCGGCGAGAACGTCCATGACGCGCTCTCGGACGACGGGGATGGTGCGAGTCGAGGTGAGGAGGTCTTCGAGGGTGTCGAGGAATTTGCGCGAGGTGGATTGATTGATGAAGATTTCAGACGAGTTGCGTAGCATGATGGCCCATAGCTGCAAAATGTCAGCCTCACTTTAACAGGGGAAGTCAAAGCCCTTTTGGAAAATCGATTATGACGCGGAGAATAAATTCAATTTTTGGGTCGATTGTGGGTCGACTCCAAGAATCGACCAAAAGCGATCATCGAGTCGAAATTGAATCGAATCGACTGTTTCGAGTCCGGACTCGCAACTGCAGAAGAATCGACACATATGGGAAGAGTCGTGCAGAATTGGGATCAGGATCGACTTTAGAATCAAGTCGATAATCGACTCCATAATCAACTCCACGGGAGGACTTTGAATTCGGGGAAGATATCGGGACTCACCCTGGCCGCGGCAAGTTGCGCTGCAGGCTCGCCGTACTTGAATTCGCGACGCAGCGCACGAACAGCCTCTTTTGCGTTGGCTTCAGACGACGAGGCGTGGTCACAGACATCGAGAACGAGGGTCCAGTCCTCGGACGCCGTAGCAGTGAGGAACCCTGCAGAGTATAAGACAAACCGCAGCAGATGTGAGCAAACACGAACCGATTTTGCGTGTGAGCTCGTTCTCTTCGTCTCTGCGACCGCGACTCTGGTCACGAAGCTCTCGCTCTCTCTCCCTCGCAGCTGCTTCCATTTCTGCAGCAGCACGCTCTCGTTCGCGCTCACGTTCGCGTTCCCGTTCCTTGTCCTTGTCTCCGCCGCCGCCGCTTCGGTTCCAGAAACCACCCTTCTTCTCCTTGTCCTTCGAGTGTGGTATGTTCTCTTCGGAAATATTTCTGTTGTGCCCCTGGGACTGTACAGGATCGAGAGAAGACAAGATTCCAAGCACTGGGGGTGTTTTCTTGCGAAGAGTTTGTGGGGGTAGTTGCTGTTTCGATGGGGTCATACTATACGGCGAAGGAGAGCGAGCCGTGGGACTAGGAGCTGGAGGAGATGCGCCTGGGGGTAGCGAGGGCGTGTGCTGATGCTGCTCTACTATCTCCCATTGTCCGCCATCGTCGCCCTTGGTCGCAAACTGCTGGTGGATGGGTGTTTGAACTGGAGTCTGTTGCGGGTTAACTGGAGGTTGTAATGGCTGGTCCTGTCGTTGTATTGATTAGATATAACCTCTCTTCGTTGGGATTTACTTGCTTTTTGCTTCCCGCCGCCGAATAGCCTCTTCATATCGTCGTGGTCGACCCGGAGGCGGTGTCACAGTCACATCGTCACGCCTCCGTCGCAACTCTCTCCCTCCCAACCACTCGAGTCTGCCCTGCTGCCCATTGATTGCCATTTCCACCACAAATCAATTCTATACGGTGCACGCGACTATATATCCGGGTCCTGCTCGGAAGCGGTTTTCTGCAGCTTCTGCCGGCTTGAGCCTTGGATCGTACAACCTCCAATTCCGGATCCCCCGGATCTCTACGCTGCTGCATTATGCATTTCAAGCTTCTCTTCGTGAACGACAAACCTCATGCAGCGTTGGGCTCTCTCAGAGTCACCTACGCACCAGTTGATAAGTCGATCGTCTTCCAAAAATCTCTCAAGCCCATGCGATTTTCACGAATCGAGGATTGGAACAGTCCACCGCATTCATGGCCTCTCCTCCGGTCCTTTTCTCGCGAATTTTCGGAGTCGAGCTCAGTTATCCATGATATGGGCGCTTATGGGTCCTGTTTTGATAACGAGTATTGACGCGAAAGTCTTTGAGCAGTTGGAGACTTCCACGCCGCAGACTGCCGTGTGCTGCTGTGTTCTGTGTCCCTTTGCGCACCTTTGCGTATGACAGTGAGTGCCAAAATGAATCCCGGTGTCGTTATATATGAGTAGCCTGATGTCTGATACGACTTACACGACATATCCTTTGCTGTTTTTCTCCCATACATGTTCAAAGCACGCGCCCGGGTCAAACATCCGAGAAAGGGACAACGGGATGCTCAGAGATGATTGAGAGAACCGACTGAGAGTAGACTATTCGCTAGTATGAGATCACTGACATCGAAACAAATACTTCCAACAAACGGCGCTGCCATTGACAAGTGTGGGGGCTGGCTTGAAAGGACTTGGTGTGAAACCCCATCAGCACAATCTGCAAAGAGGATAGGGCCGAATACACGTCGGATGAATGAGGATCCATGGTGGCCAGCAAGTTGTAACAGGGACCAGTGAGCACTGCTGTCGATACCGACAAGGAGATAGGACTTTTTTTCTGCAACACTGATTGCAGATCGTGCCAGGAGCTATGTTATTCACACAGGCAGAAAATGACTCTGGACCGTTTGTTCTGATTCAGGATTAAGTATATAGCTCAGATACCAAAGTGATTCATAGGTCGGAAAAACCAAGGGCAAATGATATTATGCTTCTACCGGTGCGATAGAAATGTCGGCAAAATAAGTCCTGCTTCCCGTTTTCAGCAAAAGAAGATGAGGTTTCCTTCGAACCCGACCCTCCGAAAATTGGAGGTTTGATGACTTCAGCAAAATAATCAAATGCTGGAGCTGTAGTGGCAAGAAACTTGGAGGCGTTGAGGCCGCAGGCGCCAGATCATATCCCAGTTTCATCAGAGCGAGGATTCGAAAAAGGAATTACCATCTTGGGATGCGAGACGTTGCAGTGTTTGACCGAGTTTGGCAAAATTGATCGTCAACCTTCTCTTTTAGGTTTACCTCCACCTCCAACCGCGTCAAGTCGCGGTCTCGACGCGTCCTCCTTACTCAGGTCTCACTCGATCACTGAAACGACTATGCTGCAAGGGGGGATGTATCGATCTATGGGCTTGCCGGCTGAGACAAATGTTTTTGAAAATTCACTGAGCAGTCAGCCACCGCTGGATTCAGATTTCTCCTGTATCCCGCCTCTTGCTCCCTACATCCATCACACCAACACAATACCTATTGAAAAGTATGTCGTTTGTCTCTATAGCCTCGGTCGTGCGTACATTTTGTTGCCTTGCATTCACTCGTCCTCACTCGGTGATTGACGCGTCCAGATCGCTGACTCTGGATGCTTCGTGTCAGAGAAGAACGAAGGCACTAGTGTGTCTATAAGCAACGTAGGTACTGTCGATTCAGTCTGCATTCTTTCTCTCTGACTCTTTCGTCCAGCCTGCTCTGGATCAGTCTACATCATCCGACCAAAGCGGTTCTTCGACCCCATCCTTGGACGATTTCGAGCAATTACTTCTACTCGGTCACGGTGGCACCTGCATCGTCTACCTGGTTCGAAAAATCTCAACGGGCCGTCTCTATGCCCTCAAGCAAGTTCGCAAGGACAAGGCGGATGTCTCGCAGGAGCAGCGTATCCTCAGGACCATTTCCCAGCTTTATGACGCTCCCAACTCTCTGCTCACTCTCGAGGCCAGTTGGTCGGACGCAAAATATTATTATTTGCTCACGGTAAGAGTCTGTTTCTCTCTCTCTCTGTCCCATTTCTGACGACTCTTGTGAAGCCATGGTGCGCCGGAAAGGACCTGGCTAGCCTGCTCTTGGGCGAACGCAAGCTCTCTAGCGATCGCGTCAAATTTTATATGTCTCAGCTTGTGCTCGCTCTCGAGACGCTGCATGACCTCAACATTGTCCACCGTGACATTAAAACGGCGAACATTTTCATCACTGGGGACGGGAACCTCATTCTCGGCGACTTCGGCCTCGCGAAGCAGTTCTGCCCTAGTTTCATGCACGGGAGCGCCGAGCCCTGCGAGCTCTCGTTCGACGTCGATCCTAATGCTACCGGTGGCTCGTTCTTGATTCCGTCGGTCGAAGATCTTACCTGCACTACCAACGAACGTTGCGGGACTCCGAGCTGGATGTCGCCGGCGCAGATCGCAGGCAGCGCGTACTCGTTCGACGCAGATATATGGGGTGTGGGAATGGTGATGTTTAAGATGCTGACGGGGAGGCTGCCATCCGATGATAGCGGCGTCGCAGAGGCAGATGTTACTTTCCGAGCCAGCGATTGCGTCGACCCAATAGCTCAAGACCTGATACGCGGTCTGCTCAACAAGGACCAAAGCGCCCGTATGACAATCGTTGAGGCGAAACAGCACCCTTACTTTCGTGACGTGTGAGTTGTTCTCCCTTCTTCATGATTCATTCATCTCACTCTTTGTTTGCAAGCAACTGGGCTGCTGTTGCAGGGCACACCGAACGCGCACCATGGACTCCGCTACCGCCCTCTGTTCCTGTCCAGCCTCGCAAAACTCCGCTCACCACCGGCGTTCCGTACCGCCAGGGAGAAGATAGGCTTCCGGAGTTTGTTTACGCTAGCCCTGGATTCTTCTCCCCACCACCGGGTCCGCTCAAAGCCTTCGTTCTCAAGGTGGCCAGGATATTCAGGAGTTCACGGAAGGTCAAGGCCAACCAGTCTTCGACTGCATTAGTTGCAACTATAAGCCGTTCTGGCAGGTAAACGTTCTGCTTCCTAATTCATGCACGGGACTAACGAGTAGATGTTTCAGCAGTACCCCGCCCCCTGTGTCGTGCTTCCCTCGGACGCTGAAGTTGGTGTCTCCTGTACACAACTCCTCACATTCCTACCGCACAGACGACGGATTGACGAGAGATCGTCCTAAAGCCAACGCGCCCGGTCACGCCTCTTTGTGTGCTAGGTTGCGAAGGTTCACTTCTGGCGCCTCGTCGTCCACGCCCGCAATTGAGAAATATCCATATCTCAAGAGCAACTTCCCCCCTACCAGACAGTCTTCAGGCGGTGGACATGTTGCTCCAGGGTCGCAAATTCTAGAATTTATTCGGAGGCGGTTTCGGTTCAGGGTTCGGCGTGGGGACCGGCGGGCTCTCGATTTGACGATGTGCTGAACGATTTCGTGATTCTCTTTCTCTTTCTCGACCTGCACACAAGGAAATATGCTGGGTTTTTCTCTCTTCGCTACCTCGTAATCTCTCCGCCTTGCGAAACCCCATACACCCGTCATCGCGCCTCTTTACTACTACCCCGTAATCAAATGCGTACCCCACCTTCTCCCTTATCTATCGCATAATCTCTCCGCCCTTGCGACGCCCCCACACCCACCCCCTCCCCGTTCGTTTTTGTTTCAACTCCTTCTTTCTTATAACTCATCAACCGCGTTACCTTAGCCCTTTCTTGGATTTTCGCGACACCTTCTACGCGCTCTAGTCGCTCTTCCACCTGCGACGCGGCACCCACGTCCTTTTTCGCGACCCGGCGTTCCACCACGTTCATCTTCGGCGACTGTTCGCGCAGATTTATTTTCTCTGGGATTTGGGATTTATCGGGTTCATTTGCTCTCTGGGTTTGGGGTGTTTGGGTGTATGTACCACGGAATTATTTATACAATGTCTTGCGCTCGTAGCTGTACATGTGCAATAGAATACGAACAGAAAATTGTCTAAATTGCGACTGAACTCGTTCACGATCTTTTCTTGCTCTATCCACTGCACTCCGCGCTAAAGTGAAATGGGAGCTCCTGCCACCTCCTTTCTAGCGGTCTACTTCATACGAAAACCTGGGCGAACTTGACGTCGGTGTGGATGAGCGTATCTCTGGTCGATGTACTCATCGCGTTCTTGATGGGTTGATATGATTTCAGTTTTGAGCACATCTTCTGGGTTGCCCTCCACTCCGTACCGCACGTCCATCCCGACACACACACAGTGCACCGTCACCGCTGTGGGAGAACTTTGCAAGCTTAGTTTGACACTTGAGCGCTTATTACGCTCGATTGAGCAAGACCACACTTGACGAGAAGTTGCGGCCACGATGATATGAAGAAATTATTCCGGGTAGGAAGGCAAAAGGTAAGTCTATTCTATCCTCCGAAGAATCAGTTCCATTACATTGACCGACTACAGCCCAAGGTCCAGGTTGAGCCGTTACAGCGTTTGACGCCGCGACGGAAGGCACCCATCTACCTGCTAGAGTCGGAACCCATCTACCTGCAAGAGGCACCCATCTACCTGCAAGATGCAGCTCCTCTCCAGTTTTCGGCGAACGAAGGACGGGGGGCGTTTGACCAGACGGTCGTTGTCGGATCCCTTCTGACGTTCGTCGTGAATGCTTGTGATCACAGATCACTCGCAGGGTCAGTCGCGGCACCTCCACCATAACCGTCTTCATATCCTGAGGCTGAATCCAGTCGAAATGCACATGAAGTCGCTCATTTGCGTCAGGTCCTAGATGGCTACTTGGCATCTACGACTTCCGACGATGTTGTCCACGCCATCATACAAAGCTTGGAAATCCGCAAAGTATTGCTAGATGTGAGGCTCTTGTTACGTTCGCTCCAGCTTTCTAATACTGGTGTAGATTGTCTCGAAACTCGGTCTCGCTGCCGACCCAAACTTACGAGCCGCCCAACGCTCGGACAGTGAACGGATAGCAACTCTTCTCGCCGCTAGCTTCAAATCAGAAGACGACAAGAATACCATTCTAAATCTTTCTGGTGATTCGGCTCAATCCTTCCTTGATGTTATTCAAGAGGTTTTCTTTCGAATTTCTACGGAGGCCAATTACTGACTTGAATCAACTCACCTACAGAGCCTTGATAAAGGGCTTTTACTGGACGCCGAGCAAAGCCGGATGGCTCGTAGCATGATTCGCAAGCTCTCCGAATCTTGTGACTCTCTCCCTTCTTCGCTCTTCATTCCCAACGGGGTGCATGCATGCGAACAGTACCCCACCTTTGGGGGTGGATTCGGGGACATATACCGTGCCATCATGCATGATAAACCGGTTGCTTTAAAACGTATGCGACATTTTCTTCGTGGCTCGGACTTGCGTCGCATCCATTTAGTGAGTTGCGCATCGTCTTACAACTGTCAAACACTGACCTACTCAGAAATTTTGCCGAGAAGCTCTCATCTGGAAGGAATTACAAAATCCGTACATCTTGCCTCTTATTGGTATAGACCGGGATAGCTTCCCTAGTTCCTTGTGCATGGTCTCTCCGTGGATGGAGCAAGGCACGGCCATAAGCTACCTCAAGGAGCATGGTCATGCCACGGTCGATAAACTGGTAAGCTTGCCTCAAATCGCACGCCGGCTCTGACACCCTCATCTTAGCTCCTTGAAATCGCTCGTGGCCTTGAATATCTCCATTCTCGTAACATCATTCACGGGGACTTGAAAGGCGTACGAAACCTTCTTGTTTTGAGGGTTGTTTGCTCACTATTCCCAGGCCAACATCCTGATACAAGGGAATGGGACGGCATGTTTGGCTGACTTCGGATTGAGCAATTTTTCCGATGTCACCACCTCCATGAGTACCAACCGGGGCGGGAGTGTCTACTGGATGGCTCCAGAGTTACTTGATCCTGATCAGTTTGAGTTTGAATTCACCCGAACACCAGCCACAGATGTGTACGCTTTTGGCTGCGTGTGTTTTGAGGTAATTTTGTTCCTGCGCATTTGCCGACTCTGAACTTGCACAGCTGTATACGGGGCGCCCACCATTCGCAAATCTTCGTGACGGCGTCGCAGCAATTAAGGTTATTATGGGCGAACGTGCAGTCCGACCGTCCGGGTTGCCAGCTATGTCCGACTTGTTATGGCAGCATGTAACATTGTACTGGGCACACAGTCCGACTACTCGGCCAACGACACTGCAGGTTGTGCAGAACATGTGTTTGCACATTCCATCGCCTCAGCCCCGCACCGAGGGTTTAAATTATTCACTGAACACGCGCATTCAAGGGCAGTTGTCGCAACGACACCCAGTTGTAGTCGATGGTGATGTAGAAGAATTCTTTGGAATTGGAGATAGACCAAACGCGAGTCGATCTCCCTGGAAGTCTGTTATTGTGACTAATCTGGTAAGATCAGCCTCAGCTCTCGCCCAAACACGGTCCCTTTCAGCCGCGACCTGATACTGGAGAAGACGGCGACTTGGCAAACCACGATGGTGGAGACCGGGAACCTGACCGTGATTTCAAGGAGGAATGCAACGACCTCACTCTCAAAATTGGTGCGTTTCTTTCTCATACATCCACTGTTCTTGTCTAGATCTACGCAGCTTTATGTACTGCCGATGCGGCCTGGGCGGATTGGACTCTCATTCTCGATATATGTGACGCCGTTTCATTGGAAGCCCGTGCAGCAGCAGCCGTCCGTAAGCTTCGTCACGCATTCAAGTACGGGGAGCCTGCAGCGCACCTTGCTGCTGCGAGAGTGTGTGCCCACCTCTCGACGTCGAATCAAATCTAACATCATTCAGCTATGGGGCATCTTGCTCCGCCACTCGTCCGAAATTTTTATCAACCAATTCACCTACCGCCCATTCCTCGACACCCTAGAGGACTTCCTCGCCTCGTCCTACACCGCGCCAGTTGTCAGACAGCGCATCATGGACCTTCTTGCGGCCACCGCATACGCCAGTGATTCAAGTGAGCGCTCATTCTCCCCCGTTATCAATCATTTTGAGCTCTGGTAGAAAACAACGCCGGGTTCCGCGACCTCTGGCGACGCGTCAAGCCGCGCGACAAACCCGAAGAGGGCATGCCCTTAGACACCGAAGATGCCATGTTCAACCCGCCACTCCCAGAAGAAGCCGTCCGTGCGGTTCGTCACAAATTCAAGTACGGTGAGCCTGCCGCCCAGCTTGCTGCTGCGAGAGTGTGTACACACCTCTTGATATTGAGTCAAACCTAACATCATTCAGCTATGGGACATCTTGCTCCGCAACTCGTCCGAAATTTTCGTCAATGAATTCACCTCCAGCAAATTCCTCGACACCGTCGAGGACCTTCTGACCTCGTCTCGCACCGCGCCATTCGTCCGAGACCGCGTCATGGGTGTTCTCGCCGCCGCCGCCAGCGCCAGCGGTTCCAGTGAGTGCTCAGTTTCTGGTTCCGAAACTATTTACCTAAACTCTAGCAGAAACAGACGCCAGCTTCCGTAGCCTCTGGCAGCGCGTCAAGCAGGGGGACAAACCTGAAGAGATCCCCTTCGACATTAAAGACCCCACGTTTAATCCATTCCTCCTTGCCGCCCCCTCGGTCACTCCCATCATAGACCCTGACGCCACGGCCATCGCTCCCCCTCCACCACAGCAACACAGACCTAGCGACAATCATTCGGGTGCTAAAAACGATAGCAAGCCGCGTCAGTCACATCGACATCAGATCATTCCGCCCGACGAGGATATGCGGCGGCTGTTCCAGGAGTGCAAGTTTGGTGTGGCGAATGCTAAGCTGTTAACTCAGGCGCTCGTGGCGGCGACACCTGATCGGATGGACGACTTTCTCATCGTGGTGCGTTTTTGTTTCTTTACGGCGACACGAAGACATCGGATAATCGGCAAAGTAGGAATTCCGTAATAAATGTGTGAAATCGCAGGAGCTCATATTTACACAAATCCCATGGGCGTCTGCTGGTGCTGAGCGGAGTCGTGCTGCGAAACATCAGGATGAACGAGAACGCGCACGAACTCGGAAGACAAGCGTGACGTCGATAACGCCACATAATGGGAGTTTGCCTGATTTGTCTCAAGGCGCTGCAACGCAGACGCGCGAGGAGGAGTTGCTGGCGGATTTACTTGCCTCAAACGAATTGCTGATGGAGGCGTTGCGATTGCATGATAATTTGAAGAGGAAGTGGGATAAACGTGTTCCTCCTGATGAGAACACACGCCGACTGTTCGAAGACTGCAAGACCGCTGCTGGGCATGCCAATATGTTGATTCAAGAACTGTTAACAATGAAACCACTCGAACACTTGCACAGTGCTGTCATCGTGGTATGTTAGATCCTCCAAATGCTCCAGTGGAAAATCCTCGTTTCACGCAGGATTCTATTCAGGAATTGCGCAAAAAATGCATGCAGTCGCGTCAATACATATCCTCCCGACTCTCTATGGTGTCGGCATACAATCAGTGGAATGATCCCCCGTCGCCAACCGATCCAGACTTGCCGCTTGACCTCCAGTCAACGTGGGAGAAGAAACTGCGGGGAGATCTATTGGCCGCACACAAATTGTTGATAAAAGCGTTGGAGCTATACGATTATCGGAAGAGGACAGAGCTGGAGAGGGAAGCGGTGAAGTCTGCACCCAGCGCCCTCCACCACGAAAGCCCGTCGCATGATCTGGTTCCCGAGGACGAGGAGTGGCAACGGGACCAGCTCAGTGTCAAGGTGGGTAAGCGGCGTGCACTTTCCCCTGATTGGTATGCGGAAGATGAGGACGGAGGGATGCCGGGGAGTGATGCGGAGAACATTGTCGACGCTTCAGATGACGAGGGAGAAACAATGTCAAAGAAGATGTGGGCGGCGAGGATGCGTCCTGCACCGCAGTACGTGTATGATGCGGTGGCGGAGAGGACGCAGGCGAGGGTTCGGCTAGGACGTGTTAGTCCGCTGACTGTGAATGGGGTACATTGACGGGTTGTACATACGCTACTTGCACTGTTGATTTGCCTCGTTCCAGGCTTAATATTATAACATTTATTTAAAGATAGTTTTTCGCTCACATTTACATATGTGTGCTAGTAGGATAGCGTTCGTGCAACGAATTCAGGGCGTACACCTTATTCTCGGTCACAGTAACAACAGTCGGCACATTGCTGTATCTTCCGTCCGCGAATTGGACAGTTCGGCGACGAATTCACTCGGTTTCGTGCACCCGGACTGCTAGAGAAAGATACCCCCTACAATTCGTTTGCCTTGGGACATCTGACAGCTAGTTTACAAGATGTCTACGTTCGGTGTGAGCCAACTCCTGAAACTTGCCCTCCGAATTAAACCAGAAGTTATTGCGACATCACCTATAGACCAAAATCGAACCCGTCGACAGTGTCGTGCAGGAAATGATCAGAGACGAACCAGTCACGAAAATCAAAGGCAGCTTGATTACAAGCCTATCGAGTTTCAATCAGAGAGGGTTGGTGCGGTGATATTAGTAGTGGAGGGTCACAGTTGAGCACCACCAGTACGTGGTGTTTATTTTCAGGTGCTTCTTGAGGGAGCAGGAGTTGGTGTGCGTTGACGGCTGTTTCGCTCCCTGTCAGTGCGCAACTGCGGAACAGTTGTTCAACTTCATCTCATTGGCAGGAATACTGGCAGATGTTGGTGCAGCGTTCAGGCCAAAATTTGAAGCTCAGTTAGGACAGCTCAATGAAATTTGGCAGATCTGCTGCAATGCTGGCAGAACTTGAGTCTGAATTCCGCGTTGCGCTAGCGCAAGATAGCCCGGGCTCGAGGATCGTAACTGATATTGTTCCTTGGATGGTTGAAATCGATGAGCGGTGATGGAACGGTCGCCCGAGGCTGAGGCCCGGCCGCCCCGAGCCCGCAGGAGTGCGGGTCAAGTGTAGGTTGAAAGACGAAGCGTGTGACCGGTGTGACGTACGTGACCTTGCCTCCGTTCCCCACCTCAACTTAAATCATGATTTGGTTGCGTCGTCCTGGACCGCGCTTTCGACTTCGGACCGCGCTTACTACTCTCGAAACCTCGCATCTCGGGCAAATTGACTAGCCCAGGGCTGACACGTCATTCTGCCGAGTGGCGCACACCTTTTTCTCGCTTTTTGGACGGCCTCAAACGGTAGCGGCGTGAGCACTAGACTCCGGACCCACTTTGCTCGTACATCCCGAGATATGAATCTCGGGCAGGCACTGCAGGAGCCACCGTTCCGACCTACTGCTCCGGATCGAGTCGAAGAACTCGACAGGCTTGAGAGAAAAGCGGTGTTTAATAATAACTTTAAATAGCCAACATCTCTAAACCCTGAAATAATCACCATAACCCATGATCCATCTACAGTCAAGGCTTGATCATCCATCCTACAGCGTTCTATGCAGATGCCGTCAGACTTCTCTCTCTCAAGCGCCTTGACTCCCCATGGCCCCTCCTCCCTCGACGGATGAGTCGATATCTGCCGTCGACCCCTCTTCGCCAGCCGCGACAACTGCTGGTGCGGTCTCTATGTTATCTGAAGTCCATCCGGTAGCCCCGGGATCTTCTATCCGGAGTTTACCCACGAAAATAGTGATATATCAGGTATTCTTTGCTTCTACTGAGTTGCATGGTTTCTGAAGCGAGAGACTCCAGAACATCCTCTCATTACTTCAGGATGTGTGCAGTAAACCAATGCCAAGGTCAGCCGAGACCCATCTACTTATTGCCTTGTGTACATCAGAGCTTGACACAATCTTTCCTATATTGACAGTCACAGTCGAAACGAATCCTCGAGGACACAGGCAACCTTGGATGGCCATCTGGCGTCGATGGGATTTGACAATGTGGTCTCCGGAGTTGTTGCTAGCCTTCAGCATCGAAAAGTATTGCTCGAGGTCAGGATCATGCTATGCTGATGGCCAAATTATTCAGATTGGCTTGTACAGTTTGCTTCTAAGCTCCATCTCGAGAACGATTCAAGGCTCAGGGTGGCCCTACATGCAGATGATGAACGCCTCGCAGCATTTATTGTGTCCATTTTGGTCTCCAAATCTGCTCAGCAAACCGTACTAGCATTGGAAGGAAATTACGCCCAGGACTTCCTCGATGTCGTGCAGGATGTACGTCCCCACACCATCTCGCTTCCTCGGTCTGAAATTTTGTCCGCTCTATAGACTCTCAACCGTGGCTTCCTTATGGCACCAGACCACAGCCGCCACGCCCGTCGCATCGTGCGGAAGCTCTCGGAGACCTGCGATAAATTGCCCTCTTCCCTCTTTATCACCGGTGTCACTCACAGAGACGAGCATCCTACCTTTGCTGGCGCGTTTGGGGACATTTACCGCGCCACGCATGAAAACAAAATCGTCGCCTTAAAACACATGCGACATTTCATCCAGAGCTCCATTCCGGAAATACGAGAGATTCGATTGGTGAGGTCTTTCTCTACACTCGGTTGACCAGTTCCTATCCGCCGCTCGGTTCGATCTCTAAACGCACAACTTGCAGAAACTCTGCCGCGAAGCCCTCGTATGGCAAGATCTACGTCACCCACACATATTACCCTTCCTCGGGATTGACAGGGACAGCTTTCCTTCCTCTCTTTGCGCAGTTTCTCCGTGGATGCAGCATGGAACGATTTTGAGATACTTGCAGGATCACGGGCGTGGCAACCTCGATAAATTGGTGCGTTGGGCTTCTGATTGATTTCCCTCGCTCACTCATCATCGGCGCAGCTGTACGAAGTCGCACAAGGCCTCGAGTATCTACACTCGTGCGGCGTTGTACATGGCGATTTACGCGGAGTACGTCCTCTGTTTTCCGTTCCGCGTGGAACACGCAGAGTGACTGATTGCTCTTCAGGCAAACATCCTTATTACGGAATCATGGACTGCCTGCCTTGCAGACTTTGGATTGAGTGTCTTCGCCAATGCCGCCACAACCTCAATGCACACTTCCTCTGCGCGGGCCGGCAGTTTGTACTGGATGGCGCCAGAACTCATTGACCCTGGTCGCTTCGGGTGCAAATTTGTGCGAACGAAAGCTAGCGATGTGTTTGCGTATGGGTGTGTTTGCTTCGAAGTGCGTTCTCGCTTGATGGACGAGAAGGTTGCTAAACGCACCTCAGCTGTATTCCGGCCAACCTCCATTCGGCGAACTATCGCAAGCTGCTGCTCTACTGCGCATTGTCAATGGTGAACGCCCGGCACGACCCAGTTGTTCCCCGCCGATATCTGACTCTCTGTGGCAACATATCAATTCGTACTGGGCGGAAAGGGCCTCGATACGACCTGTCACGGAAGTTGTTGTTCGAGAGATGATGTTTCCGCCATCGACGAGCAGTAGACCGACGAAAACCTTGCGGCGGCTACCGCCAATTCCCACAGAGCTCATTGCTGTCTCGCCTGTAGCATCCGAGCCTGAGCCGATCAACTCTCCTCCAGCAAGCTCTCAGCTAGTGTTCTTCCCATCACCACCGCCATCTTCGTCGCCTCCCTCTACCTCCACCTCTTCCTCACTCCCGCTGTATGTCTCCCCACAAGGCTCTCCTCCCGGCTATGATCCCGCGAACGCCCAGCGCGTCGAACTTACGCCCTTCAAACTCGCGCAGATGGAGAAGGCTCGGGAGTTGGGTCCCACGCGGGAGCTCGATCTCGGACACATTATGAAACTTGTTAGGAATGCCTCTTCAAGGACGTTGCTCAACCAGACCGTTGTTTTGACCGAGGGCATTCAATCGCTCTTCGATAAAGCGCGGCAGAGGGAGATCACTCGGGTGAGTTGCCTCTCTTACTTTAGCATGCAGACGAATACTGACCTTACTCAAAGCACGAGAATTTCGCAAAGCAGCTGGTCGATTACTCTGGTGCTGGACGGTTACGTGATCAGGAGGCTGTCTGGAATCACAAGGGATCGGGAAAAGAGAGCCCAGAACCTATGGCAAATCCTCCATCTTTTCCTCCTGATCACTTTGTAATCATTCAATTGCAGGATCCGGATGAGATAATCACACTCCCCGAATTCGTCAAGGAGGCGGTCCCGCCCCATGTTTTCCTCAATGACGAGGATGGAGTTGACACAACTCCAGTAGTTGAAGGACCACCGCCACAGGTTCCTCCGAAAACCCCTCCTCGTCCACGCCGTCCGACTCTACCTTGGTTGCGGATCTCCCCTTCTCTATCCTCATTCCGATATCAACTCGGTGCCAAGTCTGCCTCCTCCATTCGTTCGTTTTCATTACCCCCCTCTATGATGTTTGTGTTGATCCAGTCGAGTAGCTCTAGCGAACAAAGACGAGACTATCGTGAGCGCCGCTCCAAAATCGTCGGCATCACCTCTGCATCGCCGTCTACGCTCCGCTTCATTCAAGAAATTGCTGGGCTTGCAGGACAGTGCGGTCAAAACTCCTCTCACTGAAAGTGCCGAGGACGTTTTCACTGTTAGTGGTGAGTACTATATGTTTTGCCGTTCTTCTCTTGCCAAACTCGGTGTCCTCGTCTTCATAGCAACCGACTCGGCTCTGCCGCGAGGGCTCTGGCAGCGTCTACGGTCACCTGTAGTCGTCGATGCGGACGATAGCCAGTCGAACCTGTCGTTCTTCGCTGGCCGTCCGTCAGAATACGGGATACTTGGCATAACATCTGATACTCCACTGCGGGCGTATAACACCGATGAACCATCAGCTCCTACCATTGGCCCAGAAGCAGCCAACGTTCAACTAGAGGCCCTCGTTGATCAAGCGGTGCCCGAACAAACCCAGTCGACAGTGTCAGAAGCAGAACCTACACCGCGCGATGAAGACATGTGGCGACTTTACGAGTGCAAATTTGGCACCACAAACGCGACGAATCTTACGGAGGCACTTGCGCGGACGCCACCTGAGAGCATCCTTGAGAATCCTGCAATCGAGGTTCGTTGTAGAGCTAGTCCACGGTGCTTCCTAATCATGCCTGCCCTTCACCGATTCAGAAATTGTACAAAGCTTGTCTCGAGTCGCAGGAGGTGGTATTTGCGCAGATTCCGTGGGCATCAGCTAGCGCGGAGCGTAGTCGTGCTGCAAAGGACAGTGTGGTGGACAGCGAAAAGACGACCCTTGATCCCCCGGTATTGACCTGGCAGGAGGAACTTCTTCTAGACATGCTGGCCACCAACGAAGCCTTGTTAGCCTCCCTCAGCATCTATGAGAACCTCAGTCGCGCAGCTGTACGCCGTAAGGTGGAAGTGCGTTTGTGAATTCCGAACCTTTTAAAATTGTTCATCGAGTGTTTACAGACTCGACGGCGGGCGAGGAAGAAGGCGAATGGTGCGCGAGCAGGGAAAGCATCGCGTAGTCCTGGACCCCCGCCTGACGGTGCTCCACCTTCTGTGCCTCATGCGCAGCATGCTCAGCCCATCGCTGTTGATGAAAGGCCCCAGCACGGAACCCGGGTGAGAGCTATCAAGGATTGTACGTCGTTGCCTCCACAGTTTGTCCTATGCTGACTGGATCTTTCAAGTTTCCGGTGATCCAGACGATCCAGAGGAAATATCATTCAGTGTAGGAGATATCTTCCGCATTGTTGACACCCAAGGAGATTGGTGGACAGTCGAAGACGCGGCTGGTTCCGCTGCAGGTATGCTCTTTCTCTTCTCTTCACACTCCCCACCGGCTCATAATTCGTAGTCGCATCGTCAGATCACTTTTGTATTGTTGCTAGTGAACCGCCGTCACTTCGCAGCCCTAGATCCTCGACTGGTCCTAGTGTGTTCATTTCCCTCACTTGACTCGATCAGCATCCAAACGGCTCATCAGGCACCTCTTCGGAACGCGCAAGATCATTCAGCCAGGAGGACATATTCGAAGCAATTGCTGAACAAGCGCAAATGTGGAAGAACGAGCAACTCGATGAGTCCAGTGGCGGTGTTAGGCCGTCTGGTACCTTCGGGGACAAAGCTCGGGCTTTGTACGACTGTATGTGGCTGAGTGGCTTCTAATAAGTCTGGCTGATGATTTTTTTTTCGCCAGACACTGCCGACGTAGATGATCCACGAGAGCTTTCGTTTCGGCAGGGCGAAATTCTGGATATCGCTGACAAACGATCAGATTGGTGGCCTGTTCGAAATGCCTTAGGGATGGTTGGCAGTAAGTTGTCTTGTGTATGATAACGATTGGATTCCCTATTGAAGTTGCATCTGCAGTTGCGCCATCCAATTATCTTCGGCTTATTATCTGATTTCTGGGCTGTTATTTGGCTGGCAAATGTAACATATCTTTTCACCGCATCCTCTTAGACTTACACGTCCGACTCTGTTGTATACCTATCGCACGCTGTATATATCATCAATCACAAAGCATTCCATCGACCGAGATACGCACAATCAAGATTTTTCTTGACGCGGGCCGCGTCCAAACTTGGACCACGTTTGCTATGTTCTCACGGTTCGTTTTTTTTTTCTGGGCGTTTGACTAACGTTTCTCAGTTCCGCAGATGCCTTCTGAGTCGTCCGCATGATTTTCTGGCTGTTAACCAGACGTTGCCGGGGAAGGATAAGTCAGGATAATATTTGCCAGCTAGGTCCCCTTTCGGAACGTGCCGGTTTGTAGCGTACAATACATCGGCCTCAATAAATGTACTGTGCTACGCCATTACCCCTTCCCGTCGACGAGCTCGCCGCATTTAAGGCTGTAGATCTTCGGGTTGGCAGTAACAACCAAGGTGAACTGACCTTTTTTCTGTTCGGTGCCACCCGGCTCAACTCTCCTTGTACATCTCCAAAACACTACCCTACTCATCACCATGCATGCAGCTCCTTCGTGAAAGGAGTCTGGCTGGCCATTAGAAAGGCAGGATAGACGGATAAAACCACTTGGGGCTTGGTCCGAGTTCTCCTCCCAAGCACAAATCCCCGTCCTCCACCATACTTCCACGATGATCTACACAGTCGAGAGCTAGCATCGGATATCCAGGAGCAGCATCAAAGAGGTTCCAGGGAAAGGTTCCACAGCATTGAAAGTGACAGTATCACCAGAGTGGTGACTTCGAAAAATCACCAGGCCTGATAGAGATAGCAGTAGAGTGCACCAGTAGCATAGAAACATAGATAGTTAGTAGCAGTAGACGGATGAATCTATTGGGTTCGAGAAACCCTCCCATATAAGGAAATTTCTGAGAAACCCGCGGACAATCCTTAAGAAACCCCAGGTTGCCGCACCGGCAAACTGAGGCTGGGCGAGGCTGGTTGGAGAACATTTTGTAAATGAAGAAGTGCAATAGAAGCTTAGACACATACTGGAATAAATTCAAGTGCATCCAAGCGTTAAGGAGGGTCTTGCGAGCGTTAACTGGCCTTGCCGTACATTGCCGCACATTTGATGTTGGTCCCATCACCCTTGGCAAGAGCGCAACGACAGTGGTGTATGCTGAGGCCCAAACTACAGCTGCGTGTTGAGAGTGGGTCCTTGACCTACTCTAATAAGACCCTTAGTCAGAGTTTTTTGAGATTGTTGATTGTTAAATCTAACTAGGCCGCTCTAAAGGGCAATTTCGGCACTACGGCCGGCGCAGACAGTAGTTCCATTGAATATCTGAATGTCGTACTTTCAGACGCGTAAAAATATCCAGGAACTGAACAAAAAAAGTAGTTCTCAACTGCTTTCTTGTAACTCGAACCACTGTGGGCTTGTTTTGGGCTGAGAAAATTCATGCCGGGAACTCGGCCGTCGGCTAGCATCAGTTCCGGGGGCGGGGTTCCTTCGAGAAACCCGGCTTCTGAATAACTTTCGAATTACGACAGGGGTTTCTCGAGAAACCGGGTTTCCCAGTAGATTAATCCTAAGTAGATCGTCCAAGGAGGAAATGCCATTTGGAAGCCAGATCTCAAGGAAGCTCAGCTATGTTTCGTTCTGAGGCCTCTGATCTCATCCCCTCTCTCAAGCGCTCGTTTACCCTCCAACCACAACATTGCCTCTGATAGAATAGAACTATTTTCAGATCCCTTTCCCGAGAGCTACCGGAAACGCACCTTTATACGTCCTAGGCACGATTTGACGTTGCGGGACAGCGGAAACAGGGTCGTCGCGGCACCATGTGAAACGAAATTCGTTCGTAGTAATTTCGTTGCCTGTTTGAACATCAACAACGTTCGCCGTGACGCCGACGTGCTGTAAGTAATCAGTCCTGAGGAGTGTCGCTTAACGAAAGTATACATACGCACCACAATGAGAGGAAATTCCTCGGACGAGGTAGAGTGCAAAACATGTGAAGTCAATCGGAGAATAGAGCCAATGGGAACGGGTTGAGCGAAAGCGATGCCATCGAGAGAAAGAAATCGAACATGGCCTCCTCGCATGAACAGACTAGCATTCGAGAATCCCAGCTGGAGCTAGCTCAATGAACGTAGGTTTATGACCGCGAAGCACTTGCCTCGTATGCCAATCGCATCAAATATCCACCGAAGATTTTCTGGTGGATACTTGGTTCGTATTCATCAGAGCAGACAATGGGTGGAATAGTGAACGACCTTACTTGCGTTCCTGCGGAAACATGAGCATAGTTTTCTCTACTTTTGTATCCCCCATCCAAACGCGTTGATCAGAGCGATTATTTTCTCCGTGTTTGAGGAAAAACGAATGAAGGAATTCTGCTTCAGTTGAACTCGGAGGTACACGGGAGAGGGAACGAAGAGCTTGGGATTGTCGGCGTTTCTTCATATCTGTCGATGTGAAATCAATGGGATAAACCAATGAAATGACGAAGTTGAACCTTCGCCCATGGTGTGTAATGCTTGCTCTTCCGGTGTGGATATAATGAGTGGGTGGACGTTTCGAGCTCGGTGAGTTACCGCATCTCGACAAACCATTGAGAAACGACCTGACGACGGTTCAATCGAACATAAATTATCGAAGAATGAATAGCTACCTAGCATCACCGTCTCATCTTCCCCGCGACTGCCAATCGTTTCCATCTTGACCGCAACTTCCATGGAAGAGCTGCCCGTGTATATTACCTGTCCGCTTAATCGGAGGTCACAAGAAGGGTTGAGAGGTGGAAGCACGTCTAAACTGAGCAAACTAAATCGACGCATGGTCGCTACAGCACACTACAACACGCACCGGTCGACAGAAGCTGTAACAATGTAGAATCCTCGATCCTCAATCTTCCCGAGGCTATCGACTCGCGGACCAAGCATATGTTTGTACGAGATTGAACCAGCGAGAGAGTCGAGATGTTCCATGAGCCTTGGAGCAAGATTGGATTGGAAGAGTTAATAGGAAGGGGGAGAGCAGAACATTACTTACTTTCCAGTACGTATTCCGCCACGGACATTCGTATATTTCTCAAGAAGCTTCGGGGAGGAGCTAAATGGCAGAACGACTTCACAATACGAATCATGCATGTTGCGGGGAGTGAGTGGATCGTTATTCGTATGTTGAGCTTCTTCGACAGCCCGAGTCGAAGGAGCCTTGTGTGAGTCGTGTAAGATGGATTCCGCCCATAATTCGGGAACGCGTAGCGGCAAAACACTAGAACATTTACTTAATCAAGACTCTTATAGCGGACCACCCGAATCAACTGACGTGTTGTAGGCCGGATCAGCCTTCATTCCTGTTCATTCCTCAATAAATTATCCAGTACCGCATGAGTAATATTCCTCGCTCACGGACGGCGGTAAGAAGTTGGTCCATAGAATTGACATCCTGAGTCTCTTTTGCGACTGAATTCGGTAGGTTTTGCTGCTTCCGAATGGTGGAAGCGAAGTTTCTGACGGTGTATTTCAAGTGTAGTTGGACGCCGCCAAGTAAGTTCAGTCTGCGGCCCAATGAGCCAGACATAGTGAGGAAGTTGAGTGGAAGAGTTCGGGACGAAGCCGGGTCACGCATGTGACATATCGTGACGCTACGGTTCAACTTTTTCGTCCAAGTCGTGCGCATTGCGCTCGGCCTCTGCCGGCTCAGTTTCCCAAATGTTATTGCAAATTAGCATCGTCTAGTCACTGCAGTGATAACTCAACATCGTCTGGGCACTGCTTGAAGCCACTCGCCTCAAAGCGGACCGGCCCGGGTTGGAGGCTCTAACTTGAACGTAGGATCAAGATTCAAGCAAAGACTTCCGCCAGCTCGGCCATAAAATATTGTGTCATCTGAGGAGCTTGTACGCGCAACACCGAGGGTGACACGGGGATTACATTGGCAAAACAAATCTGACACCCGTTATAACTCCCTTACTCCTGCTCTTACGCACCGGGCTGCAGTTCACTACATTGGCGGTACACGACACTATCCGACAGAGAAGCTTCAAGTTGGCTCAATGAACGTTTTGAACCACACCCGAAATTGCATTCGAAGCCATCTTTACCGGCAGTCACACTGGCGCGAGCTCATGTTGAGTTCCTACAGTTCAAGTCTTTCGTTTTGTGAAAATCGGGCGGCGCGCGGCGCAACCAAGACGCTACGTGCCTGATCTCAATGGCTTGCGTTGTTACTTGATCGTCTTCGACACAATCGATTTTATGCTTCCGATATTCGACATCTTGCATGACTTCTCGGGTGCCGGCGGCTAATTCGACTACTCACAGTCATCCCATGCTCGACAGAACATGATACGAACGTGTTTGATTTTGGCCCAAAAACATGGAGGGTGAAATTTGCCGCACTTCAGGTCAGTCCTTCGCCCTGGCGTCTCGGAAAGAATGGGTGACTCGGAGTCCCCGGTTGAAACACTTCTGGGCAATTTATTTTCCCAATCTGTCATTTCAACGCTGATGAGTCATGTAGATCAACTGAAGTCTGACGGTCTACTTATCTTCCGTGAGCAAGACCGGTGAGCTGAGTTCTCGAAATTGCCCAGTGATACATTCTGGACAAGACTCAGGACAATATTAAGCCCAGCATGGTCCCGTTCCTGGTACATTCATGTGTGCTTCACAGAAGTGGCCGCCGACTTTTGGAACCATATGCCGCTCTCGGTACTAGGACGATTATCGTGTGTTCAACTTCTTGTACTGGGATGATCGGCTAAACGGAATGAATTCTATTTTCGAGTATCAGGCTGTTTCAAGCAATCTATTTTTTTCTCAGAGCGATCTTCTTCGCATTTGATTGAGCCCCAGACCGCCCCGGGCTCCCAGCTCAATGATTCGCAAGTACTTACGGCAAGTTCAATTCATTAGTTGATTCATGATTGTCCGGAACAGTTCGACTTGGGACCGCTTGCGACGCGAGCCTTCCTGAATGAAAGATATCCGGATCCTCATCCATTCTCCAGGCTCAGACACACCGGTAAAATCACATCCCTTGGCAACGTCTGGTAGCGTTCAGGATGTCTGTTCCGACCTCCCGAACAACCCCGAATAGCCCGAGCTCGTGATAATCTTTGCCGGTGCGTAAAAAAAGTTTTATGGTCGTGTGCATAGATTGAAACGTTCCGCGCGTGCAGGCAGTAGTAAGCGACAGTGGGGTGGTTAAGCGATGACCCACACCGTGATCATGATCCTTTTGTTTTTTGGATCGCATCCATGCATGAGTTGAGGTTCGCAATCTTCGCTTAACGCACCATTTGTCAATTCGCTATTTGCCTCACGGAGAATTATGATCCAGGCCGCCGTCCAATTTTGAAAGTGGGGGTGTTTCAGGGTGGGACCCATAAGGACCCACCCAACCAACAGTTTTGCAACATTCAAGTTATGATATAAGTACTTTTGATCATCTTTGAGGCAGACGAATGGCAAAGGAATTGAGTTTCGCCCCACACTTGACATTCCTTATACTATGATTCATGAAATCGTTCGGCGGACCTTCATCTCGTCCAACTTGTCCTCTGCAAGTAGCAGTTCAACGTTCAACTTTCTTTCGGCCGAACTTTGGAAAACACATCGGCCGATGAGAGTTCCCCAAATGGAAGTTCCGCAACTTCAAGCAGTGACATCACGAAAAGTGTCAACGACTTGAACGAAGCAACGACCATGTCTTCCCCGCTCATCGACTGGACAGCAGCGCAGTTATCTGCCCTTTACTCACCTAAGCATACGGCCCCGAACGAATCACCCAAACTCGATCTCGACCTCAGCGCATTCGCCCCGGATGCAGAGATCCGCCTCAACCACGCGAAAGTAGAGTTGAAGAAGGAGTTTCTGGCGTTCGTAGAAAGTCGAAGGTCGGTGACAGCCGGGGTAGAATGTCAGATGGACGATGTAGTCGAGACTGCTGTGCAGGAAGGGAACGATGCGGTGCGGCTTCGACTTGCAACTGAGTTGATTGGTAGATCTCAGCTGAATGGTGCTCAGGCTGGAAAGATTGTCGCGGGGAAGGCGACACTGGTTCGGACGCACCCTTTTCTGATGAGAGCGGCACCGATGAAGACCCAAACGATACTCATATTCAGCGCAAAGTGAGTTGGAGTTGAATTTTCCTTGGGTACATATCATTTTGAGCTGGTTCTGCGAAGAATTCAAGAGAGCGGGGGTCAAAGGCAGATTGTAGAGCTCTTTCAGACTGCGGTGGATAAGCCGGTACAGATAAAGCTGCAGACTCCTCGAGTCGACGCGAGCGAATTGTAAAGCAATCTTGAGTTTCTTTCTTCTTGTTCATTCTGTAAATCGCCCCGGAGAAAAATCATCTTTCCTCACAATAGGCACTAGTCGTCGGACATCGGAGGTCTCTTTCAAGATTCAGATGAATTTTACCAAAGGGGTCAATTCAATCTCCGACTTCTTCTCGTACTCCTTTCCTTCTTCTTTCGACGACACGAGGTCTTCCGTTTTGGGACGATATTTGAACTCTAAAGTATCGCGGGAGAGCCCCTATTGGTTCTTGTCTTCTAATCTTTCAGCTAGGAATTCGAAGACATTGAACTCTGTTGATCTGCCCTGGCTGGCTGGAGCTCGAACGAAACGGTGCGTGTGTCCATATCCATAATCGTTCTCAATTTTCCCTCGCGATTGGGCGATTGGAGCCAACACGAATAAGTGAGTCGTAGTGCACAGTGACTCGCCTCCCAAATTCTCCTCAAATGAAATGAAAATGAAAAAGGGCGGCGTCAAACGAAGGAAGAATTGCGGTACCGAGCTCGTTCGAGGTGAGTAAGTCATGTTCATTGCCTTTCCAGGTTTTTACTGGCTTCGAACTTCGACTTCCTGCTACCGGCGATTGCCGGTCCCGGAGGAGCGCATTTCTCCTGGACAACGAATCTCGATTTCTTTTTCTCTACGGGTGTGGAGGGAGAAGGTTATCGGTCACAGTTCATTCTGTTCGAGATCGTTTTGGTCGTCTGAAGCCCCCACCGCACAAGATGGAGGTTTTACCGGATTTATTTCATTTCGGGCTGGCTGGGGACCCGACGCCGCGCCCGATGTAGCGCTCGCAGGTGAGTGGTAGATGAGTGCCTGCTTGGTTAAATTAGTGAAGCCTCCACAGTTGAAAGCGACTATGGCCATTGACTACCTTCGCCAAATACCACTACTTTTTGAACTACGCAATCGTGGATCGCGGCACTCCACTCACTCGTCACTCGTTTTTCTGACCACTGGTAGCTTCTGATTCTCGATTTTTGAGGCGTTCTGGAGCGGTCTGACTCCGCATGTCTGTTGGTTCGTCCTCCACTCGATGCAAAGACATTATTTCATTCAAATCATTTACATTCCGCTACTCTTTGCTGGCACATTTATTGCAGCTCTTGGTTCATTCCTGCGACGTCTCGATGCACTCTGAAACTGCCGATGTGGACCCACAGGCTCGCCGATACTAAACCTTTAACATGGAGATTTGACAGTCACAAGCCGTTACTATGTATCTCATCAAACTCATTCGCTCTTGTATCTAGCCAGGCGTTACACTTCGCCGGAGAGTCAGCTCTTTTTTTCGCCCCGAACCATTGATTCCGACCCAGAGTGCTCTCTTCGCCACCTTGCGGCCTGCCGTTCCAGGTCCTGATTAGTTCTATCAGTCTCACAGCGTCAAGCCGTTCCTCGTTTCGGAACACAATCCCCGTCAACCACTGGTCTGCCACCTCCTTGTCGGCGATGTTCATTCTCTGTCAAATCTACGGTAACAGTCGTGTCGTTCTATTAGTTGGATTGGTTCATCTCAAATGGTTCCGCACACAGCTGTTTCAACTTTCATTTGATTATGTAGCTCAATGTGTTTCAGACGCGCCGCCGCCAGTGTGCGACGCAATATCTTTCATAAGTATATCGACTGCTTACACGCCGGGAACAATCTAGGTCTTCATTCATTTGCGAGTTACGAGTGGATTGGACCGGCTGCTCCCGACGGTTGACTTGGGACGGTGACGCGCGGCACTCGTCGACACTTCAAGTAGCATTAACCTGAGTATGTTCATTCGTGGTTGAATTTTCCTTCCTGATACGGCAATGTTCAAAATTTTTCCTGCAGAAGTTTCGATGCCGCCAAGCCTCGGTCCAAGCTAAAGTATGCTACCCAAACTTCTCTGAATTGTCGGAAATGCCTCGCATAAATACCACGCGACGCGCGTCGTAAGCGATGTCTCCCCGGCCGTCTCCACCGTGCACGCGGATTAAGCGACGCGTATACGCGCTACCGGTCCGGCGTCGGCTGGCGTCGGTGTCTTAGTCGGTGACTCGGTCGCGGATTCGTGGGAACGGAAGTGAGCGGGGATTTCCAGGATGGGGATGAATGTCGTATCGCGGCGTGCAACCGACCGTCATCGCAGATCTCCTCCGCTTCAAAAGTTCAAGTACGGACTGATCCTCCCGACCCTGCAGACCGTGACACTCCACAGCGATGCCACGCTCGAATCTCTCCCCGTGTTTCTGTTCTCTGAGCTCAGCGTCCGACGTGTGCCCGCCATGCGCCGTTCGTTGACGGGTGCCATGTTCGTTTCATTATTGCGGCGTGCGCTGGACATATTGATTTTTCTTTGAAGTTGGTGTTTTTTGGGTCAAAATTTCGAGCCTGTTCCACCCGCCAGCAGCTGCTTGATAGCATTTTTTATGATTAGCGTTTAGACCTCCCGCGCGCCCTCAGGCTGCTCTCTTCGTCGGCTGCGTTTCGGGGCGCGGTCAGTCGCGCCGCCGCCGTTGTCTGCCGTTGTCCACAGTCCGCTGATGGCGGTGTGGCTGAATCCTTTCTTGACTTTTCATGTGTGTGCGCCACACGACACGATCCGCGACGCGTAGGGAAGTAGAAGAAGCGAAGCAAGGGACGGCGAGGCGACGGACGGACGGAGCGGGGTTTAGAAATTTTAGGTTTTCGCTGACGGCTCCGGTTCCCTGGCAACGACAGTCCCAGATTCAGCAATAATTATTCCGAAAACCGAAAGCTCTCTTCTGGCTTGCGGCTCCAACTTTTTTCTTTGTCGACAGCGCGTACTTACGGAGCGGGAATACGACACTCGGTGAAAGGGCGTGATCTGGTTGACGCGGGCACACGATTGCGTCGGTGCTCCTGGGCGGTCGGAGGCGGGCGTCAATCAGGTTCGGGGATCGCGCTCCAATGGGACTGTGAGCCAGGGAATGAATTAAAAAAACGTCAAGGCGCAGTGCGGGCCGTTGTCCTGATAACGCAGTTAGGAGGAGCGCCAGCGAAGCGAAGCGGACTTTGTGGGCGTAATAAACGGGACTTGGTGATCGGTTGTACAAGGAGATAGATTCAGTGACGCAACGGTGAAAAAAAATGTTTTCGAGGTAGCCAGAAAGAAGAAAAAATGGGAATAAATTGGATATGAGCATATCGGACTATTTGAGCAGCGGATATGGGGCCGCTGAGTTGTTGAAGCGAGGAGAAGAGAGGAATTCGAACTGTTGTTGATGGTTGTTTTGCCACCAGCTCGGTGTTTCAAATGCACGTGACTTGTTACCGGGTTTCTCTGGATCTCTTGTCGACTTGATACGGTTGTGCAATGTTCAATTTCCGAATTATGTGTTCAATACGGCAGCTCTCAACGGAGATTCACAAAGGCCACATATATAACGCAGAGTTAAAATCCACAGGAATCGACTAATTATACAGGCAAGAAGGGGCTACTTTGGGTTGCTTCTCCTGCTGCGCTGTCACTTCTTTATTACTTCTGGGGCAGTCCTTCTGGTTCCGCCAGCTTCTTGACTTCTCTCAGATAATGCTACGATCCTCACTAAATTCAATCCGCTATAATAATAATGCCTTGGCCGACCAGAATACCCCACCAATCCTCGCCCCAATGCCCGCCCCCTCCAAAACCAACTTTGACACCGTTCTGCAGCGTCTTCACCGTCTCTCCATCTCCACCACCGCTGTAGAGCCTCGCTCGCCTCTCTCCCCGCTTGGCCCGCCTTTCTCTTACTCTGACGCGAAACCTCCTGCTGTTGAAAATTACGCGCCACGACCAGCACCCGCCTTCGATCTTTCTCCGCAATCCTCCGTCTCTTCCTCGTGCAGCGACTACAGCTCTGGCCGTGATTCGTTTGACGCGTTTGTCCGAACGCAGTCCAGGGTCGTAAAGGTTGGTGACCACTTTTTATTCGCGTTTCACCGTATTACAGTGTGAATGATTTACACTGTGTAGATCTTCAACCTACCTCCGGCACCTCACTTGTTCTTGGCCTCCATTTTCTCACAACATGTGCGTATAGAGCAAAAAAAACTTCCGCTGTTTCGATCGACGTCGTGCTTATATGTTACTTAGGGACTCGCTCCAGCAACAATGTGGATTTCGCGTGTGCCGACAGCAGATCAGAGTGTTTGGGCGGTATTTCAAACCCATCGTGAAGTACGTTATATCTATGTTCCGAACTACCTCGGCGATGGCCTCGATTTGGACGATGTGCGGTGGGCGCTCTCGGCGCCGGCCACGTGATCGCCGCGTTCCTGGCAACCGCGACGACGACGCGCACAGCACCCGAACCGTGGGTGCGCCGAACGCGCTTTACTCCGCCCAGCTTTCAAAATTCTATATCAATCCCATACCATGCTCACGTCATTTTCTCTTTTTCCCATTCTTTCTTTGTTACATATAGGCCTGTGCTGCCCTTGCTCTTTCCTCTCCTCGCATGGCCGTCGCCGCTGCCCTCGAATCCGACCTCGACCCGTTCAACCTCCAACGCCTCGATGCTGTTGTACGTCAAGCTTAACGTGGCTATTCGGTTTCAAAATAGCTCATGTCGTTTATGCACTAGCTCCCTCAACTAACCCCTCAACGCGCCTTTTCCCTGGACTCTGCGACGTCGGCCTTGCAAGGCTACGTTGGACCGCCGGCCCCGATCGTTCCTGAGGTCGAATATACACTCTCGAGCAATCCTCCGAATCCACGCACGAGTTTCCGCCTTGGTGATTGGATGTGCGTCCTCTTTCGTCTTGTCTTGCTCTTTGTTTTTCTCCTCTCCATTCCTCATCGCGGGCCCCGACCCGGTCATTGCAAATGGCCATGGCCAACAGACCCATCATCTGATTTCCCAAAATCGCGATGTGTCCGATTTCCATTTTGCTCGGGTGCAGTCCACAACTCTTGCACCGCTTTTCCTTTCAATTTCTCGTTGCGGCATCTCGTATCCGTCATCTTCCCCATTCGTCTCTCCAGTTTCGAACAAATTTCACATGCTGACTTCGAGATCCTCCCAGATGTCGCGCGCAGAACTGTGCAGCCCACAATTTTGGGTGAGTTTTGTTCTCTTTCAAGTTCCGATTCTCCGTTTGTGTTCCAGCCTTTGTTAGGCTTTTTCAATTTCCTTTTTCCATTCCTTCCATTCGATTATATGACATCAAGACGAAATACTCTACTTGATATACGATACGAGTTACTTTTGCTATATATAAGCATGGTACTCTGCCCCGCATCCTTTCCCTTCGTGTCTTCCACCTCTCAGACAGACAACATGCTGACCGACGCGTTCCCTTGCATGGTTCTTCACAGACGTAACTTGTCATGTATTGGCTGCGGGTGCCCTCGTTCTCCCACCGCCACCGCCAACCTTGACAGCAGCATCGCACAATCGCCTCACCAGCATCAATTTTCCTCTTCATCCTCTTCGTCTTTGTCGGCATTCCAGTCGACCCCCCGCCCCCAGCTTTCGCCGCGTTTCGCCAACAGTATGCAACAGCAGCCGTATTCCCCCGCGAACGTCTCTCCTACGAGCTTTGGTTTCGCTCAGCAGCAGCAGCAGCACGCGCCGTATCCCCACCAACGCGTCCCTCAACAACAACACGCGATCAATCTCCCGCCTCCGTTGTTGCCCTCGACCAGCGCCAGCGCGAGTCAGCAACAGCAGCCGCACCTCCCACCACCTACCCACGCGCACCCGCTTCTCACTCCGTCCGGCCGCGCCTTCGCCGTCGGCGGCAAGGTGCAGAATATCTCGAGCGATCCTCTGTCGCCCTGTATCATGTATTGGCCTGATAACGAGCCGTTCCCGGACCAGGGCCAGATTAGGCCGAGCGGGCTTGTCGGGGTACCGGTGAGTCTCGGATTTGTCTTACTCGTGTCGTGTCCCGTGCTTTATTCTATACGTTCATCCAAGTCATTTTCTTGGTTTGCTCGCGGGTGATAGATCTTCCATCGAGAAGGACCCTTATTTTATTTCCTAATTCCTACCGACCCTCGTTTTCTTCGTCATCTTCTTGCTTATTCGTTTGACGATACTGACTCGGACTGTTCCCTCCACAGCAGCCTCCGATTTTGAATACTGGGAACCGAGGGCCGATTTCACATGTACGTCGTTTGATCTCTTCCTTTCGATATCGTTCTGACACGTCTTTTCTTCCTTCCTTCCAGCAACCGGGTGACTGGATTTGCTTGAAGTGCAATTATCTGAACTGGAGAAGAAGGAAGGTCTGCCAGACGTGTCTCCCTTGTAAGGCGATCACCCATCGACGAGTCCGTTTCGTGCTTAACATATGAACCCTAGATGCGGAGGGAAACGGTGATTCCATCTCGGCTGCTGTGCAGGCGGAACGGATCGCCCTCCTTACGTCCGTCCTCACGCAGACACGCTTGGCCTCAGCCTCCGCGTCGCCGCCGCATCCCAGCCTCCCTCGTTCTCACTCCACCACACCCGCCCACCCCCATCGCGCCTTCGTCGACCTCTCGCCCCCGCCACCGCGCCCGCAACAGCTCCCCGCCTCTCGCGCGCCTGTGCACCGCTCGCAGTCGCACAGCGAGCTCGGGAGCCACGCGTATGGTCACCCCATCTACCAGACTGGCGGTCAGCAACAACCTCACCTCGGCCCGCGCCACAGCTTGCAGCACCACCCGAGTCCGCTCAGCGGACAGCGCACCCTCTCCGGCTCTGCGGTCTTGGACGCGATGCGTGTAGGTGCATGCAGCCCTGTGAACGTCCACGCACCTGCGCCGCTCCTGCCTTCGTTCCTGCAGGACATCGTCCAGTCCCCGGCGCTCTCGCCCTCGTCGACGTCGTCTGCGGATCTGTCGTTGGAGGAGGAGTATGAGTACGAGGTGGAGGGGGACAGCTTGCCGCCGTCGTCGACCCGGTCGTCGTTCTCTCAGCAGCAGGCTGCGGAAGCGTCGCCGCTCGCGAATATTTGGCGGCTCGATGGGGAGGAAAGCAAGTCGTTGGTTGCGGCGTTCCCGCTTGCGCGGCAGGAACTCATCATGCGCAGTGGGAGCGGGAGCGCAAGCAGTAGTAGGAATCCGAGCTTAGAGCGTCTGCGGGCGCATGCTTTTTCGTCGTCATCTTAATCGTATGTAGCTTCGGTTTCCTTTCCGCCCAGTCTCCTTACTGATGACTATTTCGTTTGTTCAGGGAATATTGGAACGCATCTTTCTTCTCTTCTATCTTGTCTCTCATAGCGCCTGATTGCCTCGGAAACTCATTGGCTGGCCGGAGGACGGCGGCGGCGTATTCATCGTGCTCATTCATCCATCCATTCACCATTCCCCACAACCCTGTTCGTTCGGAGTCAGTCCGAGTGGGCAGGATCCCCATCTCCATTGACCAACCAACCAACCAAACTCGTATCGTCGCGGATTTCCGCCTCGCAAAAAAAGACCACCTCCCCCTCCCCAATTTCGCTGTTTCTCGCTTGGACCTGATCAACAACTTTTGGAATCTCTCGGCAACTCAACTATATATATATATTCATACATATCCATCAAAGCTCTCTGGTATCGGTACTCCCAAAAACAAAAATTCGTTCTAATTTACTTAACTGACACCACCCACCTAATCGCGCCCAGCCGTATAATCACCCAATCTTGCCCTCGATTTTTGGCTCTCCGTGATACACTATCATACATACTGATACACACAGAATTTTGACCTGTTATACGTACTACGTACTCCCCGTCTGCACGCCTCATCGAATGTTTTGTAACGCCTACCTACCTACTCCTAGTTATGTGTCACGTACCGCACGAACTGCCTCATGTATTCTAGCCAGCTATATCATCTTGCACCCAACACGAAGAATGCTTGTTTGAAAAGGGTTGTGTGGTTTGTTTCGCCTGGCGTTTTAGCTTCAAAGTTCGAATGTTGAATCCCCCCGTAACGAGCAACCGGACGAACGAACAAACGTTCTAGCGCTGAAATGAGTTTACTTTGTTTTTGCCGTTACACCTGCCGAATGCAACCGATTTCCGACAATGATTCATGGCGAATCTTTCGGGTAGTTGCGGTACTAGCACTTTTCGTTTATTCAAAGTACGATACGTGCGGCACCGTCAGAGTCGGCCGCTGCAGATGGAGTTTAATTTCCTTGAGGGCACTTTAGATTTCAACGGCGAAGCGTCGGCTTTGATATGAATATTGGGTAAATCGAACCATGCGAACTTTGCAAGAGTGTAGCTATCCTTCGTGACAGAAACCCACGGAACGGTGTATCCGGCGTCCCAGTCATTAAGTAATTGTGTAGATATTTCAAAACGCAGACCACTCCCGCCTTGATTTTGTGAATTCACACCTCGCATTGTAGGGCCGCATCGAGACTACAGTAGGCTCTGGTTCAAAGTATGTAATTAATTGTTCCGTAGTCCAAGGCATTCAACTCCATCTAACTGCGGCCGCAACTCCAGCTGGAGCGGGATTGTATTGCTAGCGGCGGCTGATAGCGAATTAATGTACGACAAAACCGCGTGTTGATGTTCAACAGGCACGTCCGGTGGCGACAGTGAAGCCATAAGATACCTAGCCGTATTAAACTCGGAGCTTTCTAAGTAGCTGTGGATACTCGTTGGTCAATCCGCAAGTCGCGCTTGGAGGAGTGCGCTTCGCCGCTTTTAGAACAATGTTCGAAAAAACCGGTGCCCGAAAGGTCGAGATGTCGGCCCACACTAGCGCCATTCCAGACATGCCTGACAGCTCAAGCGATTTGTCGGCGAGTCGCAGCCTGGATTTAAACACTATTTTATCGGAAAGCAAGGTTGAATGGGCGGAGAAAGTTGGAGTTCGCATTCGGTAAAATTTTACCACGGTTCAGTTCCAAGTATCCGAAAAGTCCGGGGTTGAAACGGTGTCTTCATACAAATCGGTCAAGCACGGTTGTCGCCTAAATGAATATATGACGGAATAACATGTCAAGTGGGAGACGCGCCTTCACGCACTTTCACATTACACTGAGAAAAAAAAAAATCATAATTCTCAGGTCTCGCCAGACATAAGTCCGGTAACACAATACAATTGCAGCTACGACGCCCAGACACGACACTGATGCGTCGATGAGTCGAGTCATTCCCGCGATCGTCGTGGGAGGCCGGTCCGGAAGGTCCAAGCGAAGAATTCGACCAAGAAAGGCATAAATTGCGGTTCGAATTCCGGATGTTCAACTGCTCAGATGCCATGAAGTGAGATGCGGAAGTTGGATCACGTTCGGTGTCATTTAAAAAATAATGTTACAGTGATTATTCCTATGCTGTCAGCACAACATTGGAATATTAATTACCGTCCTCGAACAGGTTCAAACCGAGTTGTCTGCTGCCGCCGTATCTCGCCCTCGGTCGGCCAACTGGGATACACGTCCTTTGCGTCATACGAGAGAACATCATATCCCGCATGCTCCAGCCTCGACTCATGCTGGTGCGCAGGTCGCGGCGGAGTTGCTGGCGCAGAGCGCGTAAATTCCTGAGGTGCTCTGAGCGCCTCGTCGCGATCGGGAGTCGAAGGCCGTGTCACGACACGCCGGCCAAAGAAAGACTTCCTGCGACGCCGACGCAGTTTGTTGTGCGGCTCTTTCTCTTTCTCTTTTCCTTTTCCTTTCCTTGCTTTGTCTCCGCCGAGAAAATTGGATCGCAAAGGTGACGAAGACGGCGCCTGCGAAGTGGCTGACCCAGAGGAAGATGAGTGCCCAGGATGCTGAGATGGGACGGAGAGAAGATCGGTGTTGTTGGGCCGGTCTCCGGCTGGGGGCGCAGAAATGATGGAACTGCGAAGCGTGGTCGGAGAGGTCATCGGGGGCACGCCAGCGAGAGACGAAGGATTCTGGTACTGCGTTTGAATATATCCACCCTGGTTCGGGTGGAAATTGCCATGCGACGGCTGCGACGGGTAGCGCGCCTCCATCGAGGATGAAGGGGGCTGGATAAGGAAAGCAGGTACAATCCCGCCGCCAAGTTCTTTCCGTGTTGCGGGGTCTACTCCCGCGCCTACGCCAGCAAAACCAGAATCATCTGGGCGACTCAGAGTCTGCGGCACATGAGGATGTTCATAGAACTTCTCGAACGGTTCACTCGCGGTTGGCGGATTCTCGCGGCGCGCGTGGGTCGAAGCGGACCGTCGACGCAACACAGATGCCATCGGCCCCCTTTGCTCGTACTGATGTGTGGGATACGAATGCCGCCGGTCGTATACGGGAGCCGCTGCCATTCTAGTTCAGCTTGGGCGTTGAAAAAAACTAAAGTGACACATACAAGGAAGCTGCGCGGCCGTCCCCCGCATCCGCGCCAAACCTTCAGCAATCTCCTGTCTACCACGGTGGGCAATCTGTCCACTCGGGGTATAATTCTGGGGACCGAAATCGCTGGCTCCCAGCGTCCCCCGGATCGCTTCCCCGAGCCCGTGGGTGACTTGGATTGCTCCTCTAAGGGTGGGCGGTGAGACTCGAGGAGGAGTGGAGAGGAGAAATTGTAAAGGAAGATTCACTTTATCTTTGTTCCCCAGCCGACATTGTTGCTGGCGTTGCGAGATAACTGTGGTCCCGGTGCATAATCTCTGTTCATTTTGGGTGTAAGAGGGTGCAGGGGATGGATATAGAAGAGTTTATACCACAAGATACGGTCTGGACGAGCTAAATGACGAACAGTGAGGTCAGTTTTGGTTCGGGTTCAAAAGGTTTCTCCACAACATAAAACGCGGTCACATGCCATTGCCAAATCGTCCCTTCCCTGCTGCCCCTGACGTCATTGTCACTCTATCCCGAAGTTTCTGCGAACCTGTGCCGTTCAGCGTGAGGCATGTAGACTTGACTAAGTAGTGTCCCTGGAAATGATTCCAGATACTCTTACTTCTGAGCTTTAGCTGGAGATTTAGACTCACATTCATGTTACGTGAATACTGGTTGGCAATAAGGTGCTTGTATGAAATGCACACCCTTCACATGTACATTCACGAGATGAATCAAGGGCTTTGAGTGTGCATCCGACAGCATGGCCTGTGCAATGAAGTTAACCGCTTCTCCGATAGTACTTATCGAACCTGAGATCCGCATATTCTCTCAATGCGACATCAGAAGAATTGAATTCCCTCTTGTGGAGGACGCCCAGCAAAGGAGACTGATTTTCTGAAGGATCGTCCTTGAGCTCCTCCGAGCAGAAGAGTCAAGTTCGATCTCCGCAACGTGAGGGTGCTTTTTCATTCGGACTTTCTTCATTGAGGCAGACAACCAACCCATTTGATACATGCGTAGCATCCACGATTCATATATGAACCCTAGCATCAAGTTTTATTCCTCAGTTGCGTTCAAGTTCAAAGAAATCACCAACCTGTCGAGATCGTTGAAAACAGATTTGGTGTCGGCTGCTTCCGAGACGGTATGTACCTACCAGCTGGAGCTTCGCACACATCCTTTCTCAGCCAGCCAAGGTTGCAAGTGATTTCATTGAAGCTCATCAGCGAGAACGCCATCTTTCCAAGGGCTACAGTAGGTGCCACGGTAGGGGAATCCGCGGTTGAATGGAGAGCCTCCGACTGGTGTATTGGGACATTTTGGGTTCGCAGCGGTGGATGATTCTATATGTGATTGTTGCGGGTCGAGCCTTGATTAGAAGAATTTTTGGACGAGAATAAGAGTACAATTGGCCCTAGTCCGAACCGAAACGCGGTAAACGGGGAATGTGTGCTTGTACCCATGGATATTAGTCGCCGCCAGGAGAAGTAAAGACACCAGAACATTGCCAGAACAGGAAAGTCCAATTGATGTATTCGGACGGACCGGAAACGATGAAAAATTGCAATATCAAAGAAAGTGACTGTCGAACATATGACGTCGAGATTAACACTGAGTGCTTCCGAAAGTTTATATGAAGGAAAACCTGAAATGTTGCACTTCCAGTTCATACAAGTATCGAAGAGAAATTTATTAACAAACGTGAGATTGCACCATCTCTTACGACTGCGCGAGCACAGGATGAGGGCGCGGGATGACAATCGGCACTGCCTTGTCCTCCGTAGTCTGAGAGAGCTGAACGATTCGAGGCTGCGGGTCTGTTTGTATTCTGCAGAGTGATCAGAGCTGGAGGCAGTCAACAGAATTAAATTGGCTGACTTTGCGCTGAACGATATCACAGTAGATGTCTTAGCAGGCGCCGCACGAATCCGGATCTTGAGTTTTCTTAGGACATTGATTTTCCCTTCCACGATGAAACCCGCCTATGACAGTCGGGAAAAATCAACCTGAAATCTCGAACAAGACACACATTCGGATTGCCTTCCTCAACCGGCTTCTCGGTGAGCTCCTCGGCCTTATATTGTACCTCTGTGGTCCCTAGAGCCGACCACCTACTCGCAACAAACTCCTTGAACTTTGGGAGATCGATTTTTTCATCGTTCAAGTTGATTTCTGCGCCATTCGCGAAGATATCGTCCATATCGCTATCGAGCTGGGTGAAATCCTCGGTCTCCCCCCTCTCATAAAGCCCAGAGAATTTGGATATTGTCCAGTCGACGAGGGACATGGTTGTTCTGGGTAAGATGTTGGAAACGATGATGTCAGTCTAAACTAGCTCTTGCTGCGTGAGCTATTTCCACCGTTGCTTGACACATTATATGCCTCATTCTTGTTACCGTTTGAACTGCTTTAAGACTAATTTTTGGGGTCGAAGCCGACGATGAGCAGAGTTGAGCGCTGAGTGGCGAGTTTGACAGCGAGAGGCGGTGTGATCTGTCATCCGAAATTCCTGTTTCAGGCGACCACAACCTTACCACCGCCGTCGACTGCGGCGAACCTTCTCGACGCCCTCAAGGCACCTATAACCCTCTAATACCCTCCTGCGATACTCACTATGCACTCGGACGCCTTCGATGTAATCCCCTATGCGGTAGGTCGAGATTGGTCTCATTTTCGAGGGGTTGTGTGGTTTCGTCTCGGAGGATGAGACATATTTTGCTTGGGGTCTCATAGCGGGCTCGCCGCGATCGATTGGTGCTGATAATATACATAGGACATCAAAGGTGACTGGAAGAAACTTGGGGCGGGTTCCTTCGGGAACGTTTACAAGGGTGATTGTTCCGGCCGATTCACCAGATCAAGAGTCACTAAGCTGCGCAGGAACATACTTGGGGATCGAGGTCGCCATTAAGGAAGTCCTACCGTCCACAGAATACGATGTCGCAAAGTATTTCGAGCGAGAATGGCGTCTGATGAAGGAAACGAGGCATCCCAACTGCTGTCTCTATATTGTGCGTCTGAATTTAAGCTCTGAAAGCGATCTAACTTGCGCTTAGGGTCTTTCTCGCGCCCCCGACCCCGACAATCGCATATTCATCATCTCAGAGTTTATCGAGAACGGCAATCTGCGTGTCTACATCCACGACAAATCCAAGCCCTTCCCCTGGCGACTCCGCCTCTCTTTCGCCACCGACATCGCCCGCGCCCTCGCCTACCTTCACGCCCGCAAGTGCATTCATCGCGATCTCAAGGGCGAGAACCTCCTCGTCACCTCCAACGGCCGATTAAAGCTCACCGACTTTGGTTTCGCCCGCATCGCCGCTCGCAACGACGAGGAGTCCAAGCGCCTGACGTTCTGTGGCACCGACTCGTACATGTCCCCGGAGATCCTGCTCGGCGACGAATTCGACCTCCCCACCGATATATTCTCGCTGGGGATCATATTCTGCGAAATTGCGGCGCGCAAACTCGCCGATGACGACCATTTCAAGCGGACAGCCCCGACGTTCGGCATCGACTCTGAAGAGGTGCACAAACTTGCCAGTCCAGGATGCCCTCCGGCGTTTTTATCTTTGGCCATTGACTGTCTTGCGACCGACCCGGCTGCCCGGCCCACTACGCGTGTCATTCTCGAACGGCTCCGAGAAATTGAAGCTGAAGTCCTCGCACGGCCCAATGAGGGAGAGGACCTCCATGTTGGCAGCGTTAGGCTGATGACGGCCAGCAAGCGCGCTGGTCCCGGGCCCAGGATCCCCAGCTTCGGTGTTGGGGTGGGCAAGGATATCCGGAGCAGTTCACACAATTCAAGCAACACGGATACCGACGACAGCGACGACGAGCTGATGGAGGCTGTTATGGGACTGTCCAGCGTCGGCGTCGGCGGGAAGAGTGGTTGGAGCGAAGACACGAACGGCCACCAGCCCCTCATCGACCACAACGCCACTTCTTCTGCGTTTTCGGATTATAGCACGACGGTCATCCGTGGTCACAACCAGGCTTCGAGCAGCCAGCTCCCGTCGTTGTCGTCTATCCTCACTGTCCGGGGCACTCCGGCTTCGCCTACTGTCCCCGCCGACTCGTCCGACATTAAGGAGAAGGAAGATCCGGTGAAGAATGATGCGCACGCCCCCCCTGCTGCCACCAGGGCACGGTCTCTGTCCGAGTCGGAGCACGACCCGCTCGGCGGCTCGATTCTCTCCATCGCCTCACTCGACTCTTATCACACGGCACATTCGGTATCTGCCATCTCCACGACGTATGCGACCGAGGGTGGGTCGACGATTCGGTCTCTTCACGGCAACTACACAGCTCCTCTTGTTCATCGGTTCTCCCTCCTCAAACCGGGTGCCAAGCCGAAGAAGAACTCGAATGGGACGGTGTCACCCACGGGCAGCGGCGGCAATAGCGAGTCTGCTGGTTGGAATCCATTGGATTTGTTCTTCTCCAGCGGTCTACTTGTTGCTAAGTGCGATATCTGCTCGAAGCGATTGGGGTGGAAACCTGTGCTAGAGTGCGATGATTGTGGGCTTCGGTGGGTGTTCAGTCAATCTATCTTCAGTTCCAGCATCTCAATTGACGGTCATTGATAGCGCCCATATCAAGTGCGGTGAAGTTGCCCCGCGCGACTGTGGTGGTATGTTTCCTTTCCTTTCTCTCGTTATGCGGAATCCCTGATCGAATGGTTTCTAGTTCGTCCCAGTCGACCTGGCACGCATCAGTCTCCGCTGAGCGTTCTGTCCTCGCCTCTGTCGAAGGTCAGGCAGAACGCGGCTGCTGCTGCGTCTGGGGTCAAGTCGAAGGCCTCGAGCCCATCGCGATGAATGGGTCATCATCGTCCATGGACATGATTTTGCGACCTTTATGACATCTCATGCTTGTTCATGCTTCCTCGACACGACGACTTCTCTTGGCTTCTTGCATCTGGTCTATATTATCATACGGTACATTGATACGCACCCCGCCAATAATCATCCCTCTTGTGCTTTGGAGAGGCCATTGGCCATGGACTCGGACTTTCTTCTCTCCTCGTAGTTTCAAGTTTCATCATCATCGTTCCCATACCATCCCATTCTGTTCCCTTCCATTCCAACTTCCATCTCAACTCCACCAACATTGACATCCACGTATTATTAGCCAGCCGCACGCCTCACGATGTACACGCACTGCACGATATTGTTATATGATTCGGATACGATTTGCACGATACGATATAGCTGCCATCCAGCCTTTTTGAGATGCGATACTTGATTTACTGCTACTGCTTTACTGCTTTTGGTAAGATAGTGAGTATGTAGGTTGAGATCGTGTGGAGGTTGGGATGTAATTTATTAATTAGCATTCGTTTGTGGGCTCTTGTTGAGGAATCAGGTAAAGAGCTGAATGACCTCAGCCTGAGGTTTTCGTCTCGAGTGAGTAGTGAACGAAGCAGCGTAGCTAGTTTACGCTCTGATTGAGACTTCCACATTGAGTACGTATCACTATCAAGGAGATTGTTCAACAAGTCGCCAGTGTGGCAAACATCAGGGGAGAAGCAAATGATTCGTATCGCGAGATTGATCCACCAGCCTCAGCATGGATCGGGATGCATCGATGTGGTTCACAATCATGATTCATTCGAATTCATCTCATTGGAGTCCCGGCCAGCGTCAGTTTTACTACCCAGACCCAAAGACGCTGGTGGCAATGTACCAAATCCTGGGCAAACACTGATCATGAGCTTTCACTAGCCTTCGCGTATCCTGTAATTATGTGCCGCGACTTAGTCACGTGACCGCGTTTCTTTGCAGATCTTCCCGAGCCACGACTTCGCACTCTCACGCCGACTCGGACAGCGACAAGCGCTGTCCTTGGCGTCGTTCCGACGAAACTTATCTTGATCGTCACTCGTTCCTTGACATGACTCAATCTCTATTGACTTACACCATCTTGGGTCTACAAAGATGGGGCTGCTCTGGTGTACTGGCAGTGGCTGCGGGCAGCTGTAACCTACGGGAAAATCTAGCGAAAGTGGCGATTTTCCGACCTTTTCCGACGGCCTTTGAATCCTGATCAGCAGAGTCAACTCGAATCAGTCACTGCCCGCCTCTAAGTATTAAACGTCGATCATCTCAACAACTGGCCAACACCTTGGGGCAATGACCATCTGTCGTACGTTACAGGCGTCGATGTCCTCAGCCCAGCTGAAACGGATTTGTCGCTTGTCATCCGACCCAACCATTGGTTCTTCCTTTCCTCCCACCACTTCCAAGAGAGCCTCCGTCGTACGCCTCAGGTTGGGTGTTGTCGGTGCTGGACCCTTTCTTTCTTCTTCTTCTTCTTCTTCTTCTGTCGCTCTCTTGTTGTTTTTCTCGACTCTAGTTTTCGCTGCCATTTTCTTCGACACTTAATCTTTTTGCACGATGTTCCACAAGCCAACTTTGATACTCAAGTCAACGGTAAGGTCTACTTCATTTTATTCCAGTGGGAGCTAACATCTCCTACAGTACGCCGCTATCACTCTCAGTGTGTCGTATCCTTTTCTCTAGATTCACGATCTGACTGTTTGCAGGTCGCGTCACTATCGCGTTCTTTCTCTTCTCTTTAATCCACTGCTTCGCACAAGGCATCATACAAGCCCTCCTATACAGCGTCGATTCCGAGTTCGAGGGCGTTGTAACGCAAATCGTCCAAGCCGCCAAAATCCCGCTCCAAAATTTGACTCTCCTCCAAGGCTCGCCCAATCACTGGACGCTTAGTATGTGCGACGACATTCCGCATGGACAGCCGCGGTATCCGTGCTCGGTAATCTTTCAGTCGGGTGTCGGTGTCGGTAAAACACCTGGAGCCGTTGAAGCGGTAAGTATGTCCGTATTTTATGTCACTTCTCGCGAGTTCTCATAAAAAGTGTTACTTCAGGGTATCCGAGACTCCGTATCAGTGCGTTCAATGTTCATCTGCATACCCCGATCAGCATCATGACTTCCTCTAGATCCTCCAAGATTACAACGCGGGATTTACCGTTGCCCCTTCTTTCGATAGCAACAACAGTCTTGCAGGAGTAACAGTTGAATCTAGCGCCGCCGCACCCGTTTTCCTGAGCCGACAATGCGCGCGGATTCTAGTATACCCCCAGCAAGTGTGAGCGGCCTCATTCCTGTGTCTTTTTCCCTCCTTACCAGTCCGAAGCCTTCAAAACTCCGTTCGCGAAGATATAACGTTCATATTTTTCCAATTCTGGCTCATGGGTGTCTCTCTCTTTGGTGTTTCTCGAGGATCCATTCCGCACATGTGAGTTTTGTTCATTTCTCTTCATCCTCGTATTCGCCCCTCAACGATGACGCAGGCTTACCGCACTGGGATCCCGCTTCCTGATCACTGCTTGGAGCTCATATATTCTCATATACCGAACCAACAGTCAGAAGGGAATCTTCCAGGAAATGGTTTCAACGCCAGGAACAGAGTGCGGCGTCGAGCTATTCCCCACTTACTTTGGGACGCGTTATGCATTCAACGTGCGTTATCTTCGTTATCGAGTGATCGATGTAGGCTAATACAATGCTTCAGGTCGCGGATGCCGTGCTCAACTTCTCCGCTCTCTTCGTATCTGGTCTACTCTCCTGGAATCTGTTGAAGGTATATTTCTCATTGTCCTCACAGACTTTCAGCCTTCCTCAATGGCCTTTATCAGGTTTACAAGGCCCAATCGGTCAAGCGTGTTGGGGCGCCTGAAAACGTCATGCGTATCTATAAGGTCAGTTTCCTCCTGCTGCCTGACGAAAGCACACCTAACACTTGTCTTCTGTTAGTTCTTCATGGCAGTTCAAGCCGTATTGCAGCTAGAGGTCTTCGTACTCATCGTCGCAACAAGGTGCTGCCCAGTGTTGTTGTTTCCTTACATCGCCAATGAACGCTTTCCAGCCTTTGGGTCGACCTTCTGACCAAGACAGCCATTAGCGTCCTTTCCACTCATACCACGCTCTACAACGCTCTCATCCTCGCGACGACCATCCTTGTTATACCATGGATCGCCTTGGTTCGTCGAATTCCCATTCCTCCTGGCCGTCCTGTCGCATCGTCTAACTCAGAGAATAGGGTTGGTATGGTGTCCGACTGGAACGAAAATCATTCATCATTTCTTTCCTTGGCGTCGGCTTTTTCTTTATCGCTGGCTGGTCCATCATGTTCTACTCGATAGTATATCGTTGGTCAGTTCTTATTCGCACTTGCTTGGAGACGTTGGCTGAAAATCGATGCCGCAGGTCCTTCGTTCAGTGGCCCTATCTCGCCTGCTTCGGCGTCGCGTCCTTCATCCTTATTATGTCAGTTTTGCATTGACTGCATTCTTGTTTTCGGCACTCTAATTTCGAGACAGTGCTAGTATGGTTTTGGCGACAATATGCTGGAGGAACTTCGATCAGGGGCTCGCTGAATACTGTCCGTCGCCATACTTTCACCACAGTCATCCTTCTTACTCTCTTTGCAGTGCACGCTGAAGCTGCACTGGCTGACTTTACCCCCGAAGTCTTCCAGCACAGCGACATTGAAAAATCCGGCGAAAAGAACGGCGACTTCTACACCTACGACGAGCCCGATTTCCCGTTACCTACCTTCCATGCGAAAGCCCATTCACGTTCAGGCAGCGATTCCTCATTCCCCGCACCTATACGAGGCCCGCCACCGTCATACGACAAGCCTTACTCTGGCAAACCAATGCCCTTCTGATCTTGACGATCATCCGGACATTTTTCCTTTGGGACCTTATATTTGGAACGGACTCAGACTCTCAAATGTACAATGTTACGATTAGTCACGCACTCCGTTACACACATAGTACCTAGTCAATTGTCATCGATAGGTAGAGAAGGTCAGTCCCACAATAACATTCACCACCGTCTAGAAGTAGTTTCCGGGCGGCTTGTTTTTGCCATCGCTAGGTCTGCGAGGCAGCCCAACTCCTTGCATTGGCACCGATCCAGATCTGACCGCAGCTGGAACAGGCTTCGTGGGCTCTGGTCCCGCAGCTGGCCGCTCCCCAATGGTCTGAGAACGAAGCGGATTTGCTAATGTGAGTGAGCTCGGAGGCAACACAGCGGAATCTGCCCGAACGAGGTGTCGAGATCGGTCGCTGTCATTGCTGCCTATGCTCGCGGTGCGACTACCTGGTTTCACAACGACAGGCGACATCGACATCCGATTAGCCATCGCATCCATGAACATTGCGGTGGAGCTCGACATATGGATGGTGTCTGCGGGTGACTTGCCAGCGGCATCCTCAGAGAATATGGCGGACATGCTCTTGCTGGGTTTGCGGATGTGCGACGCAGCCTTCTCGTCGTCGTAGGAGTATTTGGGCCCGGAATACGAATATTCCAAGACTGGTTGCTGTTGTTCTAGGTCGAAGCGTGACTTCTCGTCCGTGAACGAAGCAGCGTCATCTCCCTGGAAAGAGATAAACCATCGCAAGCAAGTGCGCGGAATCGAACATACCTTGGGGAAATTGACGGCTGTAAAGTCTTCTCCTTCCAACGCTTCGGTTACGCGCACTGTCAATGGGATAAATACACCATTTTGTACGCGAAGGAGAGGGCTTACGGAAGTGAGCAAGACCCTGTAAAATGGCAAACACGAAGATATGTCAGAATTATCGTCTTCGATATGTTTGCAGGCCACTGACCTTGCCAAAATGCAATCTGCACACAATGGCGATCGCTAAAGTGGCCACAAGAAGAATGTATGCAGCTGCGAAATGAGTCAGGCAGGTTTGTAAGGATATTTTGAAGTTCACTGACAAATGGACATGGTAGCGTAGAAAGACCACTCCTTGATCACGAAACGATTAACTGTGTACGGCGTTAGGACGTAGAGCTCTTTCAAGAGGAGTTAACTTACGGGGGCTGATGAACAACATCGTAGACATGATGATAAGAAGTAAGGATATGAAGGAGAACACCAGAAAGAGGGGTTTAGACTCTCTCCGGACGCTGATCCATCCCTACGACCAAGGTCAGATCCGTCGACGTCGAAAGTGAAAGATCACGCACTAAGACCAGCCACGGAATCACAAGCTGCATGTGAAAGTGGCTCACTCAGCACTTCAACGACTTGCGGGAAGATTGCACGTACCACCGCGGTGACAATGAGTTCAGCAAGATACAAAAAGAAATGCTCAGCGAGATCGCGAACGGCCCCGACGGCGATTTTGTCCATCCACAGTGCCTGGAAAGGCTTGAGCTTCGGGGTGCATTTCTTTCAGAACGATGACCCACCGTCTGTCCAAGTGTGAAAAAGCCTGCGAGCTGCAGGAGAACCGACAACAAGAGCACAAGCTACAGCGAATGGTTGGCAACAGACGAGAACGGAGAGGAAGGCCAAAAATACTTTGTACACTCGATTGACTTCTGGAGAAGCGCCTACCCTACTGAAACTTTGGAGAGCGTACACCTGAGGAAGGGCCAATTCAGAGATAGATCAGACGCCGATAGGCAAAGGTGCGCACTCTGAACAGTTTGTAGGTCAGCCCGCCCATGAGTACCAAGAGTACGGCGTTGAAGACAAGGCTTATAATCTGCGGAAACATGAGGTCGAAGAACGAGATGGAAGTCGCAAACTTGCCTCGTGAGACGTGTTGTGCGTCCACCAGTCTCCAAGAGGGTCAAAGCCACGGCATTTTCCCGTCTCCACGACGTGCAAATAAGTATCATACAGATTGGACGTCCCCTTGACTCGGAAGCCAGACCAGCCAGCAGCGAGCGCACGAGCCGCCAGACCAGCAAATAGATGCGGCAGGCTTTCATTGAGCAGCTATTAAGTGAAGCATGGGATTAGTCATTTGAAAGCTTTTATGGGAGGAACATACCGTCGCTACTGAGAGTGTCAATAGCCAGACGTTGTAGACAAGGACGCCGAGATCCTCGCGACGCTATCAATGCAAAACACCTGAGTTTCTGAAACGCGGAATGGGAGAATATGGTCCGTACAGCGTCCTGTAAACTGAAAAATAGGATAAGACACCGAGAGTGAGCGCGCTGTGACGAGACCTACACGTCCTGGAGCCACATAAGGGAGAGGGCACATCCCGGAAGGTCATCTGGGGCGTCTTGTCTCTCGTCGAACGACAGAAGATCGCGGACCTTTGTGGAGACGTTAAATCTTGCAGTTGGCCGACATAGGGGTCACATACGTGCATGTGCGAATGCGTGTTCCTCACGAGGGTCTTGCAGTTAGCCCCCTCCTGCCCAGGTAGTCCGTGACATAGCTAGCCAGTAAAGTAAGGCGCGATGTTTCAGAGAAACAAGAAACTTACCACGACGTCGCCACTCTGTAAATACGACATTCCGGCTGAAGTGGAGATGTTGGCCTGTGACTCGATGAAAATCCTGTATCCAAAGCAATGCTTTTATCTATTTACCTGTTGGAGGAATCCAGCCACTGCGGTTGCGCCTTCGGTATTGCTGGCATATGTCCCTAACTGCAAGCCGACAAGGACGAAGCAACTCGTAAGAGCGATGAAAAAGTAAAGAGTGGTGTAGCGAGTGAGAGTGATTCTCGCATACTGCCCCGCGTTAGATGTGCTTTCAACGATGAAGGGGGTGGTCTTACGATCAGCTTCACTCTAGAGATCCAGAGGACATGCTTCATCCACTCCCTCGTCTTCTGGTTAACCATTGAAGCAAGGTGAATAACGATCCTGCCGCCACAGAAGAAAAGAGGGAACCAGCCACGGAAAGTATGAGTCCGCAGAACTCAGCGAGTGGAAAGAACAAGTGAAGACCGTGGCGTGCACCAACCAGCAACGAGTTGTATATATCCCGGCCAGCCGAGAAGCGAATGGTTACCGTTACGCAGGTCTTTATATGATCTTCGACACCGAAACTCTCAACTCCCCATCGTTCAACCAGCTCGACGCTGGCTCTCCCACAAGTCTAGGTGAAGCTACACAACGTCGGAGGATCTGAGAGGAAGTTTTGCCGAGCTCTCCGCCGGGCAAAATGAATTTCTTGGTGTTCAGAATGGCCAAGTACAACGGCTACGAAAGCCGAGGTGGGCCAAGACAATTCTGGCCAATCGCGGCCGATTCCGATCACTCGCTCGTCAAGGCCAAGTGATCGCATCAAAGTTTCACAGAAACCGTAACACTCTCCCACGGTTCAAGCAGACCGTTGAAAAATGGTTGAACCCACAATGCATTACCCAATGCCGGGTGAGCGTATATTTGGACAAGTTTCGCGTCTCTGAGAACCAATATTTCTTTCGACAACAACGCTTCGAAATGTTACAGCAATTAGAATCCTCTTCTCTAATTTCTAGTTGCCTCAGCAAACGATATGAGTGCATACCTGGAATCGCAACACAATATCGGTAACAGTGGTCAGAAACATGCTATTCATAACGATGGGAAAGGTTACCTGCCGTCCACTCTCCACTTCGACCCTTCCTTGTCAAGTTTCTCGGCGATCTCCCGTTCAACCCCGACAACCACATCAGCCTTATTTGTGCGCAAGCTGAGAAGAGGGAAAGACCCCGCCAGAGGTCCTAAGGCGGTTGAAAATGGTGTCCACGCCGGCCATTTCACGTCGCCAGTGAGTCTACGTATACGTCAGCTTCGCCATCGAACGTCGACATTGCTTGGAGAACACATACTTGCGATAACTGAATGCAACCAAGGTCAGATCCATCCACCCAAATAAATACTGGAACCTACTTCAAATCACCCTGACGGACGACTGTCAGCAGAATACGAGAACAAGCAGAGCTTGCAATACCTTGAAGATAACAAGATCACTTCCCTTGAGACCTTGATACAAATCGGAGGCAAGGACCTCCATATTCCAATATGGTGCCGGAGAGGTCCAAAATCCAGCTAATCGTTGCGCTTCCTCCGAGTTACCACCTAAAGGTGTTGCTGCAGGCACCGAGAGCGAGAAAACACCGTCTTTCATGTACTTCTCCCAGCGCTTGATCATGACTTGAAGATGCTCCAAGTTCATCCCGTCGGAGGGCGGAAGAAACGCAGGATCAAGCAACGATTGAATTGTTTCCGCAAAGTCGCTCGGCGTTACCTTCGAGTTTGTTGAGTCGTATGCAAATAAGAGGGCCGAGATCGTTGCATACATCAGAAACAAACCAAGGAAACAATTTTGGGCTGCACAAAGTCAGAAAAATCCAGTGTACATATGGTTCAGGACATACTGGAAAACCACGCTCGACACATGCGGCGTGTAAGTCACCAAGAAGTCGGCAAACACAAGGTCGGTGAACAGCTATCCCTGCGCTCGAAATCAAATTTCAACAAGTTGGTAATTTTACCTCAAAACCAGCTAGAAGCCGTCAAACTCGTATTACACGTAGAATTCCGATTCAAAAGGCCATACCATTGTCGAGTACAAAATCAATCCTCCCACCAGACAACGATTTAACATAACTCCAAACTTGCTCTTGATCGTCCCGCAATATAAATTCAGCCCGTGCCGCTTGAGCATCCTTGCCTACAGTTTGCAGGTGTTCAATATCCGAAGACGATAGGTGCGTCAAAAGCGAGAGATCGGTAGCGTTCCCCCTTCAAAATAAAAGAAAGCAGCTGCAAACGCCGTCCTTAGACGAATAAAGAGAATTACCATAGACACATCTGAATCATCTCCTTGAATAAGACGCCAAGGCTATCGGAATTAGTGTCGATTTTTGCATGCTCTTCTTGAAGTTCATGCATCGTGGTTGCGATTTCTGTAAAAGAATGTCACGTTGAAGAAAGGGCAACGATTAATTACGGAAACAAACGATAAATAGCTTTTCCAGATTGCTTGAACGTCTCAGCCTTCTGTGAAGCAAAAGGATCGAACGAAACCCATTGCGTCGTTTGAGCGAAATACGATCGAAGGAGTCTATACCTAGATGCACGACGATATTAAATTCGACAAGAGAAAAATATTGCGAGCGACGAACAAGTAGCACCTGTAATCGGAGAAACAACCGTGAGTCAATGTAAGGTTAGAATTGTTCGAACTTACTCTGCAAAAAGCCACGGCGCCGTAAACCACGTATTCTTCGCTTCTCCAGCAAGGCGATTCAACTCGGAATTATACGCCTCAGCAGGCTCTCCATCATCCAAAATCGGTCTGGTAGCCGAGTCAGAATTTTTTTGAGGAAGTTGGAAGCAGGATCGAATATGGGCACACGCACTCCATAACATAATCTCTTCCCATCTCGTATTTCAGTCGACTGATCTACAACAACAGAGTCCAGACCACGCGTTGAACCCGCAAAGACGGCGCGAAGCAATTCGCTTGCTTGCTTACCTTCCCAATAATCCCCTTCGCTTCTTCTATCTTCAGATTCAACAACTCCTTCAACTCCGCCTCAGCTTCCGCTTCCGGGGCAGTCATTTCGAGATACAGGTCATGGCTCAGGCGGTGCATTCGGTCGATAACCCTGAGCAGAATTGCAGTTCAATAAATTCCAGAAGCCGCCTCGAGAAGAGAGAGAGAGAGAGTTACCCCGTGATGATGACTGGCCAGCGGTGAACCACGGTGGTATATCTGCCACATTGAATTCCGGTCAAGTTGCAGAAGAGTGAAAAAGCTATGGATCGGGCGAGGCTCACGAGAATCCATTGGGATCCGTTGGATCGTAGGGAGGATATGCCAGTGGCGCAGTGAACATGTTCAATGGTGAGACGCGTCGAGTAGGCCGCTCAATAGGCACTGTGCCAGCAACGAGATGCTCGGTGTTGGGAAAGACGAGAGTCGGATCAATCGGGCCATGGCCGTGATGACCTCTAAAATTGAACCAATGTTCAACTTTCAACAAACTTTCAATTTTCGATTCTCTGATACTGAATTTGCGAGCTTGGGGATATGAGCTCCAATAGCTTCAATACTGAGCTCTACAAACGCCTGGGGTATAGTGCAGAGAAGTAAACAGCCAACGCTGCGACGATTGAGATGATAAATAGGTGAGGGGCGAGCTAAACGCGGAGACCCGGCCAGGTAGCTTGTTCGTCGACCTACCAGCATACCGAGCATCGTCCGTTTAATCGCCGTTTCAGACGTTGTAGATCTCGAGAAATTGTCTGTGCAGTTACTAATAAGGCTGAAATTACTGTAACGTTGTCGAGTTCATCAGTATTTCTCCTTGTTGGCATTCTTCGTCATTAAATGTTGAAAAGTATTAAGTGCCAGGGAATATCCCGTCCTGCCCAACCACATCTGCTCCGGGGAGTAGCCAACGGAAAGTGATACTCAGGCGTACCCCACGCGGAACCACCCGGGACTCAGCTCCGTCTGCGACGAGGTCCGATGTTCTTCTGTCGATGCCATGCGTCCACGCGTATCGTGCGTCTCCGGAGAGTACAATAATACTCCGCTCTGGTAGAAACAAGTGCACTGGAACAGCGTCCGCTGCCGCCTCTACGGGAGCAAAGTCCATGACACAACTGCTGCCAAAACTGACGCCCACTATCCCGTCGCCGAACCGTTTGAGCAGGTCGACGTGCGGTACAATTCCTTCACCCGGCTGATAGAGATTCAAGATTGCTTGTCGAGCAGTGGCCGGGTTGTGAGGAAACAGAAGATCGTAGGTTTCCGCAGGTAATGAGGGTTTTAAGAGTGAGGATACAGTAGACAGAAGGGTTGCCAAGACAGGGGGCAGCCCGCTCGATGATTCGAAGGGAGAAGTGGGAGAGCCCGAGGCGACGCCGAAGAGCATGATTTGATTCACACCCGGGCGGTTGAAGTAGTTTTCGAAGCAGAAGCGTACGACGTCGTTGGCCAACTCCGAAGGTACGAGCAGAGAGGAATCGAAAAATAGCCCTGGAACCGGAGGTGCTTCAATTAGAGCGGGTGATAGTCCTGAGAAGTCAAAGGAGGCATCCGTAGTTGAAAGAGGTGATGTGTCGTCGAATAAAGAGTTCGGGGAATCTTCAGGCGACTCGAAGTACGATTCGACTTCGGTGACGATTTCGAGTGCATTACTGAGGCTCGCCGTGCTTTCTGTATGCAGATATAGGTCGTTCGGCGAGCCCTCCTCATGAGGAGCCAGATCCTGCTGTGACGACTGGGCCATAACTTGTCGCTATCAAAGACGGCCGCAATACAACTTTCTAGTCATGCATACCAGCCTATCGTCCGCAAGAAGTTGGCGAGAATGCCTCAAGGCAGGTGGTGGAGGTTGACGTTGAAGTTTGAGGAAGGGATTGCTTGCCAAGCTAACCAAATAAGCCACGCATCAACACTTGACACATGTTTTCCCGAACTTGGTTCAAATAAGGTGCATTGCCATTTGACGTTTCTACCCCACCTCGCCTATCTTCTCCCTGGGTCTCAACAAACAAATAGACAAGCAAGGGCAGCTTGAGGTTGCAGATTTCGGGCTACCATTTTCATTCGAGGTCAAAGTCATGAGTCAGCGGGGAAGTATTGATATTTACGCAGATCCAACTGAATTGACCTGGTTACGATCTGCTATGATCTTTACTTCCAGGACTCTGGACTTTTTTCAGGGAATCAAATTATACTTAATCTCACCTAGACCCCACTGCTCTATGATAGACTTATACGATAAGTTAGAGCGTAGCGCTGACGGTTTTCTATCAAGAATTGGATCAGACTCGCCGTATACTATAGGTGTGAGTATATCCTGAATTTACTCAAGGTTGTATTACTTACTTCGCGGGGGAGACGAAGATTCACGGCGATCTACACAGGCTGGTGGTGGGAGGGAGTGGCTTTTTACAAAATTCAAATGGGCTGGAGCAATTTCGTTTTCTAAGGATCAGGTCGAAGCTCATTTTCACCAAAACTTCACAAAATTTCCTAATCCGGATGCTGGCGTTGAGTATCGGCTTCTGGTCCGGCGCACACCCTGTGATTGATCTGATCCCCGGCTATGACGATGGCCGAGCCGATCTCTCAATCTCTTCTGTTTTTCAACTTGCAACTTGTCCTGGCACAGAGGACTGTGGGCTACCCTCATCATGCCCATTGCAGGGAACGTCAGCTCTTCAACCAAAGAGAGATTCTCAAATCTTCCCACTTTATACAATCTCAATCGTTCACAAAAGCCCGGCTTTGGGGACTCCATCCTCCGCGACCTGGTCGTTACGCATGCCTCGGTTGATAATAAGGCGGAAGAGCCCTCGAAGCAAGAAGGCAGAGTGGTTTGCGAGATAGTTGTAACGGAGGGTTTGTGGCCCGTTCTTTTGCCGCAGCGCAAGTTCGGTGTATGACGGCCCGTCGTCAGACATGCTTAACGGCGGAGGCAACATTCATGGAGGATGTTCAGCTTTTCTTATCGACGTGTGCGTTATCTCTAATATCACTCGCAAGCTTTGACTGAAGTATGCGCTGCGTGTCTACAGATGCTCGACGTTATGTTTATTAGCGTTCAAGCCGGAGGTCCACACCGTTTCTCAGTCTTTGAACATTGTATACCATTCTCCAGCTACACTGTAGGTTTCCCCAACCTCGAGATTATCCGTATGTCAAATCTCCGTCCCTCCAGTGGTGAGAAATTGCGCATCGTCAATACAACGATGACTGTAGGTGCTCGAGCCATGTCCGCCAGAACTGAGGTGCGTAAATACTTGAGCTGCTTACCGTGCATCCTGATGGCGAATTTCTTCCTAGATCTGGAACGCCACCAAGCACCGTCTTGTCGCGTCTGGGATACATATCAAGATGCAACCTTCTGAAGCCAAGCTCTAAATATTCTACTCAATTTCTATAATCTACAGTTGGGTCATTGCAATAGAAGTAGAAAGGATCTCTCTTCAAAGGAGGGTGTCCGTCGTCCACTTCGGCGCTGAGGCTTAAAATGCGACAACACTTCACGTCGGCGCTACTCGGTCTTGAAGTTCGGCCGACAATATAAGTGTTCCCGAAGCGCCACGTTGATCTTTCTCTCTTGCCTCTTACCACCATGTCGATAATGTACAGACAATATAGTGGCGAAGAGGATCTTCCATATATCATGGATCTCGTGCAATCTGAGCTGAGCGAGCCATATGTTATCTACACCTTCCGTTACTTCCTCCACCAGTGGTACGTTCCAAGCGATCGTGTGAAATCTGTTGTTGTTCTGAACGCGCGACCGCAAGGCCACATCTTTCCTTCCTTGTATGTCACATACTGTCGCTTAATGTTCTCGAAGCTGATGCGTCTGTCGTACAGGCGTACCCCAGCGATCCAGCGACTTCAACGCCCATCGGAGTGATTGTGTGCAAGCAGAGTATGCATCGGGAGAGGGCGAACCGAGGTTATATCGCCATGCTGAGTGTGAGCAAGAATTGGCGGAAACGCGGGATAGGTCAGTCCGTCTCTCGCCTCTCTACCCTCTCCTCACCGTTGTCTTACAGATATGGAAAAACACCTTTGGTGCGATTTCTTTTTTTCCCCTTTTTATTCTAGCTAGCACGCTCGTGAAGAACTCTCTTGAAGCTATGAAGGAAGACGGGGTTCAAGAGGTACGATTTTGCTTTCCTAGTGTGTATTTGTGCTGAAATTGCATGCCTACCAGATTGTCCTGGAAACCGAATACGACAACAGCGCTGCGCTATCATTGTACGAGTCCCTCGGCTTCATTCGAGAGAAACGCCTCTATCGCTTCTACCTCAACGGTAAAGACGCCTTTCGCCTCGTCCTCACCGTGCCTCCGACGTACTCCGATGACGGCTCGGACAGAACTGGTTCGTCTCCGGACAGCATTCTGTCCGACATGTCAAGTGGTCGCCGTGCCATGTTTCGCACCATAAGGGTGTCCGACGACTCAGACGACGAGGAATCCTCGCGTTAGGTCGGATCGTGTACTTCAATCTTTTTCGGGTCCTTTGTATTTGGTTTTTCCTTCATGACTGGCATTAATCGCTAGTGTATTGTATTATCATCAATGTTAACTTATGAGTGCGTTCTAATATACAACCCCACCTCAACCCTTCTTGCTTTCCACATAAGCCGATACCATCCACTAATGGCATTTCAATCGTTTCTGCTTCCCCCGCCCAGGACAGCGCAAAAGCTCGATCTTGTGACGACATTTTTTTGAACGAGCGGTGACTTCGTCCATAGTAAGGCCGCTGCTTCAAATCAGCACCAGATGACTAGAGCACCAGGCGCGACGTGGATGATATCCAATGTACAATGCCAGCAGTCTTCACGGCGGCAAGCTCATTCTTTTGAAGATTGTCAGAATTGAAGACCAAAGCAAAAGCCACAGCAAGAAAACTTACCTCAACGTCGTCCACCGCAAAACCAATGCCGCTCTGTCCGACACCCTACCGTCCGGACGACAAAACCGCTCACCACCGCGCCCCCTCAGGGCGGACGAGCGGAGGTAAGCCCTGCTCCGCATCAATGGCAGCCTGCGCAGACTTCTTCCGACTCGGCCCGATATACGGCTTCGGCACATCGGAATCCTTGTGCTTATTGTGCCGCGTGTTGGCATGCGTTATGGATTCGCGGAGAGCGGATTCGTCGAACCCAGACCATTTCTTTTCCATTGAGGTGAGGTAGGCGGGTGGGTCGCTGAGCTTGCCAATCACGCGGGGGATGGAGGATTTCCGCGGCTTGGGCGATGGCTGACGAGCAGACGACTTTTTGACCTGTATATAGAATAAGTCTAGATCGAAGAAAGACGTATGAAGAGAAACGAACAGATTTGTTTCCCGTATACGCAGGAGGAGGAGCCCGAATCGATTTCGGCTTTGGCTTCGTCGCCATTTCTATGACCATCATCTTCTCGACTGTCTGCGAGAAGGAAAGTTTTTTTCTATTGGGCTATCATACAACATCAGTCAAAGGCCAACGAACGAAAACAATCGAGACTTACATCCGACCTGCTAGGCAAGTCCACACTCCAAGCCTTACTGCTCTTCTGCGCATAATAGCACAAGAGCAGGAACCCAATTCCAAGTGAGACGGCCATGAGCACGATGGCCCAGACGGGTAATTTGGGAGCGGCGGGGACGTCTTGGGTTAGAGGGTCGACCCAGTTCGACGAGGTAGGCGTCGCGGCTGAGGGCGTCACGAGGAAGGTGGGCATTGGGAATGGGTTCCAGTAGAAAGGGTCGAACGAGGTGTAAGGACCAGTAGTCTCTTGAGGAGCGGGAGCAGGAGGCATGTTGTGGATTTAAATGTAGGTGTGGGTAGGTGAAGATGTGTGGATGTAGGCTGAGTAGCGAAGTGAGGAAGTAAAGCGAGAAGCGGAGGTATTTATACTGAGAAAGGAAATAGGGGGTGAGACTTACTTCTCCGTGTCTTGGATTTTTTTTCGGCGTCTTGCAGTGAGACGTTGCTCTGGGTCGGTCGAGAGTGCAATCCAGGTTCTTTGTCTGAGTTGCATCCGACGAGAATACGTCCGAAGACACCGAATTTACCGACGACAACGAGACACAAAGAACTTGACCATTTGAGTGATCGAGAACTAGTAGAGAGGAAGCCTAGTCAGCCAGAATCAGTGAACGTAAATTAATTCGGCATATTTAACTCACCATTTCCTGCCCAAGTTTATAAACTCTCTGAGCTCTGCGCTAGATATCGCCAGTCAGCGTGAAGTTTGCTCATCATGGGGGGAAATGAGACATTTGGGTTTTTTCAACCACATGTCTCAGTAGCAGGGCCGCCATCCTCGAGAGAGCACTCTGGACCTCTCCAGGCATTTTGTTCATTATTCACCGTGTCCGATGGGGTGGCTTTGTAGCGAATGTCGGCAACCTCCTCGATCACTGATGCGATAGTTGATGCTCAGAATTTTAGTGGTCGGGAAGCCTGGTCAGGAAAATCACACTTCGGTTCGAACATGATTCGAATCGACGCATTCCACGCACCGGATTTCTGCGTTCGGGTATTGATTGAGGTAAACAGGTGAAAAGTACGAACTCTCCTCGAATATGTGCCCAAGGAAAATTACTGCTTCCTCGATGGTATCGAGCTGAGGATGGGGGGGCTTCCACAAGAGAGGCATCGCAAGGATGTGGACTCTCTCCCCGCGCGACGAGTCCAGGGCTTCTAGTGGGGAAAGACAGTGATTTCTTGGATCCGATCCTCCAATCCTCGGAACATGAAAAACAGAGCTAACTCGGCGTCGTAAGGGTTTTACCCCTTGCGATTCTCCTCAATCCAACAGGACGACCGTCCAACGCCCGATTTACTTTTTAGTATGATCAGCAGCAACAGCTCCTTGCCAGCGTCTGTCTAGAAAGACACTGAAATTCGTCACTTCTGATTCAGGCCTCGCAAGAGTTCAATTTGTTGACAAACCTTTACTTGTTGCCTCAAGGGTCGAGGAGCGCACGCGCACTAAGACCAGATAGATCGAGGAAAATCAATACAAGTCTCTGCTGCATTGCTTGTTCGGACCATCGGTTATTATCGTTCAATCGGGATTCATTTAGTGCGTTCATGACACAGAAAAACAGCGTGAATATATTCGCGCAGAGCTTGGAATCTCAAGAACAGCTGCCAGTGTGTTGTATGCGGGTAGAATTCCAGGTTATCTCAGCTTGTTTCTGAGCCTGTTCATCGCGAAAATTCCACAGAGTTCTTTTACTGTCGTGGCTGGAGTTTTGAATCCCTTTCTCAGACAAAATTTGAACGCTGTAGAACACGAGAACATTCTTGAAGAAACGCGCGGAGAAATGAGCTGGCGGTAGGTAGTCATAAGGCAAACTTGAAATTGATCGCCACGTATCCCCGCGTTGTTCGCAATACGTGGCCTAGTAGGTGGCTGTGCGTAGTCAAAGTACTTAACCGGAACCACCAAAATCTAAGCTTTAAATTTGCTCCTCCCCCCCACTGACCCCCGCGACGATGGCCCGTCTACCGACGCGCTCACACTCTCTGCGCCTCTTCTCTTCCCTTTCCCTCCTTGTCCTCTCCCTCCTCGCTTTTGTCGCCTTCTCGCCAGTAGCGAGTGCGGAGGACACTCACGCCGAGTATGGTACCGTTATTGGTATTGGTACGTCGTCTGCGTCTTTCCTATGTGGTCCTGCGACTGATGTTGGTGTTCTGTAGACTTGGGTACCACGTATGCAGCAATTTCTTTCAGTCTGACAAATTTTGAATACTGACGTGTCATTTGACTTGCAGTTATTCATGTGTTGGGTGAGTACTACTTGTCTTCTAGTACGACCTACGTTCTGACATACCGCCCAGTGTACAAAAGGGTGGACGTGTAGAAATCATCGCCAACGACCAGGGTCACCGGATAACGCCTTCATGGGTCAGCTTTTCTGACGACGAACGACTGTACGCAATTTACTCTCCTAGCATTCCAGCCTTTCTAACAGCCTTTCCACAGTGTCGGTGACAGCGCCAAAAACGCCTACCACTCCAACCCCAAAAACACCGTGTTCGACGCCAAGCGTCTCATTGGCCGCAAGATGGACGACAAGGACATGAAGCGCGACCTCAAGCACTGGCCTTTCAAGGTCCAGGAGAAGAACGGCAAGCCCGCAATCACCGTTTCCTACAAAAACGAGGAGCGCGACTTTGTGAGTAGCTTGTCGTTTTTCAAGTTCATGTCGCTAAAATGTGTGATAGACCCCCGAGGAAATCTCCGCCATGGTTCTGACCAAGATGAAGGAGACTGCTGAGGCTTACCTCGGCGAGAAGGTCACCCACGCCGTCGTCACCGTCCCGGCTTGTGAGCAGTTTCTTTTTTCTTGTAACAAAGGTTGAATTTAGTCCACAGACTTCAACGACGCCCAGCGTCAAGCCACCAAGGATGCCGGCACCATCGCCGGTCTCACCGTCCTCCGTATCATCAACGAGCCCACCGCTGCCGCCATCGCCTACGGCCTCAACAAGAAAGGCGGCGAGTCCCAGATCATCGTCTACGATCTCGGTGGTGGAACCTTCGATGTCTCTCTTCTGTCTATCGACGACGGTGTCTTCGAGGTCCTCGCTACCGCCGGTGACACCCATCTCGGAGGAGAAGATTTCGATAACAGGGTCATGGAGTACTTCACCAAGTCGTACAAGAAGAAGACCGGCACTGATGTCTCGACTAATCTGCGTGCTATGGGCAAGCTGAAGCGCGAGGTTGAGAAGGCCAAGCGGACGCTGTCGAGTCAACAGAGCACGAGGATCGAGATTGAGAGCTTTGAGGATGGGAATGACTTTTCGGAGACGCTGACCCGTGCTAAGTTCGAGGAGCTTAACATGGATCTGTTCCGTCAGACGATGAAGCCCGTCGAGCAGGTGCTCAAGGACGCTAATGTCAAGAAGGAGGATATCGATGAGGTACGTTTCTTTATTCTGTTCGTCTTGAGAGATGCTGAAGTCATACTCGCAGATCGTCCTCGTTGGTGGTTCCACCCGTATCCCCAAGGTCCAGCAACTGCTCAAGGAGTACTTCGGTGGCAAGGAGCCTTCCAAGGGTATCAACCCCGATGAGGCTGTCGCCTACGGTGCTGCCGTCCAGGGTGGTATCCTCTCCGGCGCCGAAGGCACTGCTGACGTCGTCCTCGTCGATGTGTGCCCTCTTACCCTCGGTATCGAGACCACCGGTGGTGTCTTCACCAAGCTCATTCCCCGTAACACCGTCATTCCCACCCGCAAGAGCCAGATGTGCGTTTCCCTTCTTGCGACGTTCAACGAATGAATACTGACTTTATATTCCGATCACAGCTTCTCAACCGCCGCGGACAACCAGCCCACCGTCTTGATCCAGGTCTTTGAGGGTGAGCGTGGATTGACAAAGGACAACAACTTGCTTGGCAAGTTCGAGCTCTCTGGAATCCCCCCTGCTCCTCGTGGTGTGCCGCAGATTGAGGTCACCTTCGAGATCGACGCCAACGGTATCATGAAGGTCGGCGCGGCGGACAAGGGAACGTGAGTTCTTCCTAACCTCCTTCCCTTCCCGCGACTACGACTAACGCCCCTTTCTTCCTTCTCTCTCAGCGGCAAAACGGAATCCATCACCATCACCAACGAAAAGGGCCGTCTCTCGCAAGAAGAAATCGACCGCATGGTCGCCGAGGCGGAGCAATTTGCTTCCGAAGACGACGCGCAGCGCAAGCGGATTGAGGCTTTGAACAGCCTTTCGTCGTTTGTGTATGGATTGAAGACGCAGTTGGGCGATCAGGAAGGGATGGGCGGGAAGATTAGCGATGAGGACAAGAAGACGATTCTGGCGGCTGTTAAGGAGACGACGGATTGGATTGATGAGAATGGGGCGTCGGCGGGTGTGGAAGATTTGGAGGAGAAGTTGGCTGGTGAGTGTTCTTCTATCCCTTTACTTCGCTCTCCCTCCGCTTCAAAAGATGTTTTGCTCATGAATGCGTCTGCGCACAGAAATCCAAACGATTGTGAACCCGATCACGTCGAAGCTGTACTCTGGCGGCGCTCCTCCGAGCGGGGACGACGATGAGTTTGGGCATGATCACGATGAGCTGTAGATAATTAGAGGATAATTCGTCTTACAGTAGCATTATACTATGATATCGGGTCGCGATTCAGCTGCACGTATCAAGGCAGCGGGGATGGGGATGGGAAGTGCAAATAAATATTATTATACATACTACGTCGTGCGCGGTAGGCGGGCGCACGCCGCTACAAAAGAAAGGCGGTGTAATGCGCGTTTGATGGGATCAGGGCGCCATTTTTTGTATTTATTTTATTGGGCAAAAAAACAGAGACTCCATGTATCCCAAGCTATAGCGCGACTCTATCTAAACCGACGTTCGAACTGAATACAGTCAAACTCCGCAGCTAGTCTCACAATAGCTTGACCTATCTACACTAGCAACGGGTTGACCGTGAAGCAGAACTAACAATTCAGATTCATTTGACTACATACAACTGTTAGCATTCGTTGTCCCATATATTGTCCATGATATCGTGTAATTACATTAGCATAATAAGACATGCATCGTCAATCCTCCAACACAAGAAAAAAGAGAAAGAAAAACAGCAGTCAAGGTCAACGGGTGCGCTGCAGCGGCGATATTATATCGTCCTTACTCCGCACGTCCAGCGTCACCTTCAGATTGTGATACTTTTGCAGGTCGACGGCTTCAGAGCGTGCGACACCGGCCGAGTCGTTGGGAAGCCAGATGATGGGTGGGGGTGCAATGAGCTCGGGGGCGTAGAGGATGCTGGCCATTTCCCGTGCGTGGTCGGTGAATGACAGTTGCGGGAGGTGGGGCGGGGCGTCGGGATGCGTGCGGGCTGCGCGCTCGGTTGCGGTAAGGTCGTCTAGGGTTTCAGTTTCTGGAAGTGCGGATCAGTATGAGATGAGGGCAGGTTTATTGAAATGTACGCACTAAGTGGAAGAGAAACTTGTTCGGGTTTGCGCGGAGGCATCACCGCCAGAGTCACACTCATCATCTCCAATACACTGGCCATAGAGCCTCTCGTTCGGTGCCCCAATCTTCCGCTGCTGACCAAACTAGTGCTCTCGTCGTCAACCGTTCTCCTCTTGGCTGTCGCAGGCCGCGCGGCCTTGTTGAATGCATCTAACGAGTTTTTCACAATGGGAGACAACGACCTTCGCCCTGGTTGTCGAGTTTTGATAACCGTGAACAATTCGACGAAAATAATGACGAAGACACCAGTGCCGACGAGGACACCGCCCTCGATCCAGAACTCGCGGCTCAGGAAGATGAGCCCAAGGAGGATGGGCTGGAGACAAAGTAATGTGCCGAACCGACGAAGCAGCCAGATCTGCAGGAGACCGCCGGTCTGGGAGTGTGTGCGTGCATAGACATATCCGACCAGAAAACGATGAGCTGTTGAAGGCAGTATGAGATGTAGAGTTTTCAAGAATCAGTAAGAGGCTACTCACCAACGAGAGAAAGCAAGAGCAATATGACTACAGCAGGTGCGACAAGCGGGAATATAATTGAGAAAATGGATGCAAAGATGATAGCGAGGATGCATGCGCCGGTAGCAAACGCAGGGTTGTATGTGCGGGGATATACAGCTTCCACAAAGTCAATAAATTAGTGAGAACTTGATGAGAAACCCACCTCTGAACCGTTGTCTTGGTGTCACCGCCCTCTTCTCAGCCCTCAAAACCGTCCACAATCTCACTGGCTGTAATAGCAGGAGCCCAGGGAAAATGATCGCACACGTAAAGACGACGCTCAGAGCTAGAATCGCCATATAAATGGCACCGTTCGCAACGCCTTCCGAGCGACCATCAACTCCGCCGGCTCCAGCAGAGTTGAACGGATGGAGGGTATAAATGAGCGCGCCAACAGTGATAAGCCAGACGGCCGCAATACCAGCCAGGACGTAGAACATAGTTTGGAAGACAAACAGTTGGGTTCCTGAGACGGAGACTGAACCACGAATGTGCGCTGAGACTGAAAGGATAGAAACTTGAGTGGATCAAAGCAAAGGAAGAAGAGATTATTTACTCACAGTTGATTAACATTACAGCGAGGGTGATGAACAGTGCGGCTGCAACCGCCGGGGCAAGAACAGTGGCCAATCCGGCAGCTATTGTATCGCCAGTAGTCTTCGAGGACAGCAACGGTGCTAAAAAGGGCAGATAATGTGCTACATCCGGCGCAGTTGTTAAGGAAAGACCCGCCGCCGCTGTCACTATAAGGTCCGGTCAAGTATAAGAGGCTGCTATAAGTGAGATGGATATATAAGCCACTCACATCCTGCAGCCAGCAGAATTGCGGCAACGCCCAACAGGCACCAGAGAACGATACTATCGAGTCGCCCGCGTTCATTCTGCAGCACATCCCATCGTACATCCTCCTTCGCCATGCCCTCAATGATTTCCACGCCATTGATAAATCTGCGGCATTGCCGAAAAATGAACCAATCTGCTTGACGGGGCATGATCAACGAGCTCACCTCAAACCCCTTCCAATGATCAGCCACCCTCGAATCCTCACACCACCCGCAATATCTTCATACCCCGTCGTCTGCGTCTCCCCAATCTCCGCATTGATAGCCTTCAACCGCGACCGCCACTGCGTGATATCGCTATACACCTCCCCAAGATGATCATAATTGATATCGTCTAACGGCCGCACGAACGGCGCCCTGGCTTGCAAGCGCAAATGCGGTGGCGGCACCTCCTCTGCTGCAGCCTGTGATTCAGTCGCAGTAGACTTTCGCCGCCGGAAGGGGAACGTCTCGCGCTTGGTACTCGTCGAAGGCTGCGGAGACGTCGGCAAAGTCGGGTCCGTCGGGCTCATAGTCAAAGTCTGACCCGTCCCAGTGGTCGACTGCGTAGCCTCCCGCCCTCGTCTCATCCGCCTGCTAAACGCGGAAGTCGGCGACGAAGGCCCAACATTGTCCACCGTGTCCTCCCTCCTCGGCCGATGTTCCCGGAATATGTCCACCCAATCTGGGCCCTCCCCCTCCCCCTCCTTCCCCTCGCTCCCCTCAATCCCATGATTCGGCCCAAACCTCTGCGGATCCGGAATCCTCGTATACCCCATCTCATCAATCGGCCCCAGTTCGCCCGTCTGGTCGATAGCGACGTGGCTCCCCATCGGCAGCCGCCCGTAATGCTGGCTATTTCGATTGACCTCCTGGAACCGACTTCCGACTAGCCGCGAATTGATGGTCTGGCTGAGCGTGGGCTTTGGCTCGTCGCCCTCAGCCACGGCGTCTTCGGCGCCGAATTGGCCGCCGGAAACGCCTTGTACGCGGTTGAGTTTGTAGTACAAGGAGGGCGCGACGAAGGATGTGGGGGAAAGTGAGGAGGAGGCAGGGGCGGGGTTCATTGAGCGCTGGCGGCGGGGCTTGCGCGCGGAAGGGTTGCGTAGAGGTTGCGGGTGGCTGATGTATGGCCGTCCTTCGGTTTCCGTCTGGGTGGTGAGCTGGAAGTCCGCGATGGAGGGGTCTGGCGTGGTGAGCCTGAAAGACGAGATGTACCTCGTCTCTGCTATCTCGAGGTTTTCTAGAATCTCGTCGCGTTCGTCGATTAAGAGGGCAAGGCGTTGCGTGTCGCTGCAAATTATAAGTCAGCCAAGAAGCTTGAAACACATAGATATAAGCAGGAGACCAACCAGATCGAGAAAATATTCGTTATATCAATCTGTGGTACGGCCTTCTCCTCCTGGTTGGGTTCCTGAGCGGCCTCTTCCTCCTCGCCTGCCTCTCGGCGGCGGCGGCTCCCATTGCCATTTAGCAAACTTCCACCCTGCATGCCCGAGCTCAGGCCGCTCTTCACCACGAAATCCTTCACCCTTTGCTCACCCCAGCCCGCAAAACCAGGCGCCTTGCGCGCAGACAGCCATCCAAGCTGCTTGCCCTCGCATCGTAGTGTGAGCCACCGTTTCCGGTAGGCGATGAGAATGTTGAGCTCCTTGATGATCTTCCACAGCGCCGGGAGGAGCGCCAAAACGATAGTGATGACCGTCAGCACGATAATCCGCACGCGGAGATGCTGCGGGTCGTTGTTTGCGCCTTCATCTGCACGTTTTGCCAGTAAGTTCGTGGTGGACACGTTGTACTTGCCGCTGTCGATGGCACGTAAGAGGCGCATCAGACTGAGGTCTTCGAGGGTGGAAGAGCTGCCGGAGAAGGTTGCGGTGTTGGGGAGGTCGGCGAGACATGGGGTGGAGACCATGTATAAGGGAAGGGCGCCGCCGAGACCGAGGAGAGCCCAGCCGAGAGCGATGAGCAGGGCGATCCAGAGGGCGCGTTGGGAGAGTTGTTCGTCTGCGGGGAAGAGCTCGGCGTCGCCGGCTGGGGATTTGCCCATGTCGGATACATCTGAGGAGACAGAGGGTACAAGTGGGACTGGCGGATGCAAGAACGCGAAAAACGACGATGAGAGCGGTTTGGGCCGTAGACTGAAATATATTTGAGATTGTGGCCAATTTAACGAGCAAAGCAGCGCACCCTTGTTCCACAAACCATTCCCGCAATCCATACAGCTGCCTGAACCGTGGACGCAATATCGCGAACAGTAACTAGAGGGAATTGAGCCTCGAAGGTCATATTCTTGTGGTCCTCACTCACCCATATTAATAGCCCGATGAGACTGGGGATGATGATAGACGCGAGAAGACCGTTTGCCGACGCGTCTGTTCCTGAGCCGATACAGACGGGATTGGAGTCAAGATTTGACTGGGGTGCCACAGTCGTTGTCGCGATCGCACTGGCGTCTGTGATAACAACCGACTCGGCTAGAGACGTGAAAGTTGTAGTCGGCTGAGTGATAGTTGTCGGAAAAGTGGAGGTGAACGTAGTTAGACCGTCAGATGCAGATGGTATTGAATTAGATGTCGATATATCGCTAGAAAATAACCCAGAATTGGAGGACGATGGCGACGAAGAAGACTTGGTTTCGGTTCCAGAGGGTATAAAAACGGAGCCATTGCTTGTAGTATACCAGTTTTGTTGGATAGATAGTGACATTTCGAGTCGTCAGTGGTCGTGGCTTCAGGCAAGTTTGTGGACGTCAGTAAAAAGTGCTTCACTTTTGAATAGTCGTAAACAAGCACACCAAATTGGGAAACCAGCTGTTCGCTTGAACCTCTGCCTCTCTCTGCCTTCCTCTTCGGCTTCGACGTCGGCCTCGATGGCGAAGAAGAGCTCGGATACGACGCGGAGATGATAGCGCGCGTTAAGTTTGGAAGTGGAGTTTTTCCGATGAGCTCATGGCCATGGGAACGTCAACATCAACAATGCAACATCTCAACATTGACAACCGTTTTTCGCTGCAGATCATCATGAAGCATCGATTACCGCAGTGCTCTGGCTCTTGTAGGCTCTTGTATCCTCTGGCTGGCTCGAGGCTGGCTTCTTTCGAATTCTTTCGATGGTTTGAATTCTTTCGACACAGAAAAGAAGCAATTTTGCAATGCGACGACAGCAACCTGATCGAAGAAACAACGCAGAACGAACGTCACTTCATCGTCGCGTTTTTGCAGCCTCGTTGAACAGTTCACGCGCGTAAACGACCGGTACCTATAGCCTTGACACTGACAGCTCAATTCGACCGCGTTCTGCTGACTCGGAGGCGAAGCTGGCGGCAGCTGGCGGCGCACCTGGCCACTCCTGGCCAAAGTGGTGAACGACTCCTTCAGAATATCCATGCGGCATTGAATGCACCCCTCCTCGACATTGACACTGTCCTGTCCTGAACGCGCAAATTGATGCGACGAAACAAACACTTTGGAAGAACCCTCTGCGATCACCGTGCTGGCGGGAATGCGAAGCTGCTTCGGTATCTGCTGAATATACCGAATCACCCGTCCCGCAGAAATTCCTTCTCCGGTCGATGCATCGGACGAGCATACCGCGAAGCCTTCCACCATTGAACGTATTGTGCATATATAACGAGCGAGACACGGGCCAGGTGCTGGAATACTGCGAGGAGGGCAACATTGGTGGGTCCTCGAGATCTCAGTGTCCTTCATCCGAATTCAGACGGCGGGATGCGATATCACCAAGTGGCGATACCAGCCACCTTGATTCCTATACTACAACCCAAGCCCACATATATTCAAGTTCAGTGATACTTGCTACAAGGACATACGTTGATCCATTGGAACGCACTTTCAGGCGATGAGATTCGCCAAAAAATTCAAATGTCTCACTTTCCCCGCCATGGGCGAACTTCCAGCTGACTTGCGATATTCGGCATAAATCTTAGAGCGTTTAGCAAATTGGGCAGGAAATGGTGAGCGAACCATGCTCGAAAGTGAGGCATGATTTTCGCTGACAAGGCTTCCTCTCTACTAGTTCTGCCCGATCACTCAAATGGTCAAGTTCTTTGCGTCTCGTTGTCTTCGGTGAATTCGGTGTCTTCGGGCGTATTTTCGTCGGATGCAAGTGAGACAGAGAACCTGGATTGCACTCTCGACCGACCCAGAGCACTGTCTCACTGCAAGACGCCGAAAAAAAATCCAAGACACGGAGAAGTAAGTCTCACCCCCTATTTCCTTTCTTGGTACAAATACCTCCGCGTTACGCTTTACTTCCTCACTTCGCTACTCAGCCTACATCCACACCCACAAATTTATCCTCACCTACCCACCCGCCTACTTCTAAATCCACAACATGCCTCCTGCTCCTGCCCCTCAAGTGACCGATGGTCCTTACACCTCGTTCGACCCTTTCCACTGGGACCCGTTCCCCATGCCCACCTTCCTCGTGACGCCCTCGGCCGCGGCGCCTACCTCGTCGAACTGGGTCGATCCTCTAACCCAAGGCGTCCCCGCCGCTCCCAAGCTACCCATCTGGGCCATTGTGCTCATGGCGGTCTCACTAGCAGTTGGGTTCCTGCTTTTGTGTTATTATGCGCAGAAGAGCAGTAAGGCTTGGAGCGTGGACTTGCCTAGCAGGTCGGATGTAAGTCGTGAATGTTTTCGTTCGTTGGGCGCTTGACTGATGTTGTATGATAGCGTAATAGGAAAAAACTTTCCTTCTCGCAGACAGTCGAGAAGATGATGGTCATAGAGATGGCGACGAAGCCCAAGCCGAAATCGATCCGGGCTCCTCCTCCTGCGTATACGGGAAACAAATCTGTCCGTTTCTCTTCATATGTCTTTCTTTGGCCGAGACTTACTCTGTATCCAGGTCAACAAGTCGTCTGCTCGTCAGCCATCGCCCAAAGACGAGGCGCCGCGGAAACCCTCCATCCCTCGCGAGACTGGCAAGCTCAGCGACCCACCCTCCTACCTCACCTCGATGGAAAAGAAATCGTATGGCTTTGACGACGAAGCCGCTCGCCGTGAATCCATAACGCATGCCAACACCCGGCACAATAAGCACAAGGATTCCGATGTGCCGAAGCCGTATATTGCGCCGAGTCGGAAAAAGTCTGCGCAGGCTGCCATTGATGCGTAGTAGGGCTTGCCAGCGCAGTTGCGGACTCGAGTGGGCGCGGTGGTGGTGGGGTTGACGTCCGGACAATGGGGTGTCGCTCAGGAGAGCGCATCGGCAGGAAATCGGCACTCGCTGGGACGACAATCGTTCATTGCTCACCAGCATTCTCGCCCCTGCGTTCACACAGTTTCCCGTTCGAGGAAGGGAAGGAACATGCATCGGGTTGGAAGGAAACTGTCGCGTCCAGAACGGTTGGACTCCATACAGCAGCTATGCGGCAAGACCCGAGTTATCCGCTCCGCTGTATAACCTCGACCAGTCAGATACCAGAAGTACGTTCACGAAACTAAGCGTTTGACCGTTGTTTCTGTTCTGGCGCACTGTGTCTTGGCACCATACCATAGCTTCTTGTTACAGTATTCGCTTAGAGATGAATAGAGACTTGGCTGGTTGGACTTCTGAAGTCGAATTGATAAGCTGATTTTCTTACATTTTCTCATTGGTCTTTCCTACGAAAACCTGAAATCTCTGTTCGACCAGTGGGCCGAATTCATAGGTTAAAAGGGAGGTAAGTTCAAACGAGTGAGTAGACGGGGACAAGGTGTCCTCGGGAATTTCCGGAAACGCGCTACACGTGATGTGAGCTTTCGCTTGTTGACTCTTGACAACACCTTTGAAGCGTCGCGCGACGCGCGACTGTGGTCTTTCTCCGCTCCCTTCAGGCCTTTGATTTGCATTTATGCCCCGTCTCTGCTGGAGTTGTTTCCCTCTTCGCAAGACGAAGAACCACATCATGATTCCAACAATTTCTAGTTGAGACTATTGCTTCTCTCTGCAACCTTTCTGTGCAGTGTACAGCGAGTCAACCACCTCTCCAACCGACACCTTGTCCAACCCTTCCGCAGTACAGCGGTACAAGGCAGCTCCCCTCACTGCATGGACAAGCCTCACCTAGTGCACTCGTCATTCATATGTCCCTGATTCGTCAGACGCGACATGTCTCCGATGGAAGTTAGAGTTAGCTTTCAGTCGGCACGCGAAATCCACAACTTTCTGATTTATCTCAAGTCTGATGGTTTTGGAACTACCTACGTCCTGACGACCAAGAACTGCTCAGGAATATCCGGGCTCTCATAACCTGTCAAATACCGTTCCACGGCGAGCTCCCCAAGGTCATCACGCACAACCTGCCGTTCGACCTGTAGAACATCCCGCCCGTCGTCAGAATATACTGGTCAACAACTACACAAGCCACCTTACCTGCCAAACGCGGGCATTACACCCAAAGAGCGTAATAGTGTCGGGACAGCGACGAACGATAGCGAGCGCGTCGGGTGCCCTCAGAACAACAGGAACCTCGTCTATCCACTCCTCCATCGCGACGGTCGGGAAGTTGATGTGCACGGCGCGGAGAGAGCGAGAGCACGACAAGCTGTCTGCTAACGCGTCCTATTCCGGGACACAATCAGCGTACAGATCTCTGGAATTCGAGATCGCTCTCCTCACCAGTGCCGAAGGATCAACCACGACGTACAGCTGCTTTAAGACGGGACAGCGCGTGCAGATATCACGGATGGCGGACAAGCTGATGGACATTCGGTGGACGGAGACGCGCGTGAGGCGAGCTCCATGCGTCGACACGAAATCATGCCAGAATGCGTCGTTGGTAGCCGTCGGCCGGCGAAACGTCGACTCGTGCGGATCGGCGGCATACAGCTGGACAATCTCAAGCGATGGGGCAAGCTTGAGGAGGCTGGTGACGCTGTGAAGCCAAATATCGTTGTAGACGCTCATCGTGAAGGATTGCAGTCGTGTTAGGACGGCGGGGTTCGTGGCACAGCGTGCGCTGAGCGCGGCGTGGTCCTAAGGAGAGGCATGGATTAGCGACGCGGTGGAGGGGGGAATCGGCGACGCACGAATTTGGAATTGAGTCCTTCCAACGCCAAGGAGCATAGACCACTAGTATTGCTGGCGAGTATGGACCATACACCCTGCTCCGTGACACGCAAACAGCCTGTAACCGAAAACTGCTCTAGCTCGGGCAGATTTGGACCAATACCTGCAAGGATACTGTCTGTCACCAGCGGGGACGTCTAGGGCGGTCAGTGAAATCTTCTCTGCAACATTTCGACACTGACCCACCTTACATATTAGAGTCAGACTGCGGAGATGTGAGCCCGTCTGAGCCGTCCACGACCTCAACTGCCCAACAACGTCGGCGCTCGGCATAATCAACGAGATTCTACGCAAATGCGAGAAACTCTTGAGGATACTGGGGTCGTAATGGCCGTCGCTGTGCCCATTGATCTCCAGGTCCACAAGCGTATCCATGGTTTGCAATACTTCAAGGATAGCGGAATTGAGCGCCCCATCGCGCGTCCAGGTGCAGGAACGGAGATTCACGCAGTTGCGAAGAGCATTAAGAACGAGTTCTTCGACGTCGCCTGTACCGAGGGCCTTCGACACTTTTGGAAAGTCGCGGATTTCTGTCCACGGGTCTCAGCATGGATGGGTGCGCGATAACGGTTGTGAGAGACGCCACACCTAGCCTCACTACATATTTCGCGAGGCGCGGATGATGCGCGAGGGTATTGAATAGAGATATAACCTGATTTCTTTTAGGTGCGTGTCTTGACGTCCGCTCGGATGCTTACCCTGACTTTCGCGTGCTTGTGCCACGAATAGATGGAAGCCCTTTCATACAAGCGAGAAATGCCGAATTCATAGAAGGCTTTGCTGACGCGACACGCAGAAGCTACGTGCTGAACCTTGGTGAGGTGCGACAGGATCTGGGACAGCAATTCGAGGGGGAGATCTAAAAATTCCATTTCGGGACGAGAGCGGTTGTTTGCTCCAGCTTCCAAAACCACTGTTCGGCCGATTCGGGCCTGTCGGCGATGTTCAATAACAACTGCAGCTGTTCAGTTTCAGTCTTGGAAGTAATTCAAGACGCCTCGCGCAAACCTCGTTCAAAGTGCTATAAGCTCCTCGCTGAATAACTTCCGACGTGCCCGACTTCGGGCACAATATTCAATATCGTCCCACCCTTATCCGAGTCGCTCATAGCACGAGGTGAGCAAATTTAGCCCCAATCTTTGACTTTGCGTCACCTCCGCCTTGTCCGTCGACTCTATTTATTTGTCCAATGCGGGCAACCAAGCGCTTTCCAGGTACCGTAAAAGTTCTCGTAGTTTCGGGCATTTCGCTGATAGGTTACAACGAGCAGATACCTTGTTTCCTGGTGTGGAATGACAGAAACATCTAATTGCTCTCCAGTCTTGACGGCGAAGTCGTCTATTCTTTTCCCTCAAGGTCAAGGCGTTCGACGTTCACCCTCTTTGCAATTGAAATCATTGAGCCATTTCAGCGCATCACAAACCTATTTTAAACTCCGTGCCAAGACTTGGCGGACCCGCGCGCGACAATACAATGGTGGAGAATCAATGCCCTCAATCAACTGCTGATGGCTCGCCTCAAATTCCAGGAAAATTCTCTCAAATATTCCCTGCAAGCGTGTTTTCAACGTGGATGGACTTACACTGAGTCTATTCAAAGGTCGTGCTCGACGTCAAGGCCTCTTCCTGATTTCCCTTTGTACCCAGCCAGGCTTGAGGCTTCCCAGGCTCGCACATGCTTTTGTACTGCCTAACAACCCACTGATTGCATTGTACCACGCTCAATTGAACGCCGATTGGCTGGCAACCCACCCTGCCGGCATTCCATTACTGAAAGTGCCTGTCATTTTGGGCTCAAATGGAGTAGGAATTTCACACAGTGACTCTTATGTTAGAGTCTTGCGCGTTTCTTTCTTCAGTCTTTGACCAGCGGTGTGCAGGCACCCACAATCTCCCCACTGGCGAGCTATTGTTCCTAGCATCGTACACTGGATTCAAGGGTGAGTTCTATCAAATCTCTTGGATTATCCTTTTCTGAAAGAACGCGTCCGAACACGCCAATTTAGCGCCAGCACACTCGTGTCGTCTTGAAAGACAATGAGATTCAGAAACAATAAGGTCGATACCCCAACAATGAAGAACCACTCGCCCCTTCTCTCAAGCGCAGCCTCGACTTCTTCGTTCCAGGTTCGCCATTTCCTTTGTCGGATGGTCTTCTTTGTCTTTGTCTTTATTGAGCGTAATTTCGCTAGAGTTTCGATACCGTGCAGAAGGCCCCAAGTACCGCGGCTACAAGCGTCGCCGACTCGGACGATCATCGCTGGTCCGAAGTAGTCCCCCCCGAAGCTGGTTTAACGTTCGCCGTGGTCTGGGACCCGGAGGAGAAGGACCTCCTTACATTCTCCACGGCCAAGTTGTCGGAATGTAGTCCTGATATCCAGTCCCCCGATTCCCCCACCGACGCCTTCGACAATCGTTCTCAAATCCTCACCATTACAGCCTCTGTAGCACCTACTGCCGCCGTCACTCCGGGCACCATGCAGTTCTTCCAGCAAAATCACGACTTTTTGTTCACGGACCCCAATTTCTATCCCAGTCGCCCTGGGCGGGGTCGCACCCAGACTTCCTCGACTCTGGATGGTCTTGACGTGTACCTGCGGGGCTCTCTGCTCGCTAAAGCGCACAACGTGAACCGATACTACTCGTGCTTCCAAGAGTTGGATGGGGACTTTGCATTTGACCCCTATACCTCGTTCGCTCACGCCCACATGTGGGCGAAAGGCATGGAAACAAAGGAGATGCCGCGGGACGACGTAAGCGATGAAGGTTTCTTTGAAGGTCACCAATTCGCAGGAATGGACAATGAGTTTAATCTAGTGCGTTTCTTCACCCGTCGCAAAGAAACCTCATTGAATGATTTTCACTAGCCGTCGAGATTCTCCGGAACCACAACGTCGACGTCCAATTTCGTCAACGTCGAAAGAGAATTTGACGAAGCGTCCGCTGACTGGTCTACTCTTGAGGCACCCGATACCCCTGGCTACCACCGTGGGCTCCTTTCCCCATGAAAATCGGGTTACGTACTGACCTATCTCACTAACCGAACGTACAGGCCGCCTGTTTACCCCACCCCCACCATCCACGCCCCCACATCGTGTTCTCCGCAAAACTAGACCCCACGGCCGTCCCGCTTCACCCTCTCATGTTCTGGAGCGCCGAGATTATAACCATTCGCCCTGCCCCTCGGCGTCCGCGCCCCCCTCGCCCGACCCTCCCCGCTCGAGGACGCCTTCTTCCATCAGCCCCCGGCTTCGCACCCTCTCCCGCGTGCGTAGCCTTCCAAAAATTGCCCGCAATATTACGGGACGGTGGAAAAAGACCAGCGACGGCGCGGGGTGGGTCTGGATCGACGTCAAGGAACGGTCCACTTCAGCATAATGGTTTTCTCTCTGTGCTACCCGCGTCTCTTTCTCTTTCTCATCGACGCTGCTCTATACACCCTATGCCGCCCGTCTTTTGCTCAATCCCGCACACTAATTGTACATACATGCCAGGAGCTCATGCACTACTGTATCATCCAACTGTAGTCACGGCATCCACGACCGAAACGACCTCTTACAGATGACTTTCCTTTGTCTCTCTCTCTCTCTCTCTGACTCTCTCTACTCTCGCTATCCGTTCCTTTCTTGCTGCTGTCTTGCACCTCCATTCCTTTGCTTTTTTCGCCTGCCACACTCGCCATCCTCCCCTCCCCCTTCATCCTTCTACTGTATCTTTTTTCCTCGCAGTTCTTTTGGTGTATTACTTGCTGGGCTCAAATCTAGAACTTAAAATGTACATTTGCAGCTGCGTCGTCTACTTACGTTCATAGAGACCCGCATAATATAAACCTCTTGTCAAGGTTAATTTGGTCTGAGCTTTTCGTGGATCGATCGCGAAATCTGGTCGCAGTATGTCATGTACATTACACCAGTTTGCTACTCTCGACTGGCGCATTATCGGGGCCTGCTTGCGCCCCGCTCAATACAGAGGAATTCAACAAAGGGGGGAGAAAAATAAAATATTTCATCGTCCATAACGGCTCATGAGTGGCGCTAAACCCATGAAGTATTATGGGCGATGAAATATTTACATTTCAGTTTTCCCCTAAGATTCTGTACATGCTGCGTACGCCAGCCGCGAATGCCGACGTCCACTGAAATGTATTTGTTGTAGCCTATAACCAGACATGGCAACCGGTGCCATACACCTTGTTCGGAGCACCTTTCGCTAGGTTTTCAAGCTCACAGCACATCCTCAGCACAAACAGGAACACTTTCGATTATTGGAGAATATTTTCGTAGAAGAAGCTGGGTATATCAAGGAAAACTCCAAGGGGGACGGACAGTGGTATCAGACTCGTAATGGACCCGCCTGCAGCGCCTCCGAAACATAAGCTTCTGTCCAGGTATGCCCGCTCTCCGTTGGGACGGTCGACTCTGCGTCAAAGTCGATGTCTGGCAAACACAATTGCGCCAGCCCCAAATCATGCAAACGCGTCATACGCACAAGCATTCCCAAGCCAACGCCGACGGGCGACGGTGCGTGCCCTTCCCCAGCGCTATTCAAATCTTGCCAGGCCCCTTCGTTCATGTCTTCAGCGGAGTGACCCCATGCAGATTTAATGGCCGCTGGATAGTTGTAGGACGCGAGGACGAAACAAATGGCGGAACCTGCCATTCACTGTGTCAAAACATATACGCGACCGTGAAAAGGGAGAACGCGACGTACAGAGCCCGCTTAATTCTTGCTCGCGCGCCAACTGTGGCGGAACACGTTGATTGGGGTTTCGGTCGTATTCTTCCGACTCGGTAAAATCTGTGTGACCAGATAGAACATCCCCCAACCGGTACAATCTTTGGCAAGCTGGACAGATTCTGCTTGTCGCTCTAAGGAGAGGCATCAGAGATAATCCTTCATTTCGGATGCCAAAGCCTGGACAGTTACCGGCTTTTGTTGTACCAGAGAATCTAGAGAAATGTTCATTGAGGAATGCGAGTTATGGGAGAGCACATACAAGGGCAGTCTCTTCTGGAAGCACCGTCCAAAGCATTTGGAGAACCTCTTCCTGCGCAAATTCTGCGCACAGAGGATCGTCCAATGCAGGTGGTTGGGCGAAAAAAGATGATAAGAACGCGCGAGTGTCGCGTACGCGATGTCCATTCCCCGGATCGTGAATGAAAGGTTTTTGAACAAGATCCTCCCGTGATTGCTCGGCAAGGACCCCTGGAATTTCTCCTGGGAAATCTCGCCTCTCGTCCACAATTTCCGGAGACACCGTTGTTGCGGCCGGAATTGGGGACGGCGTGCGTACAACATCCTGCGACTCTGTACTCGAGGCAGAGGACACGCTCTCAGTAGATAGACGCGGTTGAGACTGCTTGTTGCCGCTCTTGCGCTTTTTTTGTGAGTTGCGGGGACCAGGCATGGTGGACGCGTCGAAGGAGATGCGAAGAAAGACGAGCGTAACGTGGGCGCGTTCCGTAATAGTCCCGTGCCAGTGTGACACAGTGTTATGTTGAAGTTCAAAATCGATCAAACCCTGAAAAATATTCTATACTGCGTGTGGTGGGGTCTACTTTGTGTATTCTATGTCGTATTTAGTCTTGCATTAATCTACATCTGCCCTTGGCAGTCAATCAATCGCCTCCAATATGTTTACTATTTGCTCGGATTGGTCGTGTCGGATCGTAAGGGATGGAACCTTCAATTTCCTCCAATGTTTCTACTGTTTGCCCGGATTACACTTCCGTATCGCGAGAAGACAAACGGAATGGGCGCGAGAAGACAAGCTATGCCGGCGAGGAGGGAGGTTGCGCCTTGCACGGTCAAGCCATGGTACCTGTAGCGAGATCGATGAACGGCGGCATCGAGAAACAAGAAAGAGGGTCGCACATTTGCAGCGTGAAAAGTGGGAACACACTTCCAACCTATAGTGGTTGAAATGAGTTGAGGAGGATCAGAGGAGGGATCCAGAAGCCCACCAGAGCTCGACTCGCAAGACCGGCCGCCAAAGCACTTGCTGCTGTCATCTGATAGCAGTCTACCAAGTACGGGACCTAGGAGTCGAAGGGTCAGTCAGAATAAATTCACGGAGAAGACACGACTCACAAATCCCGTGAAAATCAACATCATACTCAGGGAGAAGAGGAACTCGGCGATACAGGGCGCGATCCAATGTACGTGCCGAAATGGGGCAGTCCACGCAAACAGGAATAGAGATCTGAAGATGTACCTCAGTAAGGGCTGGAAGAAAAATAATTTGCTTACATGGGAGAGATGATCGCACCAAAATAAGTCAGAGTAAGCCGTGCCTCGGGTGGCGTACTTATCCCTTTGTCTGCAGCGGTTTTCGCGCTCTTGACGTACTGTTGCTCTGTTCATTTGTGAGAAGGATTCCGAGAATGAATATAATACTATCTCACGGCCAACTGTCGCAAGCAGACAATAGGCAGCCACAAAGCCCAGGCCGAGGGCGATATATGTCAAGCCATAAGAGGTGGTTTGAAAATGGCGTATTTCGAGGTAAACAACGGTGAACGCCTCGAAAAAACCGTACAATATACCATACAAAACGCTGAAGTAAATTGAAATCAACATGACAACGGGTTCTGGCAAATCCATGATTAATAAATAAAGCAGCGGGGTTGCAAGCCATACCGGTGAATAGGTAGAGCACAGGTCGAGCAAGGGCGACTCGAAACACGGTTATGATCTTTCTGAAGGTCAAAGGCGCAGGAGTGTTCCCTTCTCGCTCGAGCCTCCACTTCAGTAAGGTTGGTCCATGGGTCTCGGGAACAAACGCAACGAGAATGCTGAGGACGGTGTTGAAAATAGCCATGACACGAAGGTTCCATCTGCGAATAGTAAGAATGAAGCATTTCTGAAGAAATGGTGCGTACTGCCAACCAGCATCATGTTCAATGAACGCAGAAATTAACGGGCCCAGAGCAGGCCCTCCGAAAGCCATGATAGCGTCTGTGGAACAGTGGGTTGACTGGAGAATTCATGGCAAGTGAAGACCAACACGCTATTGTATATACACCTCGGTTTAATGGAGTTGTGATATCTCCTATTGACGCAGGGACGTTGTTCATTGACGCCGATCCAAAAAAACCCGAAAGAAAACGGAATATCAGCAACGATGCACCATTGGGGCTGAAGGCGGAGCCAAAGCTGAAAGCTAACAAGGAATAATCAGATTGCAGTCAGCAAGCTCTGTCAAATGAAGTATACCGCTGTAAAGAAGTCCGCTGAATCTATATACAGCTTGTCGACCGTAAAGTTCGGACGCTGGCCCGAACACGAGAGGACCCGCAGCGAATCCGAAGCTTCAGAGAATAGAACAGTCAGTTCAGTCGCTGAACGAGGGTTATAAAGCCAGATTCACACAAAGAGTGTTACGCCGACTAAAGCAACTGACCGAAAGGATTAGTTTAGCCAGAATTTAGAAATGGGGATGAATAGAGGAGTCAACTTACCCTCTTGAGAAACATGGTATCTTTGCATCAACGCGGGTAGACTCGCAACCTACGCATGGGATGAGTATCGAGAGTGGGTACTAAACAATAATCAAATGCATACATAACATGTGCTCGAGTAGGTCAAAGTCAACACCCAAACACATAAAACAATCGTGATGAGGATTCTTCGCGCTGGCCTCCAATTTTTAGGATCTATCAACGTTGAAACAAAACTGTAATGTCAATCAAGCAAAGTGAACATACTTTCGGGATCATCAGCAGCCAGGGTAGAGGGTCCATGTCGGGTATGCGAGGGCCGTTTCTCGTTGATCTTTCTGTCTTCGAGCTGAGCCTCCACATCAAGGTCGGCGGCAAGATCGATAGTTTCTTCCTCTGAGCTGATCGTCCGAGAGTCTTCTGGTTGAGACTCGGCCTCAGTAGTCTTTTTCATTGTCATTGTATCTTGCGTGCTCGACCAAGCGCCTTGAAGATCTAGGTCATCGTCCGTCCGTGTATTTAATGTGGATTGCAGCCGGGTTCATCAGCCCGAAGCACGCCCGAGGCTCAAGGTTGAAGCGCCGTTACGGGCGGCCGTCTTCAATGTTGTTCCAGCCACTTGATTCCGCGAGTTTGTATATTCGCCTCCGTCGGCTCATTTTTGAAGCCTCAGTTCGGAGGAGGAGGAGGGTCAAACGTCCCGGTTCATGATTGTGCAGAGGCCGGTTGCGGAGAGCAACGCTGACAAAAAGTCTTGTTGGAGCACTGACTTGCCAGCAGATATACAACTCACCAAATCAATCTGTACTTATGGGCAAAGAAGGGCGTTTGAGCGCGCCAACATCACTGCAAGGAAGGTAAGATCCAACCTAAACAAAGACGGATACCGCCGTTCTTGCGCTTCTTCTATCAGTTGTGGGGATCAAACATGCTTGGCAAGATGGTGACCTAAACGCGTTCCGTCACGGTCCCGTGGCAGTGTGACGCAGCAGAAAAAAGTAATTATACATATTCTATTTTCTATTTATCTAGAGCATGTTTCCTAGTAATCACGTAGAGTAGCAGTACATCAAGCGAAATCAGGTCATGTCGGGTCGTAAAGGATGGATCCATTAATTTCCTCCAATGTTTCTACTGTTTGCCCGGATTACACTTCCGTATCGCGAGAAGACAAACGGAATGGGCGCGAGAAGACAAGCTATGCCGGCGAAAAGGGAGGTTGCACCTTGAACAGTCAGTCCGTGGTACCTAAGTCACAGGCGATCAGTCAAGACAACAAATGCAAGAGAGAGAGAATTGTGCACATTTGCAGGGTGAAAAGCGGAAAGACACTTCCGACCTAGACGGAAGATGAATGAGCTGAGGGCTACCAATGGAGGATGAGATTGCCTACCAGGGCTCGACTGGCCAGACCGGCCGCCAAAGCACTTGCTGCTGTCATTTGATAGCAGTCTACCAGGTACGGGATCTAGCGCGTATAAAAATCAGCCCATTGACTCGCGATGGAGAGCGGACGCTCACAAATCCAGTGAAAACCAGCATCATGCTGAGCGAAAAAAGGAACTCGGCTATACACGGGGCGATCCAGTGTACGTGGCGAAACGGGGCAGTCCATGCAAACAGGAAAAGTGATCTAGAGATGAACTTGGGAAAGAGGTGAAAGTAGCCGAAAGTTGCATACATAGGAGAGGCAATCGCGCCAAAATAAGTCAAAGTAAGCCGTGCTTCAGGGGGAGTAGATATCCCTTTGCTTGCAGCGGCCTTAGCGCTCTTGACATATTCTTTTTCTGTTCGCATGTGAGTAAGTTTAGAATAATCGTAAGAATCATCTTACGCCCGACTGTCGCAAGCAAACCGGAGGCAACGACAAAACCCAAACCAAGGGAAATATATGTCAAACCGTAGGATGTGGTTTGGAAGTGGCGTATCTCTAGGTAAACTACGGTGAACGCCTCGAAAAAACCGTACAGTATCCCGTACAGAACGCTCAGGTAAAGCGACACCAACATCACAACGGGCTCTGGAAAATCCATGATCAAGGAGCAAAGCGGCAGAAGTTCGAGCCATACCAGTAAATAAATAGACCACGGGTCGAGCAAGAGCGACTCGGAAAACGGCCATGACCTTATTGAAAGTCAGAGGCGGAGGAGGAGTATTCCCTTCTCGTTCAATCCTCCATTTCAACAAGGTCGGTCCGTGTGTCTCGGGAACAAAGGCAACGAGAATGCTGAGGACAGTGCTGAAAATAGCCATGACACGAAGGTTCCATCTGCTGAAAGTGAGAATATACAACAATATTTATTACATGATACTTACTGCCAGCCCGCATCATGCTCGATGAAGCCAGAGATCAACGGGCCCAGAGCAGGCCCTCCGAAAGCCATGATAGCGTCTGTGATACAGTGAATTGCCCGGAGCACCGATTGAGTGCGAAGACTAACAGGCTATTGAGTATACACCGCGGTTCAGCAGCGTGGTGTAATCGCCTATCGAGGCTGGGATGTTATTCATCGACGCAGAGCCAAAAAACCCCGAAAGGAAACGGAATATCAGTAGAGAGGCGCCATTGGGGCTGAATGCGGCGCCAAAGCTGAAGGCTTGCGCGGGATAATCAATGAGAGGACAAGTTGTAGAAGTCGGAAATCGCATACCGCTGTATGCGAGTCCGCTGATGCGATACACCATCTGTCGACCATACAACTCAGACGCAGGCCCGAATACGAGCGGACCAGCAGCGAATCCCAATCTGTAGAATGGAACGTCAGTAATTGGTTCTGGAACAGAACGAATCAAACTTGCACAAAAAATGTTACGCCGAGCAAAGCGACTAGTAAGAAAAGATGAACGCGGGGAAACACCAGTGATAAGCCCAAATACCCTCTTGAGAGATATCGAATCTTTGCATCAATGCAGGCAGACTCGCAACCTAGGTTCAACGAGCACTGTCAAACTTGGCTTCGAAGAACAATCGAGCACGTACATAACATGTGCTCGAGTAGGTCAGAGTCAAAACCCAAACACATAGTACGATCGTGACAAGGGTTCTTTTGGCGGTGCTCCAATTTCTTGGATCTAAAGCATGGATGAAGTTGGAAAATATCGACGGCGGCCAATGCAGATGACACACTCTCGGGATCATCAGTAGCTAGGGTAGTCGGTGCATTCGGTGTAGGCAGCTTCTGTTTCTCGTCAACGTTTTCCTTGTCGCCGTCAAGTTGAGCTTCCACATCGGCGGGATCAAGAGTTTGTTCTGAATTGATCGTTCGAGCGTCTTGTTCGGTTGGATTCGTCGTCATCGTGGGTTATTGGCCTACCACTGGAGAAGACATCTGCGCTCAACACTTTATGTATGTGGACTTCGATCGGGTTCATCAGCCCGAAGCATGCCCGAGGCACATTGAAGGCCGTCTTCAGCGCTCCTCCAGTCACGTTTCTTGCATTCATCCATTCACCATCCACGGCTCAGTCTTGCAGCTTCCGAGAGCGGCGCCTTCCCACATTGAATCTTCGGTCCTGCAGTGCTTGTGCCCAACTATCGAACGGTAAGTGCAGTTGAAAATAAAGACACGGTTAGACACCAATACATTCCGGCTAACGGGTGTCGGGATAGCCGGTTGCGGATGAGGAAGGCAGGACGGGCGGGAATTTTATTTCGATTATCGGACGTCCGTTTCTTTCTGACAAAACGAGTCTCAAAGCACCGAGGCTGACAAAATGGATGACTCGGGCACGCATCGAATCTCATCTCCACACCCGAGCTGCCCCTCCGAACCGCCGGAGACATGTATGAAGAAAGGATTAGATTCATTACACAGAATACATATACTTGCAACCCATCTACTGAAGAGACAAAGGGGTATTCGAGAGCCAGCGACTGAACAAATCCAGCGCTGCCTCGGGCTGATCGAAGGGAACCATATGACTATGAAAACAAACCCTCAGTCAGCCAAGCAATCGACGCGGACAAACGGATGAACCTCACCCAGCCTCATATACAGTAACGAAAGTGACGTTCCCGGCGGTGAACCCCTTACCGCCCGCGCTGCGAACCGTCCCCGCAAGCTGGCCGCTTCCCGCAGTGACCCACGGGATAGTCTGCGCATCAGTGAACTCATCCTTGAACGACGAATCAAGCACTTCCAGCCAGCGTTCGTTGCCGATGTAGTTGCACATCATATCTACCGCCCGTCAGCTGTATACCCGGTGGAACGAGAAGATACTTACCAGCATTGCCCGCGTAAATCAACAGCCGAATCCCGCCGTCAACGAGCTCAGTCAAGAGCTTCGCAGAGTTGTGTGCACCATCACCCTGAAGCAAGAACGCCGAATTGACCTCCATATTGCAGCTGGCGAACTTCCTCGTCGGGTCCACGCCGAGCGCGACCTTGTTCTTGGGCTCGTTCATCCACGTGTCGATATAGCTCATCTCCTTGTAGCACAGATCGCCGTCCTTGGAGCGATCGCAGGGGCGGCGCACGTCGTACGGGTTCAGGCCGAGTTCTACTCCACGTTTAGACGAGAACATTTGAAGTCAGTTTGGGGTACACACGCATGAGGGGACCCATGAGCTGCGAGTTGCAGTAGAGGAGGGCGGGGACGCAGGTCAAACGGGAGTCCCACGAATAGCACGAGTTCAGCATGCGCTGGCACGTCGGAGCCTTGGCACGCAAGTTCAAGCACTCAGGACCTTCGGGATCGTCATAGACGGGGTAGGGACCCTCGCAGGCATAGTCCGGAACGGAGCCGAATTGAACGGCGCTGGGAAATGTTAGGATAAACAAAAGACAACTGAAGGAATGCTCACGGATCGGTTTGGCCATTTCCAATAAGAATTGAGTCGAAATTGATCGTCTTGAGGTTTGGGGTCGGAGCGAGGTCGAGCTGCTTGTTGCCAGTCCAGATAGCGCTAGCGATGTTCGGAAGCTGGTAAGAGTTTGTTCAGCCCTTCTCAATGGTAAGAAAAGAGGAAAAGACATACATATGTTCCAGCGTAACTCTCTCCGCTAATATGGAAGGGCTGCTCGGAGTACTCTGGGAAACGCGAGAGGAACAGCTCGAGGAAAGCGTAGACATCCTTGCCCGCAACAGGGCTGTTGTTCACGGTGGTACCATCGTCGGCGTAAGAGAATCCAACGTTCACGGGTTGATCCAGGAACTGATTTGCGTTGAGAGTTTCCATGCACTCGATGTAAATTTCACTTACAATCACGTTGGCTGAGCTTGTCCAGCTGTGCTTGTTGAAAGTAGTGTTCTTGCCTTCATTGGCAATTGAGCAGGGACCTAATTCGAATAGAAGTCCAGTGGAGGAGCTGCAGCCTAAAAATCAGCTTCAGTGACTGTCGGAAAATCAAACCTCCTACAGAAAACACTCACCAGGGCCACCGTTCAACCACAACACCAGAGGATCCGTAGAAGGTGAATTCCGAGACTCAAAGAACCTGAGCAGCTTGTTCAACTTCGACAATCACATTCGGCAGAAATGGGCTCTACCAGAAGAACAGGTGCTTGTCTTGCGCTATGTCGAGATAGCCGGAATACTGCTTCACTGACGAATCGCACAAGTCGGGCTCGGTAACCCTCAATTGATGCTCGTCGAAAGCCGGATGTGAAACAAGTTCGTCTGTTAGGTTGCGTTGAATCGCCTCAAAACCTCGAACAACCCTCGAAACATACACATGAGTTCATTCTGCTTGATGAACTCTCGTCCATCATGATACCACTTTTCCAGATTCTTCTTGCCCTTCAAGATGGTCTTCTTCGCGTCGTCCAACCACTCGTTCACTGCACGATACGCATCACTTGAATGAACACGCCCAACGTCTCCGAGCTTCAAGACAATTTGCTCTCCCGTTGGGGAGGCAAACGACGTCGATAAGGACAGTAAAGGAAGGAGAATAGAAACGGCCTTCATCGTGGTGAAGGTCAAGGTTCGTTATCACGTCTCAGCGTTTGAACGCGTCATATCAAGCGCGTCCGCAGCAGCCAATCACGACGCACCAACTGTTTCCACGACCCTATCGAAAATCACAAGGAACAGCGTGTTACCGTTGTCGTGAACGATGACGACGACTTCAAGGCTAACGAATTGTCGGTGAAGCTTGAAGCTTGAAGGTTCATGAAGCTCAAGTCTCAACTTTCAAAGAAAACGCGCTTCCAAAAAATCTAAAAATCTAAACAGGGGGGGAATACTTTTGGCGTTGGCAACGCTCTCGACGGTGTAGAGGCGATAAAACTAACCGCGGGGGCCAGCGAGCCCAACCTCAAGTATTGGCAAGAATATTGATCTGTCGTTGAGAGCGCCGCAACCAATGATCAGGAACATTGGACAAGACCCCTGAAATTTTTGGTCTCGACTGAGAACCTTCTTTCCCCCCACAACCACTATGCCGGCCGTGAATCGTACCACGACTTTTGTACACCCGGTCACCGGCTTTCGAATCAACCTGCACACAACCGACGTAACTCGAGAAGACCATGGTGTGCCAGACGTTTGCAGGACCTGCGGCAAGACAGGTAATTCATCTACTCGATTACTGCCAATAACTTGAATGTAAACCCTCACAGCGAAAGAGATGAGTGCGCAGAAGCCGCCGCAAAAACTCATGTGCTGCACTCGCTGCAAAAGCAACGGGAATACGCGTATTTTGTATTGCTCAAAGTGAGTCTGTCGTCGTGCTCGAAATCAAGTCGCAAATGCATGCGTTCTCCAGAGCCTGTCAGGTTGTCGACTACAAAGACGGAAGGCCTCCAAATCAACCGCCTCACAAACGTTCATGCGGAAGAAACCACCTCGAACCCAGCGACAATCCCCCTGTCGATCCATCGCTGTTACCTGTTTTCAGAGTCCTTGACTCGGAACACATTAAGCTTTACACCGACACACCAACAACAGCTTTGCAAGCGCAGATTGAATTCCTGACCAACAACAGCTCAGCGCATTACGGATTCCGTCGACCGAAGAACGGAAAATACGTCGCCCACCAGATTCAAGGAATGGGCGGCGAGCTATTCCTCCAGATGCGCGCGGAAGCCATGGAACGCCGCGAGCCAGCGAGCATCGCGCTCATGGAAAAGCTGCTCGCCATGTCGATCTTCCCCACCAACCTATATACAGCTGGCCAGTATGTTTCTCAGCTCGAGAAAGAGTACGAGGTCGATCTAGAGGAATGCCATCGAGCACTTGAGCGGAGTGCACGTCACGAGAGTTTGTTTCGGGCATGGGTCGACTGGGCTGGTCCACGGATTCGGGATGATGCACCTGCGCTCGGCGTACATTTTATGATGCCGTGGTATTATCTTCCTGCTGGCAAGTTCCTTCACCCTGTCAAATACCATCCTCTGGGCGGAGGACTCTGATATCCACGCAAAAATATTCACTCATTGGTCCTACAATTCGGATACATATTGTACACATTTCCATACTGCCCCGTGCTTTATCTAAATCCCAGCCTTGTCGATGATCTTGTGCGCCATCGCAATACCTGCATACGCTCTACACGAGCAACGCAGCAGCCTTGGTTTCGAGCTCGTCCACAGAAACCTGGACGTTACTCTCAACATAAACACGGGCTTTATCGTACATGGCCTCCCAAGACTCGCGCTCTGCTTGTCCCAGCTTACACCTCATGAACACCATAGCAAGAATCGTGGCGAAAATCTCGTCAGAAATTCCGTCTAAAAGCGCTACACGCGCCGTCGTCTCGTCAACGTTGAGTTGAATGATGGACAGCACATTGCGCGAGAAGCACCCGTCGAAGGACTGGTGACGAGCCAGGTCATCGATACTGCCCTGATGACCAGCATTGCCAAATCGACCTTCAAGTCTCTTCAGGGCTTCAGAGTCGGATTCCATTGATTTCCTTTTCAGTCCCCCAGTGTACCTTGTGGCGGTAACCAAAGACCTTATCGAGGATCGTGTTTTCACTGCGGTTGTTGCGACAGGCAAAGATGCCGCAGTTTTCCGCGCCGCCTTCGACGCCAATTGTTTCCGTGGTGCCTTCCCATATCCAGGTCCAGCGCGGCGATTATCCTTGCTTCTGTCCCCGGCATCTGGAGACATCACAAATGTCAATGTGAATGGTAAAAAAGGATATAATATTTACAAAGATTGCGAGCGGTCACGGTGGCAGCCGATGGTTTTATAATGTCGGGGTGACGAGCTCTGCTGCCCGTCAGAGATTCATCTACAGCAACAAACGAAGTAGCGCTCGAGGCGATAGAAAAGGCTTTGCCGAGCCGAACGATGGATGCTTGGACCGTGCGTTCGAGAAGGTCCGCATCTTCAATGGCAAGACCATGTCGCCCATCTTCCAGGTCTTGAATGATCGTGCGTGCGGCAAGAGCGTGAACCGCAGGCGGAGCGTCTGGCTCATTTGGAAGCTCACTGAGAGCGACGGGAATCGACAGAGAGATTTGGAGCCCGTCTTGGGTCGACCCAGTAAGCGTCACTTGCTTGGGAACAGTTTTCCCTGCGGCTGTTTGAGCGGCAAATCTCAAGACACCAGATGAAGAGGTTTACCTTGTAAGATCGCATACACGTTCAACCGATTGCCGGGGCTGAGGTTCTGAATCTTGCAAGGGGACTGCTGCACTCGCGGGAGGGGCTCGAGCACCACCGGAGGCGGAGGCGGAACGGACTCGGCATCAAGCTGCATGGGATCCACAGCTTCGTCGAAGATAATGAGAGTCTTCTGCTTCCCCTTGCCCTTGTCTTCCTCAGGTCCTGCTGTGTCACCACTTCCCTCACTATCAACCATCACAAACGCATCATCATCCTCAGCAGAGCTCTGCTGAGGAACATCGTCGACATCAATGGCTATTCCCCAATCCACACCGATGTTCGTGATCAACGGGGCGCGGGCAGCCTTGAGCAGTCTCGCTATCTTGCCGGTGAAGCTGGCCTCCTGGTCTCCAACCATCATGCAAGTCCCATTCCCAACCCGCGCAATTCCTTCTACCATTGCAGTAGAAGCGGAATCGCCAATGCCCAGTACGAAAACGCGCAGATACGACTGCGCTGGAGCTGCATTCACTGCATTCTTGACTGCTCGAAATACGCCCTCGAGATCCCATGCTTCACCGTCAGTGAGGACGAACACACTCGTCGGCTGAACAGTCTTGCGGCTCTGAAAGCACATCTCCAGCGCCTCGCAAATCTCCGTTCCACCGTAATCGGCTTCCATATCGTCCACATGTTGTGTCGCGTCGTCAACTGTGGATTGGTTGTACGCTCGGCTCCCATCCTCCCAGAGAGCCGTGCACTCATCGCCGAAGGACATGATCTGGAACGAGGAACCTTGGGCGGGCAGCGAGCGAAGCATCACAACGAGTGCTTTGCGGGCCGCGGCGATGCGTGCGCCACCCATCGACCCACTGCGGTCTACGAGGAAGACGAACTCTTGCTTTTCAATGTCGGCAAGTTTGAAGCGCGGGACGAGAGTAAGCGCTAGCGCGACTGTAGGATGAACGGGATGCAGCTCTGCAATGCATCGTGGCGCATCAAGACCCGCTGATTTCACTGTGAGAACAAAGTCTTTCTCTAAAGCCGTTTCAGAGGCCAGGGATACACGTGCATAGTTGGCGAAAGGAAGCTCGTTAGCGTTGGGCAGATTGGGATCCGGTCCAAGCTCCGTCGCGACAGGGTGAGTCGGAGAGCTGATCTTGGCGATCGGAGCGCTCGTCTCGACGCTGGCGGATATCTTCAAAAACGGGACATCTTGCCCGCTGGAAAAATGATGAGAGGTGGAAGAACTCGTCAGAGAAGGTGGAGGTTGGCCATAGCGAGCGCCGATATGCATTGGAAGAAGGAGTCGGACTGAGTCATTCTCTTCGTCTTCTGACAGTACTGTCGCATAAACAAGCTCGATCTTGACCTGCTCATGGGGTGGAATGTTTCCCACGGCCATTTTGAATACTAAGTATCGACAGTGAGATTTTTTTTGCACATCAGACAAAGAAGAAGTCCTACCATCGGGAGTCTGGTATTCCATCAAAGCGGCGTGCTTCCCATCCGCAATAGCATCCTCGTAGCTCTGTCTTGCCTCACTGATTTCCTCGACCTTGCCAACGACTTTCGTTCCGTCTTGTTTGACCATCACAAAGCTGCTTACAGCAGCTCGAGCAGGAATCGGGAACGAGTAAACTGCTTCGATGCCTAAATCTGCATCGTTTCCGTAAGTGTGCGTGAGTTTGACCTGCGCCGCAAGCTCCTTGATGCGGGCTTCGACAGCGACATTCAAAAGAGGCAGGCATACGGCATTGACAGTGCCTCGAGGATAGTGATACAAACCCCACACGGAAGGGGAGTATCCAGAGTGCCGTGCAGTTTGCTTAGTGCGGGCCATTTGTGGGATGGTGGGAGATGAAGTCGTCTGTTTTATAGAATTGAAGCGGTCGGAGCCGAAACTCTGACTAGGCTGATGGTAGTATGATGCCATAGGCTTCCAAGTCGAAGAAACAGAGCGGTATACCCACAACAAGTAAAGATAGTTCGACACCAAGAGCACCAAATGAAAGCAATCCTGCCTCGCGAGATCGTCGTGGAACCCAACGTCTTCAAATGGCGAGATATCCCAAATTGCACAACGAGCCTCGTCGCAAAACTAGTGGTCAGGGTTAATAGCAGGTTAATGATTGTCGGGATGCCATTTGGGCAGTCTCGGAGAATCTTCACCAGTCAGCACATGCACGGCGGGGAGATGCTTTGTGCAGCGTTCGGCGTCACAGAAATCACAAGATCAATCCTGGGGGTCCTATGAGCGCTTTCAAGTTTCGACGAGCAATTCTGTGTTGCATATGAGGCACGTCTGGATTCCGTGAAATGGCTGAGACTAGGTATTGTGGGGAGCTTCATTTGACAGACTTCTCGTGAGCGCCAGCGTATTTTGCCACTAGCTCGTTACACAGCAAGACCGTCGAAGTTGAGAGAAGAGAAGGACAACGACAACAAAGACAAACATTTCAACGCCAATCGCCCAGAAAGGAAATTTTGATGCACGTGAAGGAGCTGAATATTTCTTTTCTTCTAAAACGTCGTGACTCGAGTAAAACATATTTCTAGACAAGGTAGGTTGCAGCTCGCGCCTGAAGTTCTTCCGCCTCCATCTCGTTCCCCACAGTTTGCAATTCATCCTCAACAAATGCTCGTGCCTTGTCATAGATGGCCTCCCACAAATTCCGCTCAAAGTTGGAACCCAACTTTGCGCACAAGTACGCCATAGCGATCACTGTCGCCAAAATCTCTTCACCAACACCCAATGCATCGCAAGCCTCAGCCGCGGGAACATTCAACTTGACCAAGGAGAAAACATCTACTGTGAAACGGCCATCAAAGAACTGCAACCTTGCCAGAGTCTCCAAAGGATCCATTGGAGCAGCATCGGACAGTGGTTCGGCTATATCGCTGGAAGAAGGAGCAGAACCAGTCCGGAGAGACATTCATTCATTACGTGCGGCGCGCAAAGCCGAGAGTTTCGCCCTTTTCATGGCTATCTGTTCATTTCGCCACTTGATCTGGTCCTCCGTGGAACGCGGAGTTCCCTCAGAGGAACTCGTTTCCGTGAGGCCCTGAAAAAAACTCGAGACTCGAGCATAGTCGGAGGTACATACACTACTTCCACTTGCCGCCGAAGCCCAACACTCATGCGGCATCCAGTTTCCCTGTGAAGGTTGGGGGCCGAGTTGAGCCGATGATTCCACAGGGGCATGCGAAAGGGAGACAGAAGGCACAGAAAGGTTGATATCGTCCGCAGGGCGAGAGGCTTTGCGTTTTTTAGGTGTTTTCGGTGCATTATCCCCTCCAGAGGCAGCTGATCCCTGGGAAACATGGTGCGCGGCCGACTCATCAACAGCGACGAAGGACGTGTGCAACGAAGAGATAGAGTAGGTCTTTGCGAGGCGCACAATAGAGGCCTTCACCGTGCGTGCGAGCAGGTCAGCATCATCCGAGATTCCTTCCGCGAGGGCGTGTTGTCCGTCTTCAATGTCCTGGATAATTTTGCCAGCTGCCAATGTATGTACGGCGGAAGGAGAGTCGGGAGCATTTGACAAGTTGCTGAGCGTCACAGGAACTACAAGCTTGATCTCAGAGCCGTCCTCTGTTGTCCCGCTAAGGGTAATGGATTGCGGTACAGTCCGTCCTTTGTTTGACGCTTCAGAGTTATCCGCGGCGAGTTAAATTGGGTGCTTACCTTGCAGAATAGCGTACACGTTCAGACGATTGCCGGGGCTGAGCGTTCGAATTCTGAAAGGCGACTGTTGGAATGGAGCAGGTGGCGGAAGGAGCACTTCAAGCGCAGGAGGACTTGGAGTATCCAACTGCAGCGGATCCAAGGCTTCATCAAATACATCCAACGTGCTGGCTACCGTCGTCTTCTCCCCCTTGCTATCATTCTCATCCTCAATCACCACATATTCATCCTCTTCCCCTATGGGAGCTGCAACAGGCGATATACCCCAATCGACTGCGATATCCGAGATCAGCGGTGTACGTGCAGCTTTGAGGAGCCTGCCAATCTTCCCAGTGAAACTCGTCTCTTGTTCCCCTACCATCATGCAGGTGCCATTACCAACACGAGCGATCCCCTCGATCATTGCTGCTGACGCTGAATTCCCGATACCGAGCACAAAGACGCGCAGGTACGCTTTCGCTGGCGCTCCCGCAACCGCCTCTTTGACCTCGTCGAATACACCGTTGAGATCCCATGCTTGACCATCCGTCAGGAGGAACACGCTCGTCGGACGGTCCGCCTTGCGGGACTCGAAGCATCTGTGGAGCGCTTGACGGATTTCCGTGCCTCCATAGTCCGCTTGCATGCTGTCCACATGTTGCGTCGCCTCGTCCAGTGTCGCTTGATTATACGACCGACTCCCATCATTCCATAGGAGTGTACACCGATTACCGAAAGAAGCGACTTGGAGAGAAAATCCCCGTGCTGGAAGGGAACGAAGCATTACGATCAGTGCCTTCTTCGCTGCTGTGATACGCGCGCCGTCCATTGACCCGCTGCGGTCGACGAGGAAAACGAATTCCTGTTGAGGAAGATCGGCGAGTTTAAATCGGGGTACCACTGTGAATGCCAGGGCAGTGGTACAATAGTTGGGATGTAACTCGGCAACACAGCGAGGAGAATCAAGTCCGGCGGACTTGACGGTTAACCCAAAGTCCTTGTCGAGTGGAGAATCAGAGGACAGAGATACGCGGGCGTAGTTCGGAAACGGTAAGTCATTGGGATTGAGCAGCGCTGAATCAGGCCCAAACTCTGTTACCACAGAATGAGACGGTGAGCCGATTTTGGCGATTGGGGACGCCATCTCGATATTGGTGGAAATGTCGAGAAATGCGCTTGAGGCTCGCTGCATCGTAATCGTCCCGTCTGTATGTCCATATCGCGCGCCGATATGAAGCGGTAGATGAAACCGAACGGAGTCGTTCTCCTCGTCTTCAGTCAGCTCGGTTGCGTATACAAGCTCAATCTGAACTTTCTCTTGCGCCTGAATATTTCCAACGGCGATTCTGAATACTAGGTAAAGAGTCAGCATTCACACAAAAGTTCCAAGGATGCACAGGTACCATCGGGAGTTTGCTGTTCCATCAGCGCTGCCTGTTTTCCCTCTGAGATAGCGGATTCGTAAATCTCCTTTGCCGCTCCTTTCTCTTCAACTTGACCGACCACACGCGTTCCATCCTGCTCAATCATCACAAACCCGTTTACCGCCGCCCGAGCTGGGATAGGAAACGCGTAAACGGCTTCAATCGCCTCATCCGAATCATTCACATAGGTCTGTGTGATCTTCGCTTGTGCGACAAGTTCCTTGAGAGCCACCTCCGCTTTGACTCGAACCAAAGGTAAAGAGACTGCGCGGTTATTCGAGGAATAGCATAAGCCCCAGATATCGGACATGGCGGACGGGAGAAGTGTGTCGAGTCATTCGATTCTTCGCTTGTTCTATAGTCATTCCCAGGAGCAGCCATAGCAGTGGGACGCGCGGCCGTCGCAATTGTGAGCGGGAAACGCCAGGGTTTTGCCAGAGTTTCAAGTTGAGTGTGGGAGAAGGTCAAAATAGCCGGCGATCAACCAATGTGGCCGCGGCGCTTCGCCGCACGCGACGGTACGCAACGCGTGTCGTAAACTACCCTTCCACCATGAAGGCGATTTTGAGTTTTCTATCTGCGTTCTGGGTCGTCCAAGTAACTGCAAGATTTTCGGAGCCGCAAGCACCGTTTCAAGCCAACGAGAACAGTCTGACGGGTGTATCCTCGAATTTTGCCACCCAGTGGCTGGACGAGTCAAAGCAGGTTATTTTGAAGGGGAAGAAGGAGCTTCAACGGTGGTACCACGATGGGCGAGAGTTTATCAAGCAGAATGAGCTCATGTGTATGTTTTGAGGGTCGTTCGAGGTTTTGAGGCGAGTTAATACAAATTACAGACGAACTTGTTTCACATCCGGCTTTCGACGAGCATCAATTGAGGGTTACCGAGCCCGACTTGTGCGATTCGTCAGTGAAGCAGTATTCTGGTTATCTCGATATAGCGCAAGACAAGCACCTCTTCTTCTGGTAACATTTCCGTGTAGCATGGTGATTAAAGTTGAACAAGCTGCCCAGGTTCTTTGAGTCTCGGAATTCACCGTCTACGGATCCTCTGGTGTTGTGGTTGAACGGTGGCCCTGGTGAGTGTTTTCTGTATTTCCAAGGTCGTAGTGTCCCGAAAAGAAGAGAAATCCTTTTGCATTGTTTGATGTGACGATTCTGAGTTGGGAGGAAAATTTGACGCATATGTATGCGCGCGCAACGAACTCGGCCCGCATTTGCTAGTGCGCTGGGTCAAGAGCTACACTTGTATCGAGCCGTGCCATCGAAACAACCCCTCCGTTTGTCTGGAGCATCTGTGCAATTGTAGAATGCGCCGATCCTCATGCGTTAATTTTTCTCTCGGTGTGAGCTTGCGGAGGTCGGCATGCACCTGAACTCGTCTACGCTTAGGAGGTTTGAGTTTCCGACGGTCACTAAAGCGGACTTCTAGGCTGTAGCTCCTCAACAGGACTTCTATTCGAACTTGGGCCATGTTCAATTGCCAACGGAGGCCAGAACACAACGTTCAATAAGCACAGCTGGACAAATTCCGCAAACATGATTGTAAACTGAACTTTCATGCACAGTCTTTCTGCGATCTCACGCTCTGGACTACAGTTCCTTGACCAGCCTGTCAACACCGGCTTCTCCTACGGCTCCTCCGTTCACACTAGCCCCCTTGCAGGCAAGGACGTATATGCCTTCTTCCAACTCTTCCTCGCGCGCTTTCCTGAATATTCCAAACTGCCGCTTCACATCAGCGGAGAGAGTTATGCAGGAACTTACGTGAGTCTATCCTGACTTATGCTCTACCCTGTCTGAATTATTCCAGCTACCCAACGTCGCTCAAGCCATTTGGGAGGGCAACAAGCGCATGCGGGCACCCTCGCGGCGAGGACCCCGTCTTAGGAAATTGAATCTTGAGTCTATCATGATTGGGAACGGCATCACTGACCCGTAGGCATATTTCTCGTTCTGTCATTTCAACGTTTCTGAGATTGCGCAGCTACGTCCAGATGGCTTCCGTCCCGGACTACGCCTGCGAAGGTCCCTATCCACTGTTCAGCGATCCGCAGGGCAAGGAATGCACGACTCTGCGCTCCAAGGTCCCTACATGCCAACGCATGCTCAAGTCGTGTTACTCCCGTCAGTCGCGCCTCGTCTGCGTTCCCGCGCTGCTTTACTGCGAAACTCAGCTCTTTGGACCTCTCGTGCGTATGTCACGTCCCTCTCCCCTCTCCCAACCTTGTTCAACCGGAAAATAGAAACCGGGCTGAATTTGTACGACGTCCGCAAGACGTGCGATCGTGAAAAGAACAGTCTCTGTTATGAAGAGATGAACTGGGTAGAAACGTGGATGAATGATCCTCAAGTCAAAGTCGCACTCGGTGTCGACCCCAGTCGCAAGTTCTCCAGCTGCAATACTGCTGTGAATGTCGGGTTTGCGTTCCAGGGCGATGGCGCTCACAACAGCGCCGAGCTACTGAGCGAACTCGTTGATGGAGGCGTCCGCCTTCTCATCTACGCTGGCAACGCTGGTATGTATTTTCTTCACCCCAGGTAATCATCAATCATCTTCGATCGCTGAACTCATGGCCCAGATATGATGTGTAACTACATGGGCAACGAGCAATGGCTCGAAGTCCTCGATTCCTCGTTCCAGGCCGAGTTCGTTGTGGCGAAAGCCATTCCATGGATCACCGCTAAAGGCGACCAGCTTGCTGGAACGGTCCGCAGTGCTGGCGGCCATGGCTTCACCGCGGGCAATGTTTCCTTTGTGACTGTTTTCGAGGCTGGGTATGGGCACTCTCTTTCTCTCTGAGTTCCTTGACCCTCAAACTCAGTTGCGCACACAGACACATGGTACCCTTCGATCAGCCAGAGGCGGCTCTGGATATGTTTACCCGGTGGATAGCTAATACGCCACTCACGTCGTAACCAGTCATCTGTACGTGTTGTACTGCACATCGCAAACAAGTTCAACGGCTCCGAACGGCGACTCTGCATGTATCTCAAGTTGTATGTATATTGTATAATACATTCTGTGTTCTGTCAGATTCCTCGCAGGCTCTCGATTATCAGGAACATTCCCACGGATTTTCTGTCGTTGTCTATCCTTGCTGGTTTCACTCTTGGGCTATCTGATCTTTGCTATTTCTAGTATTGAGTTAACAGAATTCAACGCCTGGGTACGACCTGCCCACTGGGAGAAAAAAATGGAGAACATACTGCATGGAAAGGTTGAAAGAAATCAAATCCGAGGAACTCATTCCAGTATTTCGCGCATACCATGGAGCGTTTTGAAAATTTGCGCAGAAACTCGGTGAGTGGATGTGTCGATTTGATTCATGCTCGAAATTAATGCATGATTTTCATGACTAGGCTTGCAGTCCAATGAAATTCTGTGCATCAACTATCTCATCAATGATCGGAAGTTGCCGACATTTTCAGCCACCTCCCATCAGAGACGGTGAGCGATGAAAAGATGCCTGGAGAGGTCCAGAGTGTTCTCTCGGGGATGACGGCTTTGCTACCGAGACATGTGGACGAGAAAAGTCTCAAAGTCTCATTTTTTCCCGAGATGGGCAAACTTCGGATTTCGAGCCGACGTGCGATACTTATGTGGCCTGAACCTCAGTGAAGCGTTTAGCAAATTGGGCAGGAAATAGTGAGCGAACCATGTTCAAAAGCGTTGCATGATTTTCGCTGACAAGGCTTCCTTCCTCTCTGCTAGTTCTGCCTGATCACTCAAATTGTCAAGTTTTTTGCGTCTCGTTGTCTTCGCTGGTTTCGGTGTCTTCGGGCGCACTTCTCGTCGGATGCAAGTCAGACAAAGGATCTGGATTGCACTCTGGACCGATCTCGAGTAATGTCTCACTGCAAGACGCCGAAAAAAAATCCAAGACACGAAGAAGTAAGTCTCACCCCCTATTTCCTTTCTTGGTATAAATGTCTCTGCTTTTCGCTTTACTTCCTCACTTCGCTACTCAGCCTACATCCACACTCACAAACCCATCTTCGCCTACCCATCCACCTCCATCTAAATCTACAACATGCCTCCTGCTCCCGCTCCTCAAGTGACCGATGGTCCTTACACTTCGTTCGACCCTTTTTACTGGGATCCGTTCCCAATGCCCACCTTCCTCGTCACGCCCTCGGCCGCGACGCCTACCTCGTCGAACTGGGTCGATCCTTTAACCCAAGGCGTCCCTGCCGCTCCTAAGCTACCCGTCTGGGCCATTGTGCTCATGGCGGTCTCACTTGGACTTGGGTTCCTGCTTTTATGTTATTATGCGCAGAAGAGCAGTAAGGCCTGGAGTGTGGACTTGCCTAGCAGGTCAGATGTAAGTCGTGAACGTTTTCGTTCGTTGGGCGCTTGACTGATGTTGTATGATAGCCCAATAGGAAAAAACTTTCCTTCTCGCAGACTGTCGAGAAGATGATGGTTATAGAGATGGAGACGAAGCCCAAACCGAAATCGATCCGGGCTCCTCCTCCTGCGTATACGGGAAACAAATCTGTCCGTTTCTCTTCATATGTCTTTCTTTGATCTAGACTTATTCTGTATCCAGGTCAAAAAGTCGTCTGCTCGTCAGCCACCGCCAAAAGACGAGGTGCCGCGGAAATCCTCCATCCCTCGCGTGATTGGCAAACTCAGCGACCCACCCGCCTACCTCACCTCCATGGAAAAGAAATGGTCTGGATTTGACGAAGCCGCTCTCCGTGAATCCATAACGCATGCCAACACGCGGCACAATAAGCACAAAGACTCTGATGTGCCGAAACCATATATTGCGCCGAGTCGGAAGAAGTCTGCGCAGGCTGCCATTGATGCGGAGCAGGGTTTAGTAGTACCTCCGATTCTTCGCCCTGAGGGGGCGCGGTGGTAAGCGGCGTTGACGTCCGGACGGTGGAATGTCGGACGCAGTGTCGTAGAGTTTGCGGTGGACGATGTCGAGGTAAGTTAGTTTGCGGTTGCTTTCGCTTTGATTTCCAATTCTGACAACATCTGAGCAGAATGAGCTCGACGTCCTCAACCCGCTGGGCCGGCGCTGGCCTTGTACTCAGAATAACAAACCGACATCTGAGACGCGCCCTATGCAACCGGCCGCACGCTCCGTTCGGTAGAGTGGCCGTGCGACTTGAGCTGAACGCCGCGATTGAGTGCTAGGACGAGCTCTTCCTAAGAGGAAGTAAAAAATTTTCCGAGAGCGAGTGACGGACTCGTATCATATCTGTAGTCTGTACCCATTCTGACTCATCGAGGAATAAACCCAATTTGAAATCAATCCTGTCGTTCAGAATTGGAATTCAGCGAATAAAGCATATTGTTCATTGACTGTCTGAGTCGTGGAAAAGGCTTCTCCTCGATACAACTGATCAGCCGTACACTCTGTGTCCGGGAGATCAAGCGAGCACAACTCGCGCCTCAGCCTCCAGCTCAGCAACCATAGCACAGCTCCCTAAATCCAGCAAAATACCTTCCACAAACGCTCGCGCCTTGTCATAGATAGCCTCCCACGACTCGCCCTCAATCGTCGGCCCAAGCTTGGTGCACATATATACCATACCAATCACGGTCGCGAACACCTCGGGAACATAAAACGGCGCAGCGCGCGCGTAAAGCTGAGCGCGCGCATCCTCGACTGAGACGTTGAATCTGAATTTGACTGAGAGCAGCACATCGGACGAGAAGCTGCCGTCAAATGACTGGAGCCTAGCGAGCGCCTCGAGAGGATATTCGGAATGAGGGACCGAGGGCAGGTGCATCCGAGCGCGCTTCGTCTCGGGCTGCTCATCATTTGCCGGTTTGAAAATAGCTGGCCTGCGGTGGCTAAGCGTCCTTTCCCAAAGGCCGCATCGGTTGCATACGATTTTGCCCGGGTGGAGAGAAGAGCGGCGCCAAGAAGGGGAGTCTGTCTTCTTGCAAGTGAAACAGCGGCGGCGGACGTATTGCGTGTCTCCGGAAGTAGGAGTATTGGTGGGAATTGATAGCGGTGGTGGCTCTTTGCTGGAACGGCAAGGCACGCCACTAGATTCATCCACCGCAACCCAGGATGTGTGCGACGAGGAAATTGAATACGTCGTCGCGAGACGCACGATAGATGCCTTAACTATACGTGCAAGCAAGTCGGCGTCGTCAGCGATAGAGATGCCATGCTGCCCATCTTCGAGGTCCTGGATGAGTTTGCGCGCGGCAAGTGCGTGAATGGCGGGCTGAGTGTTCGGGACGTTTGGGAGGTTACTGAAGGTCACAGGAACAACGAGTTGGACTTTGGAGCCATCTACCGTCAGCGCAGTGAGAGTGACGGTCTTGGGAACGTTCTTTCCTGGAGTCAGAGTCAGTGGGCGCAAGGAGAAATACTTGGTGTTTACCTCGTAGAATTGCATAGACATTCAGACGATTGCCCGGGCTGAGGGAGCGGATATTGAATGGGGACTGCTGGATGGGCGCGAACGGAGGCAGCACCACTTCATGTACAATGGGAGGAAGATAGAGGTCAACCTGAAGTGGGTCCACAGTCTCGTCGAACAAGCTAATGACTTGCTTCGTCGCTGTCGGTTCCAGTATTTCCTCTTCCTCCAAAACGAACACAAAACCATCCTCGCTATCTTCCTCAACGTCGTCGAAAGCGGCCCCTTCGCATACACCCCAATCCACCGCAATGCTAGTGAACATGCGGGTACGCGAAGCTCTGAGCAATCTCGCAATCTTGCCTGTGAAACTAGTCTCCTTCTCGCCAACCGTCATGCAGGCGCCGTTCCCAACTCGAGCAATTCCTTGGCACATGGCAGTCCCCGAGTCCCCGATTCCCAGCACAAAAACTCGGAGGTACGCTTGAACCGGCGCACTTGCAACGGCGCCTCTGACGCCGTTGAAAACGCCGTCGAGGTCCCAGGCAGCGCCATCTGTTAAGACGAAAACACTGGTCGGTCGATCGGTCTTGCGGGTCTCGCAGCACCTAGCAAGTGCCTGGCGAATTTCGGTTCCTCCATAGTCTGCATCCATGCCGTCCACATGCTGCGTCGCTAGATCGAGTGTTACTTGGGTGTAGGGCTGACTGCCTTCGTCCCATAGGGCCGTGCATTCAGAACCGAAGGAAAGGACTTGAAGATGTGAGCCCTTGGCGGGTAACGAGCGGAGCATGACCACGAGTGCTCTCTTGGCTGCTTCAATCCGCGCACCCCTCATCGACCCGCTGCGGTCGACAAGAAAGACAAACTCTTGGCGAGGAGGGTCGGGAAGTTGGAAGCGCGGTACCACTGTGAACGCTAGAGCCGTAGTATGGTTTACGGGGTGAAGTTCTGCGACGCAGCGCGGAGAGTCTATGCCGGCTGATTTGACAGTCAAGACGAAGTCCTTATCGAGGCCGGACTCGGAGGACAAAGATACGCGAGCGTAGTTGGCGAACGGGAGATCTTGGGCGTATGGGAGTGAGGAATCGGGCCCAAGTTCGGTGGAAACTGCGTGAGAGGGAGAGCCGATCTTCGAAATCGGCGCCACTGCTTCAACATTGACCAAGATTTGTAGGAATGGAGTGCGAGGCAGAGCAGGAGGCGTAAAGTTCCACGAGCGATGATCGAAGCTTGACGGTGCTGGACCGTAGCGGGAACCGATGTGCACTGGAAGATGAAATCGAAAGGAGTCGTTCTCCTCGTCTTCGGTCAGCTCAGTCACATACACAAGCTCGATCTGAACTTGCTCGTGCGGCAAAACATTTCCAACAGCGATCTCGAACACTGGCCACGAGTAAATGAAAGCGCACATGACACAAGAAAGAGCTAACCGTCTGCTGTTCGCTGTTGAAGGAAGGCTGCGGCCTTTGCTTGATTCACAGCCGTTTCATACAGAGATTTTGCCTCGGCATTCTCGTGCACGCGGCCGAGCACCCTGCGACCATTCTCCTTCACCAGAGTAAAAGCGGTAACCGCTGCTCGAGCAGGAATAGGAAACGAATGAACTGCTTCGAGCGGCATCTCCGTATCATTGCAATACGTGTGTGTGAGCTTGACCTCAGCGGCTAGGTCTTTGATATTGACGCCAGCGTGGACTTGCAGCAAAGAGAAAGCTACAAGTCGATTCTCGAAGGAATGATACAAGCCCCAGGGTTGTAGCATGATGGACGAGGGCAGAGATAAGCTGGGGTGAGAGATTCCTTGCAAGATATATACTAGCAGAAATGCGGTGTCGTCCTTCGAAGCGGCAGTTGTCAAGTCGCATAGAATAGAGCTGTAGTGTCCCTCATCCCGAGGTCTTCTTCGACACGTCTGAGTACACCAGAATATAGAGTCATGGAGGTTAAGAGCAAGTTATGCGATGCATCAAAGCCATCTGATGATTTATTGATTGAGCAAATCGTTGCAAGCGACTCAACGCCCAATGCCAAAAGAAGAAATTTTCTTTCAGGCGGTAACTACGTTGGCAACCAGCCCACGGCCCACCCACCCCGCCTGTAGCGTGTTCTCATTGGCGGAATAGCACGGCCCGACAGACTCAATGTGATCCCGCTATGGTCACTGTCCCAGTGGTCCCAGGACTGTCTCAGGAACGCGTTCCGGGACACGTCCAATGTATGGCGGCTGGCCCGGCCCCAACGCCGAAGTTACGGGGCTGACAACCATTCACGGCGTTCGCGTCGATGTATAAGCCCTAGTCGCTGAAATGTCAACCTGTTGTGGCTGCCACCATGCTCGGCCTTGCGTTGATTCTCGTGTTCTGTGCTAGTCAAGCCCTCTCCTCCCCTTCGCCTTGGTCTTTCTCTGTTCACGAAAAGAGAGCCAGTGTTCCGCATGGCTGGTCTCGAATAGACACCCCAGTTCCGGCCACTGCTCTTCTTCCTCTCAGAATTGGATTGAAACAGTCCAATATCGACAGACTGAACGACATTCTCATGGACATCTCGCATCCTGATTCAGATAACTATGGAAAGCACTGGAAAGCAGAGGACGTGAAGACATTCTTCCGACCGTCAGAAGGCTCCGTCTCCACCGTAATGCAATGGTTGGAGGACTCCGGAGTGAACCGGACTCGAATCGAGCTCTCAAGCGGTGAAAACTGGGTATATGTGAACGACCTGACGGTTGCGGAGGCCGAGAAGGTATCGTCGTATTCTGTCTTCAGATGCGCAGACATTCATGATTATTTGCAGATTCTGAACACGGAGTACCATCTTTACCAACACACCGACGGTCATGCGCGTTTAGGTGGATGTCTCAGAAATTTCTACCACTGTCAGTTTTGCTAATGGACGATGCCTCTAGCATGCTCGTCTTACTCTGTTCCCTCTCATATCCAATCCTTCGTAGAGTTGATCACCCCAACTCTGCACTTCGACGGACGCGCGCCCCCAGGCAAGCGCACCACCCATTCCCAACTTGCTAAACGCAAACTCCAGATTTCCAACCCCGATCCGCAACTTACCGCGGCGGATGATTTGTCAAACTGCGACGTACGAATCACCCCACCATGCTACCGGGCGTTATACAACATTCCTGCCGAGCCGACTATCCGCGCTGCCTCGAATAACTCTTTTGCCATAGTGGAATACACGCCCCAAGCCTACATCGGCGCCGATCTAGACTCCTTTTTCCAACTCTTCCGCCCGAGTCTCGTCGGAAGCCGACCGGAGCTCATCAGCATCGATGGCGGCGTCGTGCAGACAGAAGAGATGGATTTCGGCGTCAACATCGAGTCCAATTTCGATCTGGGGTATGCCATGACCCTGGTCGGGCCTGGGCAGCCTGTACGATTATATCAGGTCGAAGACATAGTGGAGGGTTCGACTGTCGCTGGATTCAACGATTTCCTGGATGCTTTAGACGGGAGCTATTGCACTGAGGACGGCGGAGACGACCCCTCTATCGATGGAATATATCCAGATCCGGCTCCGGACGGGTACAAAGGACCCAAAGACTGCGGCGACAAGCCAAGAAGCCACGTCATTTCTGTGAGCTACGCGTACAACGAAGGTGTGCTCCATACCGACTCGCCCTACTTATCATATCCCACTCACGTATAAACAGCCGATTTTACACCATTCTACGAAATCCGACAGTGCAACGAATACGGTAAACTCGGGTTGATGGGCGTCACGTTCCTCTACGCTTCCGGGGACAGTGGTGTGGCTGGAAACGAGGAGCTCTGCGTATTCCCCAATGGAACTCAAAGCGAAGACGCACCGCTATTCAATCGTCCGTCTGTTTCTCTTTAACGCCAAAAACTTCAACTGACCACGATTCGCAGCTCTATTTCCCGCAAATTGCCCCTTCGTCACCGCCCTTGGAGCTACACAAGTTGACCCTGGTTCAACAGTCTTCGATCCTGAAACCGCAGCTGCTCTCACCGGCGGTGGCTTCAGTAATATCTTCGCGCTGCCCGACTATCAGAAGAAAGCGGTGGAGGAGTTCTACAAGTTTCACGAGCCGCCTTATGGTGCGGACCGGTACAACAACTCGAGAAAAGCGCGTGGTATTCCTGTGAAGATCTTCTTAATGCTCCCCCGAGACTTCCCGCTCATTTTCGTTGCACTATTCAGGACTTTTCTGTGAACGGGGTGAACTGCACCGTGGTCGCTCTCGGTCGCACTATAGCTGTTGCTGGCACGTCCGCCTCGCCGCCCGTCGTCGGAGCCATGATAACCCTTATCAACGACGCGAGAATCGCTGCTGGAAAGTCGCCCGTCGGGTTCATAAATCCCGCAATCTATTCGGATGCCTTCAAGGGTGCATTCAACGACATTGTGAGCGGGAATAATCCGGGATGTGGGACGGACGGCTTCGAGAGTGTCGAGGGTTGGGACCCGGTGTCTGGTTTAGGCACGCCTGATTTTCAGAAGTTACTCGACATATGGATGAGTCTTCCTTAAATCGATTCGTTAAAGACGTGTCAAGATGCTACATGCTGGAATTCAAGATATATACAATATGTAAATGCGCCTAGACCAATTAAACGATTATACGATGTGACTACAATATGGTCCAATAATGACGGAGGCATGTCTAACGACGTGCTCTTCGGCCCTTCTTCGAGGACTTCTTCGTCGCAGGCTTCAGTGATTCGTGATATTCTTTGACAATAATGGGGGCATCGTCGAGTATGGCGTAACGAGGCTCCCACGTCTGGTCCGTGTATCCCAGCCACGACACGAGATACTCTATCTCATCTCCATGGTCTGCCTCCGCCTCCCGTTCTGCAATGATTTTGCTGATGACATATTTTTTCTCGACCTGGATTGGCCTACGGCGCACTCGCACGGCTCGACGGGCAGGGTGCTCCCACGCCTTGGGCAGTACCAGCTCGGGCAAAGGAGTGCTCTGGGATGGATCAAACGAGCCACGGAGCTGCGTACGGTTGCCAATGCCCCGTATGCGGGGGTGGGCTTTGCGGGCGTACTTGTCGACCTCGCAGACAGCATGCTCGAAGTCCATCAGGTCAAGCTCCAGCTCTTTCCCTTTGGCATTACGCAAGAAGGAAAATTCAAGGTTCAAGCGGGCGAAATGTTCACGCTGCGTTGTAACCAGCCAGCGCAGTATGTCTCCCTCGATGTGGGGCACAGCTTCCTTTGCCTTCGTGACGCTGCGGCCGAAGAGCTTTACAAGCCCCGAGGAAGCGCCGAGTCCAGCGATTACAAAATCGTTGGCAGAGTAGTTGAACAGACGCGAGTAGGATAGAGCGATCACGAGCTGGAATGCGGCAAAATCACCGAGACCCGGATACGCGGCAACCCCCTCAAAAACATCTGCCGCATATTTGGCGTTCCGCAAGATGACGGGCAGGTCGTTCATGAGAATCTGGAGCAGCTGCAGATGACGCATATGATTGGCGTCGTGATCGATCTTTTTGCCGATTTTCATGTAGGCAGCAGTGAAAATGCTGACGCCGTCAGCTATGGCTTGCGACAATACTTTGTCGTACGCTTTCAGGTCAAAGCGGGCCCAGGTAAGTCTGGCTCCAAAAGCCTCCTCCAATAGCTCCCAGGTCTCGATGCGGTTGAAACAATTGAATAAGAGGATACGAAAGAGCAATTCCGTGTCCGAGAGGTGCGACCCCTTTTCAATCACTTCTGTGATGACAAACTGCGTGGTGCGGTCCAGGACACGGTAGGCGTTGCAGAACTTATATTCGGACAGGACGGGATCGTCGGTCCATCTGCGGCGCCGGAAAAAAGCGAAAGAAGGCGGGATTAACGTTGGGGATGATGATCAAGGGAAGAGAACGCACGGTGCCGGCATCCCTTCACGGCGTCTGTCGTCGATAGCCTTGCGCTCGGCAAGCCAATGAAAAAGCGTATCCAATACAGGAGTCGGGGTGAGGGTTTGACCTCTAATGACCACTTGCTTTGGTGTCGTTGAAGCTGGGGTGGGACTATTCGACCGCGACGCCGACGACAAATTTGTCAAAGGACTTTCGTCTCTCGAAGAGGTTTCCTGGCTGACGCAGGGACGGGTGCGACAATGAGTGGGAGCGGAGGCAGTTTTGAGTGTATCTAGCTCATTGAAACGTTGACGACAGGCAGAGCGCTGTGAACGGGTGGCGGGCATGGTTTGCCACTGGGATTGCTGGGGTCAATGAGGGGTAGTTGCTGGCTAGAAATTCTATAAGGCGTACCCACCTACAAAGGTACTTGAGGGAAACTAGGGGGGCGCAGGAGACAATACGACGGAGGCAAAGGAGTCAAAGGATGAAAGGGCAAAATTTCTGAATGGGGGTTCCCACGGGTACTTTGGTAATTGCTGGTTGCGGAGTTGCAAATTGGCCCAAAAATATGTGCTCAATCGGAGTTAGGGTACGCCAAGAATTATGGAGCGCAGATGGAGGAAAATTGGTTCGATGAGAGAAAGCGGGGCTGATGATTCTGTGCAACGCAAAGCAAGGTTTCGTTCTCTTCAAACGCACAAAGCATGGTCATCTCTCATAACGATCCTCAATCAAAACCACAACTTCAAAACCCAGCGGATGCAATTACGCTAGAAGAAGATTCCACCGATTATCCTGTCAAACTGTACGCGTTGTGTGCATAATCTCCACCAGCTGCAACAACGCGACGTAGAACCCATTGTGAGGCTTACCGCAGACCAGGTGGCACATGTGGCAGCAGGGAGGATCAGATAGTGAGGTGCTTGCTGGAGAGTCGACTCCTTCGGTGCAGTACTGATATCTCAAGGCTGGAGAATAACTTGTAAGTTGGTATGAATCAAGTCACCAGGAAACCATATTGGGACTAATGAGTTCATTTAGTCGCTCCAAGAATTCCGTTATGCTAGAGGATAGCAGTAGCCTGGTCGCCACGGGAGATAGTGCAAATTACGCTGGGATGCAGCTGCTAGCGTCGGGATTGAGCGAAAGGCTCGTGTTTTCTAGAGTCGATTAGGTGGCGCAATGGCGGCTTGTGAGTGCCGCTGAAGCCAATAATAGAGTTTTCGACTGGTTGAGACGTAGATTGAGGAGCTCCATTCTTAGCGCCTTTGTGTTAGATGAGGGGCTAACTTTCATATTTGATCGCCTGAGTGTCAAGAGATCCCAGGTCATCAACTTTACTGCCAGGCCGTTGCCGCAATCGTTTTCAAGACATCCCAGAAAGTTGGCTAGCATTGAACAATGATCATGAGCCGTTTGCTTCGAAACACCGCAAATACGGGAGCCAATGCGTATTGTAGCGTCCGTTTCGGATAAAGAAATCTGCGGCATATAGAACTTGAGTTCAAGATCCCAACAACTTGCTTGAAACCTAAGACGTCGACCTTCAAGGACGACTCGAGATGGAACAAGGGAACAAGAATGTTTTCGTCAGAGATGTCGTGTCGAGAACTCTTAGATATATAAGCGGAAGGGATATCAAGTACTGTATGCTTTGGTGAGCCGGAATTGAACGACCCAAGATAGTCGTCGGAAAAAGTTGAGAGAAAGCCGGGAAACGTGACGCGACTGTGTGACATGTCACTCTCCGCACTGCTGCCACATTTTGCCTCTTCCCGACGCGCGCCCGCGTATAGCCCCGTCGAGTCCTGATCTGCCCCAGGCCCACTGGCAGGACCGAAAACTTTTCCTCCGACCCAGATACCGTGGGTCCGACACTTGGTTTATCCAACGGGATTCCTTCTAAGTTGTCCCCGGGATATGTTAACTCAGTCACCTAGCTCCGGGCAACTTTCGGCGTAACTCTGAATACTGACTCTCTCATGGCAACAACTATTGAAGTTGTTGGCTCGGCTAACGATCTTCTGGCGGCTCACTCTGCACTAATTCTCAAAGTCAGAAGTTCACAGCAATCATATCGACGCCAGCTTCGTTCCTTGCTGTCTCCTCCTGCGGAAATTTTCGACTTACCTCTCATACCATCTCCACCACCGTCTCCGCCCGTTGAACCGGATTCTCCCCCACTTTCGCCCATATTGAATACGCGTGCACTGAACTTTCGCGCCGATTTACCTCCGGCTAAACGCGCACGCGTCGCAAGGTACAAGAATTATGTTCCTGAGGAGGAGACGATACGGAACGACTATTCTCAGCGCTATGTAGATGGCGGAGAATGGCCGCAGAATTGGGTTCTTGGCGCAGATCCGGAGCACCGTTTTGAGGAGTAAGTCTGTTTTCACAGCCAGAGATTGTCACGAATAACGAGCAAAGATATCCCAAGCAGCAGCGCTTACTGCGGCTGAAACAAATCTCCGTGAACGACTGCTCAGTGGCTCCGTCCTATATCCCGTTCTCAGACCTCTCCACCCTGCACCCAGCAAAATTCGATGTAATACTGCTGGACCCGCCCTTCTCCTCGTCTTTCACCTGGGAACACCTTCAAGAGCTACCCATTCCGGCCCTTGCTGCAGACCCCAGTTTTGTGTTTCTTTGGGTCGGTAGTGGTGCAGGCGAAGGTCTCGAATGTGGCCGAGAAGTCCTCGCAAGATGGGGTTATCGTCGTTGCGAGGATGTAGTTTGGGTCAAGACGAATCGTACCACGAACCGAGGACCAGGCGTATGTACCCCGTCTCCTGTATCAAAATGGTTTACCAAGTGCTGGTATTTCAGACGGACCCGCCCACCAGCTCACTCCTCACCCGGACGAAGCAGCACTGTCTCATTGGCATCCGAGGGACAGTGCGCAGATCAACTGACAGCTGGTTTGTGCACTGCAACGTTGGTACGTTCGCCTGTCTATCGGTCTCCACCGTTCTCAAGTCTATTCTTCACAAAGACACCGACGTGATTTTCTGGGAAGGCGACCCAACAGATCCCACCCGCAAACCGCCTGAGATGTACACTCTGATCGAAAACTTTTGTCTTGGGACGCGTCGGCTGGAGATTTTCGGCCGTGCACAGTCTTCGCTACGGCGGGGGTGGGTAACAGCTCTCGCTCCTGGCCAGGAAACGCGCTTGCCCCAGGATGGCCCTGTTTACAGCGAAGACGGCCGGATAGCCTCACGCTGGGAGCGTGAAGCTTGGGACGCGGATATCAAGACCCTTGCTAATGGCGGTAAGACCGTGGTGCCCATGACGCCTGAGATCGACGCTCTGCGGCCCAAGTCGCCCTTCCGATCCGGGTCGCAAAACGCCAACGCGAATTCTGGAGGACCGATGGGGACGGGCGCACCCCGATTTGCTGGTGGGGGTGGTCGTGGAGGAGGAGGCGGATTTGGGACGGCGCAAGGGCAAAATATGCAAGGCCAGATGATGGGGCAGCCAATGGTTATGGGGATGGCAGGCATGAATCCGATGATGGCGATGAATGCGACGGGGGTGGATGGGATGGTGCAGTGGCCGGGGATGATGGGCGCGATGGGTGGACCCATGATGGGGCAGATGGGGATGGGGTATGGGTTCAATGGCGGTATGGGGGGCGGGTGGGGCGACGAGAGTCAATATGGGATGGGCGACCAAGGACAATATATGGAAGGGGTGTGGGACGAGAGTATGGGTGGTGGGATGAATATGGTGGGGATGAATGCGGGTGCTGGTATGAACTCAATGCAGGGGGGATCCATGTCCGCAATGAATGGAGGTATGGGGATGGGAATGCCGGGGCAATGGGGCGGTAGCGGATACTGATTCATCGTCTTGGGACTATGGAACCTTGTAACAAAATGTACTGCATACATACTTGGCCGCTGTATCACCCACAAGTATCGCAAATAGTGGAATGCATTTTTCTCGAAAACGTTGACCAAGCCCTAACCCTAACCTAGGATCAGCACTTTCATCCGAAACTCCTTCTCCGCTTCCTCTTCGTCGAAAATGGGCAAAAAAGCGGCCAAGTCCACCAAAAAGTTCGCGTCCAGCGGACAACTTCAAAAAGTCATCACCGCGCGACGAAAGCACCAGCAAATCAAGAAGAAAATCACGAACAAAAAGTTGGCTAAAGATGGAAAATCGAAAACTCGGCCAGTAGTGTCGAAGAACGACGATGCCGACGACGACGAGGAGGAGGAAGAGGACGTTGCTCCATCTTCTAAACCTGCTGCGAAAGGGTATACAACTTGGCATTGTTTCGAAGACAAAATAATGAGAAATGCGCTAGGAAAAAGCGAATGACTGTGGACGACTTTTTGAGCGGTGGATTTATGGACGACAGTGAAGGTGAAGAGGCGGATGAAGTGAGCTTGATGCGTTTTTCTCTTATTTTGCATATGAATTCACAATGAAAAGGACGCTGAAGAGCCAGAGTCGGGAGAAGAGGATGAGGATGGCCATGAGGAAAGCTTCGCAGATGACGAGTCATTCGGTGAAGTCGATGAATTCGACGGTGCGTTCTTCGTCTGCTTCAATTTATTTGTGAACTCAGAGATCCAGCAGAGGAGGGGGAAACCCATCTCGAGGAACTTTCGAAACTTGCCGAAAAGGATCCCGAGTTCTACAAATATCTGCAAGAAAACGACCAGGAGCTGCTCAATTTCGATCTCAACGCTGAAGCCCCCGAGGATGATGAGGATGAGGAAATGCAGGCAGATGAGGACGACCCGATGAGCGAAACTCAGACGCCTATCCTCACCAAAGCTATCTTGCGGAGCTGGCAAAATTCCTTACTGAAAGTACGCTCCGCCTGGTGATAGTTTTGCCTTCTCTGACTTTATTTTGCAGCATCGGTCCCTGCGCGCGCTGCGGAAACTGCTCATTGCTTTCAGGTCGGCAGCGCACATGAACGAGGATGGTCAGGCCCTAGCTTGGAGCATCGACAATTCTTCGGGTAATACGGTTTTTTCCCTCTACGGGCTGCATAAGAGCTCACCACCTCACAGTGTATAACAAACTCATCACAACTGCCCTAAAATATACTCCTGTGATATTGGAACATCACGCGCCCTCCAAGTCTTTGCCAAACGGCAGATTGTCAGTCTCGCTTTCGCCCAGCCTACTCGCATCCCTGATCTCCCTGCACAGCAAACCTCCAACACAGACGGCGAAGCTCAAAGCTTTGCAGAAAATGATTCTGTCGTATTTCCAAAACGTGATCCACCTTCTCTCGCAACTTACCGACAACGAGACACTCAAGCTCGCGATCACGGAAAGCGCCAAAATTGTCCCCTACATTATTAGCAGCCGCAAAGCCGTTAAAGCCTATCTGAAGGTCTGGGGATTTTAACACGGGTTCGACGTTCTGCTTTCGTACTGACTCGGCGCCAGAAATGTCTGGAACTCTGGTCGAGTGCTGAGGATAGCATTCGGATAGCCGCGTTCTTGGCAATCCGGAAACTTGCGTCCTCGACTGACGAATCCATATTAGATAGCGTTCTCAAGGTACGATTTTGCATTGTTCTCAAGCGGTTTTTCGTTGACCGTGGGTTAGGGAACCTATCTGTCGTTCGTGCGCTCCTCCAAATCGACGAGTGTTCATACACTTCCTTCAATCAATCTCATGAAGAATTCCGCGTCAGAAGTTTTCAGCTTGGACCCCGCAGCCTCGTACCAGCATGCTTTCGGATACATCCGACAGCTTGCTATTCATTTGCGGAACAGTATGAAGGTCAAGACGAAGGTTTGGCGCTCTCGTACTCATGATTCGGTCCAAGCACTCACTGTACCTTTAGGAAGCGTACAAACACGTCTATAACTGGCAATACATTCATTGCTTAGACTTCTGGTCGATTGTCTTGGCTAGAGCGTGCGACGCAGCAGTCGAGAACGAGGCCGGCAAAGAGAACGAGCTGAAACCTCTCATCTACCCGCTGGTCCAGGTCAGTCTAGGAGCCATCAAGTAAGTAAGGTTATGTTTTTTCCACGGTCAGAGTATTCTAAGCATTTGTTACCGACAGACTCATCCCCAATGGCCGCTCCTACCCCTTCCATCTCCATGTCATACGCTCCCTATTACACCTGACTCGCCATACCCACACCTACGTCCCGATATCCCCGTACCTCATCCCGATCCTCACTTCCACGCTCGCCCCATCCTCCCGTCCCAAAGCATCCACCCTTCGGCCCCTCGATCTCGAAGTTCAGATCCGCGTACCGCAGCAGTATCTAAAAACACGAATATACTCCGAGGGCCTGATCGAGGAAGCCGTGTATCTGCTTGCGGAATGGCTCGCATCCCCGGCTGTACATGGAAGCGTAGCGTTCCCTGAAATCGTGGTACCTATTGTCGTCATGCTGCGGAAAGGTGTCAAAGCTGCCAAAACGGGTGGTGGGTCTGGTGCCGCCAAAGATCTGGGCCTGGTGAAGGGGTTGCTGGAACGGATTGAGGAGAGCGCGAAGTGGGTCGAGCAGAAGCGAAGGAATGTGGTTTTGGCGCCCAATAAGCTGGAGGAGGTTAGGGAGTGGGAGACAGCGCTTGTTGCAAAGGTGGAGGAGTCGCCTTTGGCCAAGTATGTTAAGGTGCAGCGGAAGACTCGGGAACGAAGACGGAAGTTGGTCGACAAGGTGAGATTGCTTGTGTCGGCTCTGACATATGACTGACGCTGCCGTGCGATTTCCAGGCTCGACAAGGCGAAGATGAGATTCTGGACGATTGAGCGTCAGCAGGCGTGTGCCCGCGATCATTCATCTTGTGCAATGCTTTCGAGACTACAGTATTGTGTGAATTCCGTCGGGGGCCTTGAATCCGTGAAATCGTTTCGCGGATTCGTTACCATCAGTACGTATGTATTAGGACTGTTAGGACCAGTACACTACCGTACAGAAAAACGATGAATGCCCCGGAGCTTCGGCGCGAGTCAAAATCGTAATCGCGGCTTCGCATCCACAGATTCCCGGATCACGTTATCAGCCCGGCATGATGATATCATTTTGCCCTTTTTGCGTTTTGGTCACTTCCTTCTTTGCAATTGCACAAACTTGAGAGAAAGTCTGCTCAAAGTGGTCTGCGCGCGTACAATGGCTGCTCGAACCGGGAAACTGGCCGTGGAGATGACTCGAATTGCAAGCGCATGCCCAATAGATCCTCTTCGACCACACATTCAGCTCCAGACCTTTCTCAACTCTCTCGCGACTCACCCCAATCTCACACCGTCTGCCGTGCGAGCAGCACAGGCTCTAGAGAGGAATGATATGCAGCAAAAGGTGTCTGTTTATCTGTCTCATCCCATCTCAGAGATTACTCACATGGGCCTTCTCATAGTTTGCTTTGACAGACAAAATTTTGAGACCCGCTTCGGCCCCTCTTCATTATGAGAAGCTTGCTGAGGGAATAGAGAAGAGTATGCAGGGAATCAAACGCCCGTCGTGGAAGGTCTTCCTCGGTATCTGGTGAAGTCATACATGTCGCAGAAGCAAGGCGCTTCCACATTCTTCGCGATACGACAAAACATCCGGCCGCGGCGTCGGCAGACAATATCATGGGAGTTTAAGCCAAAGCCTGGCCAATTTGGGGTGGACTGTAGTATGGTGAACCATTGGTTTGTGCTCTCAAGGGGACTTGACCGTTTGATTATTTGAATGCTTGAAACGTTTGAACCAAGTTTCAATTTTTCGAACCTTTGCGCCAGCTTTTTAGACATGTTTACATATTTCAAATTGGAAATCATGCCGCTCTGATGCGGCGTTACAAAACTCATCCTCAAGCCACTAGTAGTAGTTCGTCTTGAACGCTAGTCATTGTATGTATGAACATCTCAACAAGTCATGTCATCTCTGTGCGTATTCTCGCCCAATTTTTCTCTTTCGTGCCCCAGGTTATAGGCGCTTTTCAGCAGAAAGGGCTCCTTGATCCTCGCTTTCTGTGACACATTTTCTCTCGTTAACCCCAGCACGCCAGAACTTCTCAATAATACATATGCACCAAACGTGTGCAACAGATCTCTGTGTTCTTGTCTATTCCGACGATTTCTCTGCCGTACCACTCGGATGATCAGTATTTTCGCTTGGACTGCGAGGCGCGTGGAGATGAAAAGGCCAACGGAGAGCCGTTGTCTCTAATTTCGTGCAACTCTCTCCCTCAAATCTCACACTTGATAAAGCCTCTTCTTCTGGGTTTAAATCGTGTGCACAACCTTCTCGCGTTCCCGGCACCGGGCAAATGAATCACCAAGCAATTATGCCACCCCCCAATGGATTGGTATCGTATGGTGGCAGTCGGAGCCACTTCATTTCCTACTTCTCATCCCGTCGCCTGGCGAATTCTCTCTTGTGAAGGCCAATCTTCGGCAACGTTAGACGAAAATAGCTGAAGGCTTTCCATCTGGAGCTGCAGTACTAAACTCCCTCAAGTTACTTACGACAGCCAAAAAGGCCGGGCCTCGGCATTCAGTGACACGGCGACGCTCTGGAATCTAATCAGCATCGTCTCCACTACAGACACTCTGTTCCACCTCTTCGATAGCTTCCACTGCCTTCTCCTCATTGTGTATCCACATCCCGGAAACGTGCATCCAGGACAGGCGCGAGAGGGTTTCCGGATCCGGTGCCTACTTTTCTGCTTTCGCCCGAGGCTCCCTGGCTCTCCCACCAACCTGAAGTCCAACGAATTACACGCCTCGAAATCGTATACTATCGAGTCTGGTGGGTCTTGTTACATGCACTTCGAGATTCACACCTGCCGCGGCCAGTCTCCCTTCGTTCATTCAAGTCGCATTCCGCTTATCGATGAACCGGAAACTCTCGAGGCTGGAGCCAGTGGCCCGGGCATTCCATCTTTCTTGATGACAGAAAGATTTTCTTCTGCGTTTTGCATCTATCAACTCGTCCATTCAGTCGGGAAAATAATATGTGGTCGCGGACGAGGAAGAAGTTCTTCAGACCCGCTTTGATGTTCCGCTTTGCTGTTCCTTGTGCTCGCTCGGGTAAATGCAATCAAGTGAGTTCATGCTGGATATGTTTACAGTTCCCTGAGGCAAAATTCATCGAAAAATCGAATATTGCGGTAAATGTCGAGAAGTCCAATAAATTGTACCCCACGGCTCGCTTTTTCTTCCCCCGTTTCCGACCTTTCGGAGGGAAATTTAAAAAAACCGGCATTCCCAAACGGAGAAGCCGTTTCAGTGGCTTGACAGGTGGCTGTGTGTATGTTTGGCATCAACGCGGTCTCTCACGCTTTCTTCCTTCTTCCGTCATGAACTGTTGTGGGCAGTCTGGAAATCGGGAGAGAAGTGAGGAGCTGAGGCCGAGGGTATTCAGCGCCGCCAGCCCGCAACATCAGGTAGTTGACCAGCAACCGGACCCGAGACCATACCTTCATCATCCTGCGATTTCGAACCATCTGCATGTGGCACACCATGGCTCTTCGCTTTCCTGGAGCAGTTTAGATTCTCCGCCGCTGCCATCTGCAGCGCCCAACTACATGGCTGCGGCACGCCATGATGACACCACTCTTTCTCCTGGTCTCGACTCGTCGTCTGTTGGATCGCACACGAGGCAGGCCTCTCAAACCTTTGACGAAGGAAAGCTCGTCATTGCCATTGATTTCGGTAAATTTATTTTGCGCCTCCTTCGCATGGATGCGAAACTATGACGAAATTTGATTATTCTCTCTTGAAGGAACGACTTTCTCTGGCGTAGTATGCAATGCCTTCTGAATTGAACCACCCTTCCCCCCTAACAAACCATGCAAATGCAGGCTTATGGGTCGTCCAGAATCGCTGCCGGTAAAGTTCAACAGATATTAAATTGGCCAGGATCCCCAGAAACATTTAGAAAGGCTCGAGAATTTTTCTTTTGGCTGTTTGAAACACTCTCAACCATGACCAATCCGTTCGTCCATATTTCAGATTCCAACATGTCTCTTGTACGACGAGCAGAGCCGCGTGCTTGCTTGGGGTCTGGAAGCAAAAAATGCCAGCACGATTTCAGGAACGTCGCGCTATGAATGGTTTAAATTGTTTCTCGACCCTCGGGCTTTGCGAGATGAATCAGCACTTGACCCACGGCTGCCTTCGCTTCCCGTTTGTCTACTATTTCCACTACCCCAAATCTTTTGGCTTCTTACTTATGGCTCAATATAGCCTGGCAAAAAACCCACGGACCTGATAACGGAATTCCTGAGCTGTCTCTGGGAGCATGCGCGCGAACAGATTACTCGGGACATCGGCGCTATCGCTGATCTCAGTGCGTGCAAAGAAAACATAACATTACTCTTCTTTCCTTCATTGACAGCCAGTGAATTGATGTTTTATTTTAGACTCGGCAGACGTTTGGATAACTGTTCCGGCGGCGTGGGATGCTCGAGGATGCGCCTTGATGCGCCAGGCCGCCATCGCGTCGGGTCTGGTGCAGAGCGCATATCCCGGTGATAATGCGTGGCGGGATCGATTAAAAATAATCACGGAGCCCGAAGCGGCTGCTGTGCACTGTGCTCATTTGACCGACCTGTACAAGTTGCTCCCGTCCCAAAACTTCATCGTTTGTGACGCGGGCGGGGGGACTGTCGATTTGGCTGTATACAAAGTGAAGCGAAAAATCCTCCCAGCTTGATTCATGCTGTTGACAGCGAACACAGATTATAGGTGACCTGGCGCACCTTGAGATTGCCGAAATAGCCGCCCGCTCGGGCGCCAATTGCGGCAGTCTGTTCCTCGATCTGCGCTTCCGCGCTTTGGTGGAGGCCGTGAGTCTTTCCATGACGAAAACCTTAAAACTTTCTTCTAAATCAGTCTCATCTCCGTTGCGCATCCGACCTTCGAATTTCACCCCCGCCACCTTCTATCTATCTACTTGTCCTGGTGGGTCCACACGTCACAAACTAGCTTCTCAAAGATCATCCTGCGCACCTGGACTTGGCATCTCTGGCTTATTTTAGTCAGTTCTGCGGAGTACTCCGCGCCTCAAAAACATTCTTCCCCGGCGGCTAATCACGTTCTCGCCATTTTTTTATTCCCAGTGCACTCTTTCAGCGAAGCCGACAAATTGAATTATGCCGGCCGGTCAGACGACGGTAAGTGACGATCAACCCCATTTGTTGTATGTCGTTTCTTCGGGATGACCCGTGGTTGCCAGAAACGGTGTTTTACTTCAACTGTTTCAATGTGGAAGATCCGGATGACCGCTCAGTCGGGTTGTTGAATGGGCAGCTGGCAATTCCCGGAAAACTGTTGAGAGAGGCCGTGTGCGTGATTAGCATTTCTAATGCACAATGCTGATGCTAGTCTAGGTTCGATCCTGTTGTCAATGAGGTGCTGGACCTCATCGCAAGGCAATTAGAGCTGCCACACCGGATCGACGCTCTTTTGCTAGTCGGTGGATTTTCTGGCAGTACATATCTCAAGACGCGCATTGAGGTGAGTACCAAGCCTCGAAACTTGGAAACACGTGACCCGAATGTTCAACTTCTCCGAATTGAACTCTCTATGCTAAACCGCCTTTGAAGGAGGAATTCGGTCAACGAATCCAAACAATTGCGCGCCCGCCAGATAGTGACACTGCCACCCTTCGGGGTGCCGCTCGCTACGGCCTCGCGCGCCGTTCACTCGTTTCGCAATTTGTTGTACCACGGTCGTACGTCATGAAGGTACGATTCGTATTTTGGTTCAGTAGGATTGCACAGGTAATCTCTTCAACGAAACCCTCTAGGTCAAACTCCCGGCAGAACCGGAGGACCGCGTTCACCGACCTGCGTTTATTCGCATGAATGATGCAGGGAGGGAAATTTGTGAGAATCGGTAAGAAACATTTTGTTTCATGTTTCTCTCTCCCGTCGTACGCGTATCCTCTACCCGTAGCCGGTTTCTTTTACTCTTGGGGCTTCAAATACGGCCGTCCCGGGTCAGCGGGGACGAGGACCGCAGCAGCGGACGTCGGTATGACATGTGCCTGCGGTAGCGCCGTTTCTTTGTCCCAGCGTCATTCCGTTCATGGCTTCCTTTTTTGATGCCGCGATGTGCGTGTGCCGCCTCGGATATGTCGACTTGACACAATCATGCATTCCCTCCGATCTACCCGTCTTGTTTCCTATCTTTTCCGCGAGGTGGCCTTGAACGGGACGTGGGGTCAACCCTACGGAGTCGCGGACACATTCCGCCGTAAACACCCCTAAAGCCGTGTAGATGCTCGGTCACAGCACTGGGAAGATTTCGGTTCGTGAAATCGCACGCAACTGGTGTAGGCATCCGCACTGGCGGTCTGGGCACTTCGGATCTATCTGTGTTGTTCAATCTCTTACATTCCCCTTCCACCAATGTTTTTCTGGTATTTTCACCTCCCGCGCCAACAGCCTCTGCCGCGGAGTGTTGAATCCGGATCTCAAGGTTAAAAATACCAAATACGGACGTTTTTGGAATAGTCTTCTCCCACAGTTGATTCGGGACCTGGCCTATTCCACCTTTTCCAATCTTGCTAGAAGAGGATATTGATGGCATATTCTGTTTGTTGGATCCACATTCACTAACGTTCTTTTCTTGCATTGCAGGCTGCAGTATCTCGTACAGAAAGGTGCAATAATTCGCAAAGGGTAGGTCCTCGCACATTGTAAATGCTAATCTTTTTACTGACGGGTGTACTTTCCCCCACTTTGCTTCCTGAAATTCTTTTCCCAACCACGTTCGCCCCTAAATTTTGGTATTTCTCACTCGCACGTGTTGATATCTGCATAATTCTCCTCCCGCCATGGCCCCAATACGGGATCGTTGTCTTCTCTCGTCGGGATCAAACCACATCTATTGGTTTCCCGTACTTCGCACCTCGCACCGTTTTTGCCCACACCAACTAAATCTTTGTCGCACCCTCACTTGCTTCAACCCACACCTGTCTGGCGGCACCATCACGGCATTCCCTTCGGCTACGTTACTGGCATCTCGCCATTGTTCGCCGTTCTCTGTTTCCGTGTGCTCATCCCCCGCTTCACAATGAACAATCCATGGCCTCTCTACTACAATCCATACGCGGATCCGATATCGCACGTTCTCTTCCATGATTTGCTGCGCATGGCCTTCGGCTGAAACAACACAATTATGATCATCCGCATTGTTTCTTCGTCTGTCGATTTTTTCTTCTTAAAATCATTGTTCTTCCCCGACATTGCCGTCTCACGTCGCTTTTGCATCGAATAACCAAAATCATTATTTCTTCCGACCCGCGACGGCGCACTCGGTATCTGTTCACTGGACGGCGACCTCGTATTATTCACACTGCAGACAGCGCATTACGACGCAGTTTTGGTGCGCACATGTTTTTCATTCTTTCTTGGGAGCGGCGATTTACAGTTGACTTGACGTGGAACAGCAAATTCTCCCGGGCACGAGATGGTGAGTTGTCCGCATTTCCAGCATTCCGCTGTGGACCGCTTTTCTCCCTCTCTTTTTTTTTCCGTTTTTCGGATCGATCTCACACTTGATTTTATTTCTCTTCTTTTCCCCTGTCGATGGTTCCTCTATCTGTGCCTCGACGGCTGGAAAAAAACTGTCTCGCTTAGTTGTCGCTTAGCGATGGTTTCTCGGAGCGTCATGACATCGCTTAATTATCGCTCGCGTGGTCAATCGCCTCGCCAATCTACTTGGCAGGCGCAAACAAAATCCTTGATCGGAGCCGAACCGCGGATTTAACGGCATCACATCTCCGCCTAAGTTTCTCCGTCAAAATGTGATTTTTTCGTGGATTTTTGTTTCACTTTTCAGGGAGCGGCGGGGAGCGCGCACATGCGGCACCAGGTTCATTTACTCGCGGTCTCGATTCTCGGGCTTCCTTGCGGATACCCGCTGCATCTTTTTTTGTTGCGACTTGTCGCGTCGCGGCCGGTTCTCGACCCCTGCGGGGATGCAGTTGTCGTTATTTTCCCTTGGACAAAAGTGCGAGCGTGAGCGTGAATGAGGACGAGCACGCTGGTTACATCAGAGCTGGATGTTTCAAGGTATTCTGGGCCCGCCGCGCGGCGGGCGTCGTTGTTCTCGACCGCTCGCTGTTGTACAGTGTTGTACCTTGCTCCAGGATTAGGACAGTCTGTGCTTTGTTTAATCGCTGTTCTCCCGCGGCGCAGCATATGGCATTGTCATTGTCATTGATGTGTGTCCTTGCTTTTTTTGTCGCTCTCTGCGTTGTTGGGAATCAGAATTCATTCTCTCCTTACTTCATATCTCGTTATAACCTATCACACATGTAATCTAGTTCCCCGTTTCCGCCGTCATGGGAGATTCGAATTCGGAGACGGGGAATTACATTATGTGTGTATGCTGGATAGAGTTTCCAGTAACTCATCCTTTCCTCGCGGGTTTCTTGCCATCTTGAACTTTCATTTACAGTGTTCAGACTTTTTGGCGCGTCCTGGATTCCCGGAGTCTGGCTCCGTCATTGTCTTGTCATTTTTCCTTCGTTCCTTCTTTCTTTTCTTCCGATTCTTCGGGTAGGTCGGGGAGGCGGTTTTGTCGTTCGTTCGTTGTTTTCCCGACCTCTTCGCCGCCTTTCCTGTCGGGTCTCCGTGCCAGTCTTGACTTTTTAATTGTGGCAGCAGCGTTCTTATTTATTTCGCTGTTTCTCTTCGTTTCCTTGCTGTAGGTGCTGCTTCTCAGGTTGTGCGCGTTGTTTAATCAGACATGGCACATCAGTCAATCCGCGGCTCCCCGCGACTGGGACTGGACAATTTCATCCGAAACTTCTCCGCTTCCTCCTTCATGTTTCTATTATTTCACTTCATTTCGTTTGGCATCTCATCCCACGAGCCCAATGCGTCCGCGCAAATCCATGCATCCTTAGATCAAATTTCCGGGCGTTCTCGCTCCGCTTTCATCGTTTTCGTTCTCGCCGCTCTTTCACTGTTAATTGATTCGTTTTTGCTTTCCTTTGACATTGACTTTTTTGGCTTCAATTTGTCGTTTTGGCTTGCCTTTCATTGGCTCTTATTCCTCATCTCACTTCAAGTTCTTTCTTTTTCTTGTTGCCTTCATTTTGTCTGCATTCGCCTGCTGTGAATGAATCGGGATCGCTTCCTTCTCCTGATCTTTCATCGTTCAACCAAACCCAGCTCATCTCCGCTTCCTCGCTCGATCGCTCACCTCTACGTCCGAGTCGCGATCGGTTCTTGGGCTGTACTGCGATTCGATGCAGCTCCTTCCTTCCTTACTTCCTTCTTCTCCACCGCCTTCCTTCCTTCCTGTCTTCCTTCGAAAGAAATCCTTTCTTTGGCTCTGCCCAGAGTACTGGCGGTGTTCACTCGTCGCGTGCTCGGCGGTTGAGTCAAACCCCGGTGTCGTACTCGTAGCCTGTCGTATCGTGGTCGTTTTCCGGTTGTAGGAGAAGGAAGCGATGAGGTACTACGAGACGAACGGAGTATTATTTACTTGCGTTATTGTTCCTATCTTTCCCGGCGATAGGCGGCTGAATTCTACAATACATTCTCGCTGCGGTTGATTCCACTCTTACCGTTCCTTCTTACCTTTTCTGCCATATTTCTTCCAATACTTTCTCTACGTTTTTTCTACTTACCCTCTCCATCCGAACACACACTAATCTTTTTTTCTTCTTCTTTATTTATAGACTCAACCTTCACTGCAACATTATACACCTCCCCCTCCAGCACGGCGCGCTACGCCGACGACGACGAAGACGCGCAGCTGAGGGAGCTGTGTGTGTGGAAGGCGGATGTCGGGCAGATGCCCGCGTTCAAGGATGGCGTGACGAGGATGCGCGAGTTGCAAGGGAGGGGAGAGGGGTTTTATACAAGTGTGTATTCAAGTTTTTCTTCTTTCAAGATTCCATTCTTTCTCTCTACGTTTGTGTTTCGACGTATACTAACTAACATGCATCGCACGAACGCAGACTTCCTCGTGGGTCTCGAAATTGACAGCGCGGAGGTGCGCGGGGTGTTGTTGGATGCGGACCCGGAGGCAAGTGGGGGAGTGCTTGGGAGTAGTGGGGTCAGGCAGAAGGAGTGGGGGAGGGTGGTGTTTGCGTTTATGTGATGATTTAACAGGAGGAAGGGAGGATGGATATACGGATAAATATGTTGTGTTGTAGCTTTTGTGTATCTGGAGTGCTACGATATGGACTTCATTCACTTTGACCAACGTATAGAAGGGATGGAATTTCGCTGCAACCAGGAAATTGAACCAAAGGTCACGTGATCATGTTCAATTTCGTTTTCGGACGAGCAGGATCTCTGATGTCTCATTTAATGAGTTCTGACTTTGAATATCCTTCGTGTGATGAGGATACCGTGGGCTCCGAGAAGAAGCTCCAATTCTGTTATAATTTTCTTCAGCGGACCTTGAAGTTCCTGTTTTTCTTCGGAACACGAGACACTCGATACAAACCAGGCATTCAACTCCCCAAAGCATCCATTCCACCCCCAGTCTAGATTAGAGTAAGGTAAGGCACGCAGCTGATCCAAATACGAAGAGCTTCAGAATCAGTTGTTGAACACCGGTACCGATCGACTAGGCTTCGAATTTTTGGAACCCCAGTGGCCACGAGAGGGATGACTCTCGAGCGCCGTCTGCGAAGGAGTCGCACTCGTATGAGAATTGAGAATCTGCCAAGTGCGTATGGGAGTTTGGGGGAGGAATGGAAGAAGCGAGGGATTCTAGATGGGAAGCAGGAGATCATGCCAGTGTTCGTTCCTTTCGGCCTTCTCGGTGTACTTCATTCTTCGAGTGTAGAGGTTGAAAGGTTTGTGCGAGTTTCAGATGGTTCGAGTCTTTTGATTCCCAATCTACGGATTCAGACGAAGTTGACGAGTGGAAGATTGAACGGAAATTAACCGTCGGGTAGCGGTAGTTGAATGCGTCGAGTTTGAATTGAACAGCCCAAAACACAGACCGTGTTTTGTTTTCCGGCTCGCAGTCGTTTCATAGAGGATCGTTACCGGTTAGTATATTGGTTTTCGATTAAGGAGCCACCAATGTAGTAGTAAAATATTAAGCATGCGCGGTTTTCGGTCTGTCCCAAGATCACGGTGCCAGTATTTTGGTTGGCGCTTGCGAGTTGCTAGTGAGCCAACAGTGAGCGCTTGTTCTCGACCAGGTAAGGTATTCAAATGGACAATTTCGAGAGCAGTGAATCTGCCAGTGGGGACTAAGTATGCGAATCCGAATTGGTTCTGAGGGAGATGCACCACGAGTCTCTGCAGCTGGTTGATGTGCGCGTTGAGAGTACTAGTACTGTATGCCCAAGCCTCGAAAACGTACAACGGAGGGAAGAAACGCGCTGTATATGCGCTGAAGGACCGTGTTTGCATGGCGTGTTAATGTCAGAAGTGTGGGCGGGGAGATGGGGGTTCTGAGTGCGATGTACATTGCACTAGGAGTCGAGGGGATAAGCGCTACCTACCAGTGGGTTTGGATCGAGGGATTTGTTGACGGTGCAGGGTGCTGATTATTTTTGTTCGATCGGATGCGAATGAGACTGGGGGGGAGGATGATGCATTTGGCGGGCGGATTGACTCGTCGATGCAGTGGAAGGGGATCTCGGAGTGCGGTATGCTGACTGAGCGCTGAGTTGTTGCGAAAACCTTCAGCGCTGAGCGCTTAGGAGTTGGTAATAATAGGTATATGACAATGCTGACTGAGGTATTGCGCAAATTGAAATATTGAGCAGCGAATAGTTGGTAATAATATGTTGATTCACCTCTAAGATGACGCGTTCAAAACGGTGTTGTATGACGGTGTTGCAAATGAGTCTGTTGACGGATAGCCTTCAGAGTGAATCACTGTCAGCAACGGGTAAATACGGCTGAGTCTTGGTTTGAAGTTCAACGGATCCGATCCGGTTGGACTCGATCTCTTTCGAAGGTGAGTCGAGGAGGCTGATTGCTTTCTTTCTGAGCGACTTGGTTAGGAAGTTTATTATTGTCTACGTCGGTTCAAGTAAGTAATTCGCCCGATAAATAAGGAATTTAAGGGTGCGCCCCAGTCACAGTCATCGTCAAAGTAGGTAAAGTGAAATTGATTGAGGGTGCAGTGCAGGTTAACGGACAGACAGAGGGAGGATCGAGAGGAGAATAGAATATTTTTGTGTCGATGGGGAGGGCGTGGGCCGTTGATGGCGGAGAGACAGAGCGGGAAGATGCATATGGGTGGGTACGGGTGTGAGACGGGCCGCGTCGGGAGAGAGACTTGCAGTGAGAAACAAGTGAGAGACGAGTAAAATTAATTGTAGATTCATGACGAGGATCTGCGGGAAGAGACCTACATGGCGGTGCTTTTTTTGTGAAAAAAGACCGATGAGAGGGCAGGCTAATTGGAGACATGTGAAACTAAATGTCATGGATCTACTATTTTCCGAAAGCGGATTGTGGATGGATCGGGTGCCACGCGAGAGTTGATCAAAAGTCACAAAAGTCACAAAGTGGATCTCAGATCTGATCGCTTCGCTCTCTTTTTTCTTGTGAAATTGTTTGATTTTGGATTTTGGATATAACCCAGCCTATGACTCTCAACATGGCTGTCTCACTATCCAATCACAAGTCCCATGCAAGGACAAGACTACGCACAGCTGCCCCGCGACGCCCTTGTCGCGGCGCTCGCACCTTACACCTCCACGGATGTCTCATGGCATAACTGGTCCAAGACCTTCCACGCCCGCCCGCTCGCGCTCTTCCGCCCGCCAGACCTCCACCACACGCGGATTGCGCTGGAGCTTGCGAGGCGCGATGCGCGGGTGTTAAGACCGCTTGGGGAGGGGCACTCGCCCAGCGATATTGCGTGCACGAGGGATTATATGCTAGACGTGCGCGCCCTCTCGCGTGTGCTCTCCGTGCACCCCAGTGCCCCCACGCCATACGTCCACGCAGAAGCAGGCATCCTGCTCTCGGATCTCCACCCCGTCCTCGCATCGCACGGGCTCGCGATGAGGAATCTAGGGAGCATCTCAGACCAGACGCTCGCGGGCATCGTCGCGACCGCGACGCACGGGTCCGGCGTCGATTTCGGCGTCATGGGGACGCATGTCCTAGGACTGACTTTGCTGAAGCCTGATAATACTCTCGTGGAATGCAGCAGGGAAGGGGAGAATCGTGAGTTGTTTGAGGCGACGGTGTGCGGGCTGGGCGCGACGGGGATTATCGTGAGTATTAAGCTGGAGGTGGAGAAAGCGTTTTTGTTGAGGGACGTGCATACTGTGAGGCCGTTTGAGGAGGTGGTGGGTGGTTTCGCGTTTCATTTTTATTACATTACGTCAATGAAATTGACGCGCTATGCGATGTAGGTGAAATCTCTGGACGCGATAAAATCATCCGCGCAGCACGTCCGTCTATGGTGGTTCCCCACCGTCGGCAAGGTAAAATGTATGCTTGCCGATCGCGTCGTCGAGTCCTCGAAACCTCCACCTCCAAAACCCCGGCAAAACCCCCTCATCGCGTGGTTCTTCGACATCTTCCTCGGGTACCACACCATCCAATTCCTGCTCTTCCTCACGCGGTTCGCGGGACCGCCTCGGCGCGCCCGCACGCTCAATCCTGTACGACTCGTGCAAATCGTAACGAAATACGTGCTGGAAGAATATTTCGACGTGCATGCGTTGCCGGCGCGGTTAGCATTGTGGCTTGGTGGGGCGGGTTGGGGTAATGGGAAGCAGGATGGGGAAGAGAAGGAAGAGGAGGTGGTTATCGTGGATGAAAGTGTTAAGGTATTTAATGTTGAGTGTCGGGTGAGTGGTTTGTGTGTTTGCGCTCATTATTATCATTATCTGGTTCTCTCATTCGGGAGGGGACAGCGGGGAGGCGGGGTTGTTATGCCTGGGGTGGGAAGGGCAAAGGAGAGAAGATCGCATTTGGAGAAATTATGGCTTTTATTTTGAAACGCGGTTAATCCAAGGGAACGATGGGACAACGACGATATCGTGGAGCTACACGGACGGAGTTCTTTTTCCGTCTCTCTCATCCACTCCTTACTTCTCTCCATCCCTACCCTTCTGCCTGCTGACACGCACCCTCGCAGTACCCGCAACACACAACTGAATACGCTCTCCCCTCTGCGCGCGCAAAAGCGTGCATTGCGGAGCTGGGGGAGTGGCTCGGGGGGGAGATGGAGCGGTGGGAGGTGTGTGTCCTTTATCTTCTTCTCCCCCTCTATAACAATTTACTCTCATTTATTCACATTCACCCTTATGCTCATCTATCTACATTTACTCACTCACTCATCCTCCTCGCTGGCTCGTTCCCTCCCCTAACCGCTCGCTAACACCCCCCCCCCCCCCCCCCCCCCAGGGCGAACGCCCGCACTTCCCCATCGAGATCCGCTTCTCAAAAGCCGACGACCTGTGGTTAAGCCCGAGCAACGGGGCGGAGACGTGTTGGATTGGGATCGTGGTGTTCAAGTGCGTGCGACGGTTTTCTTCACTTCCTTCCCTATCACTACTTCATGCACGCTTTCCCCACTATCCTCCCACCATTATCACCATCCACAATGTGCGCTAACCTAACTCCAGACCCTACGCCCTCCCCTCGCGCTACCGCACCCTCTTCCGCGCCTTCGAACGCATCCTCGAGGCCCACGGCGGACGCCCGCACTGGGCGAAAGCGCATCGGTTGGATGCGAGGGAGGTGCGGAGGCTGTATCCGATGTTTGGGAGGTTCTTGAGGGTTGTTAGGGAGGTGAGTTGTTTTTGCAAGATTTTTTTGGTGGAATTTTGTTCTGTTTTTCTTTTTGGCTTTGGTCTCTTTTTGGCTTTGGTCTCTTTCGTTTGGCCTTGGGGGATCTATTTTTCCTGTTTTCTCCCCCCGACAAGCTGGCGGTGTACCCGTGTGGTGTTTACTTGCTTGCCTTGTGGGGTGGCGCCTCTATCACCTTGTCGGCGTTCGTGTGCCCTCGATCTCTTGCGATGGTGGCGAGGAGACAAGCGAGGAGAGGCGTTGTTGTTTTTGGCGGTCGACGTTTATCTCTCGATTGTCGGCGATTGGTGATTGTGGCGGTGGTGCTTCTTTCCTCTCTTTCGTTCGGTGACGTTGACGACGATTTCATCGGGCTCTCCGATGCTGGACTTCTTTTTTTCTGTGGCTTAATGAGCTTGGTGGCGTCTGTCTCTTCTTTGCTGATCGTGGCGTCGCGATTTCGAACGTATGCACACGACCCAAGGACACTCACATACTTCGTCCCCGGCTTTCATTTTCCGTTCCCCGTTCCTTAATTTTCTCTCTTTGTCTCTTTGATTTTCAATTTTTATTTTTTGCCGTCGGAGGGTGGCGTATCTGATAAGATGATTCATGACTGCTTTGGGATTGGATTGACGGTGGCCGTACGGGGGCTATAATTATTATCGTGTGCCGATCCCTCACACTGGGATGCCCTGGGAGCGACGATAGGCAGAGTGTGTCTGTCTCGTATCCTGTACTGCGGTGACTGTACGACACTCCGTCGGTTGTCCGGTTGCGGAACGTGTATGCGGTTGGATGTGTGAAGATGAACGTGGAAGTGGACGTGAATGGAGAGAGAAGAGAAGAGGAAGGGCTCGTGCGTTCCAGGGTGAGACGAGACGCGCACGAGTTGGAGAGCTTCTTTGCAGGGACGCGATAACGACGGTGTCGATGATTGTGTTCCCAGGATCACCTTTCATTGCCCGACATCTTGCACTGTTTATATAACACAGACTGACAAATTCTTTATCCAAGGTCGACCCTGAAGGGACGTTCCGGAACGAATACATCGAACGGCATCTATTTCACGATCGAAGTCGCGCTGACGGGGTTCAGAGCGATGGGAGGGAGTATAAGGCGTTTCGGGAGTCGGTGCCGTTTGCGTCTTCGTCTTGCACCTCCCCCTCCTCCTCGTCTTCGACTTCGCCACAACATCGAGACACGTTTTGGTGGTGGGGACGAACACAAACACAAAAATCTGCGCAGCGGCAAGCAGAAGAGGAACGAGATTGGCGCGTGTCGCCGAGCGAGGAGAAAGTTCGCAGGGCGAGGGAGATGAGGAGGGGGAGGGCCTGGTGGGGAGACGAGGACGACGAAGCGTTCGAGGATGAGGATCACGAGCACGAGCACGATTCGGACTCTGAGAAGACGTTGTTGGATCCCGAGTCGAGGCGGTCGTTCTCGCCTTTGCATGAGCAGGAGAAGAAATCCAAGGCGTTCCAGCCTCCGGTAACGTCTCTCATTGAAGCTCATGCGGACTGGGATCAATAGGACGCCGAAAACCCTCCATGGAAAGAAACAAAAAAAAGTTATTTAACGCGTCGGTCGGACTTACAGAGACGAGGACGCGGTCAAAACTAACTAACTATCTAAGTAGAAACAAAGTATGCGTTATATAAATACAGTAATTATGTATTTGAGGTAATGCTTAATCTACGCGCTTCTAGACGAATGAACGAGGACGGTGTACTGAGCCGCTACTTCACTTCCAAAGATGGAGAGAACGGTTCGCTCTGAGACAGTGGGAGGAGGAAGGTTATGGGAGAGGCAATTCGCGATAACTGCTTGGCATGCACAGGTAGGTCATATCAAGAGGAAGATTCAAGAGCATACAAGTAGGTGTTCCTAGATTCCCATTTATAGATGTCGAAATACATGCGAAAGCCAATACATTTACTAATTCTCTGCAACAGAAAGCATCTCAAAGCCCCAACTGCTCGCGAATCGACTCTCTTACGCGCCGCTCATACTCGGGTCGATTGTCCCGATAGAGCTTGCTACAATCCACGCTCGCGGGCGACTCCAGATTCGGTTCTTTAGTATATTCATCAGGATCAAATCAATCGTTGGCAAGCAGCTTGGAATGACTCACCAGCCAACATCGAGATGACACTCAGGATGACCTTCTCGACACTTTGCACGGGACTCCACCGCTCTGAGGCCTGTTCGTACATTGTCGGATCATCGCCGGGGGTGTGCAGGATGGATATGCAGACGGTGCCGTCTGGGTAGACTGTATGGACCACGCGTCAGTACTCCAGAACTGATGAGGAATGATCGGAGAGGTGGAGGAGGGGAGCGTGGTGTTTGTAAATCTAGGAACGACAGTTGTCGTCATTTTGCGACAGATTACAAATGAACCAAGAGAAAGCGGAACGATGAAGGTTCGCATCCACATGTGAATGTGGTGTAGGATCCGGATATTTGTCGGCAACCGACAGGGTCGCAGTTGACGATGAATTCAATGCATGGGCAACTTGGGCGGAGAACCGCAACGGTGACTTGGCCAAGAATAACGGGATGGAAAAAGACGGCCAAGTGATGCGGCGTGCGAGCGAGCTCAGCATTGAAACGCACGCGTGTTGTCGGAAAGAAAAAGAAAAGGTACGGCACATATAGAAATAAGACAACGTACTGTTGGGATGGAACAGAGGGGGCTCGAACTTCATTTTGAAAGGAGATAACGGGTAGTCCGTTGGCTGGAGGCAAGGCAAACTCCGTCAGTATGTACACGGACGGAAAAAACCGACCGGAACTTGGTTCGCGGGAACACAACACATACGAATGTCAGCTTTGCGGCAAACACGCCTCCTTCCTGGTAGATAGACGCTCGTTGTTGAGTGATAGGAATGGAAAACGGATATAACACTTTACAAAGGGCGTATCTTTCGGGCCACATATGAGGGCTTCCCACGTGAAGAAATCGGATTCAGAGATGGGGCCTTGGGGGATGTTGTTACAACGTGTGCGCAAATCAAGATGTGCAATGTGGTTTGGATGTACCGGCGGTAAACATTCCATCGGGTGAACCTGAATGGATGGATGAAACGTATTGTGAGACGCGAATACGTTGAATCAGGCAGCGGCGGAACCTCCGGCAGTGAGTTGCTTGTATTCAGTCATAAGCCGCCGAAGCGCTGTTGCGCTATTAGCACTCCGAGAGTTCATCGTAGTTCAAAGCAAAGGGCGATATCCTGGGAACAATACAAGCACAAACACAGCCCACCCTAAATGCTTATTTGATGCTCAATAGAAATACATGCGTAGAATACATTTTATAGTGCTATCATCCGACATCACGCATCGTCAAGAATTAGTCTAGGGACCACATTCATCGCCATCAACTAATCCAACACAATCAGAACCTCTGCAGCACAAAAAGCGGAAACCAAACCTCTTGGAAAAGCAGTTTAGCAGCATACGGGATAGTCAGCTGCGCCATCTGCTTGGAACTCTTGCAGTAGGTACACCAGCCATTGTACCCCATCAACCCGCATTTGGAGCAGGCGTTCACCTCGAATTTGTCGGACGAGATCATCAGCCGCTCGAGCAGCAGCTGTGTCGCGCCATAACCAATGAGGCAGTCGCGTTCCATCTCGCCAAGTCGTAGACCACCCTCACGGGATCGACCTTCCGTCGGTTGCCGCGTCAATGTCGCGCGGGGGCCTCTACCAAAACAGGATGAGTTCGGAGACTTCCGATAAGGTCATACTAACCTCGCGCGGGCATGCATTTTGTCCATAACCATATGTTCTACGTAGAGATGAGTTTGTTTCAGGTCACAACAGATGCCACCATAATGAAGCCAACGCACTAAGTTTCTGTGCACAGGGTCAGCGCATGACATGATAATGATACAGCTCAGTACGAAAGGCGCTGCATACCTGATAGTAAATGGGCCCGAAGTACACGTAGGCTTCGAGGGGCTCGCCGGTAATCCCGCTCGTGAGCATGTCCTTCCCGGCGTAGTTGAACCCATGCTCCACGAGAATCCGGCTCATGTCTTCTACCTGCAATCGCAAATGGCAACTTGTCATTCCGAGGTATCACTCAACAAAAATGAAAGATGATTGCCTTCGAGCCTCCGAACGCGGTTCCGTACTGGAGCTTCCCGCAAAGAACGCCAGCCTGAACACCGACCAACCGACCGGTCATCAGACACAAAAAAACGCGGGACCCAAAAGGTTAAACCCGCACCTTGCCGGCGAGAAGCTCTATCATTTTCCCAACCGTCATTCGTGAAGGGAACCCGTGAGGGTTCATGATTGTGTCTGAAAATATCGGGTGTGAGCCTCGAGACTCTGGGCCAGATTCAAAGATATATTATGCATACCAGGATTGATCCCTCGGTCATTGAACGGCATATCCTCCTGGTTCACGATCAACCCACAGACGCCCTTTTGTCCGTGTCGCGAAGAAAACTTGTCCCCCAGCTCAGGACGCCGTGTCTGGCGGATGAGCACCTTGATGAGCGTCTGATCATTCTCCGTGTCGCTGATCAGAATCTTGTCGATATTCCCTGCGACGGGAGACTTGTATGTCATAGGCGTGTTTCTGTAAGGCACGGTAGCCGCTTGGCCGTTGAACGAGTTGTCTGTCGCGTTCGTAGGTGTCTGCTTGTTGATGTAGACGTCGCCCGGGTCCACTCGCTCGCCGACACCCGCGAGGCCGTCCATCTGAATAATATCATATTTCTTGGCTACCTGTCCCGGGTTATTGTCGTCTGGAGGCGCGTCCGCCAGGCGATCATACCTATTTTGCGTCGGCGTTAAAACAATGGCATGCTCGGTCCGAAGAAAGAAAAGCGCAAACTCACGTGCCATTGGGGTACTTGCGAATGAGGGTAGCATTCTTGCGAAGAACCTGGCATCTGCCGTAGCCCCGGTCAAGACTGGCCTATCACCGAGATTCAGTTTCACGACAAGGGGCAGGTAGAATGAAAGAGAATAGAATAGAATCACCCTATTCAAAATTAACGCGTCCTCGATATCATACCCACTATAGCTCATCACAGCCACAGTCGCATTCTGTCCGGCCGGAAGACGATCGTACCCGACCAGTTCAATCGTTTTGGTCTTCACCATAGGCTGTTGCGGGTACACCGACAGATATAGCAGCGTATCGATTCGATTCAGCTGGTTGTATGCGATCGCACCAATGGCTTGTTTCCCCATAGCGCATTGATATGTGTTCCTGGGAGATTGGTTATGATGTGGATATGGGATGAGTCCGGCGACTGCGCCGAGGAGTGTAAACGGTTCGATCTCAAGATGTGTTGTAGCCGGAACTATGTCGGATTCATACAAGGCGATGTAGGTGTCGTTCTCCTCGTTCACGTCTGTATACTCGACCAATCCCTTTCGGAGGAAGTCGTCGAAGGTCACTGCGCCTTTTTTGAGCAGCTTCATTCGTATGAAGTCAGCAGGAGCGGGAGGGTGAGAGCCAGCGAGAAAGATCTTACCGCGACATGCTCTGAAGTGACTCTGGGCCGCCCATTTTCCACAATGATCATAGGGCGGCAGATGCGGCCGCCATCGCTGGCAATATGGACTGCCTTGTGATGGTGATTGATGTAGACGCTCACAAATTCGCTGATACGGCGCGCCCGCCGTAGTCGTCGGAACTGCGAAACAAAGCGTGTAGGATACCGGGTGAGCCCGATGATCGTGCCATTGACATTCACCACGAATGTATGTGGGCCGTAGATCTCCGTACCAGTAGCAAGACTTATGTCTGGAGAGCGCCATCAAGTTAGCCGAGCTTGTTAGATTAATTGAAATTCATACCCTCGACGCCTAGCATGAATGCGATCCGAATGATAGGCCCCTCCTCGACATCGGTGGTGATGTGCGTCATGAGGGCGAGATTCTTCACTAGCCCGCACGCCTCGCCTTCAGGGGTATCACTGGGGCATAGCATACCCCATTGACTGGGCTGCAGTGCTCGAGGACCACTGACCTTCCGGGTCTTTTCAAACTGCGAAGAGATACGAGTCATCATACCCAATGCGGAAATGAAGCTCAGTCGGCTCAGAACATGTGTGACACCAGCACGCTCCATCTTGAATCGTTTTAATGACCAGTTTCCTGTAGAGATCGCTCGCGAGAAGCCCGAGGTGAGATGATCGCCTTGGAACTGCATGGTATTGAAGGCATCGAATTCGTTGGTGCGTGACTGTTTTTTCAAGACTTTGTCGATTGCAGTCTTCAAAGTCGCGTTGTACGTCTTGAAAAGATCCTCAAAAAGCAAAGCAAGAAGTTGGCCGGCACTGCGCAAGTTTCGTTAGAATGTATACGCAGTCAAGAGATAGGGACCTACAGCTCCAAACGCTTGTTTCCAACATAGTCCCGATCGTCGACCATCTTTTCGTCCTCCATTGCCATGAGCACTCGACGAGTCATCGTAGCGACGAATATCGCCTTGGGTCGGAAATCAAGGACATTGACTGGGACGTGCGCCAGAAGGATAGTGGCAAGAGCTTCCATCGCCTCTTCCCATGCAGGCCGACGAGGGCCCATCACCCGGCGATTAACCTTGACGCGACTCCCGATGTATTCCAACGCTTGTTGCCGGGTGAATACCCCAAGTTTCGCGGCGTCTTCGAGGTTGGCAGAAAATGCAACCTTGTATGAATCCGTGTTGCCGGCGGTGAGGAGGAGAATCTCCTTGTCAGACTGAATGCCGAGGGCTTTGAGCGCAATTACAATGGGGATGTCTTCGTGAACGCAATTGTGACGGAGATAGATTTTCCCTTTCTTCGTCGCGACGTATGTCTTGGATTTCAGACCACCATGAGTTGAACTGTGAAGGCCAGACATGAGTACATTTTTCGTCGGAGAAATACGTATCGAACTCACGATGTGCATGAAGCCTGGACAGTGCCTTTGACGGAATCCAATTCCACGATAATCCGATTCTTGCTCAATTGCTCCTGAACTAGAATGACCTTCTCCGTGCCCCTCACTACAAAATAACCACCAGGATCGAGCGGACATTCAGTCATTCTCGCCAACTGGGCCGGTGATTTATTCGTCAAAACGCATTTGCTGCTCCGCAACATGATTGGGAGTCGTCCAATATTGACATTTCGCTGAACGATGTTCCTCCCGCGAGTATAGTGTATAGTGACGACGATGGGGGCGCTATAGGTGATGTCGCGGAGGCGGCATTCGTGCGGAGTGACTCGCTTGTCGATCGCGTCAGGCTCATTTCGATCGGGCAGCCCGACGTTGATGTCGGTGTACTTGAGCCAAAAAACGAGGGTCTACGTCCGATGTGACTTTGTTGTTTGCCTTGACGATATTCTTAATGTCGGTCTCGACGAAATAGTTGAATGAGTCAATGTGTTGCTTGACGAGTCCTTTGACCTTTAAGAAAGCAGGGAGCAGAAGCCATTTATCCTAAAAGTAGTTTTAGCGACCCTAAATTCGAGGGCGGGAGGTTGTTGGTTGACCTCGACGTTCTTAATGGGATCTGTGAGCCCGAGACCATGCCAATTTGCGCCTGTAATTTGATTCCATTCGTTTTCTTCCTCTGCCAGGTCCATCTAACGAGCAAGAGTCGCAGCTGAACTCAACCGCAGCCCTTCTAGACACCACAACCACCGTAAACGCGCTGCTTGAACTTTCGAGCGGAAGAGGAAGTAAAGAAGTTATCGCGCACGTGCCATCTTCACGCGGTCACGCGATCAGATTACATCGGCTGAGAAAATTAATTAGCGCGTCGCGTTCACTCTTGTGCGTAGCAGCCTCCGATAGAGGCATGTCAGATTCGCGACACTCTTTAGAAACTTTTAGCGATAGCATCTTACTGCCTCATCTCCGAGATACCTCACTTCCTATTTCTTGAATCTTGCCATATACAGTAAGTACGTGAGCTTGAAGATCGTTGTTTTGTAGTAGACTTGTAAGTACGTCCAAACTCCCTCTGATATGATTATGTAGAAGTAGACCGAATCTTAAACGGTAGCTTCGCATTTAGCAAAATTTCGCGAAAACCTCCGGGCCATAATTGGAGTGGGCCTCTTGTCAACATATCTTTGGTTTCTTGGGGTCATGCATCCAAATTGAGAATCTCGCCAGCGCCTTGTGGCATCGAGTCAAATGGTTATACTGACGTCAGTTCATTTGCGATGTACACCCGCAATGACAGAATAATTGTAGCAGCGTCGAGCGATAATATAGTCCGGTGTAACTACGTGTATATTCGGCAGACACAGACGCACACAGGATCCGGTTCCCTAGCTTCCAAAAATTCGGGGCTGAAATGAATAATGGACACAAGGAGGGCCGTTTCAAGAGGCATATAAGTCTGGCGTCAGACATTGGGACGCGAGCATGAAACTAGCGGCCCTGAGTGAAACTCGATTTTGCATGCCTGGATTTTACAGCCAAAGTATAGTTGCCGACGGTCTTCGAACAACAGAGTCGGGGAACGGCGGTAACTTGGTTAGAGGGCTCAATCCGGTGAGGATGAGATATTTTGCCGGTATACCCGACGAGCTCAAGAAATATAGAGGTCGTCAAAATCGCAACGAAAATAACGTAGATCCGGATTGCAAGTTCGATTGCAGTTTGATGAAGAGAAATTTCTGGCTAAAGATTTCTCGTTATCCTACCATGGTCTATGAGCACGGAACCTCGGCCGCGAGTGAGGGATTCGATGCTTTCAAACGAGCTGTGGATATGTGAATTTAGTTACTGATTCTCCATCGCCGACGAAGAGATCGGACTTTCGAAATACAGTTTTAAAAACTGTTTTTTTAGATGCCAATTTTTAAAAGAGGCTGCTTGGCAAGAAGGCGGATGTGCTACCACACATGGAGCACACCGTCTGAGCCAATCAGAACAGGTAAACAATTCCTCAAAATGAGTCGTCGCAGTAGAGAAGAGTAGAGAAGACAAGATATGCCTCCGCTACGCTCCGGCTGTACATTTGATCGAGAGTTCATACTGAACAAAATTATACTAATATTTCAGAGTATGTTACATTGGTGGTTGTCATTTCTCCCGGACGCAGACGGACTTTGGCATGGCTACGATGACGGATTCGAGAAAGCGCTGTATAGAGTTGTCCATGAGAGAAAACGGGCCGCGTCAGATCTACTCCAAGCATATTCAAGGTCAGGCCTTGGCAACTGTTGAATGTTGTTGCATAAGCCGGTCCCAGAGGAAATTGTCGACGTGAAAGTGTGTGGCCGGAGGAAAGAGTTGAAGAGAAGTTTATGCGAGGAATAAGGATATCTTCTTCATCGATCCGACTCACCGCGCCCGCAATTCCTCGTAATATTCGTACAGTGATCAGGCGAGTTCCTATGCTGGTCACTACGACCCGCACATTTTTGACGAGCCCACGATCAACTGAAAAATTCCGGAGTAGTCGGAAAACTGCATTCGTCTTGATGAAGAGTGAATGAGGTGGTAGACCCGAAGGTGTGTGCTTTGCCACATAATCGAGAATGCTATCCGGTGCCTCTAGGCCGATATCCTCGACCTCATCCAAGCTATCAGCCGCAAGGTACGTTCGGCTGATGCCGTCAACCATGCCGAGCATGTTGTTGTTATAACTGTCCCACCTGGACATTTGTTGGCGCAAGTATCGCACGGAACAGGCACGCTAATGGATCAGCGATTACCTCCTGCGGATATACAAAGGATATTAGATCCTTGGCCGAGGAAGTTTGAGAGAGAAGGTCAAGTGTAATGTCTGGTCCGGCGCCATCACCAATTCCATCAACGAATGCCGCGAATTCAGGATCTTCTGCATTTCTTATAGGTATCGTGAGGCGAAATATCTGAAAGCAATCAAAGAGAGGGGAAGACTTGATTGACGCATCCACAACTTGGGCTCTCGAACCTCGAGGAATTACCGGACAGGTTTGACGGAAATCTCCAAGTAAAAGTACAACCTTTCCACCAAAAACTTGGTTATTTCCCATGACCCGTCGACAAACCTCTTCAACGCAAGCAAGAACAGCGCGGTTAGCCATGGGAGCTTCATCCCAAATAATAAGAGCTGCCTCGCGTAAAAGCTCGCCGCGAGGATCCTCTGTTCAATCGGGGACTCCAGCATCTCGTTCTTCTGATTTACAGGAACCTTGCCAGATCGTTAGCGGCAGGAAGCGAAATCAGTGTAACAGAAAAATGACCTTGAATGCAGAGTGGGTTGTGCGTCCTCCGGGGTATAGCTGTGCCGCAAAGGCAGCAGTAGCTGTTGGAATTACAATTTTCCCTATCGATCTAATCCTGTCACATAGTGCGTTTACGAGAGTTGTTTTTCCGCGCCCGGCCTTTCCGTCGATGAAAGCGCAGAGTCCGCGATGTTCCAGAACGGCAGAAAGAATATGCTCGTAGATTGAAAGCTGATCATTGTTGAATATTCTTACAATCTCGTTTGCGCTATGCCAGTGTTCGAGTTGCGATGCAAGTGGTGCCCAGCGAGACAGCTCATGCATCACCTCTCTTGTGTGGATGGTTGCCTCGGGTAATCCAAAGTCAGAAAGTCGCTTCCCGTATTCCTCGAGCAGCTTGCTGATGTCCGATAATGCAAGATTCATCCCAATCTCGTGAACGTTGTTGTTTTGAAGCATGAAGTCATACGAAAAACTTCTTGGAAGCTATCCCAGAGTGTGAGTGGTGCCGGCACGCATTCATTCACCAAGAGGTGTACAAATAGAACGCGGAGCTCGCGCGGTGTGCGCAGAGATTGAACAGCCTCCATCATTGCAAACGTAGCCTCGTTAGTGTCCGAAAACAGCCCGAGTTCAAGCGCAGCTTCTTGAAAGGTTGGCAGAGTGATCCTTTCCACAGTACGAACCTGCTCGAAGATCGACACGGACGGGTTTGGAGAAGTGCTCGGAGATAGAATAGTTCTCCTTGAGATGGACGAACATTTCGGATGCGGCTGACATGCGAGTGGGACGAATTGCGCATTATGACATGCATTCGGGGTGAGCCGGTAGAATTTTCCTGCTCGATGAAATAGTTGGGTTTACCCTCCTTCTCTGGCGAATATTTTGCAATACGGAACTGTGTATAATATTCCGCATATGATAGATTGTCAAACTGCTTGGCGCAACCGTCAGCCGCTATAAATGAGCCGCTAGGCCGAAGAAAATAGCGATTCAAGAGGGATAAAACGCTGTGGTTCCCCGTGCGGTGGTATTGGTGGTAGGTGGAGGAGTCGGGAAGATGAATCGGCAGTGCTGTGACCGATGGTTCCTTTTTGCTAACATGAAACCCCATAATGCGCCACGCCGCCTCGCCGGCTGACAGATATCGTGCGTCCCAAAATTCTTCTATCTCGTCAATTTCGTGTTTCACTCGACTGTGCAACACGATACCGAGCACTATCAGCAGCTAATGTAGAGTCACTGTCAATAAAGAGGTTGAAACCGGCTGCTTGACTTACGTTTATGAATATATTTGAAGAGGTACTGAAATATATGGGAGCTGCTCGCAACTTCGAAGTTGATATGGCATTTGAACAGGCGGAGGAGCGGAAGACAATGTGGAACAACCATTTCATCTCCTGCACGCCGGCGTCGATAATGAACTCTACCCTCGACATCGATTGTTGTTGTTTCCTGTAGCGGGTGCGGATAGTTGAACCGGCAGGTCCTTTTTTCCGTCAGCCGATTCACGTTGGCAATATTTTGAGCAGGGTCTTGTCGGAGGCGGATGATTGTGCATCATGAACTTGCGAACTAACTCCGCATCGGCGGCGTCAGCGGGGATTTCGGCAGAGACAATTCTATCGATGTCGGATGGATCGAGGGAGTCCACGGGGAATCTTGTCAAAATGTGCGAGTGAGGCAGCCCCCGCTTTTGAAATTCGACGCAATGAATGCAGTACTGCGGCCGGCCAACATGAATAAACATTGTTTTGATGGCCTGCATCAACAGGGATAACTTGCGTTTGAAGACACGGACAACGACGACAGGCACGTCGGTAAAATTCTGGCCGTCACGTAATTGACTCTGAATTTCCGGCCAATCTGGATTGCACGTCATGGTGATGAAGAAGGTTGGGTTTCCGTACGCAGCTGCGATAGCCAAAGAATCCGAGACTTGCTCGGCAGCCCATCGCTTGGAACCGAGGAATGATGCAGGAAGGTAGATGTTTTCATTTGGTTCCAGTTCGGAGGTTTCCATGAGTGCAGCATCGTTCTGGCGTAGACGTAGTTGGTTTGAACGGATGTATGTTAGTCGTGACTCTAGATCACGGCTGAACATGTCAACAATATATTCATTAGCCAGGCGGCCAAAGATGCGAAACCGTGGTTCGCGGAGTAGTCGCGCACGATAGTGCCACATTTGAGTTGTCGGAATATCACTGTTTGCATCCAGAGATGGATCGAGTCGCCCGTCATGCGTTGTGCCAACGACACCCCATCCCAAAGTACCGTGCGGAAAGAGCAGAGGGTATGCTAAAGGTTCCCAGTAACGGCTGACAGTTGATACAGATTGATTTTCGCCGCCGACAGTCACGACAATCATGCGTCGTGATTTGATATCTGCTCGAGTAGTATTTGAATAGGACATCACTGCAGCGATTTCCGAGGCACCAGTGTCTTCCAAAATGAGCCGCGCAGTAGTCGCCGAACTCGTCACATTGAGCTGACCCAGATAACGAAGATTTATGGCAAAAGAGTTGACACGCAGAAGAGCTCGCTTGAACGCATCAACCCAGGGGGTTGGAATAGACTCGAACCAGCTAGCATTTTGATGAGGTGGTGCCGTTTCAAGAAATCCGTCGTATAATAACCACCGTACTGCCGAGTTGTCGTGATTCGGCCGAACTCGGTGATAGACTCGACCCTGTATTGCCAAAAATCCGGGGGGACCTTCTATGTGAGGGAATGGTTGAGTTGTTTCGAGAGACGCGAATGAAAACAGTAAATTCAAGACACGCGATAGGTGTGAAATTCGAGGATCTTCAATGAATGTTGTGTATTCAGGGGGGAGGGGAGGAAGTGGCTTAACGTCTCCAATTTTGACCCTCCCGGACCGCAACAAAACCCGCTATCTTCTCCAGTCAGAAGTGCTATGCCGCATGTCGAGCAACAGTGACTGCGGTTGCCACGTTTCGCACCCCAAGCAAGCCTTGGGTTAGATATTGGGCCAATTTCCCAGAGATTTGTTGGTGTAGCCATGAATCTGGAAAGGGGCTGAGTATTGTATCTTCTAAGGTAGGTGGAACACCAGTACAGTGTTGACGAGCTGGAAGAGAGAGAGTGCGAAGAAGAGCCTGTCGGCCCGATAAATTGCGATCACCGGTAACTAACTTTCTCACGCGGTTCGAGTCGATTTTTGTCACAGAATTCAAGCCGAATGTGCTACAGCGATCTTGATTTCCTTACATCTCATAGCTCAAGACAAACAGAGTTTTAGTTTCACGCAGATCAAGGCAAACAGAAGAAGGATGAACAGGAATACCCTTGCCAATCATGCAACAACTGAGGCGCAAACATAGCACCTATGGTCAGACACAGCGTCGACGCCTCAGCTGGTGACATGCTTGGGGGGGAAGCATGGAGGGAGACAAAAGAATGAGAGGTGAGAGTTCAAGAAATTGTTCCGGGTGAATGATGTGAAGGGGGAGGAGAGAAACGAAACAATGTAGAATAGACTCACTTTTTAAGTATTGCCGCGTGTCAGTCCCACATCTCCAACTTTGGCGGCCACCAAAGCTCCCACCTAACCCAAAATGTCCTTTCTAACGCGAAGTATCCCGCGAAAGCCGGTGGCAGGGCGCTTTGAGCAGCAGCCCACATCCATCCAGTACTCTCAAGCGGCGCAGCTTTCTGGTGTGGTGGAGACAGTATAAGATAGAGCATTGAGCTGTGTTTCTGAGTCATCAAAGACAACGCCAGGTTATGAGGATGGGTGGCAAGGTGGCGGGAGGAAGCAAGGAGAAAGAGAGTCAACGCGTTGTTATGCCTTGTTTACGCTCCCACGGCCACGGTCAGCTGATCATTCAACACTTTCGGTGGAAACTTTTCAATTTGGGAACGGTGGCTTACGGTTGTTTATGAAAATCTTGTAACAACAGTGTGAAGAGTAGACTAAAAGTAAGAGCTCTGTTGTGCAAAGCAAGGGCCCCCCTCCCCCCCCACCCCCAAGTAAGATAAAGATAATACCAGCGTCTATCTTGATAAGTAGTGGGCGCTAAAAACGGACTTGCAGTCCGATGTCGTGGCGCTCAGGTTTTATGTGAATGAATGAGTTTGTGATCAGGTTTGAAAGTATTTGGGGTGCAAGTAGTAGAAGTACGAGTCAATACAGGAGGTAACAGACAGTAGTAGACATAGAGATATTGTAACCTGAACCCGCAACAGACAGATCAGAAGGAAGTAAGATAGCGGTTGAGAGGGATCGAGGGGCAGCCTTGAAGCTCATTCAAAGTCAAATTCGAACTCGACATCTTCCAACGGCGGAGGGCCCTTGTATAATTGGTCAATAGTGCAATGATATATATGACGAAATATTTGTTGGAACGTACCTCCGAGCCTTCGGTAACAGTGCTTGAGAGGCTTCCGGGCTCGAAGGCCTCGTGATATTCCGGATGGTGTTTGAATAGGTGATTGAGGTTGGTTGCCATTGACGGAACACTAGATAACATTTACCAATCATCAGGTTGATATCACAGCGCGGTATGAGGATGTAAACATACAATACACCTGAAATGTGCTCGTTGTAGGGGGGTTTCACGAAGCTAATCTGGATATAAAGTTCATTAACTGAGCGCAAGTAGGGTGGTAAGGAATAATATACTGGAGAAGACCGAGAGATTGCGAGTTCGGCAAGAGTAGGAAGAGAGCGATGATCAATTGGATCGGAGTGAACAGGTTCTTCTTTGGGTGCCTCGATGTCGCAACCCATCGCAGCGGTGCCAAAGAGACGACGAATGTGCATATACGCAGAAGAAAAGAGGCGGAGGAGAGCTATGACATTGTCAGTAATCTTTTTGTCGAAAAGTAAGCCAACACATACAGTGGAGGAAATGCATTTGTGAGAGTGTGAGTTGGGAAACGGAGGCAGAAGGATTTCGTTGCATAGGAGCCATTAAATGAGTGAATTCAGAGGCCGGGAATACAGTTCAGAGCCGGGCCAATTGCCTTGTATTTTATTTTAGCAGCTGTTGCGCGAGAAAGTGGAACTTACTTGACTTTAAGAAGAAGTTCCGTTATGTTCGCGTTGCTTCGAACTGCTGAACTGTCCGAATCGGGTGGCCAGACGGAGACCGGATGATGGTACTGCGAAGATTTGAATTCCGCGGGGTTTTGGTTGGCGCGGAGAGTAGCCTTCGCAAATGCGGAAGCAAGGTTTTGGTCGTAGAGGAGAAGACCAAAAGTTCCGCCGATCTCAAGACGGTAGGAAATACAGACCAAGTTGAAGCGAACATAGTCGCAGTCACGGATGAAGAAATCCTGGAAGCGAAGAAGAAAATATGCCAAGTCGACGACATGGTACGGTTCGATACTTGGAATGTAAAATGCGACCGCAAAACGGGCAAGTTTGAATTTACGATGTAGATTGAATTGGGAAGTCTTCATCCAGATCAATAATATTGGAGTTTGCTTAACATGGCGAATGGTGAGAAGTTCTGAATCGAGTCGGTATTGTGTTGAGCCGGGCTAGGGTAAATAAGATTCAGCTACAGCTTACGATCCGTAAAAGGAAAGCAAACTGCTATCAGAGCGGGTAAGTTCGCCATTCCCACTGCAATGCCAGTGTCCCAGGCCGAATTGACTACTGCTAGAATTTCGTCCCGTACTTCGGATGAGGAGTGGACAATGTCTTGTCCTTCCTCGGGTACATTCAATTGTCGTTGAGCTACGAAAAACGGTCAGCACGAATCAATTTTCATGAGCCATTGGAACATACCTCGACGTGCCAAGGGGCGAAAGAAAAGGAAATAAGAATGTGCGGACATTTGCTGTGATACATTGAACTGATTGGAATGAGGCAACTTTATAGATTCCGGGGAGAAAAAAAGGACACAGAAACCCGCAGTCTAACCAAAAAAGTACCACTCAGCATTGAAGCAACGAAGAGGTGCAAAGACTTACTATGGAACTACACCTGCCTACACGGAGAATTTTCCGACCCCATTATTCAGCGCCACGGCTAAGCGTGAGAGATTGCGGTGTTCACCGAAAGACAAATATTGAACTCGGGGTAAAACCAAGGTGTGATAGAGGTGGCTGACCAGGCTGCAGTTTTGCGATGATGGGACGAAAAAAGAGATAATGTGAGGCACAATCTTATTGCATTCGCAATGCTGAGGGTTTACGAGTAGCGCTTGAGGATTTTCGAATGCTAATAAGCTTCAAGAATATCAGGTTCTAGCGTGACAACTGCCAACAGTCGGGGTCAGAAGTCGGCGGAGAATGGTCGGTGGAGATGGAGACAGCTTTGTCGATGCGCAAAACGGAGTCTCGGCGCTCAAACGCAAATTGGATCGCTGTCGCACTTTGTTCATAGGTGCTGGGTAGGATATGGCTGAAACTCAGCCAAAACTCGGCGGTGAAATGGACGGAGAAAGCAAGAGGAGGAGTGACGTATTGCTTTTTGATGCATCAACTGAATTTTCCCACCAAGTCGAGCGCAGAGTTTAGTTTAAAGAGACACAAATCAAAAGAGAGAGACATAAGAGCCACTATGAAACGTATCGATTCGCTAGCTAATAGTACAGATGTGGCATCAGTAACACACAATCTCAAGGAGGCGACGAAAAAAAAACATAGAATGATTTCTCCAACGCTAGGTTCGCTCAGTTCAGCTTCGCCTTCTTCTTACCCTTTCCCTTGACCGGGGAGTCGTCCTCCAGATCGTCAATCTCCTCAATGTCGGAAATGGGAGCAAGGTGAGGGCTGAGGCTAGCAGATGCCTTGCGCTTTGGTGCTTTAGATCTGTGTTGCAGAAAAAGAATCAGAACTGGGATGAAATTAATGTAAAGAAGTACCTCGTTTCGTATGCGCTGGATGGTCCCGCTACAGGAGGGAAGGTGAGCGAAGACCTTAAGTAAGATCAGCATTGATATAATAAATAGAAGAGATGTAAATTTACTGAGCCGAAGCCGTTGTAGGCTTTGCAGGCGTAGACGGTGTGGTCTTGGGGGGTGCCGGCGATGCGTTGGACGCCGGAGTCGACGTCGAGCCAAGCGCAATGTATTTGCGGCGCTTAGGTGTCGCAACAGCAGGATCAGCGGTCGGATTAGAGGAAACGGCGGTGGATTGAGCGAGAAGATGAGGTCCGATGCTCAGCGTGATGTGTTCGAGAGAAAACTGAAGGTGACCTGAGTTCCCGAATCCAGTACAGACCCCCAGAAAGCCGCTGCAGCTCTGGGGGCGAGGCATCGGCGTATTTGCCCAGCGTCGAGTTGCCGGAACCAAGCACCTAGAGATAGAAAGTGAACAATGAGAACGTAGTATCAAGTACCGATGAAAAACAAAAAACAAAACTCACTCGATGGCAAAGTTCTTCAGAGAGCCATTGACGTACTCCGCCATGGACAATACGAACGTCTTGGTGTTATCGTCATGAACGTGTGGAGTGTGGTGAGCCGGAAGATGGCCCAAGCCATATGCGAAGGTCGGGCAGTCCGGAACTTGGGCCTGGTATTCGAGTATCAGTTCTGATCATAAGTTTAGAAGCGTAACTCACATCGTAATTCTCGTCGTTAGGATTCCCTGGCACAACAGAGAGTTGGAAAGCATCGAGCTCGACCGGTTGGCCAACTGGAGCCGAAGCTTTGGCAATTACATACGCCAGTGTATTGTCGGGGAGTGGAGCATCGCCGGCTGCGGAATAGACGCGCAGAGTTGCGGCCGGAAACGTCGTCTCGTCGTCGGAGAGAGTCTTGAGCGAGGTCACATAGTGATTGTAGTGGCGGGGGTAGGTAGCTCCAGGAATTTGAGCGGCGACGCGCTTTCCGCCCGCGAGAGCCATGAAACCAAGAAGGAGGAAGGTCGACATGGTGGAGAAGAATGAGACGGAAAAGCCACCAGGATTGTTGGATATATGTATAGGAAGGTGTCGCTAATCAGGCACCATTAATGCCGAAAAGGTAGTTTGAGAGTCGAGTTTGGTTGAACAGATCGAGCGGCGGAGAAGTTCTAACTGCCGCGAGTCGGCAATTCAGTTGAACTCAATCAGTCGCGCCTCGGGGACGGAAAACTCCGAGACGAAATTGGAAGGATTCAAGACATGTAGCGCCAGAGAAATTGCAGGGTCGACCGAATTGAGAAGTGTGACGTGGAGAGACGGAAGAGGGTATTCAGAACGTGACTATGGGTAAAGTGGGTGATGATCAGATGGTGCAAATAGTTGTCAACTGATTCGGGCTATCTGCTTAATACAGGAGGTATCAAGGACCGCGAAAGAAGCTCCCGAGCCGGAGACTTTGCACGTGCCGAGTCGGCTACTTCCGCGAAACAGCTTGCACCTTAACCACCACCTCGACTTTGGATTCCTTTGAGCTCAACTTTGACTCTTTGATTCGACAGAGCGCACGATGTCGAAGCCAGGAACTCCCTCATCTAACACACTCCTTCTCCGTCGTCAATTGACCGAGCTCACCAAGCGTCCAGTTGAGGGCTTCTCAGCCGGTTTGCTCGCCACTCCTGTCTCCTACGCTTCCCCTCATCCTTGTGTAGGTCTCGTAGACGACGATAATCTGTATGAATGGGAAATCCTTGTCATCGGGTACGTGGATGTGTTTCTCCCGAATGCTGTCGTCCTGAGTTCTTTCAAGTCCCCCAGACACTCTCTAGTACGCAGCCATACATCCGTCTTTGCTTTAGCTAATGGACCACAGTGAAGGCGGTTTCTTCAAAGCCCGGCTCAGCTTTCCAGAGGAGTTCCCGCTTCTTCCTCCGAAGATGCGATTCATCACTCCGATGTGGCACCCTAATAGTCAGTCGGCCTAACAAACGCGCGTCGATTTATTGCTGATCGGCGGCAACTAGTCTATCCCGATGGTATAGTCTGCGTCTCCATTCTCGTCAGTTTCTCGCACCGTCTTCAATTCATGGTCTCTGATTTTTTTCGGATATTTTAAATAGCACGCCCCCGGCGAAGATCAGTATGGATATGAAGATGCGGGTGAGAGGTGGATGCCTGTGCATACCGTCGAGTCTATCGTGCGTCTCTCGCCCCCGAATATCGCATTACCCTGGTTAATCGATCGTTGCCCCACATCCAGCTTGTCAGCGTCATCTCGCTTCTGTCGTCCGACACACCCAACACGGATTCTCCGGCCAATGTCGAAGCTGCGATCGAGGTTCGCAAGGATATCGACGGTGAGTGTCAAATCATCATATCCGGTCGTGTGCCGAGCGCTCAGCTACTATTCATTGTAGGGTACAGGAAGAAGGTCCGACGCCTCGTACGAAGGAGTGCGGAGGAGGCGTTTGACTGAATGCCGTTCTTTCGTTTTTTCATTATTGTATTCCTGGTCGTCCCTCCATTGCTGTGTTTTTAAGTACATACCTCTCGCTTTTGCCATCATCCTCATGATCAATGCTCCACGTCTAATGATAAGTTCTGCTCCGATTATGGGTACATCTGGGGTTGACCTCCTCCCATTAAGTATCATCTGTTGTGCACAAGATTGTCCTGAAGACGTGCAAAAGACGTGAAGTGGAATAAATTCTTGAAGCCAGAAGGTCGGTGTGGCAGTGCCACCGGCCGGTTCAGACCGAAAATTCGCGTTCACGTGAGTTTTCCTCGCTTAACCTCCGCTTCCCACCATCTCCCCTGAGTTCTGTTGAGGACTCGCGCAATCTCGCGTGTACATGGAAAAGCAGGAGAAGAAGAAGGCTTCTGCGTATTCCAAGCGTAACTCAGGCAGCCTTTATGCTCTCCTTGCATCACTGATATGTGTTTCCATATGATACAGGCAATTCAAACGGAGCAGCTGCTCCAGTTGGTGAGCAATTTTATTTGTCTTATTATCTTGTGGCAAGAGACGGCTCACGTCCGTGTTATTAGACACTGACTCCGACTCTGACTTCAATGCTGGGCCAGTTATTGTCGAAGTAGAAGAAAAGAAGAAGAAGACTAAACGGAAGACACGAAAGCGGGGAGAGTCGGAGGAGGAGAACGACGAGTCGGATGCATCTTCGAGACCGCGAAAGAAGAAGCGGAGGACGACTACTGCGAGTGAGTGACAGTGGGTTTCATACGCGATTTATCAATTGACTGACGATGCCACCACAAGAACGTCGATCGTCCAACCCAGGGAATCCGTTACTCGAATTCTTCAGTGAGTTCTTTGGTCTGGTCTCTTGTACTCTTCTGCCACAACTTTCTCTACAGAATCCGAATTCACTCCAGGGACCGAAGAGGACGACGAGGACTCGGGATACGATGCCAGAGAAGACGAGAATGAAAGCGATGGGGATGTGGATGTGGATATGGATATGGACATGCAAGAGGAGGGGTATACCCTAACTACGCCGAGCCCTTCACCAGTGAACAAATTCGCCGCGTATGTGAATCCGAATCCCAAACCCTCGACCTCGGCCGCTCCTCCGGCGGATGGAGGTGATACCACTGGTGCTTTCTTTCGTATTCTACCTCGCGGAAATATCATACTGATGTGAACAGAGGACGACTCCTGCGACGATCTTTTGGCAGCAGCTCCGAAGCCGAAACCTTCTTCTGAGAAACCTTCTTCTGAGAAACCTTCTTCTGAGAAACCCTCTAAACGTAGGTCCACAGGCCGCACATGAGTTTGTTTTACTAACCTTTTGCAGCATCGGCCGATTCTGATGTCACCGAGTCGGATTCGTCTCCAGAACTCATGTTCCCCACAAAACCTTGTCAGTCCACTTATCCCATCCTTCTTTGCTCGAATATCCTTAGAATTGCCTTCTAGCTTCCTCCAAAGCCCCGGCAAAATCGCTTCAAACAACACCCAACCTCGACCCCGACTCCGAGACAGAATCGGATTCGGATTTCGACGCATTCCCCTTGCTTCCTAACAAACCCAATCCAAGTCCGTCTGCGCGTCGAATTGACGCTTATCCGCCAAAAGTGCGCACGCTCGATCGCTCCAATTCCCCCCCTAAACTAGTCGTGTGTTGTAGGAGCTCGCTCCCAAGCCTGGGTTCCCCGTCCTTCATGATCAGCATTTACTGGGTCCGTTGGTTCTCGATGCAGCGCAGGGCATCCAGGTGCCCGCAGCGATCAATCAGTTCTTGCGAGATTACCAGCGGGATGGTGCCAGGTTCTTTTGGGAACGTTATAACCAAGGCCGCGGTGGTCTGCTCGGTGACGATATGGGTCTAGGTACATAGCTGGTTGGAACCTCCAGTTGCTGCGTGGCTAATCAAGACAAATTCCAAGGAAAAACCATACAAGTCATATCGTTCCTATCTGCTATTATGAAGAAGGATGGCGTTAAGACTGACCGTCGCCGACGCTACAAACACGTAGCACAGCTGCAGGAGCGGAAGAACTGGAAAAAGCATATGCCACTTCCTAACGCGACGTGGCCGACATGTCTCATAATTGCCCCGTCCACCGTCGTACTGAATTGGGCGCGGGAGTTTGAAAAGTGGGGCTACTTTGAGGGTGTGTTTGTTTTTTCCCTGGTTCAATCACCAAATTTAATTTGACCACGGTTAGTGGGATGCTACACCGGTTCAGAACGAAAAGCGGTCTTGAATGAGTTCAAGCTGGGGCGGCTGGATGTCGGTATGCGTTGATTCCTTGCCACAAGGAGAGGCAGAGCGACTGACGTGTCTCGGTAGTTCTCACCAGCTTGGATATCGCTCGTCGCGACATTGTCGAGCTTCAGGATTTGGCTTGGTCGTGTGTTTTCGTAGATGAGGTCCATACAGGTGAGACCTGACTTTATGGGCTCATTCTCATCTCACCTCACTTCGTTTTGCGCCCGCAGTCAAAAACCCAAAGTCCAAAACGAGCAGAGCTTTCAATGAGTTTGACTGTATCCGCCGATTCGGACTTACTGGCACTGCTATTCAGAACTCGTATGACGAGCTTTGGACGATTCTGGACTGGTCGAGTCCTGGAGCCGTAGGAAGTATCAGGCAATGGCGAAGCTTTGTTTCCAAGCCGCTGCAAGCTGGTCAATCTTCGAAGGCAACGGACGAGGAGCTTGCTAGGGCCAAAGTGCCTCTCTTTCCTGCTGTGGAATGTCCGAAGCTGACAAATTGATGGCTAGGACGTTTCTGACAAATTTACGAATAACCTGCTCCCCAAGTTCTTCCTTAGACGGTACGACTTGTAGTTTGTTTTCGGCAAAGGTTGACTGATATTTCTGTAGAACGAAGCAAATAATAGCTGATCAGGTTTCTGAATTTCAAGAAGCTTTTTGTACTTCGCTCACGCCCCTGCAGCTACCGAAGAAAACTGATCAAGTTGTGTTCTGCCCGTTGACCCCGGCACAACTTCGCGTGTATAAGCAGGTTATCACAATGGAAGAACTGCAAAACATGCTCCACAGAAACGATCCGTGCCCGTGTGGATCTGGTCGTAGGTAAGTGCAGGTCCGTCTGTTGTTCAACTCAATGCAGATGCGATTCTGTCGTAGACAAATGAAATGCTGCGTGCCGGCCAATACGAAAGCCGCATTCAAGTTCATGTCGATTTTGATAAAGCTGTCCAATCATTTGGGTCTTATATTGCCATGTGAGTGCTTTTCTTTGCGCTGCTTCGCCTTCAATGATACGAGATTTCTCCCAGCTCCAACCGACACAAAGGAACAGGTTAGAGTCATTTGATCGATCCCGGCGTGTGATGCTCATCCTCCCCGTAGTTGGTCCGTAACCGCGAACTCGCCGCCGTCGCCTTCCCGAACGGCAATGCACCATCGTTTAACATAGCCATGATGGATCCGAAGTATTGCGGCAAGTGGAAAGTGAGTGATTTCGCTTGATCCCGGCCTGCCTCTTTTCCCATGTCAATTTGATTGTAGGTTTTGCTCGACCTTCTGAAGGAATGGAAGCAAGACACAAAGACGACGAACAAAGTTCTCATTTTCACCAAATCCGTTAAATTACTCGACATGCTTGCCCATCGGCTGAAGATTGCAAGCAAGTCGTTGTTTCGTCCATCCGCTGCCTGCGCACTGACGATACAATGCATAGGCTATGGCTTCCTTCAGTTGGACGGGAATACCAAGCAAAGCGACCGTAAGGCTCGTGAACGGTCACTATTCATAGGCTGACAATCACTAGGTATGGACTTGATCGATCAGTTCCACGAGGATCGCGATGTCTTCGTATTCCTCATCTCGACAATGGCAGGAGGGACAGGCTTGAATTTGACAGGTATACCGTTTTTGTTTTTCCTCCAAAAATTGACGCTCACGTCATCCTGCAGGTGCCAATAAAGTGGTCATTTTCGGTATGGGTCCTGCGCCATGCCACTCCATAGTCTGACATTGCTCTTTGCTGCGTACTATAGACCCCAACTGGAGTACGTCCTTTCACTCGTGCAGTATCGTAATCGTTTCTAATGAGCGACGCAGATCCCGCCCATGATCTTCAAGCTATGGACCGCGCCTTCAGGTTCGGGCAGACACGAGACGTTTCGGTTGTCCGCCTGCTCGGAGCTGGATCGATTGAAGAGCTGATTTATGCTCGGCAAATCTACAAGCAGCAACAGATGGTCATCGGCTACAATGCCAGCATCCAGACTCGGTGCGATGCTAACGAAGATTCGCTGTCCGCTTCTACTGACTTCCGTATCCAGCTACTTTGAAGGTGTTCAAGGCGACAAGACGAAGCAGGGTGAATTGTTCGGCCTGAACAATATATTCAAACTGCATGAGACCGCTCTTGCAACGAAACATACGGTGAAGTTGTTTGACCTGGATTGTTGCTGCTCGCCCGCTCACACACCCACCTCTTCGCCATAGATCGAAAAGGCGCAGGTAGCGGAACTTGATTGGGCACTGAGCAGTTTGGAGCCCAAGGCGAACAGCAAGCGGAAGAAAGGCGACAATGACGATGTCATTGAGGCCGAAGGCAAACTGGATAAGGAATATGTGAGGGTTTTGATTTTACTCTCTTCTTCACTGAGCTCATCGTGCTCCGCAGGGTGACATGAAGGGGCTAGGAGCATTGCTCTTCGACGAGGGTAAGCCATAGAGAACAATAGATTCACCAGTCAATGACAACGACGATGCTTTGCAGAACTCCCGCCCGATTCCGCCTTCAAAGAAATGTATACGCATCAGAATCCAGATCTTCTGGTGCCGAGCAAGATTGAGGAGGAAAGGGCGAAGAAGCTCGTTGAGGTGATACAACAACACAATCTTGACCGCCTGCTCCCGTTCATCGATCATCCCTTCTTCAGAAACGGGCAAAAAATACGCGAACAAAACGCAAAAAACCTGACTCGACGCGTGACTCGCCCCCCGCTGCGCAGTGGCCACCACCGCGAGTGCACAAGTGGAATAAAAAGCGTCGCAAGTATGCTGCGCATTTTTCTTCTTTGGCCTCCTCTCACCAGCTGACGTCGTGGACAGGTTTGAGAGCTCAGAGGGCCGTATCAAAGCCCTCATTGGTATGGCGGTCATACATGATCCCTCCGAATTGCCGGCTTTTGCGCGGAAATTGTGCGTCGCGATTTGTCCTCGATATTCATTCCATTCCTAATGCTCCATCTTTTTTTTCAGTAACCAGGATTACTCTGCAGAGCAACAAGCGAAGTTGATAGAGCAACTGGACGAGTATGAGTCGACATCGGAGCGCAGCGACCAGAGCGACGACGGTATGCGTGTCGATGCACCGCTCCAAGAGGAGGAAGAAGATATCGACATGTAAAAAAGTAGATTGCGCCTCTCTTCCGGGTTTGGTTTCAGCGGGATTTCCAGCTGTAGTTGTACATCAAACATGTTGTCTGTATACATTACGCCTCACTCATACTACTACACCGCTCACTTGTTACAAAACTTTGCTAATTAGTGTACATACTACCCTGTTCCTTGCTGTAGACTGTAGATTTATTCGTTATTCAGGCTCGGGACGTAGAAGGATGTCATAATGTCCAGGCCTACAGTATTTAGAGTCGGTTAGTGTGAAGTCGGTAATCTCATAGCAATATTGAAACTGAAGAGCAACAACGTACCTGAAAAGCAACAAAATCGGGGGTAAATCTCTATCCATCGCATCGTCCGGCGAAATGATCGTGAAGATATCGTTCTCCTGCACGGGTCCCTGGCCGTGGCTGCTGAGTGTAGCGAGCTTGAGTGTGATGCGCAGGGCGTTGCAGAGCGCCATCATTGGAATGTGGTCTATGTTACGATAAGGCCCAGGGGAAGAGCAGTGGAAGGAGGCCCACCAGCTTCAGAGTCGACTGCTTCGACTTGGGATTGGCAGAACGCGGCGATGTCTTGGTCGAAGATGAAGTCTTGGTATGGCGTCGGGTTGGTGCGGATTTCGGCTGACTATTTGGAGGAAGAAATAACTTGAAGGAGGGAGAGGAGGGAGGATACGCACGGCAATGAGTCGGAAAAAGTACGAGACGTAGTCGGAGACTGTCTGAAGATCAAATCAGCAGCACGACCACAAACATACCACATACCCTCCAACAGCCTCTCCAACAACTCCTCCGTCGACAGCGCGATCCCAAAGTTCTCGATAATCTGCATCAGCGTGTGCAGCTGCTCTGAAAACTCCTTGTGCACATCGTCTTGAAATGCGATGGTCAAGCCGGCCTCTTTGGACTCGAGGACTTGACGGAAGCGCGCGACGGTGTCGGGGATGTTGGGGGCGTGCAGCAGGCGGTCTAGGTAGGAGAACGCCACGGCTGTGAAAAATTGATCAGAATCAGAGTCTTTCTATGAGTATGCTTCGATGTGAGGAGTTTTGGGGCGTTCAGAAGCTGCTTGCGAAAGCAGATTCAACTCGTCTTTCCAGCCACCAAACGAGCCGCTCCACACCGCATTTCATCGGCGTCAGAGCGAGCCGCCAGGCGGTTTCCTCACCGCAAACTCTCTAAATTCTCTGGAATGCTGGGAGGGTACGCACATCTGTAGAAACAATTCCCGTCCCTCGCGGCGCGTCGAAATTGAGTGTATCCGTGAGCATCGAGCCAATCGATCTGACGGACGAAGCTCTGCGAGCCGTCGAGGTATTCAGCGCGCAGCTCGGATATGGGCGTGATTTCGGCGATGAGCTTCAGGCGCGTGTCGGGGTTGTCGTTGAGCATTTTCTGAGGTTCATTTGGAATTTTAAGCTGAATACTAGTAAGTCTGGGAGCTGCAGGGCTTACACACCTCCGTCAACGCGGCGATTTCCGCCTGGCTGAGGGATGATAGGGCTGGGGATGATAATAGCGCATCATGAAAGGTCCCAACTTCTAAGACGGTCTATGGCAGAACGCACGCGTATCCTCTGTGATCTCACGAGGAGGCTGAGTTAGAGTAGGAGGGGGATCGACATCCTCGACCTCGGGGAGCTCTGAGCTGCGTATTCTCGCTGTCGAGAATATTACAACCACCGATTGTGGCGCAAAATGAGCTGGCAGACTAACGTGCTGCGGGTGCATCTTCGAGTTCGGGGACGGAGGGCTCCGTATTGGACATTTCAGATTAGGCAACGGTGAGGATCGTACAAGGGGGAAGCTCAAAGAAGGAGAACGGAGAGGATGAGATGTAAAGGCGTGCACAGCAATTGAGTATCACATCAACTTCTTGTGGGCGCGTTGTGTGGCGTATACTTATCTAGAACGCGAAGCATGATATAGATAGTAGAATAGGTGCGGGACAATGAAACGAGTAAAAATTTCGTGAAAATGGTCATTGTATAGGTCAGCTCAGCGTCGAAAGCCTGCATGTGGATATTATTGTGCAATGACAACAGGGCCCACAGCGAGCTTGCATGCAGAGTCGAGCAGCCGAACTTTCACGAGCAGCCAGGTCAATCGTTTGGTGGGATAGTTTCGGAAAAGGATATTGGGGAGAGTGTCAAGCGGAGTGGTCACGGTCCGGCGGTAGATTTGTAGGGCGCGTCAAACGACGCAAAACCGGAACAGTGAGAGACTGGTGTAGAGCCAAAGGAGACAGAATGCGATTTGATGAAAGAGATTAGAGACTGAACTCTGAAAAGTAGGGATGGGGTGCGGGCGATAGATGCAGATGGGTTGACTCGCAAGCTCGGCTAGCCTGAGCTCTCATAAAGCAAAGCAGGATATTGGTAGTACATGGTATGGTTACATTGCATTCATCGGTTTCCTTGAACCCACAGAAACAATGTAAGAATACAGAGACGTGGAACGGGGGCAGAAAGACTCACCTAACTAGCATATATCCTGTGAGGGAAGATTCCCCTGGCGTGCCATGCACCACAACACGATCGTGCGCAGATCGGGCAGCAGAGGTGACATGATTCCGGTGCACTAAACGAGATGCATCGTCAATCGAGCGAAACGGACTTGAATAAAATGAATATCCACTCTGTGATTTGCCTTCAACTTCTGTCGACATGAATGCCAAGCCGCGCACTCAAAGCATGCAGGCGGCCTTCCAGCAATCGTACGTCGTCCATAGTAGGGCGACTTCTCTGCGCAGCATCCACAATGGGGGCTCCAGCCGTGAGGCGTGAAAGCATATCCTCCAGCCCCTCCATCTTCCGCTTCTCACTAAGCTCTTCATTTTCATCCATCGGATCGTCTTCCTGCAGATGCTCCCGAGCGTGCGCTTCCGCCTCCAGATCGCGGGGCACGACATCCGTATATCGAACAACAGCAAGACCCGCAGCAATATCCCGCGCTTCAGACAATAGCGCGTCCTTCTCGGGGTGATCACAGACATTGGATTGAAGAATCGCTGTCAATGCCGACGCCATTCCACGCAAGAAGCCAATATCTCTTCCCAGTGGTGCGCCGACGGTAGCGAAGCCCGAGTCGAAGCCCTCTTGCAGTGCGGACTCTTTACCAGCAGTGATCCCTTCGCGGTACCCCGCCTACACAATGGTTTGTTTATCCTTTGCGAGGTGGAGGATGGATTTTGTATACATTGGTGAAGTCTGAGGATATCTTGGCCCACTCGTTTTCAGTCGCTGTCTCCGATGTTGCTGTTTCGTCCCAAGGAGATTCCATCGGATTTCAAAGGACTGGCTAGTTCGGAGGGTAGATGATGGTACTTAAGACGAAAAGGTTTGTCTTCCGTATCCGGATGCTGACTCAGAGCACATACGTTACGACATCTAAAGAAAACATTCAAAAAATCGAGCGAACTGCGACAAGGTTTGGATTTATTCCTCGAAAGCTCAGAGGAGGTACAGGTATAATTATGATCAACATCTCTCTCGGAAAATTTCTGACTTCCGTTTGGAAGAGCTCGCCCTTGCTCTCAATCCCGACATCCAGCGTAGGTCGTGCGGCGACTCTGCGCAACGAAAAGCGCAGCCGACGACAGTGCCCGGATGAGTGGACCATAAGACATAGCTCAGATGTCAATTTGTTATCCAGAGTACTATGCCAGTGGTGTTCAGAACGTCAAGCTCGTACCTTTGAAATGTCGTCAGAATTGAATAACAAAGCAAAAGCAACAGCAAAAAAACTCACCTCGACGTCATCCACCACGAACCCAGCAACACTGGGGCCAACACTCCACGGTCCAGACGCCGAGACCGCTTACCACCGCGCCCCCTCGGGGCGGAGGATGGGAGGTACTACTAAACCCTGCTCCGCATCGATAACTGCCTGCGCAGACTTCTTCCGGCTCGGAGCGATATGTGGCTTTGGCACATCAGAATCCTTGTGCTTGTTGTGCCGCGTGTTGGCATGCGTTATGGATTCACGGAGGGCGGCTTCGTCAAAGCCAGACCATTTCTTTTCCATCGAGGTGAGGTAGGCGGGTGGGTCGCTGAACTGGCCAATCACGCGAGGGAGGGAGGATTTCCGTGGCGCCTTGTCTTTGGGCGATGACTGGTTATCGGTCCGGACAGACGACTTTTTAATCTGCATACAGAATGAGTCTGGATCAAAGAGAAGGGCATATGGAAAGAAACGCACCGGTCTGTTGACTGTGTACGCAGGGGGAGGGGCCGCGATCGGCTTCGTCTTCATCTCTATAACCATCATCTTCTCGACTGTCTGCGAGAAGGAAAGTTTTTTCCTATTGGGCTAGATTTCATTCAACATCAGTCAAAGAACAACGAATGAAAACATATGAGACTTACATCCGACCTGCTAGGCAAGTCCACACTCCAAGCCTTACTGCTCTTCTGTGCATAATAACACAAAAGCAGGAACCCAATTCCAAGTGAGACCGCCATGAGCACGATAGCCCAGACGGGTAGCTTGGGAGCGGTGGGGACGCCTTGGGTTAAAGGATCGACCCAGTTCGACGAGGTAGGCGTCGCGGCCGAAGGCGTGACGAGGAAGGTAGGCATTGGGAACGGGTTCCAGTAGAAAGGGTCGAACGAGGTATAAGGACCGTCGGTCACTTGGGGAGCAGGAGCAGGAGGCATGTTGTAAGTATAGATGTAGGTGGGTGGGTAGGGATATGTGAGTGTGAATGTAGGCTGAGTAGCGAAGTGAGGAAGTAAAGCGAAAGGCAGAGGTATTTATACCAAGAAAGGAAATAGGGGGCGAGACATACTTCTTCGTGTCTGGGATTTTTTTCGGCGTCTTGCAGTGAGACACTACTCTGGATCGGTCCAGAGTGCAGTCCAGATTCTTTGTCTGACTTGAATCCGACGAGAAGTACGCCCGAAGACACCGAATCTACCGAAGACAACGAGACAAGAAAAAGTTCACCATTTGAGTGATCGGGCAGAACTAGTAGAGAGGAAGCCTAGTCAGCAAAAATCATCGAACGTAAATTAAATCGACGCATTTCACTCACCATTTCTAGCCCAATTTGCTGAATGCTCTGAGGTTTACGCCAAACATCGCAAGTCAGCTCGAAGCTCGCAAATCTCGGGGGAAAATGAGACATTTGGATTTTTTTTGGCCGCATGTCTCAGTAGCGGGTCCGCCATCCCCGAGAGAGCATTCTGGACCTCTCCGGGCATTTTTTTGTCTCCAATGGGAGGTCGTAAATTTTTGAAATCTTATTCCTAGTCATGGACGTGTTACCCCCCCGCTCTGAGGAGCGACAGCGATCAATGATCTGAGCGTTCGCCGTGATGACGGGTTCCCGTTTGGGCAATATCCGCTCAATAAGGAAGTACCTCCGTATTTTCAGAGCTTCGTCTTGTAGCTCACTCTATGGACTCCCTCTTGTCTCTACTACCCTAATCTACGCATAATACTCAACATGGAATCACATTCGTTCGCTCAGACGACCTCGTACCCTCAAAATCCAGTGCAATGGATGGAGCACATCTTGTGCACAAGCTGCAAACTCACCCAACTACTTGTTGACTCGGAATTGGTGCTGTATAGGCGAAGAGGTGTCAAAATTGATAATCGACTCCTCCCCGGACATGGTAGCAAGAGAAAAACGCGAAAGAACGCGAGGTAGTTGTAAAGTGAGCGCGTCTCGGACGTACTTCCTTTTTGAGTGGATTCTTCCAAAACGGGCAGCCGTCATCATGCCGGCCTGTTCATCATTGATGAATGTCGCTCCTCAGCGTGACCCCTCGACAAATCCAAGACTTTATATACGTTTGAACGACTATCTTCAAGAGAGTATATAAAGTCTTGTTACGAGACTATCTTATTCCCATGCGCTGTGAACGAAATTACGAATAAGAGGACTGAGATTGAGAGCACTTGGAGACAAACTTGCTGAGCTCTGCAATTTGCCTTCAACTTCTAACGACAGTGAGACCAAGCCGCGCACTCAAAGCATGCAGACGACCATCCAAGAGCCGGACGTCGTCCATAGCAGAACTGAGCCGCGAAAGCATATCCTAGAGCCCCTCCGTCTTCCGCTTCTCGAGCCGCTTGGCTCTTCATTTTCATCCATCGGAACGTCTTCCTCAACATACTCCCGAACGTGAGCTTCTGTCTCCAAATCGCGAGTCGCGTGGCGCGACATCCGCAGGAACGACAGCCAGCCTCGCAGCAATCGCGCGCGATTCAAGTTCATACAGTGGCGCTTCCTTCTCCGGGTGCTTACAGACGTCGAGTGGAAACATCGCTGTCAATGCCGACGCCATTCCACACAAAAATCGATGTCTCTTGAAGTTTTTCCCATTGGAGCGCCAACGGTAGCAAAAGCCCCTTCAAGTCTTTGTTTCCATCGTGGCTGTCTCGTCCCGGGGATTCCGTCTACCACCCGTCTAGTAGCGTAGCTGACTGGGGGGAAGGAGGAAACGAACATTTGCATCATAATTATACTTAGCTGAGATATCTTACGTTATGGCGCATGCGCCATTCTTGGCAACAACTTGGCAACTTAAACCTTACAATTTTATGCCTGGGAATTCGGCCGATTCCCTCCTGTTCAGGCAGAGGTGATACATACAAAATTCGAGTGCCTAGAGCGTATAAACCTATACAGCACACATCAGTAAAACTACACGTTCGTCTTTGACGTCTTTCGCATCTTGGGCAAGACGCCAAAGACGTCAAAGACGGATTTTTGGTCAAGACGGACATCTTTCGCTAAGTAGATCCATTTGTCTTAGATAAGACATCCGTCTTGACCAAGATCTCAAAGACGCACCACATCTTTCCCAAGCACTCCAGGAGGACTTGAAAGATCATTCAAAAGACTTATATTCCATCGAAAGATAGGTCAAATGGGATATATTACTAATAGTTACAACACATTCAGAAACATATATCACTACCCGCTACGGAGGCTTACCGCGGGCGGCCGCCACGGAGCGAACGGAAGTAGGGGAGGGCGGACAAAGTGGTATAAGGGGACAAGGTGGTATCAGGAGGGACGCGACGACACGGCGCATTGCAGGAGCGGGGGAAGGCGTCTGAAGATGACGGGTTTGGGCATACATAGACTATGGGGCGACTTGACGGAAATCTTGATGCGGGTTCCATGGCCGTGCGCAGGCACCGACATGATGTAGGGGCGGGATGGGGAGGAAGGAGGACAATGGTGATTTGAGAGCATACACGAAACAACGCGAGCGCGCGTTGTGGGGCTATCTGTGGTCTGCGAGAGTGTGAGAAGGGGAAGAGACTGAAAGACAACGAATGCTCACCTCCAACCCAGTCTTAAGGCTAGAAGCAAAAGGCAACCACTCAATTCCACGTTTTGACGACTGTCGAACGTCTTGGACCTTCGGAGAGTTGATGATGCGAGGACTGGAGGTGAACAACTTGCGATCTTAAGGACGAAGGGGTCTTGAGGGGCATGGAATTGACAGTTGACGAGACTTGACGAGAGAGTATCTTGGGAATTTGCAGCTATCTACTTGAGCCCGGAGCCGGGTGACACTTGAGGAGAGACGTAGAGGAAGCCTTGCAGAGGTCCTTGATGTGAGGTAGCTTGACGTGTTCGTCGAGAGAAGCAGGCGCGAGCAGTGGAGAGCTTTTGCAGCGGCAGGAAGTGGACGAGGAGGGGGAGAGAGGCGGAGAAGGTGGTGGGGGAAGACAAGAGGCAACGAACCATTTGATCCCGTTGCCAAATCACGCCATTTGTCACCGGGTGTCACGGGTGTGGTAATGACGCGTCATGATCATCAGTCGGAGTTTGAATGACTTGTGCTTATTTCACGACGATGCCCGTACTTGCTTTCCCTGCGACAACGAGAACACTGGGACTATTCACCTCGGAATCAGTCGGAAATCTCTTAGAAAGTACTTTACCTGGCTCTACACCTGGAATAAACACAAAAAATAATGTGCGCATCTGCAAGACGTCTGCGTGCTTGCAAGACCGGATCCCAAGACAAAGACGCCGAAAGACACGATCTCAAAGACGAAAGATGAACTTCACAAGACAAAGTTGGTCAAAGACGTTTTTCAAAGACATAAGATGCCAAAGACATATGTGTAGTTTTACTGATGCAGAAGAAATTGGAATTCCGGCTTCCCTCCAACTTCCCTCAACTTCATTCAACTTAAACTCTCCTTCAACATCTTCAATTTCAACCACAGCCCACCCTACGGATAACTTCAATATCTTCCGCACCACCCAGCCCAGTAGAAGCATATCGACTCACCTCCACGGACATCGTCAAATCTGACTTCGGCCGTATCTTCTCAATCGCCTTCCGACCCTTTCCCGCCGCCCACGACGCCGGCGGACGCGCGTTTGGAGGCATCGCATCAGCCGCAAGTTCGAGAGATTGAAAGGTTTGCAAGAGGCGGATGATGAAGAATGAGATTTCTTGGTATGCGAACTGAAAAGTTTTGAGCCAAGTTGGAGTGTTGGTTGAAATGTTGAAAAATATCAATGCGTACCTGTTGTCCTAGGCAGATGCGGGGACCTGGTGCACATCAAGTGAGACGAGTCTTCAATTCAAATGAAATACTTACCTGCACTGAACGGTAGAAAGATGAACGGATTGGAAACCACTCGTTGATTACGCTCATCCAAAAACCGATCAGGGTCCCACTGTTGCGAAAATAAACGACAAGTCCGCCACTTTCAATTGCAATTACCAAGTCGGCATCGTCTCCCCAATATTCCTTGTTCTTGTGCATCGTCATAACAGTCAATGGCACCCTGATAAAATGTGTGAGTGGCCAACGAGAACTCACTCAAGGTTGAAGTTCACTTCGCCTTCGCCGGAATATAGAACGGTTTTCCTCCTGGAATGCTCGACGGCAGGGTCGTTGACCTGATCGGATACCTTTTATTTCATGCGTCAGACCCAGTGCTTGCAGATTCGAAGGAAATTGCCTCTCACCGCACATTACCCGGCACCGGCGGGAAGAGGCGAAGTGTTTCTGCAAATGGTTGAACTACGTTGTGTGAGGGAAAGGCGACACAAAATCACCATTGATCGCAGCTCTGAGAAGTTTCATCTGTTTGATATCATCGTACGTTGGCGCGCGTGCTTCGCCAACTTGTGCATTTATTTCATCGCGCAAACGGGCCAAGAACAGAGGATGAGTTGAGAGACAGTATGTCAGGAATGTCAGTGTGGCTGCAGTCTACCCGATATAAATCCAATGTGGTTAAATTGAATGAGAAGCTCACAGTGTCACGACCGGCAAAAAGAACGTTCAAAGTTTGGTCCAGAATGAGCGTCGGATCTGGATAACAAGCGTTATGAGCCAATCAAGAGCAGAAATTGATACAATGTACCATCGGTTACGTTCACCAACTCATCGAGCAGAGTCTCGTAATCCCCACCAGCCTCCTTCAAACTCTTCTTCTTCTCCAAAGCAGCATCAACAATCGGACCAATAAACCCATGCACCAACTTCAAATCATCTCTCGTCTTGTCTCCCATCATCTCAAAAAGAGGCCATATCGGCGCCGTACGACTGCGCTGCGCCATTCTATGCTGAAGTCGAGAAAGCGCGGGGCCAAGCTCATCCGTGGTACCATCGCCGTGTAAGGAGTTGACTCGCGCGCCAAAGAGAAATTCGGCGGCGGAATCGAGGGTGAATCTGAATATAAGATCCTGGTAGTCGAATGGGGTGCCCTGTGTCGATTTGATGATGCTTAAAGCGTCTTCAGAATGGCGGGAGAATATGTCGAGGTTGCTGATTCGATCTCGAGTGAAGAACGGACGGGTCATTTGGCGATGGAATCTGGTGTTTGTCTGATTCAACAGAGAAGAGTTAGACTGGAGGCTGAACTTACTTCCATAGATCTCCGTCGCTGGTGAATACGCCCGTCCCGAATACGGCTCCCATACTGCTCCGGAAATTGTCGCCTAGAAAGTAAAACATTATAATGGTGTTCTAATGGCAGAAAACATTACAAACCCTTCTCCCAACCTTCAAAATCCGTAGCAAAGATACGCTGTATATGAGCAGGATCGCAAGTCACGATCTGAACGGAAATATGAGTTGCTAGAATGGCGGTTCCGCTTTCTCTTACCCGATCCTCTCCCAATATCCTCGTGTTGAAAGTCTTCCCATAGCGACGAATCATCGGTTCCACCACATCAACTGCATCCAAAGTTGTAAAATCATAATGCAGCGTTCGAAATGAACCTTACAAGGATACCCATCCTTCCCTTGCTTAATTCTCCCCAGAAGCAAATCCAAGTTCCACAACCATTTACCTTTCACAACAGGAACCCTTACCGCACCCAAGGCTCTGATCTCGCGTTCCTCTCGAACATGGACATACAAGGCGCGGATTGCGACCCAGACAGGCGGGGCGAGCACAGCTGCTAATATCCTTCCCCACAGCGGAATAGACATAGTACGGATCGTGGGGGCATTCGTACAAGCTAGATACGCGAGACCTGGAGGGAAGAGTAACTTGGGTATGAATTTGAGAATGTATGAGACGCCTGGGGAAAGGAAGCCAGAGGCCATGGTGGACTGAAAGCAAGCGCCGTAGGCGCGGCAGACGTGCGGCCAACACGAAAATAGTCCTCGCACTCAGTTGAACATGATGTTTAGAACCAAAATTGGGGGTTACGTCATCGAAAAGAACACGCTCGTTGGAATTCAGTAAAGGCGTGCAAAACTGAAAAACGCACTTGTGTGACATGTTCGAAGAATGAAAATCATATTATGCTACGTAGCAATTGTCCAGTACACATCTGGTACTCGAACTTGATCTCGGGCCAAAAACGCTATGATGATGACTTGTTATATAGCTTCATCCGCTATCGGTCTTCGCGCGGGCTCATGAACAGCTGCTATTACCTCGGCTTCCACCACTTCGTCGTATTCCTCATCGTCTAAACCATAACTCCCCCCGAAAGTAAATGGTAAATCCAACTCCAGCGTGATGTGTGTGGATAAAAGCCAAGGATCACCAATAATCTTGAGTAGCTGTTTCTCGGCGACAGAATCACCCCCCAATTCGTCGTTCTCAATTCGGCGTTGATGAATGCCGCGCATGATGTGCTCCAAGTCCTCGGATAGCTTCTCAATGCCGCCAGGGATGAGAAGCTCCAGACTCCGCAGTCCCATGTGCATCGCACAATCGACGAATAGTCGGCGGATTTTCTCGTCAGCTGTCGCCTGACACGACGCAGAGGTCTTCAGTGCCTTTCGAAAAGACACTTGAAAAAAGTCTCGATTCGCGCATTCCATGCTCAGCTGCTGGCACATATCAGTTTTTCCGGAAAATCGGGGAGTTTCCTCTTCAGTGACGTTAAACGCCTTGAAGCTATTGATGTCCGGCATGCAAAAAACAAACCACTTGTATCGGATGATCGTGCTGAGCGGCTTGTGCTGGGGAAACGGGAGATACGCGAGCTCGTGGGTATGGTGGAATAGCTCCCCATATGTGGCCCAAGAAAGTAGCGTGGTTTCAGGATCGTTACACACAGTCCAGGCGTCATTCTGTGTACTAGAAGGACCGGCGGACAGATCTAGCTGCCTATTGAGCGGGTTCAACACGTCATTTTTGTAGACATGCAATCTGCGAACGTCTTGCATCGAAAACTCTGCAACTTTCGTTGCGAGTTCCAAAACTTTGTCTACACCGCCTTGAATAGCGGACTCTAGCAGATAGCGGTTGATCTCGGATTTAACTGCCCAGTCTGAGAGACTGCGGGCCATAGCAGCAATGAGGACATGGGGGTGGGGTCGGAAGAAGACGCGGCCAGAGTTGGCGGCAAGTCGGGGTACGGCTCTTGGAGATGGATTTCCGACCGCGCGGTATAGAGTGCGCGATGTCGAGAACAAGGAATAGAGGTCCTCTAAATCATGCAGATGTTGTGGGAGGTCCAAGAGAATTTCTACAGGAAGTGATTCGAGCGACATGGTGCCGTGGTGAGCGATCAGAAAACACGGGTAAGCGTGAGAAATTACACCAATAGCAGCAAACGACCCTTTTTTCCTAATTGCCATGTCTCCTGAATCTCTGTCTATCCCTGCGTCCTTGGTACCACTCTTCATATCTAACGACGCCCCACATCCATCTCAAAGTGCTGTTGTGGAAGAAGTTCTCCGAGCCAAGCAGACGGAGCTGTCCAAGCTCGAACACGATATAAAACGCGTAGAATCTGCTTTGAATGCCCTCCAAACGAATCACGATAATCTTCAGGCTGAACTGGATGGTTACAAAAGCATTCTCTCTCCCATACGTCGCGTGCCACCGGAAGTATTGGGGGAAATTTTTCTCTATCTTGTTCCATCCGCCGACAAGACTCATCCACATTGTGATTCATTGGCGAGGATCTCCCTTCCTTGGAAATTGGGACAAATATGCTGCCGATGGAGGGCAGTTGCTCTCTCCCTCAGTGAATTGTGGGCATTTCTAGATCTGGGACCGTTCCGTTGCCTAATCCTGTTCTAGAGGTTGTGGACTGTATCTTCGATCCCGACGTCTCTTTGCCGAGCCTTCGCAATCTTGTATTATCGGCTCAAAACTTTTACGTCTACACCAGACCCATTTTCGTTCATGCAGCGGCCGCGAATCTTACCCACCTTACTTTGGTTTCGCTGACGATTGAATCTCCTGCTGCCGATAGTATCCCATGGTCTCGCCTCACAGAGTATTACGAAGTCTTGTGTCGTTGGGTAAATTTTGTAGACGGTGACCAAGGACGACTAGCTGCGTATAGGAAGCTCGCAACCTTGATTGATCTGCGCATGGACTTGTTCGACCACATATTCTTTCAAGCCGCGGCAGTCCCCGTAGCACTCCCTCTGTCTCGTTGCGACTGCGTGGGCTTATAAGACCATACAGGCCCTTGACATGCCCATGCTCGAGGAATTCAGTATCGAGTATTCCCATACAATGCATGCTTTCTACCCATATGGAGCCATCCAGCCCATGCTATGTCTGTTCCCCTACTGCAGCCATCCCTGCTCGGGAGTTTACCGAGCCATGGCAGGACCGTTTGACCCTCCGTTCGATATCGGTTCAGCCCTCGAACAGTTCCCCGATCTCGTAGAACTCTCCCTCGATATTCCCAACCTCATCTCAAACACCTTGATTTCCCGCCTCGTCCCACGCGACGGTAAACTGCCTCTGGCCCCCAAATTGGAGAGAATACATTTTCCCAACAGATCATTGCTGCACAAGGACTGTCTTTGGCAGACACTCGTCGACATGTTGTACGCTCGATTTTGTCCTACGGTTCATGGTGTCTCTCGCCTTCATACTTTCGAGTTTCCGACGGATAAACGGAGCCATGATGTGGATGTCGTTGCGGGACTCAAGACGCTGCGTAAACGACATCACTGGAATATCAAAGTGGGTTTTGAGAGCGTATTTCCGGCTTGGAATGAGTGGCGAACGTAGTGGAACGGTGAATGCGGGCATTCGTTGGCGAAAGGATGTCATGTATCGAGTTTGAACCTCTACTGGTGAAATGATTTTCTTTCATGACGACCTGTGTCTGAACGGCGGCGAGATCAACAGAAACACATTCATCCTCAACTTGCCATAGAAATATCATCTCTCACACCGAAGTGCACAGAAAATCTCGTATGATTAATCAATCCAATAACCAAAGCTAATGCGCAACTCGTTGGACTTTTCCTGCAGTCCTTCGAGCCAGAATCAATCCAACAGAAACCACAGGTCGTCTCGACTCCCACCAACCCTCTGGAAGCCTCTCCTCTCCAAACCATCGCTTCAAAGTATCTTCATCAATCGCTCCCGTGGATGGATTCTGCATGACCAGCCACGCCAGCGCGGATTCTCCTTGGGCTATCTGCTCGTGAAAGTTGCTTAATGGGTGCGGAATACCGCGCTCGCGGCGTGCGTGGATGGCCGCCAATGCATCCAGCGTAAGTCCGTGCGGCTCTGCGGTGCGTCCAGCCGCGAGGAGGTCTGAGACCAACGCTGGATCAGGGGTGCGCGAGGGGACGCCGGAAGGATGGACGAGCGAGGCGTCGTGCGCGATTTTATTCCATCCTCGTGCCGAGAGGTCTGATAGACTGAGGGTCCACGACACCGATAGCCAACGAAATGGGTCAAGGATCGAGGGAAAGTCTGCCTTGGATGTCCGTCGGGATATGGACAACCTGGCGCAGGTCAGGAAACCGGCCAAGGTGAGGAGCAGTGCGAGGGGAAAGCTGAGGTTATACACGGCCTTTATGGTGCGCAGGAGTTGTGTGAATGTGATATCGGTTCCATCTCGCGGTCTGTGGGGAGACTGAGAACAGGTCAACTGTAGAGAAGATGGACCCACAGATAGCCATGATTAGCCAGAGCGTTTAAAGCTGGGCAAGGAGATCGCTTGTCCGATTGGTTTGCAGGGATAAATTCAAAGGCAGCGTCTTTTGACATAGTTGTGCGTGCGTACGGGGGATAGCTGCTGAATAGAATAGTGAGATTTCATTACCTCCAGTGCCCCTCCTTATATAGCTTGCTCCAAAATCAGACATGGAAGCCGCCGCTGTGAGACATATCACAATATCACCGGTGAAAGACAATTGCCTGTTTTAATCTCAGGCTTCGCACTCGACGCCCAACTTTCTGATTGACGAAGAAGAGATGACCAGTGCCCCTCACAACCTCAAACTGGGGGACCACCGCAACAACTTCCTGACATGGTGACGGCTGCGAGACATGAGGGGATGATAAGTTGCGAGTCTGAGAAGCCTTATCAGTTACACAAACGCAGGGTGGCTGAAGATATCGTGACAATCAAGATGTGTCTTGTTGAACAGCCTTCACAGGAATTTAGAATCGCGCCGCAGACGCGTAGTCACGGGGTCGCGTTCTCGTTTCGGGCCGGTATTCCCCGTCCGTTCCGCCTCCGCCCTTCCCGCCACATCGCTCTCGATCCTCAACTTGCTCGCCACCACTTTGAGTCGCGCTCGCTCTACCATGATTCGAGCTCGCCACGGCTACACTCTTCTATCCTCCGAGCAGAGCGAGCCTAGTGGCTCAACGACCCCGACTTCCCCCTCATTCTTCGACGACGATGATGAGGAAGAAATGCTCACTCGACCACCTCCAATTGTCTACCCACACGACCCTCGGTTCGACCAGCCGACGCCTCCAGCGTGGCAGCGAGCAGGGTTGATACTCTTCATATTAACTTGCCTCTTTCTGGCGGTCTGGTTGCAGAACGGCTTTTGGATCGGTGCTATAGTTTAGATGTACGTTAGATCGTTTCTAGTTTCGTTCGAATCTCTGCTCATGAATTGAGTGTAGTTTTCCAAGATGATGAGTCGGTGGTCATAGCTTCCGGACCTTAGACGTCCTCAGTCTGCATCGCAGAAGTTGTATGTCCGCTCAGTACAAAATTGAAAACGCAGAAAACGCATCATCGGAATACCTCGATGAAACCCAAATGAAACCTCCGTCCTTCTGGAGAGGCTCAACGAAATGAGCTCGCCACATATCCGTAACCCATTCCGGTGACCCGGTTATAAAATGTCGTACCGACGATTCTTTATTTAAGCAACGCCACTTCTTTCTCCACGACCCATCCTTTCCTTCCGTCCGCCTTTTCCGTGCTGTTTGATTTCTTGTGCAGAGGTTCTCGGAAGAAACTGTTACGCGCCTGCTTTTCTCCAAGAACTCAAAATGCGGGTCTCCGCGCTCCTCCTAGCTGCATTCACAAGTTCGTCATTCGTTCCACTCGTTCACTCGACTCAGGCGTCCGGCCATGCGTCAAATTACTCTACTTGGATGGCTCTGAGCATCATGTCCCGCGAGCAGGGTGTACTGGCTAGCTCAACGGACGTATCCGCGCTGCTCCAGGCCGGATTCACCCAGAAGGCCTTCACGCGGCTAATAAAACAATACCCGCATGCCAACTCAACGCAAACGATCGCACAATACATCGCGCGCAGCGTCGAGTCCGTTGTCGGACCCGTGGGCAATGCCCTGCAGGACATCACGTACCCCATGGACCGTCTCTCGAGCGGGAACGGCCTCATAGACCAATACGCGAAAACACAAGACGACGCCGACCTCGCAAGTCTCATGGCTCTCCGCGAATCCATCAACCTCAACACCCGCAACGCAAACGGCGGGATGTGGTATTACGTCTACAAAAATTACTCCTACCTCGACGGGATGTACTCCCTTGCCCCCTTCTACACGTCTTACACCATTTACTTTGACGCACGCAACCGGAGCGCCATCGCGGACATGATGCTCCAGCTCGACCTGCTCTGGACGCACTGCTCCGCGCCAAATGCTACTGGTTTGCTGGTCCACGGGTACGACGCCTCGAAGACAGCCGTCTGGGCAGACCCTGTGTCCGGCGCGAGTCCGCACGTGTGGGGCCGCAGTCTCGGGTGGTATACCATGGCGCTCGTCGACACGCTCGAGCTCCTTCCACGCGAAGTCTACCCCAAAGAGTGGGCGTTGTTACTCACGCGATTCTCCCGCCTCGCCAGCGCGGTGAGCAAGGCGGTAGACGCGTCCTCCGGTGCGTGGTGGCAGCTCCTCGACCAGCCCGGACGTGCGGGGAATTACATCGAGTCGAGCGGGAGCGCGATGTTCGTGTATTCGCTGTTCAAGGGCGTCAGGCTGGGATATCTGGACAATCGGAAATCAGGTTTCACGGACGTGGCTGCTCGTGCGTATGAGTATATTGTGGATACTTTCGTGGTGAACAACGGCAACGGCACTTTGGGTTATAATGGCACTGTCTCGGTGTGCAGCTTGAACTCTACTGCAACCTATGAGGTATGCATGCCACTCGTTGTCACTTTACACGGCTGACCTTTTTAAACTCAGTACTATGTCGGCCAACCTATCAACTACAATGGTGTTTTGGGGTCGGCTGCGTTCGTCCTCGCTTCTCTGGAATACGAGAGTGCACGGTCGTTGTGATAGGTGGAGCTTCGACTTCACTTCAAGCTAGACATACAGCCATTATAGTTCACATTTTCCCTCTACACCTACATAATGTGCTTTCCGCGCTTAATACACCTTGTATTTATGTACTTGAAATCGATAGCAAATGGCAGAACCCAGAGTCGTAAATGTCGTTAGATGTTGAGTATCAGTTTGTCGTTCATTCTTCGGCGGCGTCCTCTTCAGCGTCCTCCTCCTTCTCTTCAGCCTCGTCGGCCTCCTTGTCACCGTCGTCTGCATTCTTGCTTCCCATAACAGTGGCATTGATACTGGAAGAAATTGTTATTCAATGGGTTTCACAGAAGTGAAGAATTATACGCACGTCAGCATCACACTAACTTTCTCCTTGTCTCCACCCTCTGGGTTGAGGAGCTCAATGTTAAGCCGTTTCGAGCCTGTCCACCCGTAGCTCCCAGTCTTGAATGACTTGGCTACGAGGGTGACGCTCCCAAGGTGCCCCGGGTCAGATTGAGAGACGGGGATCGTGTCCCCGTCTGAAAGGCTCGGCGGTGTATGGGTGAGGTTAACGTGCAAGGGGAGTGCCTTGCTCTTGAACGCAGCAGTTGGGATTGCCTGAAGCTCGGTCAGTCCAGTGTATACATGGCAGAAAGGGTAGAAAGCCACCTTCGGTCCCTTTTTAGCGCCGCCTTTCTTGCCCTTCGAGGAGGGTGATTCTTTGTCTGTTTTTGCCACCTTAGAGGCGCGTGTGGAAGGACCGTCTTCAGCGCTGCGTTTTGTTCCTGTACATTGAGAATCAGAGAGTTTATGCTTGCCGATTGTGGGGACAACAGACCAGCCATTGTAGATAGTTGAAGTGGGGAAGGGGTGGTAGAAAATAGGTTGTGGTGGTGGTCAAGAGAGAAAACAAGGCGGGCTCAAGCGAGACCTCGTTGGAAATAAAGTCAAATAAAAGTCACAGATGCCTTGACAACCGTCTGACGTCACGCGAACCTCGCGACGCGACGCGTGCGAAAAACGAAGCTGGGGAATATTTTTCTTGAATTTCGGGCAACCGGGTTGGACGGAGCTTTGGGACTTGGAGAAATTTGGTGCACACTGCTTTTCCATTTCCCAACAGTTCAGAGCGGGGATGTAGAGGAGCACCCTATCCCCCACAGATTGACTCTCGGAGACACATGTACCGTACTACTTACTGCATGTACCGTACTACGGGGTGGAGCATGGGATGGGCAGATGTCTCGCCGCGACCACAAGTGCTCTGGATCCACCCGCAACGAGGACATGATGAGTTAATACGGATCAGTGTATCCTAGCGTTTTCGAAGGCCATCCTTTCAAGCTCGTCGTACAACCTCAACGTTTCGCTGAGCTGCTGGTTTGAAGCAAGAAGATCGGCGAGCAGCAGTTCGTGGCCTGTCGGCTCGAAACTCAAAGCAAATGTGTTCTCTACGGTGCGGCTCCGCTCAGCGGCAGCAAACGCCCATTCTATCTGCGTCGAAAGAACCTCTTGCGAGTTGATGCATTTTTGGTAGAACTCCTGTGCCGGTCGGTTGGTGAGGCATGACAACGCGAATCGTGAAAGTCAACGCACCACAATAACAGCATCATCGAGTTGCTCGGGAGAGGCAACAGAGAGGGCCGCCGTTAAAATTCTAGCATTACCAGCCCCGAGTTTGCACTCAATGGACAAACGACGAAAATCCTCCTCCGGCGATATCACGTCGTCAAGAACGCCGGGGTCTTCTAAGATCGAGAGCAGTGGACTGCCGGCGGGAGATCTATTTGGTGGAGTATCCGGAAGAGGGGGGAGTGGACGTATATTTCGGGGCGGCGCTGGCCAGACCAGCTTTTCCGCAACAACTCGAGTTGGAGGACGTCTAGCGAGACTATGTGCCCACATGCTTTTTACGAGTTGCCACAGGTCATCAGACATGGGTCGGGGAAGGCAAGGCCTTGCCGCTCTTTCGCCGTTGATGACTTGGATGAGAGCTGCGGGTTCTGAGAACTCGGAGAACGGGGGTTTCCCCGTGTACAGCTAGATAGCGGCGGTCAGCACAGCATGTATGCGGACGCAGCCTTGGGATGCTAGTTACCTCGAAGCAAACACATCCAAAAGCATATATGTCTGTGGCTGAAGTGCGAACGAATCCACCACCAAACTGATCAGGATCCAGCAATTCCGGCGCCATCCAGTATAGACTGCCTCGACGATTGGTGCTCGTTGTTGATGCGGTATTCAAGTCGGAAAACGTACTCAAACCAAAGTCGGCCAAGCAAGCGCTGGCGTGCTCGTTGACTAGGATATTTGACTGTAGTGAAGTGATTAGGGATTTGGCCATGGAGGGAGCAAGACACATACTCCTCGCAAATCCCCATGGACGATATCTCGTGAGTGGAGATATTCGAGTCCTTGGATGATCTCGTAGAGCTTCGGTTGTGTAGTGAGTGTAACGTCAGAACAGAAAAGCGACCGTGATACCAATTTGTCCACATTTGCCGCTTGACCATAGTCCTGCAGATATGCGAGCACCGTGCCATTCTCCATCCACGGAGAAACAAGTCCGATGTCGGATGGAAAACTGGCTCTATCCATCCCGAGAAAGGGTAAAACATGTGGATGGTGTAAATCCTTCCAGCCTAGTGCTTCCCTGAAAAATCTCTATTTGGGTCAGAATATTTGACCTGTGTAGCGTACTCACCAAGCGAGAGTTGCGCAGGTCTGATCCAGGTAGAAAGCGTCGCATGAACTTGACAGCCACGATCTTCCGGCTTTTACATTCGCAAGCGCGATAAACGTCCGCGTAGCCTCCTGCGAAGCTTACATATTCCTCTCGCTGCGTCAGGTCGATGAGGAGGGAAGAAGGAAATATGTCGCATGCTTCGACCACTTTGCGGATTAGGCGGCGTGCTTTCTGATTATGTCCCCATTTTGACAGCAATCCCTCGTCCAGCGTCTAAGATGATGCATGAGCGAAGTGAATCTAGTCGATGCATTGGGTGCTCACATCCTGTACGAGATCAACGAAAAGCTGGCCTCGGTCTCTTGTGAGACGTAGAGCGTGTTCTTCGTCAGAGGAAGAGTCGAAGATGGACACGATGAGGGTGGCGATGCGTTCCTTGTCTGCTCGTAAGGCCGCCCGAAATTGGGGGTCATTTGCGAGACGGAGATTGATTGATATCTAGGATACTTGAGTTGAGTGTGGGGAATATCATCGCCAGCAACGTACTTCGGTCAATGTATGCCGGTTAGCTTGGCTTTCAACGAGAGCGTCGACGGCATTAACAGTTGTGGTCAACAGTATATAGTCATTCAGCACTCTGTATGCCGCACTTGAAATAAACGTGAATGAGTTAACAACCATACGTGAAATGCAGCGACTGACTCTTGGACTCGCGTCCGACAAATGCCTTGAAGAAGAGATACCAAAGATTGGTAGACCAAGATTTGCTCATGTCCATTCATCGCGAGCCTGCCCTCAAACGAACGGTACAGTGAAATTCGGAGGGAAACTTGAGGTTTTCTTGTAGTTATTACAAGCGGCAAGCCCTGGGAACCATAGAATTTGAAGAGCAAGAGGACGGGAATGGGTTATGTCGATTTTATGCAGTAGACGATATATAACAAGCCCGGGTTTTCCACGTCAGTTGCAGTAGCGTGTGCATAGTCGGTATATCTTGGCCGGGAAACACGTTTCGAACAGAGTAGCCAGTGCAATATGAAGCTACAAGGTATGATTTCGCCACAGTAACAACCATTCACTGATCCTTCTCAGGCCCATCCATTCAGCAGCTTCACAGCAGTGTCTACAGCAATTTCCTTTAGCTTGAACGCTGCAACTTGGGTTGGCACACAACTGTCCAATGGCCTGGCGGGAACACCGACGAACAGCAGCCATTCTGTTGGGTCATGATCACCCTAGGGCCAGAACCTTCAACCGATTCATTCAGAGTTTGACGCAGAACCCGGTGGAGTAGCAAGAGGAGCAGAACGAAAAGATGAGATCAGGTGTACCAGCGCCGCTTCAAATATCGTTTGGGAGGTTATCAAGGTTTTATCGCACGTTCTGCAACTGAGAAAGAGAATGCAAGGACCATCCTTCGGCCCTTGTTCTGTATTATGTGTTCCGGATCCTCCGCAACCACCTCCGTCCTTCCGAAGCTGATTTTTTCCCTGGCCAGAGCGGCAGAACGATTTTCGGCATGATGAACGGAGTTTGAAAAGTGGTTCGGCAGGAATTGTGCCGTTCGGCAATTTGCGTGGTGGGTCCGTGCGTTGTTGACATGCCGTGCCGCGTGACCCGGTACGTATTAACAGCCACTGCCAGCCCAGCCAAAACTCTCGCCCTCTCCCTCAGCCCGCAAAACCTCCCTGCGCTTTTTTTGTGGTAGCGGTATACTCTTTTATTCGTCTTACCTCTTCCTCCTTCGTTCTCCTTCCTCCGCTTCATATCTAGTGAGTTTCGTTTATTCTCCACATTCTGCCTTCAAAACATACTCGCTATTCGCCGCCGCCGTCGTCAACGGCGCGCCTCAGCACTGAGCGCGGCGTTGTGGCTTATTTGGCCCAAGACGCGTCGAGCAGTCGAGATATATCTCCCTGGGACGCTCTCCATCCTCATGTTTCGTCTTCTCCGGGCCTCATATCTGCCTGGTATCGTTCTCCAGAGTCTAATCGTCGCGTTTTGTCTGCAGAGATGCCCAAAGAAGCCAAACCGAAAGTGAGTTTCTCAAAGTTAAAATTTATCTCTTCCCATTCTTTTCCCTCTTTTCTGGCCTTTCTCTCGTCTTCGACGACTTCTCGGGGCCTCCCCGCTGCCTTCGTCACGCGTCTTACTCGTGGCAGGGGGCGCATCAGGTGGTGCGCGAGCCTTGATCTCCTCGATCTCACTCATTCTCCCCCAACCTGTTCACCTCCCTTCTCCGTGCATTGTTCGGGGCGTCGTCTACGACCGTCATGCGGGGCGTATGCCACGTCACGTTCTCCGAATATGTCCTTTTTCGTGGAGTAACATACGGAGATCCTTCATATATTTCTCTTTTTGCCACCAGCCACTCCTGCAACTCCTGTATCGGAGTACCAGTTGGGATACGGCGACGCTCGCTGCGTCGGGCGTTCACGCCGTCGTGCACGTCTTCCCAATTATTCCGGTGACATGTAGATGTTTTTGCTCCTCTGGATGCGATAGCATTGCCCAGCTCTTGCTAGGCTTTCAGTCTGCAAAGGAAAATGGCAGGAACGATGAATATGACTGGTATACGTTTCTGCGAACATCTCCATCTTCGTGGGGGAGTCCGGGTGACCTCCTTATCGTTCGTTTCCTGCGACCATCCTGAGTCCGCTCATGGGCCACCATTGCGGCTGGAACATGTATCCGGAGTGATGGACGCGCACGACGCGCCCCGTGTCATTTGCTGTCTTTTTTTTTCGTCAATTTTTTTCTGGAACAATGTTGTACTTCTCCGTATCGGAGCAGCGGTCACAAACGGCGCTTCACTGCACCATTTGTTATGGGACGATCCCGGTAACGGCGAAGGTTGTCGCCTTCAAGGAAGTGTGATACGCCAGCTTCCACTCATTCTAAACCCGCTACTTTGCCTCCCATGCATCAGAGTGTGTGGTGCTCACAGACGCGATGCTGGCCCTAGGCCAGGGTGTGCGTCTTTGTGCTATATTCCTATTCATGCAGGCAATGTATGTGGATATCTGTGCAATGAGCAATGGACAACTCTTGCCAGGCTTTCAGTCAACAGGGATAGATATGGGAAGACTTGCATGGTACATTTGTGTGTGCCTTCTTCCTGTACCTTCATGCCCTCCTTGTGCTCCCTGACACATCACTTTCCATGGGAGCAATGATCACAGTTATGGCGGGCCCTGTTCTTTATGTTGGGTGGCCTGTCTTGTACAACAACTCATCTTACTTTTTTTCTCTCTTTTCCTCTCTTCTGATTTGCTTTGCGGCACACTGTGCTCCATTCATGATCTGTTGATGTTTCTCCCATTTTTCTTTTGTGTTTGTGGATACTTTCTTGCCTTCTCCCCTATATGTTTGCAAACACTTGCTGACTCTTTGCAGCGCAAGGCTGAGAAGGCTGACAAGCCTGCCAAAGGCCGAGGCAAGAAGGACCCCAATGCCCCCAAGCGTGCATTGTCTGCGTACATGTTCTTTAGCCAAGACTGGCGCGAGAGGATCAAGAATGAAAACCCGGAGGCTAGCTTTGGTGCGTCGTTCTCTTGCATCCCTATCTCATGTCTCTGACCTCCCGCAGGCGAGGTTGGCAAGCTGCTTGGTGCAAAATGGAAGGAGCTTGACGACGAGGAGAAGAAGCCTTACGTCGAGCAAGCCGCCAAGGACAAGGAACGTGCAGAGGACGAGAAACTTGCATATGAGGTGCGTCGTGCTCTCCTTCCCGCAAACATAGAGACTGAATGTTACTTTCAGGGCGGTGGCAAGAAAAGTGCCCCCGCAAGCGGCGGCGAGGACGACGACGACGAGTAAACGCCCTTTCCTTACCCCCCACGCGTACTTTATATCGATTACTGCTCTGCGATCTTTATGTATCGCCATCCCTCGTTGTCTGCCTGCCTCTGTCTGACTTATTGCTCTCGTTTGACCCTGTCCTTCCTGCGATTATATACCTTTGTACATACTCTTACAAACTCGTTCTATTCACCGTACCATACTTTATCCCTGTGTGTCTCAAAATATAACCTTGCTCGATGTTGTATTATTTTGCGTGAGTGAGCCAGAAAATCTGAGTTTGCCTCTGCTTGGATCAGAAGCCCACACGCGCTTTGACGCGCGCACTGACAGCTCGCTCTCAACGACGCGTCTAACCCCATGATATGGAGACCATAGACCGCCTTCGCTCTGTGCTGTTGAACGTCGTGGGCCGCGGAGTCCAGCATGGTGAACACGAACTTTTCGATGAGCTGATGGTCCACAAACCGTGTCTTTTGAATCTATTCGACGTTGGCGCAAGAAATCCACAGGAGCAACGCGAACTGGAATCAGGTCTGTGTTCCATATCTTGCTGTTGTAGCCCTTTTGACCTGGTTGTAGGAAAGACCGTTCTGAATGGTCGACCCGCAGCAGTAAACGCCGATTTTGCGCGCCAAGCAGTATTTCTTTCACAACAACTCGAAACCTCCGAACGCTACGTCGCGGGGGTTCTCCATTCCGTTACTGCAGGAAATCCCAATATCCAAGCTGTTGATTGCATTGAGGAAACCATTGCTGAATTCCACCAACGGCGCCGTCACCTGGTTGACTGTTTGACCTACATTTTAGAGGGTGCAGAAGCTGCGGACCCTTCAAGTAAAGCCTCGCTGCTCTGGAGATTATGGCAATTTGTCGACAAGGACTTGCTTTCGCCTGTTGGTAGCGAATTGACCCTTGCGCAACGGCTTGTGCGAGAGGTACAAAATCTGGGGAATCTAATAGCTAAGGCGGATGCGGCGAGGAAGGGAGCACGGACAGCTACGGTTCCGCCGTCTGCACAAGGTATGTGTTTTCGTTTCGCTGCTGAAGTGGTGCTAATAAATTTTGCATGAGCAGCAGGAACAATGCCTTCGTTGGGCTACGACGTCCTAAATGCGCGGTATGAGTCGTTGAAGTACGAGCGACGTAGCCTTGCTTCGTGCCTCGCCGTTGTTGCTCGCCTGGGACATCTTTCGCATAATGAAATCAAACTCATCGTCGAAGGATTGTCAACGACACCGAACCAAGCCATGACGTTCTACCTCTTGACTGCGCTTTTGTCTGCGCTCGACCCTGTCGACCCAGACCATTCTGCCGGACCCGCTCGCTCCAGCCTCCCCACAAACGCCGACATCATGTCTTTCATGACGAAAAAATTAGCGCCGGCAGTAGAATGGAAGGACCCCGGGCTCAAAGCTACCGTCTTGCTGAAATGGACACTGTTTCTAACGGATGCACGGCATCGCGACTCACAGCTGGAGCATCGCGCGGGATTCAAATCAGAAGAGCTCGAGACGCAAGTTTGGAACGCTGTACAAGGCGACGCTTTCAAGTACCTCACGGTAGCTGCTCTGCAACTTGGCCGCCTGCGAGGCAGTTCGACTTTTGCGTCCTTTGGACCAGCATTGGCGCTAACGCCTGAACAACAAGAACAGCGAGAGATCCCCTCTGACGACTTCATCCCGCTGGTCTTTTCGGCATTCGAGATTCTTATTCGCTCGCTGATCACCCACGCCTCCTCTGAACTTCGAAAGATCAAACAGCGGCAGGAGGATCTCGTTCTTGCGAATGCTCGGACCGACCGAACGAGAGCCGGTCCCACACGTTTCGCACCAGAGGCCGATCGTCCCACTCCGGTCCCGCGCAACGATATCGCCATGTTGTATTCCTTCATTGGACTCTTGTATTCTGCTCTCCCCCCCGAACGCGGGCTCCAGTTTTGGGGTTCTAACCCTGTCGGCGATTCACTCACGTACCTCGAATACTTGGAGTCGACTATAGGCAGGCTTCCTGCTTTCCTCCAGTGGGCGGTGTGGTCTACGCAAGTGACCGATATCTCTATGTCGACGGCCTTATATAGCATGTTGGCTGGTCTTGCTAATGGCCAGCAGTGCAGCGAGCTGGCGTACAACTTCATGGCTCGTGGAGGCGGCGAGGTAATCCCCGGAGGCTCGTTGCCTTCATCATCTGCCGCTGGTCCATCAGTTTCGTGGAGCGTCGTGTTTGGTTTATTAGAGCAATGGGCTACCAGCAATCAACATGGCACTCGTACAGCCCCACCAGTCCAAGGGTTCGGAGGCAGTCTGGGAATGTCTGCATTCAACAATCCTCCGCCGCAACCACAGCCGCAAAATCCTCCGATTGGTCCGAAGGAGGTTCTCCTTGCGCAGGCATTCCTCAAGCTGCTCTCGAATGTCGTCTCGAACTCTGTTGCGGTTCGAATAGCTGTCGCCGGCCACGCACATTTCCGGGCTATTCCTACGCTTGTCTCTTTGATTCCTCTTGGAATTCCCCTCGAGCTGAAGGGTGCATTGTTCGACACATTAGCTGCGTTCTGCCAACCCGGCGCTGGGGTTCACGGCGCGGAGATATGCAAGGCCGTTTGGACTTTGATGGAGCGTTTGGAGGTCATCAACGTTCGCGTCGGGACGTCGACTGGGTTTTCGGTCAATCTGCCTCCCGTCAAAGGAGTGGAAATGGAGTTGGACGAGGTCGAGGCATTGCATCGGATGTATCCTTCCACCATCCCGTTCTTGCGGTTGCTCAGTACCCTCATCCACACGCCAAAGCGGATAGCACTTAAAGATCGGGTGGTGGATCCAGGAATCATCAACACCATCCCCGAGTCGCTCGGTCAGCCGTATCGCTTGCCCGGCATTGGCCCCTTCATCGTGTTTGTCATTGACAATGTGTTTGCAAACATTGCCAATCGGGAGTACCTTCAACCTTCCGATCGCTGGGAGACGAACGATCTGTGTCTATGTTTCATAGAACGCGCTCTAGCAAGTTTCGACCTAGAGTCTCTTGTAAGGGCTTCAGATGACTCTCAGCTGAAAATGGAGTCTGTCGTGGCTCTTCTCATTCACCCCGGATACGAAGTGATTAAACGCCTTCTGACCAACACGGCGCTGCAGACCAGCATTCTGTCTTACGTCGTGGATGGTTCGGCCGGTTTCGAGAAGGGGCTGGCGGATGAGGAACCCTATTTTGGCAGCACCATCGTGCGCGTTCTTCGAATCATCCTCCGCGTACTGGAGATACAAGACATTTTCCTTGACGTTCTGCTACCCCTCTTGCACGAGTTCGACAGCGCTCCGTTGATTGGGACGGTTCACCCTCGCTCGTATTTCACCAAATTCGATCAGGCTCTTTCATACAATGCCCAATATGCTCCTGCGCTTGCCGCATACGTGTCGTATCATACACACCCGGAGTTGGTTTTGCTTTCTGTCAAGGTCCTCTCCTCCCTTGCCTCTTCGAGCGCGTTTTCCAACTTGTACACGCTGGTGGAACGTAGTGACGATTCGGACAGGATAATGGCAGGTGATCAATCTTTCTTTCCTTGTTTTAATTTTGCGAATGTCTCACTTCCAATGGCAGGATATATGCGTATTCTCAGCTCGGAATCTACGGTCGACCCTCTTTTCGCAGAGAATGTGGCCGAAGAGTCCACCGGAGCAGGCGCGCCTGACGGAAATTCTAGCGTCAACACCGCCACCCTCCAACAAGCAATCAGGCTCTCGGCTCTGCAGCTGTTCATTAAAAACACAGACGCTGGTCGGTCATATCCAAACATTGCACATTTCCTGGTATTCGGCGATGCCAAGACGGAACAAGTTATCCAAGATCCTCGTGCCCTTGGCGCTCGCCGGACATGTATACACACGATTATCGACCTGGCGAACGAGGGAGTACCTCGACTCGACGCAAGAGGCGACCATGCTCCTGAGTCTGACCCTCTGTTCCTGACTCTCCCTGGCCTCGCAGAGCTTCTTTACCGTATCATCTACCACCTTTGCGTTCACTCCCGGACATCCGAGTTCGCGATGCGCTATCTTCGTACGCGAGAGGATTTCTTTGCGCGGCAGCTTGCGGCAGTTCCCTCGCAAGTTCCTGCCTCTCTTCAAGAACAGGGCATTGAGGTCATGTACTCCGACGGTGCTCGCATCATGACCACCGTTCCTGTCTTAAGCTCCTTCCTGCGTTTACGCTCCTGGATATTCGACCTTGCAGCGCTGGAACTACATGTTCTCACCGGCAAGGGACACTTCAAAGGAGTGGCCGAGCTGCTAAATATCCTCATGGGCAATGAAACCAAGTCGTATTCGGGAATGCAGGATGGATTCCGTGAAGTCGGTCAGTCGCACCTGAGAATCATCGAGTCCGTACAATCCCTAGCCTTCGATTGGGCTGACGGCTTGAAAATTGATCCGGTCGAGCTCTATTTTCTCAGCCAGCTGAACCTACAATCATGCGTACGGAGAGACGCTAGTGGGTGCGAGATCATCGACCGGACGGCTGTACTCTCTCTCCTCGACACGGCGCGCCGCATGCTTCATGCTCAAAACAGCGTTGTGACCCCTGCACACGCAGACCAATTGAACGTCGAGACAACGTATGTTCTAGAGAGTTGTGCCGTGGAGAATCATCGCCGTGAAGTTTCTCATGCCCAATCCATCGGTTATGAAGCTTGGAAGCGACTGCTAGACATGACATTGACCAAATGTTTCAATCGGCTCCCTGACGACCACCGTGAAAACATGCTTTTCGACTTGCTTCACGTCCTTCCTACAATCTTACGGTCCGATAGCATCCGGGAGTCGACTGCGGTATTGCTGAGCGAAGCCGTGCTTTCAGCCGTCACCAAGCTGAGGGAGGACCGGCGTCACCAGATCCTGGTGCAGTCAGCTAGCGGAGATGCAGATGCGGGGACTCTTCCGGCAGAGCGACTGTATACAATTCTTCGCAACATGCTGGAATGCATCATCGAAAACAATCGTATCGAGTTGGTTCGCGGGAATCTTTACGCAGCGATAATCAACTATGTTCATCTCATAGCACCGTCTGGCGGCGTGTCCGACGACCGCCAAGTTTCGGGGCTTTCCATGTCCCTCTCCTCTTCGACTATCCTGACTGAGTCGTTACTCGGAGACTCTCGTGCGCTGGTCTCGGCAAGTCAACTGGGACCCAATCGTTCTTCTCCTTTGTCAGTCGAGCTCGGAAGCTTAGCTCTCATGAAGCCTATCATGGAACGGCTGATTGCTACCGTTTCGCGGGATGCTATCGACGGATCAGAAGTCTGGAAGACCATTGCATTCATGTTCCTGGATTCCCTGGTCCAGCTCTCCGGTTTGGAGAAACAACATGCCGTCCTCACTGCGCTCGTGCGACACGGAACTTTGACGAACTTTGTGCGCGGAATCAAGGAGTCTGATCTGCGATTACAAGCAGTATTGAAGCCGGACCCTGGTGAGTTTCTTTTTTTGAATGACCTGGCTTTCGCTGACGACGCTGAATAGACGATCTGAATCCGTTGTATGTTTACGAAGCAAAGATGTCGTTGTTCATCCGCATGTCGCAAACACGGCTTGGAGCTGAGCGGTTGTTGGAGGCGCAATTGATCCCTACATTATCGCAATGCGATTATTTGGATGCACGGCCGGAGGCCGATCAGTCTTTCATGGGTCAGTACTCATAATCCATCTTCAGCGCTTTCACTCATCAATGTTGCAGACCAAGACAGTTTCCTGCCTTCGGCCATACATCGGTACCACCAGCTCTTCATGCCCGCTCTACAACTGGTTGATGGGATGCTTGCTACGTTGGGTACCAAGCATGCCACTGCATCAAATCAGGTAGAACACCCTTCTCTGCAGGTCGAACCCTTCTCAACTGTTCATAGGCTCTGGATTTCCTTTCGAGCCACAGCTCGACAGTCGTCATACTTCTCAAAACGGACACGGATCACGCTCCTCTTGCCCTCGTCGAGGAGATGCATTTGCTCGTGTCGCTTTGCGCAGGGGTCCTAACTCATGTACCAAAATCGGAGCTGGTGAGCTGCTTACCGGTTGTTACCGTAGCTGTTTGCTTATCTTGTAGCTTTCACCACATTCTGGCTTTGGTGCCATACATGCGGCCGTGCTTGCCCTGGCGACGAAGAGTCTCGGGAGCGGGCGCTGGTTGTCTGCTGTTCGCCCAGTAACGGACGCTGAGATGTTCAGTGCGAGCGTGATTGCACCAGGTAAGAGTCGAGCCTTTTGTTGTGGGTTCAGTCACCGACATTTTCTAGGACACGATTCTGACACGAGATTTGACGTAACCAAGCGTCAGAAGGAACGCCTCATGCGCAAAAGTGTGGTCGAGTATATAGGTGCTGCCAGCGAATTTACCGGTATGAAGCATCTTTCGTTTGACAAGTCTCGCTCAGCTCACTATTCGACTATGTAGAACCTGAGATTACCCCGGTGCTCTCGCCCGTCACCACGCCCTCGCGACCTGAAGAACGAGGTTCCCATTTCTTAGCGACTATACCGACAGTCGGCGATGCACTCGATGCGTTGGATGCCCTGTCCGGAGACCTTGCACATACATTGAGACAGATTGCGGAGATATCTGCGGAGTTGGCAGCCAGGGAGCACGTCAGCGTTGAGAACATTAGCGAGGTACGTTCTGGCTATTTTTCGAGCTTATCAGAAACTGACCTAGCGGCGTAGTTGCTTCCGGATGCAGATCCCGCATTCTTACGAGGTCTAGAAATTCCCCAAAAACGCGCTCTGGTTGTTCGCGAGCTGGCGCGGGAGCACCGTGTCGCTGAGGACGAGGCGCGAACGCTCTTGGGTATGTATGCAAGTCTTCTCAGTAACTCGTTGCTTACCGCCCTCGCAGGCACGCTGGAGATGGTTTTGCTTCTCCTTTGGCGGCATCTCGTATACTACGCCGAGGGACAGCATCTAAGCATGCCCCCCGCAGCGCCGAGTACAAACGGGGCATCAAATTTGAGGGGTTCTACAGCAACCGCATTACGCTTCCTCTCGCCGCCAGAACCTGACGCGTTCCGAACCGACGTAGCGCAGTCACTCACTCCGGTATTAGCCCGCGTAGCTGCACTAGATTTGACTGGTGAATGGTTGCGGAACAGTGCAGGCTACGTGGAGATTATGGGGCGGAGGTTGCGGGACAGTGCCGGGATTCTTGACGATGGGGGCGATGGCATGAGTGCTTGATTAGTTTGTATCGCACAGAGAATGTACTCCGGCAGTGTTGGTTGTCGGTGCAGTCAGCAGGATATATTGTACAAGGGGTAAATATTGCGCCTCGCGAATTCCGAGTATATGCAGGCCGTAAGGTATCGATGAGATGTTACCGGGGCAGCAGACTGCTGGCGCTGCGGAATGCCGTGCTGCCTGCGAGCCGCAGCGTTGCAGAGCCGCCGGGGAAGTAGGCGAGGATGTAGGATATGAGGGCGAATATCTAGAGATATTTGTTCAGCGTTTGGACATGCAAGAATAATAGGCTGGGGTTAGTACCTGTACTACGGAACCGACAAGTGAGCCGATTTGTGAATGAAGCTGCGTTAAATAGCGCGTTAGCATTCGCAGCAGCACAGGAGGCAAAGAGAGACCAACCCCAAGAGCGAAATAGAGTGTGAGGCCCAGACTAGACAAGTAGACGAGGGTGAAGGGGAGGCGCTCGGCAGACACGAGGTGTTTTATGTGGTTTATTGGTCCAATAAGGACAGAGAAACTTCGAGGCAAACATTAGTCCGGATCGCGTCAGAAGTTGGGGCATGATTCACCCAAACATGACCAGCAAGCTTCCCAGACTGTAGGAAGGTTTTAGCAAGCGCTGCGAGAGAGCTATTCGAGAATGACGCGCCTGAATGAGAGCGCAAACTTTCTTGCGCTGGATGCGACATTTAAATTGGAGTACTTCGTGTAGGGAAATACGCACCGGCCAGGCAAGAAGAAGACTGGAAGAGTTAAAAAGGCCACGAAGAAACATACTGCAGCTCCGATGAGGCATCCGCCAAACCCTAATAACCTGCAACGCAACAAAAATGGTTAAAAACGTATATTTTCTCTGAAACAAGGAGATCGCGGCGACTACAAACTCACCGCTCCCAACGCGACAGCGCGAACCAAGCTTCGTCTTCATTAGACCGTTCGCTGGAGCGTAGAGGGATATAGTCTCCGGCAACGGCGTTATAGAAACGCGAGAATGAGTTGCCTGCGGGCTGCGCAGGGGTGGGTGGTGGTTGGGAGTCGTCAGTGGTGCCCCTGGCCCATCGGAATTGGGATAAATTGGCTCGGAAGGCCGACTCGTTGGAGGGCGGGGGAGCAGGAGGCATGCGTTCGGATGAGGTTACAATTGATGCGCCGCTGCGAAAGTGTTGCTTGATTGGCGGGGTATCAGCAGGTTGAAGCTACAGATGTAAGCAGAGCCAAATCGAAATACTCTTCAACGTTTTACATTGAAGAATATTCTTACGAGTACTTGACATGGCTCACGAGTCGGAGGGGCGTCCGGGGAAGCGTCAGAGGGCTTGGCGAGCCTCAAAATACGATAATGCGATCCAATATATGGCGCGACGGTCAGTCGAAGTTCGTTTGCGGTGATTTGCTGTTAATCTTAGCACTGACTTGATTCCAGACGGGAATATAGTCCTTTGGCGGAAAACGTCCAATTTTCGTGTACATAGGAGTCAGCTCATTGTGAATGCACCTGGTTTCAGTCGATTGGATGAGCTCCAGTCGCCAAATCAGCATGTCGAAGGATGTCCGCTGGTGAAGCTCCCTTATCCTGCTATCGATGTTCAGCATTTTCTCAGTGCATTGTACGATCCGTTAGTACTTTGTTCATCGCGACCCCGAGTCTCCAGCTGTTAATCGACATTTTTCTATAGGCTTTCATTCTCCGAGCCGAAACTCTCTTTGTCGTTTCTGAGGGCAATTGTCCGAGTAGGTCGCAAATACGATGCCAGGAAACTCGTGGTTGCCGCATTACAACGCCTTGCCTACGAAAACCCGCAGACGCTGGAAGAGTATGAAAATCTCCCCGGCCCAGTAAACAGAGGGAACTATAAAGCAGCAAAATATCTTCATTATCGTGGGGTGACTATGGACGTTGTTACTTTGGCACGAGAAAACGAGTTATACACTCTCCTTCCTTGTGCGTACTTCCGCATAGTTCTCTATTGTGATATAGTGAGTGTGGTTCTTGAAGCCGGTGGTCACCTCCCCTGATTTCTTTTTTTGTAGGATATGATCCTGAACGGAATTGAAAACCCCGAGACTGGGCGCTCGCGTCTGTCGTTTGAAGACCAGCAATTGTGCCTTACGGCCAAACAACGGATTATAGAGGCGCAGTGGAGTCAGAACGAAGTCTGGACTTGGCTGAGCACAGATGTGTGTGCGGAGGATTGCACCACTGATAACTTGTGCGGCCTGGCAAAGAGGGACCTTTTTCGAAACAACGTAGCACTCAGTCATACGCTTATCCCTTTCCGACTGGCTGACAAGCAAAAACATCTTTGTGATGCTTGTAATCGCCGGCATGTGCAGGTCATGGCGGAAGCACGGAAGAAGTTGTGGGAGGAGTTGCCTCGGTTTTTCAAGTTGGCTCCTTGGGCTGAGCTGAAAGATAATATTTGGTCGGGAGAGAGAGAGAGATAGTCGGGCCCACTGCGGCACATAGTCCATGCTTCGTAGCTGCCAGTGAGCGCTGAGCCTTACCGGCGATGGATTTGGGGATCCCGGATGATGTTTTCGTATTTGATTTTGGTTGGGATTCGAATTCCCTATGATTATTCCTATTTCATACCCCATCCATAAGTATTTACGTTGGTGTGGCCTATGTTACCTCAGTGGAACTACTGTACAGGGAACTACTCTACCACACCCAAGTGTTGCGCTGAACCGTGACTGCTAAAGCTTCAAAGAACGGACCAAAACGAGGTACCGTAAGCGCGTACGCGACACGCTTGAATCTACTTATGTACTGAAGTCAAACCTATTTTTTTTACAAGAATCAAAATACAGTAGAGAACAAACGAAAACTTCAAGATCGAAATCAGCGCCCCAACATCGCCTTTACGCTTGACCTCGCCCACCTACAAATCATTTTTCAGCTCCGGCCAAGGAGGCAGGCCGAAAAATGTAGGCAATTCATCCCACATTTTCTTCCGCCCCGCAGCCATGACTTCCGTATGCCGGCGATTACAAGCTCCACAGAAATTGGGCTGCTTCGGAGCCATTCGAAACGGAACAAACGACTGATCTCCAGCCACAAGGTTTCGAAAAATACTTGTTTTCTTCACAGCGCAAGAATTGGTCAGGGGAGGTGCAGTCCTCGGCGCCGAGGCCTGAGCTGAACCAATTCCAGACATCTTGGTCCCGCCATTGTGCATCCCTTATCTTCTGTTTGGGCGGCGGCACATACTTGTTGTCGTTCTATGGATAACCGAACTGGACCTTGGGGTACCGTCGACCCCCTTTGATTATGTTTTTCCCTGGAAGTCCCCAGTCAGACAATTGTTGGCAGAAAAGTGAGGAAAATATCTGACCAGAGTATGAAACAGTAGCAGCCGCAGGTATGCACATGGAAGAACGGTGAAAAGACCATTTTCATGAGCCAAGGTGATAATATCCAGCGCTATTCCTTTATGAAACATATATTTTGTCGTCGAGTAGCCACCTGAATCATTCTGGAGTTTTCTCGTACTCTTCTAGGGTTTGAGGGTTCTCGTAGGTAAGCCGATTTACAGCAGCGGCCAACAAGTCCTTGAAGTCGTATTTACGGCCGAGTCGTATGATTGAGCCAATAAGCGACAGAGTGGAGTTTGGACTCGCCAAATAGAAGCCTGTGTAATGGCATTACTTCGATGGTCTTCTCGAGTGTGCTGGTCCTTGTAATACTCACGGGACTATACAACACATCCAGAGAGACGCTGGACATCAATAGCGGAATCCTGCAGCTCGATAACGGGGCAACCTTCGACTTTCTGCTCATCTGGAGGTTGGGGCAGACCTTGGAGTTCTTGGAAGAAGGTAGAATTGAGAGAGAGAACGCTCCAGTGAACGCGATATTGAGTGCTTTCTGCTTGGAGGACTACGCTGCCATCTAGTAAAACCACCGACGAAATTTAAACCTTTGGAGTCAAAGGTGATGATCTAAAAAAAGTCGAGAAAGAGCTTGCCAAGATGCCAGGTGCGCGAGCGCGTTATAGCGCTCTCTGTATCCAATCTCTGGCGTTTCGTTGGTGCTTGTCCATCGAACGAGTCGGACATGATCACTGATCAGAGGTAAGGGAGAGATTTAAACAAACGCGTCGCATCGGTTACGTTACTTCATATTGATCCGTCATTAATCGTTCTCACGATACTTTGTCGTTACTGACATCCCGTCAACTTGAAGCCTGAGTGCGGCGCGCAAGATTCTCCGCAAGGCCGTGTCTACAACCTGCCGCCTGGTTCAAAGATTCGAAAGAACCTTCAAGCTTCAAGCTTCAAGCTCCAACCCTCATCAGTTCAAGTTGTGACCTTCCGGCGACCTGACGACTCGATTCTTGCCGAGTCTAACGCTCTTCTTACTGTCGTTGGCTCTTCTCACACTGTGAACGATATTCCATCAAAGGCTTGTACTAGCTTGTACTGAAGGAAGCCGCCCGCCCATTCTTGTCTCATTGGAAGCTTCTGAAGCGCTTCATCTGTCATGTCCTAGACTCAAGCCCGCTCAAATCCGCATGATCCCAGTATGGCTATCAATCAGTGGGTTCTGGTCCCTTGCACTGTACACTGTACACTGTTACCCGGGTAAGTCTACGGAAGTATGAAATCGTAGGCTTCAGACGTGTCTACGTACGACGATCTACTCGCTTCAAGAGTCGAGCCCGAATAGCCCGCGAAAATACGGGGTTCTATAGCGTCAAATATATCCGTGCCGCCCGAGACACAATGCACTCGAATTATCACCGTCGCATCAAGAAGATCAGCGCTCTGATCTAGGATGATCTGACTGCGTGGGCTTGACCGGTACTCGGTGTTTTTCCTCTTTTCGCTTTCATTCCGACTTCGACGTCCTTCACATTCGTTTTTTGGTCCTCCCCCACATTGGAAGCTAGTCGACGGCGCATGCTGGGGGGATGAATTGGGTGATTATAGATGACCGAAGTACGTCGCAAATCACATACACTGGCCTATGGGCTGGCGGGGGCACGACGAATCATTATGACAATACGGCTTCTGCCTCTCGCGCTGCGGGTGCCACCATGTCGTTCTCATTTTCTGGTGAGTAGTACGAGAAAAAGTCACCGTTTATGTGCTGTTCTAAAACCCCTGAAGGCACTGCTGTATCGTTAGTCGGGAGTATAGACCCGAACACATCGTGCACGGGAGCCTTCTCGCTGGACGGCAATGTTACGACTTTTCTTCCCCGCGCTCTCCGCTCGCTCAATCACCAAGCGCTCTTCACCTCTGTAACTCTACCAGACACCGAGCACACCCTCAGCTATACTCTATCATCTTGCTCCCCGTCGTCTTCCCGGTGACTCCTCGGGCTACGTCTGGTTCGACTATATCCTGTACGCCCCGTCGACGAACGCCTCACGAATGGTTTCGTCTATTTCCTTGATGATAGCGATTCTCGTCTTCAGTATAACCGGAAATTGACTGTAGAGACAACCAGAGACCAAGATTTCCAGCTCACGAGTCACGGTGGTATGGAGGGTGTGTTCTTTCCAGTTGACTTTGAAGGCATGTCGATCTCTGTAAGACCTCTCTGCGTCCTAATAACGCATCTAGGCACCTATGTTTCAGTGCATGGACGCGTTGGTAACGATTCTCTCAATCTGTCACTCAAGCGTCGTTTTCCGTCGGACGGCGCCACACCTGTAACATTCTCCTCGCCGTACCAAAGCACCATCTCCTATAACCAGCCCTTGTTCCAGTCAAATATCTGGCGCAAGGAAAACATTCTCTTGTTGCTACCTCGCAGTACGTGTTGTTCTTTTCTGATTGTTTGCGCAGAGTTCATGCGATGAGTATGCAGGTCCGGCAAAATGTGGGTCGACTATGTCCTCCTGAAGCCTAATCCAACGACGAATATCACATTACCGGATGCCGAAAAGGAACATACGAGTGTAGGCGTAATTGCGGCGCGGCCGGAGGCGGCGCACTTGTCATGATACTTGGACTTGTACTCCTGTACATCTTTCGACGGCGAATTTTCAAAGCACGCCGACCGTCACTTCCAAGGCCCTTGTCCAGACCTCCCAATTTCCTTGTGTTTACCTCCCGAGAGGTGAACGATTCTTGTGAGCATTCACCCCCTTCGTGATTCATTTCTCGCCTATTAACTGATGCGGATTCTAGCACAACCAGCCGCTACCACATATCCACCTATGCGCTCCTCTACGAGCATTCACTCGTCTCATCACCGCAACCCATTTGAAAGCCCTTTCGAAACTCCGCCGCCGTCGCCCGACCAATGTCGCACATTACCGCGTCGTCTTCATCCAATGACTCGAGGACAGGGCTGCTCACTGCCACCAAGACAGAGACGAAGATTGCACCACCGCCATCACCTTGGTCGTCGTCTTTTGCCTCCTCGTCCCGGACACTCGCGGAGGAGCTCCGAGCCTTGGAGGCGATGGTGATTCTGTGGCAGATTTGAAGCGCCGGCCACAGCTCGCTCCAGTGCACGATGATACCCTCAGCATCACCTCCTCAACTTACGCCCCGTCTAATGCGCCTTCACCCGCTCCTTCCCATGCCCCCTTCCCACACTCCCTCCCATGCACCGTCGCAGACTTCATCTATCCGCCCTCTGCCCACGATACCTCCCGAACCAGGAGCGCCGACGTACACCGGAGACGACCCTCCGCCTGTTTATTCATTATAATTATCTGTAGCACTGTTCTTAATCGTGTACAAAACACCCCCTGGACCGTCACTACGCCTGAACATCAGGGTAGATCTGAGGCGTTGGTTTTCATTCGTTTCGTCTGTCAATCATCGTCTTTTTCGTCTCGGAATCAGGTATCGCCTCCGACTCTTGTATCTCCGAGTCGTTGTCGGCCTCAGCTAAGACGATATTTGCAACGGGGCCCTGGAAAGCAATCAGATGCCCGGGATAATGACTCGTTCCTAGGTCGGATAAGTACCTTGAACCAGTGTACGCCGCCCACGACAGGCGCGTAATACCACACGAGGGAGAGAAGTAACACACCCCCAAATACGACAATCGTATAGTTCATATTCTCTTCATTTGTTTGCGGGTTGATTGGGAATAGGAACACTCGCGGAACGGGGTAAGCATTCGGAATAAGGCCGAGGATGAAGGCAACGATATTTACCTATCCCCATGAACATCATGAAGAGAACAGAGATGGTGGCCACGGGAAGACTCTGCCAACTCGAGCTTCAAATCCCGCTCGTCAACAGAGGCAGACAAACGACGTACAAATACACCCAGAGTGAAGGGACCCGGTTTGAAGTCGTTCTTTCCTGCGAATCTGGCGACTATCGGGATGGCGTACGCGACATACAGGGCGGTCACCGAGATCGCGAACACGGCGTTGATGGCTTGAGGTCCCGCAAAGACCAGGAGCCCGATGATGAGAGACATGGAGGCGTCGAAGATGACGGTGTTCGCCGGCGTCCCTGTGGTCTTCGACATGCGATACAGCCAGTTGGAATAGGGCAACGCGCCATCCCTGGAGAACGCATACGTCTACAAGATAGATGGGATGAGTGAAAGACATAGATTGCAAATCACACCTACCTGGCGACTCGCGGCGAGCAGCATAGAAGAGCTACGAGCCGGTGTTGGCACGACGGTCTTAGAAGCACATCAACGTGACCTACCCCATCATGTATCTGGAACGCATGGTCGGTGAAAGTCAGCAGTGGAAATTGACGACGCACTGTACTATCACAACTACGGCCCACAGGGCCAAAGTGGGTCGCTTCTGTGAGCCATTCTCATCAGCTTATCACGAGCGGAAGAAGAGAACAAACTCCAAAACTGTTCAGGAATATTACGGCCATGGGCTGATCGCTGTCATTGAGGATCTCAGATTCGCCCCCATGCAAAAGGCGAGGGACATGTTGATAGCTTATGGTCCGTTAGAAGACAGTCGCTGTTGGTTAGGAAATTCGCTTTACCCCAGCCAAGCACACCAGCGATTCCAATCGCGCAAACAATAGCCCAAGGTACCGCCGTCGCAGCATTGCCTGCCTCTTCAGAGATATGAACGCGCTATCAAAGCTACAGATAGTCCATAAAGGGGCTAAGAAGCTCAGTATGAATGCGTATCCATCCGGCCAGCCGTTCACTAGAGATTTTTTGTAGCAGGTTTTGGAAGAGGGCAAGAGGAAGACTGACAATTTTCGAATTTGCCTAGGGCTATTGCGGCTGAATTTTTGAATGCTGCAGGGGTGGCTGCCGGGAGTGCGATGATCACCAGCAACACAGAGGAGAATATTGAGTTATGACATAGACTGTTTGTAGCCTCGCGAGGATAGTGGTGCCGAGACAGCAGACAAGCTGAGAGGGGATGGTATCAAGAGCTTAGACGCGTCTGAAAAGACTCACTGTGTGCGTGAACAAGATAGCAGCGTAGACTCCGCTGAAAAGCGTCAGCTCGGTTGAAGTACAAGATTCACTGAGGTAAACGAACAAGGTTTGCGCCGAAGTTGCTTCAAAGTTTCCGTCGGAACCTATGCTTGCGGCGGCCATCACTTGAATTGCGGCTGCCCAATCGATTGAAGCCACAGCAGAGATAGAGCCGATTGTGTTGGAGTCTGACGAGTCGTGATGCGACGTATGGATATGTCGGAGAAACAACCTACAACCCACAATCCAGCAGAGGAGATTACGCCAACGCGGAGACGAGAGCGAGTATGTCCAGTAGTAAAGCTAGGGACCGTATGAGTATGCCATTTTGAGAAGACGAATACTAGCCTACTCCTCCAGAGGTGGGAGCCGCCGATGCGAGCTCTGCCATGCTCATCCCGACGAACAATATGAAGATACTTGCCACAGCCCACTTGAATCGCATTTTTTTAGCTCAAATCCATATATTTGAGGAAGTCCACTCACCCCCACACCATTGCTGGGCCACCACCGTTTCCCGTAGCATAGAATAAAACGGAGCCTATGGGAGGGTAGCAACCCAATAATTGAAAAGGCAATTCCAAAAACCTTGAACGCGTCAGCGAGATCCTATAAAAGCCGCCGAACACTCACTTCAAGCGGAGTGAATGCTCGCTTGAATTCCTTGTAGATCGTCAGTAACAAGTGCAAAAGATTGCGCTTCTCTGTTAACTTGTTTGTATCCAAGGCTTGCGAGGAGTTTCTCATCAGCGAGTCTGATGGTTTCACGGTCTGTCGTCGCATTGGCACGGGGCACAGAATTCGAGCTCATGAGCGGAACGTCAAGACTGGGGAAGCGAGCTCGAGTTACACCAGCTTTTATCATGAGCAGCGTGGGTGAGGACGTAAAAATAGACGATCCTTGTCGTCGTTCGTCTTCTTCTTCCGACTCTTTAACCGAGGCTTCGCGAGATAATCTGAGGGTTGTACTGCGTGGTCACGAAAGGCGCTAAGGGGAAGACAAGATGAAGAAGCCGTCCTAAGTTTACACATTCGTAAAGCACAAAGAACCCATCCCGATGTCGACAAGACGGATACGTGTCGGACCTTGCTTAGGTAGGGGTTCAATATAAAGAAATCGTGATATACTTGTGCGATGTTGGTTGACTTGAAGAATCGAGTATGCGGTCCGGGAATTGTCAAGGTCCAAAAGGCGGATTTCGCGTGGGAATCCGAGTTGGAAGGTACGGGAAAGAGCGTACAAGATTGATAGAAAGTTGAGCGTTGTGACGCGCTGACAATATCCGCCTTGTGGCCGTCCCTTGTGCCTTGAGCTGTACGCAGTTGGTGGCAAGAGCCAAACTTTTTTGATCTCATTGCGATCGGACTTTCGGTGGATGATCCGGATCGTATCGCTACCCAGCGCTTATTCCTTTCGCTTGCGCCATTGCGTTCCACAAGGCACCCCGTTATTTTGTAAAGAGGGGAGACCGACGGACACCCGTGTTTTCTATAAGTAAGGCGGGAGGGATTGAGTTACGCTACCATCGGGTTTCGGTCACTGGTCTCCCGTCGATTTCCGCACTTGGCGCAAGTCAACGCGTTTAAGCAAGTTCAAGCATGTCTAGCGACTCGAAGGTGGGCTTTGTAATGGCCAACATCCTACTAGAAGCATGAAGATGGTATAGAACACGATCCCTGACCGTTCCATCCGTATCTGTGCAGATCGAGGCACGCGTTGAACGAAACATTATCTAATTTTCTGTATTAACCCTTGTGTTGTGCAGGAGGCACATTTTGCGACGTGCATGCGTGAGTGGTACTGGCTGTGGAATCTGCAGGAACCAGAATTGTCCAGATCGTATCCGGATCCCGAAAACCCCAAGGAGAGAAAAGATATCGTTGTGAAACTGCGCGAGTACAATTCGGGGTTGTTCATATTTTTCCTGACGTCGAATGAAGTTTCACAGGATCCTGCCAACTACAAGGATGCTCCTACAGAAGGGATTCGTCGTGTTCTAGAGATAGTGTCTGGGACTGAGATTGCCCGTGGATCTGTGCTAGAAACCGACAAAATCGGTGCGTAAAGTAATTTGAAGGCAAACATCCGTTCATCTGCGTGCAGACTACATTCGCTTTCAACAACCGTAGCCACAAATGCGCTTCTTGAGCGGAAAGGCCACAAACACGCCTTCTCATCACCCGAGGATTCAAAGACCTTTTGCTCATCGGAAACCAATCGCGACCAAAGATCTTTGACCTTAATATCAGACGGCCTCTCCCTCTCTATTCTGCTGTCGTTGAAGTCGACGAGCGAGTTACCTTGGTCGGCTATACCTCCGATCCCAAAGCAGAGGAACACGCTGTGCAATTCGACGACCAAGGCAAGGTCAAGCGCGGCTACCGTGGCAAGGGATGGGACGGCGAGGGCGCGGCTGAGGGCCCAGGAGAGGTAGTGCAGGGCTTCTCTGGTGAAGCCGTCCGCATCATGCGCCACACCCGACCGTGCAGCCGTTGAAGCGCGAACTCGAGGCATTATACAACGACGGCTACCGCTCCCTCGCCATCGTCTTCGCCCACTCATACACGTATCCCGCACACGAGCGGCTCGTGGGTGAGATCGCGCGCGAAGTAGGCTTCGCGCATATCTCCGAGTCCGCGCAGCTGCTCCCGATGATCAAGATGGTGCCGCGCGGGGTGTCCTCGACTGCTGATGCGTACCTCACGCCTATCCTGCGTGAATATCTAGACGGATTCTTCAATGGGTTCGATGCGAAGCTCAAGGATGGCCGATTGCGTAGTCCGCGCGTCGAGTGTCATGGGCAGCGATGGGTGGTTTACTCGATCTCGATAACTTTTCGGGTCTCAAGAGTATTCTCAGCGGTCCCGCAGGCGGCGTTGTGGGGTAAGTGATCTCTTTCAAATTTGTCTGTACTCCTACGGCTCATCGCCCAATAGATACGCTCTCACCAGCTGGGACGAAAAGGACCGCAGGCCGATTATCGGGTATGTTTACGTTCTCTGACTAATTCCACTTGTAGTTATCTTACACGCCTCCAGTCTGGATGTGGGGGGGACTTCAACGTGGGTGTTGATCACTTCTCTTCGGTAGCGTACCTCAATGCGTTCCCCAGTGATGTTTCCCGCTTCGATGGGCGATATGAGGTCGTTTATGAGACCACAACTGCCGGGGGTGACAATACAGTCTCCTCAGCTCGACATTAATACCGTTGCAGCCGGCGGCGGCTCTTGCTTGACGTTCCGCAACGGCCTCTTCCTCGCGGGCCCGCATAGCGCAGGCGCTGAACCCGGCCCAGCATGTTATCGGTGGCGATTTATATCGTGATAAAATCTAGGATTTTCTGATGTATGCGTAACAGCAAAGGCGGGCCATTGGCCGTAACTGATGCAAACGTACTGCTGGGTCGATTGGTGCCGGACTACTTCCCGAAGATCTTCGGCAAGTCGGAGAAGGAGCCGCTGGATGAAGACGCGTCGAGGAGTGCATTTGAAGAGCTAGTGGCGGAGATCAATGAAAATAGTGAGAAGAAGCTGTCGTTCGATGAAATTGTTTATGGGTATGTGTGCTCATCGATGTCCTTTGACTCAACTAATCGAAAAATAGGTTCATCAAAGTGGCGAACGAAACAATGTGTCGGCCTATTCGAGCGCTTACGGAGGCAAGGGGTCATGCAACGTCGCGTCATGTGTAGGTGACTTGTGTTGAGCAGTCCGACTCTACTTGTCGATATGTTGTGTAGCCTGGCTAGCTTCGGAGGGTGCTGGAGGGCAACACGCGTGTGAAATCGCAAGTCTGCTTGGGATCAAGACCATCCTCATTCACCGCTACGGTTCTATCCTTTCCGCTTACGGCCTCGCGCTTGCTGATCGGTCAGTAGGCAGCTCGAGAGGCTATTCGCCAGGCACTGATCATAGATTATTCCAGGGCGTACGAACTTCAAGAACCCTCCTCCGCCTTCTACTCTTCTAGCACACGGCAGAGTTTGGCCGGACGGTTGGACAAACTGACTGCGGATGTGAAGCGGGAACTGGAACGTCAAGGATTCGAGGAGAATCGCATTCACGTTGAACGGATGCTTACATGCGGTTTGAGGGTACGGACACGCGCTCATGGTTTTGCCCAACTCTGGTGATGGGGATGGCGAGGAGGACTTTGAAGCCGCCTTCAAGCGCGTGTACAAGTCTGAATTTGGGTTCCTCCTGAAACGAAATCCATCATCGTGGATGATATCAAAGTTTGCTCATTCATTTTTCCTTTCTTCAACCCTGGATAACATGCAATACAGGTACGCGGAATCGGCAAGACCTTTGACAATCTCGGACCCTCCGTATACTCCGAAGTGGCGGGGCTCAAAACGCGTCTTGTCGATGTGCAAGCCAAGGCAGAGCACGCACGGAAGTTCAGCGTGTACTTTGACCGCGTTGGACGTGTGACGATACACCAGTTTTCCTGCTCGACAATTTAGAGATTGTACGTTGTTTGTTTCTGGGTCTTCGCGGTAATCAATTTTATTGTTTTCAATCATGCAGGGCGACGAAGTGGAGGGACCCGCCATGATCATTGACAACACACAAACGATAGTACTGGTTCCTGGGGGCAAAATCCGTTCTGACGAGTAAACATTTGTATATCACCTTGGAGTAGAGCGTCTCCCGCAAAATATAATCTGACACAGGACGATGCACCTGTGCTGCACCGTCGTATGTAGATGTACATCTACTTCCTCCACTAGCAATCTACTAGTACTTAGTTTTAGCTCGTCGTGAGAAACCAGCATGAGGGTGTCACTGACGCTCATCTTGTTTCTCTTCTACCACCATCCTCTCGCAATGTGCTCCCTTCTCTATCCTGCTCGACAAACGCACGCCGCGCCGTTGTCAGCAGTCCCGCCGGACATTAAATGAGTCTAATGACAATGCGCTGAAGCTGAAGGCTCGAAAATGTCATCAAACTGCGGGTGTCGAATCAATAACAGCCACCAGCTATAACTGCCTGATAATGACTTCGGATAAAGCAACGTGCAGGGGTTCTCAGCATCTCTTGTATTTCGCCATGTCCCAAGTCTGGGGCTTGTGTACTCTCTGGGCAGGCGGTCGATCAGTTTGCCTTTGGTTCAGGTGAAAGTGGAGGCTACCCTCAAAGTGCTTGCTGCACAAGTGAAGATCAGCCAAACCTACGTGAACGACACCGATGAAGCCATCGAAACCGCCTATATGTTCCCCGTGCCCGCACGAGCCGCGGTGAATAGCTTCGCGATGGTCAAGCAGGATGGCACTCGGGTTATCGCCGCATCGAAGGAAAAGAAGAGCTAGAGAACTATACAACGCTGCTGTGTCGCAAGGGAAGAGGGCAGCATTGTTGGAGCAACAAACTCCAGATGGTGAGCCGCCCTTGTCAATTGTCTCGCGTGTTGACGCCTTTTCTAGTGTTTCAAAATTGGAGTTGGGAATATCCAGGCGCAAAGAGCGGGTTCATATCGAGCTAATATATGCCACTGAGCTAGCAGAAGACGAGGAAAACGATTCGATTCGATTTCATATCCCTCTTCATATTGGCGCGCGATACGGAAGGACAGCCGACACTCAGCCCAACATGATGCAGCAAGCCTCAAGCGCATTTCTCGACATTTCCGCCAATATCGAGATGGCGTCCCCAATCACCAAAATCAGCTCACCTTCTCATTCTGTTGCAACAGAGCTTGGACCAGATCCCATTCTCCCCAATGCCAATGATCTACCATTCTCGAACTACGCCCGCGTATCTCTGTCCTCTGATTCTCCACTCGACAAGGACTTTGTGTTATCCGTCAAGTCCGCCGGACTTGATTCTCCTCGTTGCGTTGCCGAGTTACATCCGCCCCACCGTACCACTGCCCTGTCATTCACAATGGTACCCCGATTCAAACTCCCCGATCTCCCTCAACAGGAATTCTTTTTCCTCATCGACCGCAGCGGGTCAATGAATGGCGCGCGTATCGCAGCGGCGAAGAAGGCGCTGGTTGTAATGCTTCGTTCCCTTCCTGCCGAGGGGATCCTCTCTCCAAGTCGCTTCTTTCGGTACTCAGTGTACACTCCTATGGAATGATGGGAGTCGGCCGTATAATCAGGCGACACTGGACGACGCGACGCAGCATGTCGACAGCATGCAAGCGGATTATGGAGGCACGGAAATCCGCCAGCGCTCCACAGCTGCTTTGAGTCCCGCAAGACGGATTGTCCGACAAGGCGTGTTCGTGCTGACGGATGGCGAGGCTTGGGATGTCGAGGGTGTGATCAACGAGGTCAGAGGCGCAGTCCGCGGGAGCACCAGCGCAGGCATACCTGCGTGTCTTTGTACTTGGTATCGGACGGTCGACGTCAACAGCAATGTGTGAAGGGATCGCTCGTGTTGGCAATGGTACCTGCATGATGGTTGGGGAACAAGAGACAAGTTTCACGGGCAAAATTGCTAGACTGCTTAAAGCCGCGCGTACGCCGTTGATTACTGATATCAATGTCGATTGGGGTGTCTCGCCTATTGCAGCTTCTGCAGCAGGGGAAGAGGACGTATTTGTGATGGTCGAGGATGAGAATGAGAATGAGAGCAAGGGGAAGGGGAAGGAAAAGGTAGTCAGCACGCTGAATGTGTTTGATGAGGCTCTGGACCCTTTGCAGATGGATATGCAACCCCCTCCTCCTGCGCCTGAAGTGCTCCTACCCCCTCCCGCCCAAGTCCAGCAGTCGCCTTTCAAGATACGGAGGCTCAGTCCTGGCAATCGCTTGAACGTGTACGCCATTCTGCAAGGTAGGGCACTCGAAACGATCTACATCTTGCAACCGTTCTCAATCGAAGCTTAGGGCAGAACGTACCGCAAAACATCACCCTCAGCGGAACGACAATGGATGGTTCTCGGATCCAGCTCGTAGTTCCTGTGATGCTCAGCAACCTTCCGAATGCTCTCGATACTTCTCCAGCCGTCCATGCGTTGTCAGCTCGCAAGATCATCCAGGACATAGAAGACGGGCAACATGCCATCACAACGAACTTCCCTGACGGTGCTGACTTGGTTGCGCGAACGACGAAAGCATCAGTCGCGCGCCTCGGCAAGACATACTCCATCTCCTCGTCGCAGACCTCGTTCGTCGCGGTCGACGAATCTGGAACGCATCGCGGTGTGCCTACTGCGAGCACCTCTGAGAATCGGGGGAATTCTACTTGCATAGTCCCTCAGTCGAGATCACGATATGCCTTCGACGTGAGTCGCGCTACCTTCGACCCAGTTCTGTCCTAACCGTTCTCGCAGTCGACTGGCAGCGACGATGAGCTCGAACTGGATACGATAGTCTTGGACCAATTTTTGGATCGCCTTCGAGCTGGCTCTGGACCGGCTATGGATCAGACACTGCATCGGCTCTCAGCTGTTGACAACAAATGCAATATGCTCGACGCTAAGATTGCTGCCAGCAGAAGGTCTAGACTTGCCTCTCTCGACCAGAGACATGCGTCCGACGCTTTGAAAAGCGAGGATACCGATCGCATGCTTGCTGGCCGTCCTCTTCCTCCCGAAAGAAGCATGGCCCGCCGCAAACTTGCAAAGATGGTTGGAGACGTCCCACCCACCTCTGGCCCTCCTCCGCCTCCCTCGGCCCCTCCACCAGTGGATCCTCTGGAGGCACTGGCGCGTTTGCAGTCCTTCGACGGCCGTTTTAGTCCGGGCGTCCTCTCTGTAGTAAAGCTCAATGTACCCGTTGGCGAAGCGCGCTCCTCCCTCAATGTAACGCAAGAGGTCTTTGTAACGATTATCGCTATGGCGTTCTTGTGCACCAAGTTGGGACCGGACGTTGACTCCGAGTCGTGGGCAGCCATGCATGAGAAAGCTCGCGCGTTCGTTGAGAACGCGTTGCAGCTTGCTGGAGGGATTTTGGACGTGGACGACCTCCAGGTCCAGGCCATCACATATCTCGCGTAGTCCTCTCTGAGACCTTGAATTTTCGTTTTTGTAAACAACAGGTGTATTCGATTGTACAACGGTATTGAGTCAAATCCAACAAGCCCAAACCTAGACATACCAACTCAATCCATTCCAATTCACTAGTATCCAAGCTCGCCGGTCTCATGGTCGCAACTGCACTTTTCGAGCCGAGAGCGACTCGTCATCAAATTCCTGTTTTCCTTCTTCATCCTGTACAAACAGTTGGTCAATTAGAACCATGCAGCAAGGGAAAGCAGACATACCATCCGCCTCCTTTGTGCCTCCAACTCTGAGTCTGTGGGGTCCATCGTGACAATCGCAGTCCGATGTACCTCTGCGTTCACGTTGGTATGAGGCCACCGTGATGTAGAGAGAAACTCACGAATTCCGTCCATAATAATGTTGTTATTCCCATTGCCGCGGCTCTCAGATGTCTTCGACGTTCCGCTGGTACCAGGAGCGCGTCGAACATTGAAGTTCATGAGGAGTGTGAGTGTGTACAGCGGAGCGAAGAGGAAGATGAAGAACGTGGGGACTGCGAAAAATGAGTGAGCACTAGCCTAAGGGGAAGATGGCGGCCAAACGGACTGTTGCTCTGAGGGTTGTTCAAGAACGTGATCAAGAGTAGGATAGCGGTGATACTGGTGAGGGAGCCGGTTTGTATTGCGCCTATCATGACACGCTTTATGAACCTGTGGTATGAAGAGCTAATGAGAATGGGCGCGCAGACGAAAATATTTGAACAGACGTGTTGGTGTGCGCGAAATTCGACTTCATGCTGTTCAATTTCCAGATGAGGCCAGCAGCGATGAGGATATCTGCATTGCACTGAACATTCGACTGGCAAGAAGCGCGAAGATCGACATACCGCAGACAGAGAGTGTGATGAAGTTGATCATGGCACCTATCCGCGAGTTTTCACGCTACGAAGTTCCCGTTAGGTACGGCGAACCTTCAGAAGTGGGATGAAACCTACGTCAGCGAGACTGAAGCTGCCCCGCACGAGAGGGATGAAGCCCATCAAATAGCCCGCAAACTTAATGACGGAAGAATGAGTAAATTCAGAATGGGAACGAACGAAGGTCACGTACTGCAAGCAATACAAGAGCGTAGAGGAACAGCGTTGCGAATATATTCTTGGAGCTTCAGCCGGGTCAACGATGATCGCAATGAACTAAATAGACAGTGACGCACAGAGAGTAGAATCTGTAGATCAGATAACAGTCCACGATATTGGAAAGGAGTGTGTTCATTATCGAATAGAGTGGCAGCTAAAAAAACGTCGTAAGATGGTTCAAGTTGAAGATTGGAAGGTTACAAACCGGCCAATACTGCAAACAAATAGGTGAGAAGGACTTTCGTAAATAGAAACAAGGACGACATACCACTTTCGCGAGTGCTTCAGTATTTCCTGTGAATGCGTGTGTGATGGTCAGAGGGAGCATGAACAGGATGCAGCGCAGCTTACCCCAATACGTGACTGTGGGCTAGAACAAAATTTCAGCGCCAGGAATAATGGGTCGTGAAACAAAACGAACGAGGTACGTATTGGCGTAGTCACCCGCCAAAGCTGCCACCGTCATGGCGAGACAGAGGATGACAAGGCCCTTGCGGCTCCATGGATCATTCGGAAACGCAGTGAAATATTTGAAGGCTTCAGCTAGCACCAGGCCGAAGAGTATTGAGGCAGCCCATGAGCCCAGAAGGAGAGCGCTGTGGTAAGAAGGCTTCGAGTCGGATATATTCATTGATACATCGAATCGGGACGTACCCAAACACATCGTCTAAACCCATTGCTAGAGGTCAGCTGTGTATCTTGTTGGGTGAAAGCAAAGGGGCGACGCTCGACATTGGCGGTTTTTTTGGGCGCGCTTTTGAACTCAAGTTTCGATCAGGGAATGGGAATGAATGAACAGAAATAATAGAGACAGCCCCTTGCCCCATTGTATGTGAACGAGGAGGATATTTAGGGGAAGGAGGACAACGACGAGGGGGGCAATTGACTGGTTGAACGCAGAAGAAACTGAATGAGACATTTGCTCCACCAGAGGGTCGGAATGAATTACTCTAGTTCGTGTAGATATGAGTCCTTTCCTTGATGGAATTTTACTTCCCCTTTGCGTCAATGCGAATTCTCTTGGCGTCAGGAGCGAGGAACAAGATGTCTAGAGACGCGCTATCCAAGGTTGGGCCATCTCAGAGAGTCGTTCCATGGAGCTTGAAGGGTATAGGTACAGAGAGCTCAACAAATTGAACAGCGGCAGTACTTGTGAGGGCTTTCAGCGTGATTCAGCCGCAATATCTCGTTCTCTGGAGTAGACCAGAATCAAACAGTAAATTGGAAGCCAACATTGTACTTGCAAGTGGAATGGGGGAAGGCAAGATGTGGCGCATCAGATGTTGTCAGCGAGCGTGAGAAAGCGCCATCACTTCTTTACGTAACAACGTAATGAGTTGTTGATCCAGCACAAGGCGGGCGTGATTCCCTGCTATCTCTCCTTCTTAAAGACACCCACCACCCAGCACCTGTTTCTGGAGAGCCCTGGGTCATCAGTACCTCCTGCCCATTGCGTGTAGTAGTTACAGGGAGTCTACCTCTGTGCCGGCGGACGACGCGCGAGGAACAGCTGCTCAACAACGCCGAACGCCTGCCACCCCCACACTCGGGCAGGATCTTCTCGCTGAGGATCACACCGCACCTCAGAAAGGAGATTTGAAAGGCAAGAAACCAGGTTCAACAGTTGTTGGACCCTTTTTCGTGATTATACCATGTCTTCCAATTCCCTATCTGCTCCTGCGTCCCTGCTACCACTCCTCGCGTCCAATGACCCCCCAACCACGCCCCACACCGTTTTTGTGGAAGGAATCCTTCGAGAAAAACAGGTTGAATTGTCGTTGCTGGAAGACGAGATCAACCGCCTCAAGTCCGCATTGAAAGTCGTCCAAAGGAACCACTCCAGCCTCAAGGCTGAAATGAAGGGATACAAAGGCATTCTATCTCCCTTACGTCGCCTTCCTGCAGAAATATTGGGGGAGATTTTTCTCTATTTTGTTCCATCCGTCGACAAGACTTGTCCACGCTACGAGCCTCTCTCCGCGCGGAGTCAATTTGCGAAGGTCTCCCCTCCTTGGCAATTAGGACAGATATGCCGCCGATGGAGGGCAGTTGCTCTCTCCCTCAGTGAATTGTGGGCATTTTTGGATCTGGGACCGTTCTACCGCTACGACGGTTACTCTTCGTCGCAACCTGTCGCCATGGACCTGGACGACGACGATTTCGCTCTCGAGCTTGATGATGCGAGAGGTTTCGGCGACCTGGCGCTGGGTCGTCCTCGGATGCCACGCACCTCTGAACTTGCAGACGCAGAAAATGCGGATGCGGAGGGGTTCCTGATCCAAGCTGCCCTAGAATCTCTCGAAGGTCGTTTCCAGCGATGCGGAAGCCGGCCTTTTTCGCTGCGTCTCGTGAACCGCGGACTGACCCCCAAATTCCTGTTGGACTATATCATTGCGCGGACTGCACTATGCCGGGAATTGGTGCTCCCTAATCCTGCCCATGAGCTTCTGGACTCTATCTTCCATCCCGATGTTTCTTTGCCGAGCCTTCGCAAGATTGTATTAACGACTCAAGGAGGTTACCTCTACATCACAGGCATATTCGTTCATACAGTGGCCGCGAATCTTACCGACCTTACTCTGGTTTCGGTGATGATCGAAACTTCTGCTGCCGATAGTATCCCATGGTCTCGCCTCATGCGGTATTGCGAAGTCTTGTGTCGTTGGGTAGACAGCGAACAAGGACGACTAGCCGCGTATAGGAAACTCACAAGCCTCATCGATTTGCGCATGGACTTGGCCGACCATACATTCTTCCAAGCCGCGACCGTCCCCGTGGTACTCCCCAACCTTCGCTCTGTCTCGTTGCGAATCCATGCCATTTATGGGACGATACAAACGCTTGCCATGCCCATGCTCGAGGAATTCAATATAGAGTTTTCTCATACACGTCATCTTGTAGACCCATACACTGGCAATGCCATACAGCCCGTTCTATGTCTTTTCCCCCGTTGCAGCAGCCATTCACGCTCCAACTTGAGGGTTTTCCGGGCAATGTCAGGATCGATCTCCCCTCCTTTCGATTGCGCTTCAGCCCTCGAGCAGTTCCCCAATCTCGTAGAACTCTCCCTCAACGTTCCCTACATGGTCACAAACACCTTGATCTCCCGCCTCGTCCCACACGACGGCAACCTTCCTCTGGCTCCCAAATTGGAGAGAATTCATTTTCCCAATAGGTCATTGCTGCACAACGACTGTCTTTGGCAAAACGTCGTCGACATGTTGTACGCCCGGTTCCGTCCTACGGTTCATGGCGTCTCTCGCCTCCATACTTTCGAGTTTCCTACCGATTCACGGGGCTACGACGTCGACGTCGTGGCGGGCCTGAAGACGCTGCGGAAACGAAATCACTGGGATATCAGGGTGGGTTCCGATTGTGTATTCCCGGCTTGGGATGAGTGGTGAATGTACTAGTAGAGGGTGCGCGCTTCTGTTCAGTGACAACGTATGGACCTTCATCCGTGAACTGTGTCTCCTTCTTTCGAGAAGACTTGGGTATAAGTAAATGGTGGTGTACTACATAACGATCGCGGCAATTGCCGCGCGGGGTCCACTTTATAGTAAGTACCTTACATTCAAGTGTTACAATGTACCAAAACATTATAACTTGTCGTCTGAGCATTCAGAGAGGTCAGTATTGGGTGAGAACTGAACTTCACATCTTCGAGTCGTGCAGGAACGCGCCAAAGTCGCGTCGAGGCGCGGTTGCAATTACTTCCCAAATAGGCTGCTTATGCAACAACGCAGGACACTCTCTACAGCTCACTGCAGTGACCTGGCGGTGACTGTGGTGACCACAGAACTACATGTCTTTCGGTTCCCTATCTGCTCCTGCGTCCCTGCTACCACTCCTCACGTGTAATGACGCCCCAAACACGCCCCACAGCGTTTTTGTGGAAGGAATCCTTCGAGAAAAACAGGCTGAATTGTCGTTGCTGGAAGACGAGATAAACCGGCTGAAGTCCGCGTTGAAAGTCGTCCAAATGAACCACTCCATACTCAAGGCTGAAATGAAGGGATACAAAGGCATTCTATCTCCCTTACGTCGCCTTCCTGCGGAAATATTGGGGGAGATTTTTCTCTATTTTGTTCCATCCGCCGACAAGACTGCCGACAAGACTTGTCCACCTCCTTGGCAACTGGGACAAATATGCCGCCGATGGAGGGCAGTTGCTCTCTCGCTCAGCAATTTGTGGGCATTTTTGGATCTGGGACCGTTCTACCGCGGCTATCACTCGTCGTTACGACCTGCGGGCGTGGACGTGGACGACGACGATCTCCAGCTTGACGATGCGAGAGGTTTTGGTGACCTCGCGTTGGGTCGCCCTCGGATGCCATGCACCTTTGGACTTGCAGACGCAGCGGATGCGGAGGGATTCCGGATTCAAGCCGCCTTAGAATCTCTCGAAGGCCGTTTCGAGCGATGCGGAAGCCGGCCATTTTCGCTGCGTCTCGTGAACCGCGAATATACCGACAAAATCCTGTTAGACTATATCCTTATCCGGTCTACACTCTGCCGGGAGTTGTTGCTCCACTCCTGCCCCTGAGCTTCTGGGCTCTATCTTCGATCCCGACGTTTCTTTGCCGAGCCTTCGCAAGATTGTATTAATTGCTCATGGCTACCTCGACATCAAACCCATATTCGTTCATACAGCGGCCGCCAATCTTGTTGACCTTACTTTCGTTTCGCTGATGATTGAAACTCCTGCCGCCGATAGTATCCCATGGTCTTGCCTCACGCGGTATTGCGAAGTCTTGTGTCGTTGGGTAGCATCTCAAGACGGCGACTCAGGACGACTGGCTGCGTATAGGAAGCTCACAAACTTGATCGATCTGCGCATGGACTTGCCTGACCATATATTCCTTCAGGCTGCGACGGTCCTTGTGGTACTTCCCAACGTTCGCTCTGTCTCGTTGCGACTGCATGGCCTTTATGGGTCCATACAGGCGCTTGCCATGCCCATGCTCGAGGAATTCAATATAGAGTTTTCTCCTTTTCTTCACACAAGTTATCTTGTCGACCCATATGCTGCCTTCCACCCCGTTTTATGTCTGTTCCCCCGCCGCAGCCATTCACCCTCCCATGTAAGGGTTTTGCGGGCCATGTCAGGATCGTTCTTCCCTCCTTTCGATTGCGCTTCAGCCCTCGAGCAGTTCCCCAATCTCGTAGAACTCTCCCTCAACATTCCTTACGTGGTCTCCAACAACTTGATTTCCCGGCTGGTCCCCCACGACGGCAACCTTCCACTGGCTCCCAAATTGGAGAGAATTCATTTCCTCAATAGATCGTTGCTGCACAACGACTGTCTTTGGCAAAACTTCGTCGACCTGTTGTACGCCCGGTTCCGTCCTACGGTTCATGGCGTCTCTCGCCTCCAAACTTTCGAGTTTCCTACCGATTCACGGGCCAACGACGTCGATGTCGTCGCGGGGCTGAAGACGCTGCGGAAACGATACCACTGGGACATCAGGGTGGGTTCCGATTGCGTATTCCCGGCTTGGGATGAGTGGCCAATGTACTAACAGAGGACGTGCGCATTCGGTTGGTGACAAATCACATGCATGGACCTCTGTTCGTGAGCTCAATGTGTCCATTCTGAGAATACTTGGGTATAAACGACGTGTATGATAGCAAAACGAGCGTGGCAATTGCCGCGCGGGGAGAGGTTACGACTAGCTCTTATTCATTTACAATCAACTGTTATAAAGTACCAAAAACTTCATGAACTTTCCAATTGGAAATCTTCCACGATTCTGATTATTTTTATCGGAATGGGGCTTTTTCAAGCCTTTCAAAGTGACGCAAGGTGAAAGGGTAAGATTCAAGAAGATCCAAATTCCCGAATATGGAAACGCCGATGCCAAGGCTTTATTCACCTTGCTTCCGGCCACATACCCGCTTACTCTCATGAAGGTCCTCTACGCCTCTGCTTTGTTCTTGCCTCTTGTATTGGCTACAGACTACACGGTGGGCGTTGGCAAAGACGAAAACACCGGGTTAGGGGACTCCAAACGACTGGCACAACCGCGCTGGCTCATTTCGTTTTCAGAAAGAAAGGGCTGGGCTTCGACCCATCTTCAATCCATCCTATTGCGGGAGACGTCATTGTGTGGGAGTTCAGGAGCGGAAGTCATAGCGCCGTTCGTGAGTTGCTTCAGAGAAGTTGTTCCAAAAACAGGTTGCTTGAGTACTTATTTTTGTAGAGTCGACTTTCGACAACCCTTGCACGCCGAAGGAGGGAGGTTTCAATTCGGGTGTACAAACTGTGAGATGCTAGCTTGGCTCTATCTGCGTGGTGCTCACCCCTACACTCCGACAGGTCGACGACAACCTTGAGGTCGACGCTCCCGGTCTCCCGACTGTACGCCTCCTCGTAAACGACACTGAGCCTCTTTGGTAACAGCTTCAAAAACTCCCCTCTCCATGCAAGCCAAGATTTACTCGTATTTCCCAGGTTCTTCGACCAAGCCGGTGGTCTCTGCAACCAAGGCGCCGTCATCTCCGTCAACCCAAGCGCATCGCAGACAGACGCCGTTTTCAAAGCCAACGCCGCGAAAGCTCCTGCGTCTTCTGGGAACCCTTCTTCGAATTCTGGTGCCCCGCCTCCGTCGTCCGCCGGAAACTCCGCATCCCAAAGTCCCTCAGGCTCTGCGTCTGCTCCCGCCCAGTCTCCAAGCCAGAGTCCCAGCAGTGGTCAACAACTGATTGCGGGATCGACGTACGCAGGCGCTATCTTGGCTGCACTGTGGGCTTTGATTTAAGGGGATGTGATGAGGAGAGGGTGCGGGAGTGGCTTTGGACATTTTCTGGACTTTATGTAGTGTAGTTACGATCATCAATTAATGCACCGTCGTTTGAAGCTCGTTGTTCGAAGCAAGTTCGAAGTCAACGGCGGCGGCTGTAAACAATATCAAAGTGATTCTCTCTCTCTCTTCTTCTCCAGCTTTGATCATCTCGATCCTACAGTGTGCTCCCCTCCTCGAAACTCAATCATACTTTGTCCTCTGCGGTGTTGACTGGGTCTTCGGAATCACTGTCAATGCGCAGTGCCTGCTCTACGAATGCTACGAGACAAGCAACACCCGCTGCCAGTGTATCTTCTAGACGACGAGCTTCTGGCTAGTACTCGACACTCCCATCTTCGAATGCGAAAGCATGTTATCTCCCCCGTACTACATTTCTGCCTGAGGAAATATCGCAGGAAATCTTTCTCTCGCTTGTCGATTGCATCGCATGAACATTGCGAGTACTTTCACTATTCATACCGGCGGCAGTTAATCACGAGGTTGAGAGGGGCACTGGTCATCTCTTCGTCAATCAATGAGTTCACTTGATCAAGTTGGGCGTCGAACGCGAAGCCCGAGATTAAAACAGGTAATCGTCTTTCACCGGTGATTGTGATATGTCTCACAGCGGCGGCTTCTATGTCTGATCTTGGAGCAAGTTATAAAAGGAGGGACACTGGAGGTCATATAGTTTCACTATTCAACAACTATCCCCACACGCACGCACAACTATGTCAAAAGTCGCTGCCTTTGAATTCATCCCGGCAAAATCATCGGACAAACGATCTCCTTGCCCAGCTTTAAACGCTCTGGCTAATCATGGCTATCTGTGGGTCCATTTCCCCTACAGTCTACCTGTTCTCAGTCTCCCCACAGACCGCGAGACGGAACACATATCACATTCTCACAACTCCTGCGCACCATAAAGGCCGTGTATAACCTCAGCTTTCCCCTCGCACTGCTCCTCACCTTGGCCGGCTTCCTGACCTGCGCCAGGTTGTCCATAAGCCGACCCACTGGCATATCCAAAGCAGACTTGTCCACGACCTTCGACACATTCCGTTGGCTACCGGTGTCGTGGACCCTCAGTCTATCAGACCTCTCCGCACGAGGATGGAATAAAATCGCGCACGACGCCTCCCTTGTCCATCCTTCCGGCCTCCCCTCGCATGCCCCTGATTCAGCCTTAGTCTCAGACCTCCTCGCGTCTGCACACCGCGCAGAGCCGCACGGATTAACGCTCGATGCATTGGCGGCCATCCACGCACGCCGCGAGCGCGGTATCGCGCAACCATTGAGCAGCTTCCACGAGCAGATAGCCCAAGGAGAGTCTGCGCTGGCGTGGCTGGTCATGCAGAACCCATCCACGGGAGCAATCGACGAAGATACTTTGAAGCGATGGTTTGGAGAGGAGAGGCTTCCAGAGGGTTGGTGGGAGTCGAGACGACCTGTGACTCCTGTTGGATTGACTCTGGCTCGAAGGACTGCAGGACAAGTCCAACGAATTGCGCATTAGCTTTAATTATTGGATTGATAATTTTCTGTGCACTCCGGTGTGAGAGGTCTTCTATGGCAGTTTGCGGATGAATGTGTTTCTCCTGACCTCGCCGCCGTTCAGACACAAGTCGTTTTGAGAAAATCATTTCACACGTAGAGGTCTCGACTCCATACATGACATTCTTTTACCAACGAATGCGCACATTCACCGTTCTAATACGTTCGCCACTCATTCCAAGCCGGAAATACGCTCTCAGAACCCACTTTGATATTCCAGTGATGTTGTTCACGCAGCGTCTTGAGTCCCGCAACGACATCCACATCATGGCTCCGTTTATCCGTCGGAAACTCGAAAGTATGAAGGCGAGAGACACCATGAACCGTAGGACGGAACCGAGCGTACAACATGTCGACGAGTGTCTGCCAAAGACAGTCCTTGTGCAGCATTGATTTGTTGGGAAAATGTATTCTCTCCAATTTGGGGGCCAGAGGCAGTTTGCCGTCGTGTGGGACGAGGCGGGAAACGAAGGTGTTTGAGATGATGTCGGGAATATCGAGGGAGAGTTCTACGAGATCGGGGAACTGTTCAAGGGCTGAACCGATATCGAACGGAGGGTCAAACGGTCCTGCCATGGCCCGGAGAACCCTTAATTGGGAGCAGGGATGGCTGCAGTAGGGGAACAGACATAGCATGGGCTGGATGGCTCCATATGGGTAGACAGCATGCCTTGTCTGGGAATACTCGATACTGAATTCCTCGAGCATGGGCATGTCAAACGCCTGTATGGTCCTATAAAGCCCACGCAGTCGCAACGAGACAGAGCGAACATTGGGGAGTGCCACGGGGACTGCTGCGGCTTGAAAGAATATATGGTCGAGCAAGTCCATGCGCAGATCAATCAAGTTTGTGAGCTTCCTATATGCAGCTAGTCGGCCTTGGTCGCCGTCTACAAAATTTATCCAACGACACAGGACTTCGCAATACCCCGTGAGGTGAGACCATGGGATACTATCGGCAACAGGAGGTTCAATCGTCAGCGAAACCAAAGTAAGGTGGGTAAGATTCGCGACCGCTGCATGAACGAAAATGGGTCTGGTGTAGACGTAAAAATTTTGAGCCGTTAATACAATCTTGCGAAGGCTCGGCAAAGAGACGTCGGGATCGAAGATACAGTCCACAAGCTCGGGGACAGGATTAGGCAGTACCAACTCCTGGCATAGTGCAGTCCGTGTGGTGATATAGTGTAGCAGGATTTTGTCGGTGAACTCGTGGTCCGAAAGACGCAGCGAAAAAGGCCGGCTTCCGCATCGCTGGAAACGGCCCTCGAGAGATTCCAAGGCGGCTTGAAGTCGGAACCCTTCCGCATCCGCATTTTTTGCCTCTGCAAGATCAGAGGCGCATGATATCTGGGTACGACCCAGCGCCAGGTCGCCAAAGCCTCTCGCATCGTCATACTCGAGCGCGAAATCGTCGTCCAAGTCCATGTCCACAGGTCGCGACGACGAATGAACGTCGTCGTAGCAATGAAACGGTCCCAGATCTAGAAAAGCCCGCAATTCACTGAGGGAGAGAGCAACTGCCCTCCATCGGCGGCATATCTGTCCCAATTCCCAAGGAAGGGGGATCCTCGCCAATGAACCATAATGTGGATGAGTCTTGTTGGCGGATGGAATAAAATAGAGGAATAGTTCGGCGATTATTTCGGGTGGCACACGACGTATGGGGGAGAGAATGCTTTTGTATCCATCTACTTCAGATTTGAGACTGTCGTGATTCATTCGGAGGACTTTTAATGCGGATTCTAAGCAGTTTATATCGTCTTCGAGCTTGGACAGCTCGGTCCGCTTGGCTCGGAGAACTTCTTCTACAATAACACTTTGAGATAGATGTGGGGCATCGTTGGATGTGAGAAGTGGTTCCAAGGACGCAGCGATAGACAGAGAATCAGAAGACATGGTGATTAGGGGAAAGGCTGGGAAAGGGTAGTTTGTGATACTTTCTCACGTTTACTACACTGGTGATGGATGAGCGGTTTGTGCATCGACATAGGTAGATTCTGGCGCAAGCGAGTCAGAAAAGCAGGTAAATGGCCCGCTACGAGTCCACACCAGTAATAAGATCCCGGTAAGTAACAATTGAACTATTTACACACATACACACAGATGAATAGCAAGTAAATATACATTCCAAGTTCCTGATTCTCTTCCAATCTCTAATCCGGTAATTGAATATCAAAGTGCGTCACCTGTGGAAGGTATGCCGCAGCAGCAAGGTCCAAGATATGCACCTCGTCAAAGGGGGTAGTGCCGTTGAAGCCGCCGAAGAGGAAAAGACGGCTGTCGGCGAGGAGGGTGACGTGGTAGCCCCGCGCTGTTGGTGATTTGCCTAATGTACCGCGCGGCTCGAAGGCGAGGGAGACTATGCGTGATCAAACTTGTGAGCGGGGAGCATGCGGAGAGGGGGACAAGCTACTCACCGAGATTGAAGAGAAGTAAGTCTGGTCGGTAGCGTGTGCCGTCGTGTCCGCCTATGATAAATAGGTAAGAGCCGACCTGTGTGGATGTATGCGAAAGGCGTCGGTGCGGCGTATCGACGATCAGTTTCGACCATCGCAAGGTATCTGGCAACACAGTTAGCATGAAAAATAAATCGGCAGAAGGAGCCCATACCAAGATTTAGACACCAGATATCATTGAAGCAATCCTTCCCGTCGCTGCCACCTACCACAATCATCACATTCCCAATGAGATTCGCGGTGTGGTAACCCCGATGCCCGGGCTTGCGGCCGCTCGTTTGAAGCTCCTCCCACCGCATCTTGGACATATTCGACACATCCAACGTCCACACGTCGTTAAGCGCGGTCATGCCATTCCCACCGCCAAACATGTAGATCTTGCCGTGGTAGAGGACGCCCGTGTGGGCGCGCCGCGGCGGGGGTTTCGGGCCGGCAACGCTGGGGCGAGACCATCGACGTGTGACGGTGTCGAGGACGTACACTGAGTCGTAGTAGGTCGAGCCCTGGCCGCCGCCGTAGACAACGATCTTGCGATCCACGAGCGTGGCGGTGTGCGCCCGAGAGGGTGGAGGGGAGTCGCCGATGGTTTCCGGACGGCACCATTGCATTGTTTCTGCGGACTTGGGCTGTCAATAACAAGGCCTGAATAGCGAAAGGAAGCATCAAGCAGGGAAAATGTATCTGCACACATGGAAGCGGCTGAGTGAAAGGATGTTGGTGTCGCTCAATGCCCCCTTCTCCATATCGGAGTGCGTTGCCAAAAACATATCTCACGATGCGGAGTTCTCGAGCCAACATTTGAACAGCGGCTGCCTTTGAATTTGTGCAGTTCCGCAAACAATTATTCGAAAACTGAGGTCGCACAGCGCGCCAGACGCCGCATGCCCCCCATCCAAAAATTGTGCAAGGATTCATGTAACCCCAGACAAATACAGTCCCAAATACAATTCGACAGGACAAAACGTACCGGTATCAAAGCAGAAGATATCCTTAGAACACTCCTTGTCGTCGCAGCCCCCAAATAACCAAGCCGTCGTATCAACCAAAGTCACGGTATGCGCACGCATAGTACGCGTCGGAATGACGCCAAACACCAGAGCTTTAGACCAGTAGAGCATAGTACTCGGAGCAGCCTCCACCTCGTTGTCATGTATCACTTTCGGACTGCTTCGTACTTTGTGCAGCGTCCGAGGGGCCTTCTCTTTCGTGGCCACTACCGCGCCGCCCGGAGCGATTGTCGACGTAGAAGACACAGAAGGAGATCGCCGAATTGAACTACTATCTGAAGTAGAACGCCCCTGGCCGAGCGTACGAATACTGGGTGAGCCTTTGCGCGAACCGTTTGTTGGGCGAAAACCTGAGGGAGATCCCGAGGGGGTCGGCGGGCCTTCTTCTGGCACATCCTCGAGGCTTCGCGTGCTCATATCGGCCTCGCTATCCTGGAATGTCGAGTAGAAGGCGGGGGACAAGAGTGTCGACATTTTCGCAAAAAGGATTTAAAGGTAAGGATGTCACACTGTGACGATGACCATATTGGGTGTAACAACGCCCTCAATCTCCTTTGGGAAATTTTCTTACGACGTTCGAAGTCAATCGAAGCTTCCGTGAAAGCTGGGGAAGTAGTGGAAGAAAGTGCCCGCCGAGGGGATGAGCAAACAAAGAGCACAGTGTTCACAGTAACTGTCTCTCGCACACGACTGTGTCGACTGTCGGGGCGCAACCGGCGACCATTGCTGCATGCCTTGCCATGCCTACCGAACCACGTTTTCGGGTTCCGGTGGGGTAAATGAACGCAGGCCCGGTCTTGCCGCGTAGTCTTCTCGATTTACGGGACCCTCAATTAATTTGTTGTCGTCTCGCACGAAGTTGTCGTGGGGGCGAGAGGGAATCATTGGTGTTTTTTACGGGGACGGAAACCCTTCAGCGAAGGGTAGTAGGTACCAGCCCCTGGAATAACGCATTATCCAGATCGTCGACGACCGTCGACTCGTCGTTAGTTGCGATGTCTGGTAAGTCGACTGGTTACTAGAGCTAAGCATCCGCGGGGTTTTTTTTGGATCGTCTTCCGTGAGCCAACTTGCCAGCCTGTCGAAAATCTTTGACGGTGAGGATGGAAGGAAAATACGCATTGAGAGAAATGAAGAGCAATGATATTTTACAGAAGCTTCGGACGTGTGTTGAGACACGTACTGGCTAAATCCCTTCACTTTTGTCCCAAGTAGACATAGAATCCCAATCCCCCGGAGAATGTGATGGAAGTGGCCTTGAACCCATTCTAGGCCCCCGGTCACTGACATATAGGTCTGTAACATTGAAAACCCGAATTTTGGCCTGATTTACTCTATTTTTCGGCACTGATGGCGCTCTGGCGGCTTCAAAAACCACGATTTTTTTCTGAAAATGCGCGCAAACGCTTAGTTTAGAGGAGCTGCATCGCCCTATCTAGTCAAAACCTCCGTCAGATGGCTGGTTCGCGAAATAGACCTCTCAAATTGGACGTTGTTTTACTCTATAATTGTTACAGACCTATATTTCAGTGACCGGGGGCCTCCCATTCTCCGGTGTTTCAATATACTCGACAAGCTCGCGATACCCATCTTTAGCAGCCTCCACATTGTCTGCAACGACAATCGCGCCCTTCTTGAGGTTAGATTGAATTAATTTGAGGGCAGGAAGCGCAAGAGGCGTCCATACTGGGATAGATATTAAGCAAGCCAGTTCGCAATTATACGGAATAAACCCGACATACTATCAAGAAGTAGAAAATCGATCGACTCCGGTAGATCGGTCTTGAGGGTCTCTCGAAGATCGCCTTCGCGTAGCTCAATCCAGGGCTCAACATCGGGACCGGCACGCGCCCAGTGTGCTCTTGCTCTCGCCGCCTTGTGGGCCTCTAGCTCTGTGGCAATTACCTTCCCCGCGCCGCCCGCAGCGCTGGCGTTCTGACCTACAGCCAAAGCGAGATATATGGTGCTAAGGCCGAAACTCGTGCCTGCTTCGACCACATTGCGAGCACCCATGCTCCGAAGCAAGAGATAGACAAACGCGCATTTGTCCGTGTCGAGTGCGACAAATTTGTCCAGCGAGGAGGCGGGGTTTAGGTATGGCCCTTCTGCAGTGGCTTCCGCGTGAAGCTCAGAGAGGACCTTCAGCACACGGGGACTGGCGACGAGAGAGTTTAGGTGGGGGAGATCTAGAGTGGTCATGCTGAAAATTTCCGGGATGTGTTCGCCTGGTGTAACTATTGTTCAGAGACTCTTTTTAAACTGGTCTCGGTCAAGAATGGGTTGCCGCTTGAAGAACTATGAGCCAGGCCTCCACCTCACCTATTTTGCATAAAATAAAGAACTCGCAGAAGGCGTCCGCCGCCGTCGTACGCAAGAAGTTGACTCGAATTCTTGAATTGCCGCTAGCGGGCCGGACTCCGAGCCCCTATCTCGTTTCACGTCTGTACGCAGGTCTTGCTATTGCCTGCCCTGGCAACTCATAGACTGCTTGCGCAATTGCGTTCATACAGGAAAACAATAGAAATGAACATTCGAGCAGTTTACATACAGATACAAAGTACAGATAAATCAGAAATCCTTCCTACTATTACTTTCGCCGCATCTTGGATTTTGAGTCCTCCGATACACGAACGAGGCCGAGACATCCAACTTTAGTGCTACCTACAAGACCGTTCACGACCTCACCCAGTAGATGTTCAGGTCCAGTGTAGAAATCATTGACGGATTTTGTCGCATTAGCTGGATCATCAATGAGCATGTAATCTATGATCCAAAGACCAGACTGCAATCACCTTGATTCAAGACCCACTCTGTGTCTTCATCCCCAGCCGCCAGATTTGAAATTTCATCTTTGGAAAGCAACGGTGTGCCAGGAGCAAGGAAGTCTACGCCAAGCCGAGTCCCGACGCTCTGTTGCATTTCGGGATCAGTCGGCACGAAGAGGTGGGTGACGAATTCCTGGTATATATGTTCAGAACAACGGTATATTGTAGCCATCAGAGAACACTCGCCATAGCTTTCTGAAGCTCATTCTCCGTCAGCTTGCCTGCATCTGCGGTTCCTTGTATCACAGGACGAATAAGATCGAACGCGCGGTCAAAATTAGTTTCATTGATATCGCTCAAGACCGGGACCTGGTTGAATTTTTCTGATAAGCACGTCTCAGAGTAAGGCAAGAGGGATGCGACCTGTTGATTGCGGATTTGTTTATACGCGCCCAGAACCGTGAGCAAGAATCTGTTGGTGTATTTGAGATTGAAGATTTCAAACCGAAAACAAATGACTGACCGCGTATATGACACAGAGACTTTGTGATCATGAAATAGAGCAGCTTCTTTCTCAGAACAATGCTGACGAATGGACGCCGCAATAGTGGCGGCTGCGGTGAGACCTCCCGCAACAGCGAGATGGACGCCGGACCTGAGAATATGAGGAGGTATTGATGGCAAAAATTGGAAAGTCGCCCACGAGAAGAATGGATCAATCTGTTCAAAACACTGTTAGGTTGGGGAGATATTGAGCTTTTACAACTCACAAATGCGCTTGCATCACCAACAAGTCGGAAGTGATCACCCGAATACGCCGAGGCAGTGTACGAGTAATCGCTAGCAGATTTTACCGTGGCGTTCTGTCCACTAGTGTCGATAACGAGCTCGGCACCTCCCAAAAGTTTCTTCAGTCTTGGAACGAATACAAACTGGTCGAGATAGTGGTCCTGGAGAGTATAGGTACCTCCGGAGCCGGCTTTCGCTGCCGAGCCAGCAGCTTTCTTCGCTGCGCTCGTTTGAATGTCCATGACAATCCCAACCGAAACACTGTTGTTATGCAGAGGTATAAACCAGGCCCAACCGCTTTCGTCTTTAGAAAATCGGTAAGTGCATGTCTTTTACTTACTAACTTCGAGGCCGCGCAGGAAACAAACTCACCGGTGAGCGCTTCGAACCAAGGAGAGTTCTCGCGGTCTGTCCCGGGAGCGTAGACATCGGGACCTTTCCAATACGCCCAGCACGCAATATTCTTCAATGTCTCATTCATATGCCGATTTTTCAGATACTTGGTAGTCATGATCCTGGTTCGGGTATAAGTAAATGTTGTTCGGCCATTCAATGTCGATTACTACTGACCCTGCGCGGCCGGACGCATCGACAAGATAATCAAATTTGATGGAACGAGTTTCAGTTGAATTTGGGGCAGTAAACGTAGCGGAGATTGGTCGGTGGTCAGATCCCTCAGCAAATTGCAGCCCGGTGACTTTGTGTTCTTCGTATACCTTGGCTCCAGACTCTGCTGCATGTCTCAGGAGAATCTCGTCGAGCTCCGACCTGACCTGGTATCTCATCGCGTCTGATATCGACAAAAGAATGTGGATGGATACTACTTACGACGTTCCACGAATGGTTATTTGGCCCTTAGATGAACAACAATCAGCTCATTGACCATAACTAGCGTCGCCTGTATACATACCGAAGAAAGTGTAGCCTTCCCGTTTCCATTGATCTGCAGTGCATTGATGAGAAGGCGGAAGGGCAGATAACAATGATCATACTGAACAAGATAGCCGCACCGGGCTATAATATGATGAGGGTGATGCATGCATTCCGAATAACAAGTACAGACCTTCTTTTGGAAGCCGTGCTCTTCGACCTTGCGTTCAGCGTCGATGAATCGCAGAAAATGACGGAGGGAAGGTAACATGCTTTCCCCTACAGGTCGTGATTCAAAGATGCGAGAGTTGAACCAAACGACTCAACGAACCTATATGATACCTGAAATATGTTGAATGAAGAAAGGTTCAACAAAGAGGTTTCATCAACCTACCGAGGAAATTTAGCGGCTTCAAGTAGCACAACATCGATGCCTTCTCTGGCCAGCGCAGCAGCAGTGTAGCTTCCTCCCGGCCCTCCTCCTATAACGAGAACCTTGGCATGAGAGGGAACCTGTGGTCAAAAAAAAAAGTTGAGCCAAGGGCAAGTAATGAATTGGATATGAGTTGTAGCACATTCGTCTGGATTTCAGTGGCCATGTTTCAACTGATGCAATTCTCCAAGTTTGCGTAGCTTATATATTCACGAACCGTGCGCGATCCCGACCCGGTTGTCCGCTGGTCTAACTTAACGGAGGTGCATTCTGGTTTCGTGAAATCAAGGCAGTTCATTGAGATCGGAGGAGCGCATTAGCTGATGATTGCTGAATGTGTTTGAGCTGAAATTTAGTGCGGGGTTGTAGCACCTGCGAGTTGATTCTACGGCATCAATGAAGTCATTTTCTCCGTAGCGCTAGCCGTTAGTTGCATTCCGGTTTCTTGAAAATTAAGGCAGTTCGTCGAGATCGGAAAAGCGCATAGCTGATAATGGCTGAGTATGCTTGAGCTGAAATTTAGTGTGAAGTTGTAGCACTTACTTGAGAGTCAATTCTACAGCATCAATCAAGTCATTTTCTCCATAATGCTAACCATTAGTTGATAGAAATGTAGAGAGATTAGAGCTTACTTGCAAGGGGTGAAAAGTTCTGCATTTTTCCACCCATCGACGTTCAATGGTGCGCGGGTCACATCTTGTACCTTCCTTCATGATGATGAATAGTGACTCGGCCCGCCTGCCGCTCATCGAAGGCGACAGAGCCTGCCTATTCATAAGATCATTGGAGGCCCAGCTGCAATGCCATGCTTCACTTCTAACAGCTGTAAAGACCAGAAATGCTCGTCACTTGAAATGGAGGGGCTGTATGATAGCATGTATTCGAACGGCTACAAACGTTCGCGGGTGTTATTAGTAGAGACCTGAAAAAGATATTGGGCTGATCTTGCAAACGAATGATGATCTTGTCGTTGACCTTCGGTGCTGCATACATACGCGTCCCGTTACGAAGAGGGAAACACCTGAGCATTGCGGTTGGGGATCCGAAGTCCCCCGGCCAACGGGTCCAAATTCCGGTTTTCTTTGTGATCTGCATGGCATACCCGATGCCGAGGACGATCTGTATCCATTAAAAATGGACAGCGGCGTAACCTAAGCAAGAATGGAGGGGCTTGCTAAGGTGCTTAGTTCATCCGGCTGCAGCAGGCCACGAGATTGAATGAAACCGATTCCAGTTAGCGGCAACATCGTTGAACGGATTCCAATTTGCGGCCCCGAAGACGTTACAACATACCGCATATGCGACGACCATTATGTTGTAATGTCTGTCTAGGAGACTCGACGAGCACCGAAACGGTCCAATGGACGCAAGACAATTCGGAGACCGCTGTGCTCTGGAAGAGGGAGCTAAGGCTCAGCCACAGGTTGATTGATGTTGATTGTTTGAGTCTGGAACCGCAAGGTATAGGACAAGGCAATTTGCGCCAGCCGAAGAAAATCGGTCGCAATCAATTCTTTGATCCGAGACATCCTCCAGTCTGAGTTCAGGGAGGTTATGGCGAATAGACGAATACATACTCAGACGAAGCTAAGGGGAACAAGAGGGGGCAACCTAGCAAGCGCGCGACGAACACGAATAGAAAGTAAGCAAAAAATACATAAGGTCAAGCAGAATCCAATCAAACATTACTATGAGCGGCCCCGATACGGCTCCGTAGCCTGCTCATAATCCGGCGGTAGCGGACCCATATCCTGCTCCCTCCCCTCAACATACATCCGCTGCGCACCAGCCGGTAACGGCATATTCGCAGTCGGCGGCAGCGGCAACGGTGCGCCTTTCCGCCGTGGAGCGTTCCCACCGCCCGCACCCAGACCCGCGACGCCGACAGAGTGTATGGTCGAGGAGCGGCCGACGGAGGTGCTTTCGCTGAGGGAGGGGCGTGAGGCGTGTCCGTACCCATACCCACTGCCGCCCCCTGAAGGGTCGTCGTTGACGGTGTGGAATGTGCGGCGCTGGTTAGGGTCGGAAGCGGCGTATGCCTGCATCGAACGCCGCGAATTCAGTCAGTTACATAGCAAAGAGGATAGATCCACCACGTACAGGGTTCCAACCCACCTGCGACCCCGGCGGCGACTCAATTCCTCCGTACGGATTCGTCAGCGGCGGCGACGCCGGCGGTGCATTACCGTACTGCGTTGGCATATTCGGGATCATGTGCACTTGAGACGCACTCGGCGCGGAATACGCACTTGGTGTCGTTGCGCTCATGTGGGAGGAGGAGTACGGTGCAGCCATCGGCACAGGAGCAACCATTGGTGCTGCGGTTGAGTACTTGTCCTCCATCCCAAGCATCATCGAGTTCTGGTCTTGTTGCTGGCGCCGCTTCCGACGACGACACAGGAAGAAGAATAGGAGAACGAGAATGGCCAGGACGACAACACCGCCGATGGCACCCCCAACTGCGGGGCCAATGCTGCTGTGGAGAGGAATACGCATCAGCGTAAATGCACACCGCGAGAGAGAAATCATATCGTACCTTGACTTTGACGACGAATCGTCAGAGTTCCCTCCACCTCCTCCCCCACCCCCACCGCCGCCACCGGCGCCGCCCGAGGCAGTGGAGTTTGGCGACACCTGCACGAAGTCCACGGCCATAAACTGGCCACTGACCGCCGGCTGCGCGGTCATTTGGAGAGTGTGATGACCACCTCCCAGGCCCGTCGCTTGATACAAAGGCACCTGTGGGGAATACGCGTCTTTCGTCGCGTTGAAGGTACCCCGGTCTATGCCATCGACTTGCACACTGTATCGTGCAATTGTCGGTCCCACGGGGCCAAACACTGAGATGAATCCGCCGGAGAACGACACAGTGACAGATGCTCCGGTTGTTTGCGTGACACTGGGGGGACGAGAGTTATAACGCGGAGGGAAGTAGGAAAAACCACGTACTGTCCATTGTTGCTCGAAAAACCCGTGAGCTGCGCACCCGCAAGGTCAGTGTTCCAGGACGTGGGTGGATCAAAGCTGAGCGCTGCGTCGGTGTCCTCCACGCTCTTGAACTGTCCATTATCAGGCACGTTGGCCGTCCATGTAATCTAAGGCATGTTAGCGTGCGATCACACGAGAGGCCAGAACGCACAAAGTCGATATCCAAGAACGGTTTGTTGTTGTCGAGCAGTTGGTTGGTGATCGTGACAGTGTGCTGGCCTAGCTTGAGCGGGTCGGAAGCGAAAAGAGTGGCAGGAATGGTGTCCTTGGCGGAACCGCCATCGAACGTTGTCTGTGTACCGTCGAGAGTGATAGAATATGGACCATGGTTGGGTCGTTTTGCCCCGAAAACGTAGACTTGAGTGCCGTTGAATGTGAACGTTGCGGAACTTCCTGAGGTTGTGCATAACGTGAAGGTTCCGCCATTAGAATAACTGCAAGAACAGAGTGGTGTCAAAGTGCGGCAGTTGGCATGCGGGGATTGTCAAGACTGACGAGGCAAATAAAGGATCGGAGTTGCTGCCCTCCCTCCATGCGCCGGGGGGAGCGTACTGAATGGCAGGGTTTACATTATCAATGGTGAAATTTTTGGAGGTCATGATGAGCGCGCGCCAGCGCTGTGGTCAAGGCTCCAGCAACCGCCTAGAGAGTGAAGGGAAGAAGAGAAATGAGCTGAGCTCTTGGCTCGGCAAAGGCCCGGCCGTTGCGAATGGACCCCAGGCAATTGATCACGATGATCTCACGTCAGGGCCATTGGCAATTGGCGTGCCATACCACTTTGCGAGCCACGACTACTACGCTAACAGACCAGCGTTTCCTACGCTCCGACTTGCTACCGAGCTGTTTGAGCCATTTTGAGCACATAAGACTCTGGAAAAACATGATATTCAAATTGTTGACATGGGGACATGTTTGAACCTCAGAATACAAAAAACGATTCGGACTGGCGTCATGAAGACATACCAACCCAGATTTACACATCGCCCGGCGTCAAGAGCCTGGATGGTTGATTATTCAGGAAACGTGGACGAGGTGGTGCCACTGGTGGTGGGGAATTTAAAGGAAAAGTTGGATTCAAGTCACGTTATCGTTGAAGTCTGATTTTCCCACCCTCCTACTTTCTGCTCTTTCTCTTGGTCCTCCGTCGACGTTGTAATTCTAGACATGTCTACTCAGGAAACCTTTACGATCCCGGCAATTCCTACTTGCCTGGGCGAAGCCCAGTGTCAAAGCTCTACCGGGGACCGGGAGGGACTGGGTGAAACATGTACAGAGTCTGAATCTTCAAGTTTGCAATCAACTAAGTACCCAGCACTCACTCCGAAGCGGTCGACCATCAACCAATTCTCGTCAACACTGACAAGATCCGGGTAGACATACTCACTCGCGAGTGTGTCATCACAGACTACCTTATATACGATATACCGAAAAGAGTGCTTTGCTTGAAAATTCACAGGAAAGCCCAACGCGACGATGGCAGCGTCACAAGCCCACCACGACGCTGGGGACCGACGTTGCGCCGAACATCTCAATGCCCGCAGGAATCCGGCCCGCCGAAGCTCCAAGCTTGAGCGCTCCAGCACCTACCTACCACCGGGCCGCTCTCAGCTGACCGCACAGCAGTAATTTATATTTCCATGACCGACGTGCATATTCCTAGACCCCAACGCTCACAATGTCTCTTTTTCTACTCGTCGTGCTTCTCACATCTCTGTACGCGGTCCCAGGAACGTCGAGATCCACCCACCGCCCCCAGCCACCCAGGAAACACTGCACGGTCAAACACAACCATGACGGCAGCGACGACTCTGCCAACATTCTGCATGCTTTCACTGCCTGTGCAACCGACTCGGTCATCACTTTCTTGCCGGCAAATTACTCTGCTTACACACCCATTACGCTCGCTGGATTGAGTGTGTTTTGCTTCTTCTTCATACTGCTGGTACTTGATGCTAACGAAACAGACAACGTTGTTATTCATTTGAACGGAAACTTGTTGCTGCCGAACAATATCGAAGAGGTTCAACAGAAAATCAATGTCTCGACGAATCAACCCAGCGTACGTAGTTCTCTTGGCTACTGGCTACCGTTGATGGCTAGATGTTTGCAGACATATGCAACACCTTGGTTCTATTTTCATGGTATTTTCGTTTGTTGTCCACGAAACTGCATCAGTTGACGATGTCGCCTCTCTCCAAGGCAGCAATGTTCAACTCATCGGCTCCGCCGAATTCGAGTGGGGCAGATTCTACGGCTTCGGGAACCATTGGTGGGACCTGGGAATTCGAGTTCGTGCAATCTACTTCACCAAGTAAATCACACTCATCAGCGAATACAGACACTTCGACCACAGTTGGCCACTTTCAACATTACCAATGGCAAGTGCTTTTTGACAAAAAATGGAAAGTTTTACGGCCCAACTGATCTCTTTCGTAATTATACAGGCTTGATGCGAAACCTCAAGGTGAGCTCTGCACTGGAAGTAGAGAAAATTTCTTGATCTAGCGAAGGTCATCAAACCCGTCGCCTGGGGTTGGAATCTCCCTGGAACGGATCTTCGAGTTGAGAACCATTTCGTGGACGCTAAGCCGGATAATGGGACGCGCTGGAACACAGTCGTCAGTCGCTTTGTCGCAACTTCGATGTTACGATGCTGATGATTGCGACTTAGAGCTTTCCCTTCAACACGTGAGTTGCTGTCGTTAGAATGATTCGAACACTATTGAACCACTCTTTTGAAAATCAGCGACGGCATGTATAATCTTGTTAACTCACTTTCATTGTTGAATACTGCTCTAGGCATCAATATCTCGGGACACAACGTCACTGTCGATGGGTACTGAATGCCTGTTTCCTGAGTATACATACCCATCGCTCGCTCACCCTGACTATGCATAGGTACTTCGGCCATAATGGCGACGACTGCATCTCCATCATCAACGGCGCGCAAAACGTCTTCGCAACAAACGGCTTTTGCGGATTCTCATCTCATGGACTCAGTATCGGGTCTCTTGGAAGCAAAGGGTCATTCCAAACTGTACAGGATGTCGTGTTCAAAAATTGGACCATGGACGGAGCGGTCTATGGAGCGAGAGTAGATTTTCTTTTCCATGTCTTGATGCACAGGTGATTGAACATTCGCAGTTCAAAAGCTGGACGGGCGGCGCGGGCTTCGCGGACAACGTCACCTGGGAAGATATCAAACTGGTCAACGTTTCGACGGCTATTTTCCTCACTCAAAAGTCGGTGCTGGTTATCTACTCCGACACCCAGATATCTAACTGAACTCGATACATTGCAGCTACTTCGATCAGGTACAGAGACCACTGTTATTGAGACCGGAAAGGATTTCCAATATTCCCTTTCAGAGTTTAGGCCCGCCGCCGAACGTCACGAGTAACAGCAGCACACATATCTCGAATTTCAAGTATAACAATTTCCGCGGGGGTCTAATCGCAAATTGGAGTACGTTCGTCGAAATTATATCTCATACATTCCGACTCATTTTTTCTCCTTGACAGCGGACGGAAGTGAGCATATTCTTCCAATCCAAATACAACGCTGATCGAATCTGGTTGTTCAGCCTGCATCACTCCCGTATGTTGGAATTTTGTGGAAGGCGGAGATGCGACGCAAAGCATCATATTTGACCTCTACCCAGGGACTGGTTCGTGTCCATTCTTTCTTTCACTCTGTTCGAAGCTCCATTCTCACCAAAAAAATACCTGTATCAGCCCTGAATATTTCAGTGGGAAGGATCAAGGTGCATCCATTTGAGAAGCCGTACACCCAGACGACTGTCATTTGCGACCCTGAGACCCTGGTTCCAGGCGAGCAGGCCACGCTTGGGTTCAACTGTACTCGTGGGGCTTATGTTCGGACTCCGATTGGGAGCAGCGGATGAAGTATGTTCGAACCGGATCGTCTGTTGATGAACACCGGTTGTAATTGCTAACAATTCTCAATCCATTGCCTTGGTTTGTTGCCGTTTTTGTAGTACGGGATTCGAATTCGAGGTTGTCTGGCAGTGAGACTGTTTCCGTATCGCACCTAGGAGGACCGTGCAGCGCCATTGTACGGACTCTAATTGCTTGATCGTACGCCGTTGGGGAGGAAGTCTCAGGAAGAGTTTTAGCCGAAAAGTCAACGCCTCCGACGACGGAGAGAGGCCCGGTTGGATATGTTGAGACAGCGTGCCCAACTGACTCTCGTATGAGGTAGCAGATGAATATTCGATGAATGGTGAGCACGTATTATGAATATATGCATTAAAAAGATTTCAAGTCCGGTCGCGAGGGGCACAATTGCAAGGAACAAACAAGCTTCAGTATGAAGATTAACGGAGAATTCGAATATGTCTCCTCATTGAACAAGCCGCGGAGTAGTGTAACGTCCAGCCTGAGGCATCCACTTGCAAAACAGGAAGCATTCTTACTCAGGCAAAAGTTTGCTCTGCGGAATTTCATCGATATACGATAAAGAACTCTCGGGACTCTCGGCACGGATCTATACCTCGGACATCGATTGAATCATGAATCGGAGGCTGAGTTTCTGCCGTTGTGCAGCAAATCCATCTGAGCCGTCTGTGAGTCCAAGTCCCGTAGTAGATATTAATGAACTCAAGCTCCGAACGAGTTTCGACCATCATGCAATGAGGTAGAGAGCAGGAAACCCATTCATCTCAAGCCATTTGTAGATCCGACTTCTGATTTCACGCTTGATCATGAACGCAATTCCTGAGTGGTGTTCAACTGCCAGAAAATAATGAGCGACTAACCGGGTAGTATCTTCTGGCTTCCTCGCCGCTGTAACTGGCTGTATGTGTTGTGCTTTTTTTTGCTTACCCAGCCGATAATCAACATAATCGCTGTGCATATTTTCGAGTGTCACCACAAAAGAAAATATTTTTGATCGGCATAATGTTGCGATGTTCAGTTGTTGGTTCCATCACAACTCCGATCACCGGATCAACGACCATCGAACTCTCCACCAACCACAGACCTGGCCTGGATTCTCGACCCTACCTTCAACATCCAGCCGAATTGGGCCGGCCGGATGCAAGTCTTGCTCGGATCTTGGCCTCGTGGCTTCTTATCTGCCCGTCTGGATTTCCTTGGAGCTAGCTCTAATCCTCTCTGCAACAAAGATTCGCGCAAAATATCGGCCTGTGAAGAGGAGAGAGAGAGAGAGAAAACAAGAAACACTCTATAGCCTCAGCTTGAAGTTTATGAGGTTGATTCTCTTGTTCTCCGTTTTCAAGTTGCTCTCTAGCCACAGTTGTACATTCAGCGGCTTGGGGAATTCGAAGATCTCAGGCTAGTATAATGGATTGAAGAGGACTGCAAGTGACGTATGTTAATTCGCTTGTATTAGTGCTATTTGACTTTCAATCTTTATCCCCACTCGACATCGAGATCATGTGTTTGCGTCCCTTTTCGCCCGCCATACTCTTTTACCCCGGCGCACAGTAGCCTCAAGTCAGGAAGACCTGCCTAAGGCCCTCCTCTCATCCCTTGCGCGTCCCTGGACATCAACGGGTCTCGTCAGGCCGCCCGCGGATGTAGATTTCCAGAGATACAACTTCGTTGGCCATGTGACAATGACGCATGCTCTCGCTCTATTACTGCCTTTCTGAGACTCTTGCAATTTTTCTGCTCTGGTCGGATTCCAACTCCGCTGTTCCTTTAAAGGCCGGTGCACTTTCGACTAGATCTTATTCGCGTCCGGCAGCTCTTGCTTCTTCTGCATACTTTCGCCTCCATTGTGCCAGTTGCGCAGGCCCTGCCTCGGACAAGATGTGTTTCTACGAAGTGTCGGTCTTCGTTGCATTGTGCTGTGATTCAAGCTCATATTACTCAGGGTTGCAGATCGGTATACAGCCTGCCAAGTGTGTAGTCCATTCCCGGACTCTCATTGGAAATTCAAGACTTTTCTGCTGCTTAGCATCTTGAAATCCTATACGATACAGGCAACATATCTGATTGCGGAAACGAGACGTGCAAGACCTCAGCCGCACATAGACACAGAGCTCCAGAGTGTGGATGTGCTTCGGTGCGTCGAGTCGTGTGCCTCGTTCTCCCACCATTACTCTAATCTAGGAGTGCTTTAGTATCGCACCAATAACGCCCGTATACGCAACATGTATCGCACATATTGCCCGACCTGTCTGGAGAACATGCCTTCAACTTCTTCCCGCTCACGCCGCTGATGACGCTCGCTTGATGCTGCTCCCCGAATTGCGGCACCTGCCTTTTCGCTGTGATTCTTTGCTTTGCTTTCGGAGCGACACTGCTCGACATTCAATATACCTCACCGTCTGTAACCCCCTTTAATCTTGACTAGTACATTATCGACTCTATAATTTTCTTCTGCGAGCGTTGAAGCCGCCTACAAATATAGTACCTATAGTCCTCCACGAATTCTCCGACTAGTCCGAGCACCAGGAACGGAATTGATTCGAATTCAACGAACCAAGGGTGAGAAAAAAGTGGAGCCGACAGGCATCGTCACGCCGTTATGCGCCTACAAATTACATACGTTACTAGAAGCTTGACGAAAACAAGAGCTTGGACCCTGACCCTGCTGTGTTCAATTTTCTTTTTCAGAGAAGATCGCTGATCGTCGATTATCGGAGGCAACCGCAGTACTAGTCGGTCATGCCAAGACCTCAACACCGTGGCGACGACGTGTGGAGTGCTCATGCGGAGCTATGCCAACTATAGAGGCCATAGGTCACATCGATTACATTGTCCTGTTTTGTCTTCTTGTTTTCCCCATGAAACGAAAATATGACAGCACACGACTGCTTATCGTTGGACACAGGCTGAGACTCTCCGAGAAGCCCCTGCCTTTGGAACTTTACCGGACGTTACGATGGCCACATGTCTGCTTGTTTTGTATATTTGACGCCAATCGGAAGCCGTTCCCGGACAACTCAATCAGCGGAAACATACCATCATGATATTGGGAAGAACAATGAATTCAAGGCAAGAGTGCCGGTATCGATGTGCCAGGCGGTTTGAGCGAAGATCCAGTCATTTTAGGTGAATTTGAACATATCTTCGAGCCGTATTACACGCGCGTAAGAGTGTCGATGTAAAGTCGGAACCGTGTCTTCCAGAAGCACACGAAGCCCCGTGCCGCAGTGCTTATCCCATAGGCCACTTGCCGGCGGGACTTCCAAGCGGCCAAACGAAAGTCAACTGAGGCTTCGGACCTTCGTCGCGTCGGAAATTGCACAGAGAAAAGATCCTATTGAATTCGTATCACATTCGATGTTATGGCCGATCGATAAATTTGGCCAGTCAGATTCGTATACATTTATTTCTTGCCTGAGATTTCAATCCACTCCTTCGGTATGCCTTTGTTGGTGAGGTAGTCGAGCACGATCTTTGATTGCTTCCCTTGGACGAGGACTTCCAGGCCAGGTACGCCACCAACACAGGGAGAAACTAGATTCCAAGATCGGCTTCAATATACTAAAATGGATAACTGAAGCTCGTTTCCATACCGGAAGTTGCTCCGGCGCACAACTTGCGCAAGTCCTCGGCAAGTTCATCCGCCGAAATGACCACAAACGGCTCGAAACCTGTGATCAACGTGCATGCTTTCCGTCCCTGACGCATTTTCGTGACAACTTGGATGGGCTTTAGCAGACCCTTTCTTTGGAAGGCTCTCAGTGCTGTTTTTTCTGAGTATACGAAGGGCAACGAAACGTACTTGACAACGGGATCTTTTCCAGGAGCTTTGACCTCATGCCAACATTGCATCTGGTTTAGAACTTTTTTGGTCAGCTCCTCTCTTTTCATGAACTCGATGGCTTCTGAGGGTTCTGTTGCTTTGGCTTTCTTAACGTTCGGAGCGACTACCTCGGAAAGTAGCGGGTCTAGATTGATGTACGCCTGTTCACGAGGATTGACCAACGCCTTTTCGTTGATGTATCCATTGAGCATGTCGCGTACTTCGGGAAGTTCGTACAGAGTCTTTTCGCTATGCTAAAATGAGCCATAGCGCCGAAAATAAATAAAAAGAATTGAACAGACCTTCCTCCGAATGCTTCAAAAAGTTTGACTGACTTCAAATGAGGTTTCCATAGAAGTTTTATATCGACCCAGCGAGCACTTTCCTGCTCTTCTTCTTTCAAGCGCTCTTCGCGTTGTGCTTTCTTAGCTGAGCGAGTATCCAAATCCTCTGATTAACGTCAACAAAAATGGTCGATCTGCAAGATCGAGCGCACGCACTGACGGTGACGTGGGTTTTGTGCGCCTCCACCGAGGGATGACTGGCGTTAACGGCCGTGACTGCCACCTCTGTTTGCTGACTATGCTTGGGAGGGGCTTTGACTGTCAGAAGCGAGCCTTTCTCCGCCGATTTCAGAAATGCAGTTAATGATTTATATGTAGAGTTCTTGACCGAGATTTCTTGCGGGTCCCCGGGCGACTCATTGCCAGTGCCGAGAACAGAGTTCGGAAATGCAGGCCGATAGGGAAGGATGTAAGTCGAGTAGAACGTCGATGCGGATATCGGAAAAGAAGACGCCGAAGCGTCTGAAAGGGCTGTCGAGAGCGCTTGAAGAAGAGATGCGTGGAGAAGAAGAGAATTTTCGTCCGCGGTGTAAGGTCTAGCGGAGGCTTTGTGAGCTACGTTTTCTTGGCTCGCTGCATCAGCGCTCGGGGCCCCAAGCGGTGCGGATTCACTTTCCGCCTTGCCGTTCTCTTCCGGCTGGGGGTCGCCGGCGGACGCTGACGAGAAAGGTAACGGTTCTGGTACATCTGTCTTACGACCCATATCCCACAGATGGTCCTTCCATGTGTGAAGAATATATACGGCCTTTCCTTTTTCTTGTCCGTTCCGAATGTTATCGCTGGCGAGAGCCATGCGGCCGACAGCGAGCGGGAACGACAACGTGGGATTCTCTCCATGGGAATACTGAGAAATAGAAACGAGCTGTCCCTCCTCCAAGGACGAGGGCGGATAATGAATGACTGACAAAATCTGAATCATACAATATCTCCACGCCTGGCAAATTGAAGCTTACCTCCAGGAATCATTAAATCCGCCCCGGAAATCAAAACAGGGATCACAGCTGCCGGGGTTGAAAGAAACGGGAGAAGTGTATGTCGCTTCCACATAGTGTAGACAGTTGGAATAAGATCTTCTGAGCCCTTGCCGACGGTAAACCAAAGTGGGTCGCCCTCCACAGACAAATATACAGTCTTCGAGTCATTCGTCCGATGAGATCCCGAGCAGCGAATCGTTCGAGCAGCGACTTAACTTACCCCAGGCTCATCCAGATGTGTGTTGAATTTGACGGAAAGAAGGCCATCGGGGACAAGTATCTCCCCATCTTCCGGTGACAGGCCAAACGACGAAATAACGCGCTGTTTGAGTTTCCTGCGGTCCGATCCTCGGAGAGGAGCGCTAGTTTTCAATGTACTTAGTGGCTTTTTGAACATTCTGGAGGTAGCTGTGCTCGATTACAGTCGCGCAAGTGCGTGGTTGTTGTGGGGAAAGACAAGTCACTGAAAAGTTCCTAATTAGGAAACTTCCGGATTTCTCGCCTCATTTTTTCTGTAACATATACAGTATTGGACAAGGATGAACGTTCGAGTAAATCGCGCATTATCCGTAACATATAGAGCGCAAATTAAAATTTATTCGTGAAAATTACGCTGCAGATCCAATCGGTCTATTCAAATACCGCGAGAAAAACTCGTCGAGCCATTCAAACAACACCTCCTTGTCCTCCGCAGACAGATTCGCCCAATCTACGTCTTTCTCTGAGGTGCGTGAGGCAACTCGCCTGACGGGCATTGGCGGCGGAGGGGGCGTAGTATCGTCTTCCTCTCGCTCTTGCTGTCGGAATCGCGCAAGAACGGGGGCTCGCGTGGGCGGGGGAGGAGGAGACGCTGCCGGTGATAAAGATGAAGATGGTCGCGTGGAACGAACGATTGGAGGGGGACCAGAGCCAGGACGAGTAGGAAGGGATGGCGGTGGTGACTCGGAGGGCGCCGAGGTGGCACTTGGCGCGGGTGAAGCGGATCCACCTCTTTGCGGCGGGGGAGGGAGAGCCGATTTTTGAAGCGGCTTGGAGTACTTGTTGGCTCGTGGGGGTGGAGGCGGAGGGGGAGCGCGGCCTTTGCTGTGTGGCCTTTGAGCGATCGGTTCTTATGAGGCAAAGTCAAACCCGTTAGACACTAATCGAGCAAAGACCGCTTCAATCGCTGGTCAAACATGGCGAGACAGCAGCCAAGTAGACCGTCAGCCCGCGTTATCGACTCCGTCTCTTCGCATCGTGTCCACCCGCTTTTACTTGACTAAACTGACTCACTTGTATGGATCCCAGTTTGTTTCTTTGAGGGGTGTGCTAGCCGAAGTTGAATGTGATGAACCGATATCACACGAACTGGTTCGAACTCACCTTGAATGCCTGTCTTTTGTATCAACCGCTTTCTTCACGGTAGCATCCTTGGCTTTGGCGGCCTTGTCCCGCAGTTCAGCAACTAGACAGTAGCCAAGTTAGCTAGCATATGCCACGTTCGAGACACTAACAAGTCGGCATAGATAGAGTAGACACTCTACGGTGGAAGCACGAGGCAAGCCAAAGTCGAGTCAGCTGACTCACCCAATAAGGCAATTTTACGACTCCGAAGAAACCCAACTTGTTCTCCACAACCACCTCATCAGTAACGCGTTCTGTTTCACTCCCTCACCGCTTCCTCAGCACCTGAATCATAAGGCTTCATCCCTCACACGCGTAAAAGCCACCAAACTCTCAGGTCCATGGCACGCACGGCGTGGCACATTCTCGTCGCGTGCTCTGTAATCGTCGCTCTCTTTCTTCTCGGATTACACCACAGTCCCTCCCTCACCATCGAAAACTGGACGTTTGCTCGCTCTGTGAGCCGCCTGAATTGGACGTTGGAGGGCAACGAGAAGCGCTACCGAGCCGCAATCAAGGAGAGACAGAGAGAGATAGCGAGAATTGGAGGTCCGAATATGCCTTCGTATGGCGTTTCTCACTTTTGCTCTTTGACACGGTATATCTGCTGAGCAGTTGATAACTTAGGATTCCCAACCCGGATCACGTCGGCCAGGCCAGGTACACCATATGGGACTTTTTCGTTCCTGCCTTTTCTTGTCCGTTTTCTGTAAATCGCGTTGGCGAGTCGTTCCTTTTCAAATGTCGATGGTTCCCTAATAATTTTATAGGCACGCTTGGAGATGGTGGTCAGCACGAAATATTATTCAGCGCGCTAATAGTAACTGACGGTTGATTCGATATCGGCGATAGGAAAGTGGGTTTGTGGATTTGAACGCGTCATATCACAGCCGGGATGTGTTGTCTATTCCATCGGCGTCGACGAGCAATCAAGCTTCGAACAAGCTCTGCTGAGTCAATCCGATCACTGCCAGGTGTACGGTGAGTTGATCGACATACCAACTTGAAATCATTCGATCTGCCTCTCATCATCTGTACAGGCTTTGACCCCTCAGCATCAGAATGGGGCGCAAATCTCCGGGAGGACTCTTCTGTTAACCCCCGCGCGCATTTCTTCCCGTATAAATTCAGCGGAGCCAACAATCACGATGCTTCGCCGAAAGAGTACACCCTCGTGGAGGTGATGAAGGAGCTTGGACATAGTTTTGTTGATATTTTGAAGGTAAGTTTACCGAATTGTGACGCGTATCCAGAGCTAGATTTTTGTCGTCCCAGATCGACATCGAAGGCGGGGAGTTTCAGGCTCTCAGAGATATCATTCAGTCCTTCGACGGGGAACCCCTTCCTTTTGGGCAGATGCAGATTGAGATCCATCTCGCTCATGATCCCAGTACGTAGCTATTGCGGAATGCGGTATCTAAATGCTCGAAACTCATTTTTCCCCAGAGGATCATATGGAAACCATCGCGCTCTTTCAGGAATGGTGGATAATGCTGGAAGACTCTGGACTGAGAGCGTATTGGAAAGAGCTGAATGTAATGTACGCCAATAACTTCCGCAAGGGTCCATATGTCATCGAGGTACGTTGTTGAATTACACGCTCATCGCACAACTGATCTTGTTTTGTAGTGGTCGTTCATGAATATTCGTGGAAAACACGCGCTCACCGACGATGCTTTGCCTGATTATCCCTGAAACTAGAGCGTCCGGGTTTGTGGAAGTCAATTATAAATTCGTGTTCCGTCTTTGAAGGGGCAGTCGCGTGATCGCGTTCACTGGCAATCCCATGGTTGAATTTCTTGAAATTTGTGACTCCACACATTGCAGGTGTCTGCTAGCGCTGGATGATCCTCAAATGATCCTGGACCCGATACAAATTTCTTTGATCTTGCCATTCGAGATGCAACACGGTAGCAACTAATTATAAGTGAATACTGTACAATTACGTTCAAATCGTTAATCACGCGTCACACCCCCCTCTGTCGAAACGAATTTCTGGCCGGTGTCACGGCTCACAAGGGCTGTTGTCGAATACAACTTTCGGTTCGCAAAAACCTGTAAATCGGTGGTTCCTATGAAAAATACCCTAAAGATGGCTCCTGGCAGTTGGTTAGTGCTTCTTTCTTCTTTTCTATCATCATACGCGATGAATTATTCATAAAGCTTGCGCCTAGGAGATTTTTCAACTGAAATCACAATTATTTGGTTCAAAGTTGAAGAAGGATGGAAAATCAAAAAACAATACGTGTACATGCTAGAACTTCATGAGATTTATTTGGGAATTGCGCTCTGACAATTTGGCCGTATCCAGGCTACTGATTTTCCATTTGTCGAATTTTTCGACCCTGCCACGCTCTCCCCAGAACTATGTCGAAATGTCGAATTGGTTCAAGTCTGTCACGCGTCACCCCCCGTGTCGATTTGAACGTAATTGTACAGTAACTTTGAAACTGTGGAAGGCTGGGCCGCCTTGTGATGATCGAGTCGGAAAGCCTTCACCCTTTTCAAAAATCGGGACCCATCCTGCCAGATGTAAAGGACAACGCCGTTGAGTCAAGCGTTGGGGAAGGTTTCCTGTAGCCTCCGAGCAGGGCCGCCCCTCGGCCGGCCGCCAACTCGGATCATTTGGCCTTTGGCCGTGGGCCGTGGCCATGAAATGATTTTACGTTACTCATGATTTAATTTTCGACGTCGATGTTCGTCCAAATCCTGCTCTTTGCCTCGCTCTAGATGGGTGGCGCTGCGCCAGTGAATCCTGCTCTCAAACCGAGACACCGAGTCCGAATCGGAAGTAACTAATCCACCGTTATCCACGTTCTCTTCAAGGACTCACTCGACGACACGGATCCCAGAGTCATCTACTTACTAGTAGCCTGAGTAGGCGCCTGTCTTCACACTGAGTCTTGTCGATCTCAAGATGAACAAGATGGGTTACCGGTGGAACGCAACTCACAATGAATGATGCGGCGATGCTGCCAGCTGCATCGCCGAAACTGTGATATCACGGTGTTGGATACCCAAAATAAGGCACACCAGATAGCGAAGTTCTGTCCATCTCCGGTACTCAACGGTCGGAGTCCCCTTTGCTACCCTCAGATCAACGTAGGTGGAATCATGCACCTCCGAATAGTTTCCACTCGTCTCGTAGTAATTCTACGGCCTCTAGACTCGACAACATTTTCGACAAGAAAAGCTCAGCCCGTCGTCTACAGAATAACAGGCTTTACAATCTGTCGTCAAGGACGGATGTGAATCATAAAATCTCCCGCTTGATTGTTCAATTCCTAATTTTGGCACAGAATCTGGGAGGGGACGAAAGTGCGATATATCATCCTTGGGAAGCCACTCTCCGTCGGCGTCCTCTGTCCTCTGACCAGACTCAGACAGTGCCAGGATGTCTCTTCTTGGCTTCAGCCTATTTTCCTTGCAAGCGAACTCGGTGAATACTCTATCTAGGTGCTGCTCACTCTTCGTTGCATGACTGACGAGACCTTAGTATATTGATGGTATGTATGGACCCTCTCGTAGAGCCAAATGTGATACCTTTCACTAGTTGCCTTTTTGACGCTTGTGGTCGGTCTCCCTTACCACCTGGAAATTCTCAACTGAACTCCCAGCTAGATCTATGATACGGCTATCAACCTCGACATGGAGGTGTGTAAATTCGCACTATTTATTCGCACTACTTTTGTGTCTAATATTTTTATCCAGTATTGTCACATCTGGAAATCAAAATGGAGTTTAGTTAAAGCCTTGTATCTCTGGACGAGATACATGCCGTTCATTGATCTGGCTGCTGTGGTGACAAGTATGTGTAGCCTGATTAACCCGACTCAGCTCACTGCCTACGCTGCAGGACGCATAGATATCGCTATAAATATGGATCCCTCTGCATGCTCCAAGTCGTCTGAATTCATCACAAGTGAGTCCTTAATTGTGTAATGATATCATTCATGCTCAGTGAACACATTTTCAGTCTTTTCGGGCTTCAACATTGGGATCGCTGAGAGTTTGTCAGATATCGTGTCAAATTTCTCGAGCTCACGACTCCACCAGCGATATTGATGATCAGGACATACGCATTATACGGTCGATCCAGAAAACTTCTTATATTCTTCGTTTTTATGTGGCTTGTATGTCCGTGTCACCTCTCATCATTCTGCGGCTGAAAGACGAGCACTAGTCAATCGGGGGTTTTGCTCTATGGGATCTTAGCAAAAATTGGGCGGCGCACTCAGCGTCAGGTAATATATACTCTACATAACTCAAGCGAGAAAAGTCCGACTATCCCTAGCCCCAGCCACGTCCGCCACTTCTTGCGACTTAAAAAGCGACACACACAACACCCTGATGCCCTACGTGATTTTATTTATCGCGGAAACAGGTAGATTATTACTGATTCTCTTTGCCTATCCGATACCAACCGTTAGCATCACTAGTCATCGTATCGTTGACTCTATGGAAAGCCTTCTTCTCTTGTGAGACTCGAGTCTTCTGTACTCGTACCTTACCGAAGCGCACTTAGTCCACCGCTGCATTCACATCTATCGTCCTACTACCCTTATTATCAGCTTCTACCGAGATGGTACGTTCAAGTAAACTACACCGAGGGCCGCAAAATCTGAAAGTATCATACAATGCATATAGGAGTCCTCTTTTACTTGGTTATGCTTGGTGAGGCTTGAAATGTCTGGATCGCGACGTGTCTATATTCACGAACATCAGCAACTTTCATAGTTGTCGTTGTACTTCAAGTAGATGCTCCTGTATCTTCTATGACAACCTACGTCGAAAGCAGTGCTGACTACACAACAGGTAGCATTTCAGTCTCTAGGAGACACGTAGGCGTTTTCAGCCCTCGAGGTTCAAGTTGATTCTGACATACAAGTCGTTCCACAGACCTATGAGAGCCCTACACTCTATGATGGCTTGTCGTCTGGTGATTCACGTTCGTGCTGTTGCACTCGAGGATGAAGAAAACTCGCTACCAATCAACTCTGCCCTTGTATTTGCGAATCCCCCATCGCAACGATAGTTGAGACATGATCATGGATGTAGAAAGCGTTGAGTCGGAGGCCGGGCCACTAGTACTAGACGCAAAGTGGGCATGTTTGAGGTGTAGGATTTTATAGTCTGTTTCTTGTGAGTTGGGTGCTCAACGAAGCGTACAACTACTCTAACAGTATACGCGTCAGCCTGATGCTGCCTGATGGCGGCCGAAAGTCGCGTGATCGCGTTTCGGGAATCTTGAATCTCAGTGCTAGCTTTTCTCAGCTTCTGACTCGATTTTGGAGTAGGAATATCATGAGTTAACGCAATACAACGTTCTATAGAGTCAGACATTAATCGAGGACCGAGCATCTATATTATTCATGCTCTAGATTCGCTTCAAGCGTCCTGACACTGTTCGCTGATTCCATCCTTTCCATTGGCTACCCCTCCTCTGCCACCACGTCCACCTTTACCGCCTATATATCCAAGATCATGAGAAACAGCTCCCACCAGAAATTGAGGAAAATCACCGGGCAAGGAAACTCCCGCAAATTGGACAACAGCGGCTTGCCTATCTCCGCCTTTCCCACCACGTCTTCCTCCAGACCCACCATCGCCACCCCTTCCTCCTGATACTTGGTCGGAGCCAATCATAATCGTATTTCTCCAGGTGTTGATGTCCTCCGCCGTGAAAATGGGGGCATACCCCACTCCGCCAGCTCCCCCGTTCTCGATCCCTGCCCCACCGTCGCCGCCGTGTCCTCCTACAGTGCATAATTCATTCAGAGTGAATTGATCTAGAGCTCAGAGATAATCATACCGGAGATGTTCGTCAGAACACCACCACCAATGAGTTGGTTCACGATGTCAGCTGGGCTATCATATTGACCGCCACTTCTTCCATCTCGACGTTCCGAAGACGGGGCTCAGTTCAGGGGAGCTATAATCTCGCTGCCAAGCGGTAAGACTTACCGAAGAGTTCGGGTAAAGCTTCATGATTGAAAAAGTGGAATTGGCTCTGACTCTAATATCAACATCAGCCCAAGCTGTAAATTCATTCTGGAAATTCAGATTTACTTCGTCTGAGGACTCGTACGCGGATTCTTCATTCCGAGTCGGCTGCTGTGTGTCTGGCGCAAGGTTTGAAAGCATTACGTCGATTTCGCGTAGGTTTCTATTCAGGACAGTTTAGTCGTTGGTAAGGAATTCAGTCAGACGGGATAGTAAGTACAGACCCTTTCAGCTTTGCAAGCTCCCCAGATAAAGATTTCAGTTTGCCGATGACGTCCGAAAGGGATTGCACTTTCGAGGAGGGAATGTGATCCTAGTTCAGTGTCAAAGACGTCAAGATAAGTATGACCACACTTTCGAAAGCTCCGCAAGGCTTACCCCGTCGATAGTCGAAAGCTGCTTGATACTGCATCCTAGCGCTTCTCCAGTCGACTCGGTGTCACTGTAAAACAACTCGAGTTGATGTTGAACTGTATTCAGATCGGTTTGCAAGGTCGAATCGGCAGCCGGAAATTGCTGAATGTTGGGTGAAGTTTCCTCGACGTTGATTTGCACCATGGTAGTGGTCAGAATGATTTGAACTGGGTGTGTGTCCACTTACACTGTTGCTTTTGTAGTTTCATGGCCACTCCCGGCACGACGGCAGAGATCCAAGGCAACCCTGCGACCTTATTCAAGTTATTGTTTTCGAGTTGGCTTCAGTAGCAGCATATCATGATCAGAAGTAGTTCTATTATCTGGAAACAAGACCGCCTTGAGTTTCATCAAGACAATTAAGTAGCAGCAGGCAAGACCCCGACGTTGGTAGAGAAAATTAGAAAATCTACGATGGCAGAAATTCGTTGCAATTACCAAGATCCATTTCTCAGACGTCGGTCCTGGAGTCTGAGAGTTTAGTTCAAATCGTTCAACGAGACAACAGTAATTGGGATGTTCTGCGGAACGTCCGATCAATCCATCCAGTATTGGTAGTATTTTTCACTGTCAATTTTCAGTCGAAGCACCATCAAGTGGTAGTGCCGATGGTACCGCTAAGAACGGGCCAACGCGCGCCAGTCACTCTGAACCGAGAAATGTCGGGAATGGTCACTGGCAGGAAGTGACAGCAACGGAAGTGTGGCCATTAGTTCGGCCGCCGGCATGTCGGACTTTTCCAGATGACGGCCGATGCCCTCCGAGTCTGATCCCCCATGGTCGAAGTCTGTTCCCTCTCACTCTGTACGCATCATTATGGTTCAACTTCGCTGTGAATTGAGTGAGTAACAGTCCAACAAAATCTTGATAGGAATCGGCCACTGTACGCTGCATCAGCTTTGGGCGCTCTTCTGTCGCAATTTGAGACATCTAAAACAGTGGTTCGGGAGACCATGGGAGACCAAGTTGCTAGCGGGAAAGCTCTCAGCCGAAGAAAACGAAGATCTGCTGCGTTGAAATGGGCTCAAAACGATTGCTCGTCACCGTTGGAGCACCGGACATGGCAGATATGGTGGACCCAGGTACCGACGAGCGGAATAATTCTGGCAGTGAGTGATCTGGGAGATTCTGAGTGGAAATATCACGAAGCTCGCACCGCCACTCGCTTGGGCGCCCTTCGGATGGGCGCATCTATCGCTGATACAAAGTGCCGTCCTTCAAAACCCAAGTGCTCTGTTCGGCAGTCGCATCTTGCTTTCTGCCTCTTCCCTCACATTCCTTTCCCTTCCTTTCAAAAATGACCCCTCACCACTCCATTGGACGCAGTGCACACAATCTGCTGCCTGCAGTGAAGCCTGCCGCCGCGGTCAAAATTGTGCCAGAAATTCCTACTTTTACCTTCGTCGCGTGGACCTTTGGACGTGGCTCAGTTGTGAGTGTCACTACTTGCGGGGGAACTCGTAAAGTTGGCTCAATTGGCTTTAGATATGGAGCATCTGGCCTGCAGTCCTGTTGCACACCCTTTTCGCGGTCGGCGTGGTTTTCTTTTGGGAGTATCAAGGGCGCGACATTGATATTCCGAACGTCATGTTGACCGTGCTCGGTTTGTGTTTTCCTCTCAAAGCCGACAAGTGTTGCTAACGAGTTGAATAGGTGTGGTGATCGGTTTCGTTATTTCGTACCGCGCTATGAGCGGGTAAGTCGTGTCAATTCCTTTGCTAGCGCGCTCTTAGTGCTTTCAGTTACGATCGTTACTGGATGGGTCGCGCGGCCTGGTCCGATGTCATGAAAAATTCTCGAACTATCGGGCGTCTTATCTGGTACCACGTCCCTCCGCGCCTCACTCCTAAAACTGCGGAGGAGACCACCAGCGGTCAGGTCATCCGCACTCAGCAGGAGCTGAACAAGGTCATGGCCGAGAAGCGCATGGCTCTCGATCTTGTTCTTGCGTAGGTCTTCTTTTGTCGGTCTCCTATGTTGTTTTGACTCCCCCCAGTTTCGCCGTGGCTGTCAAGCACCATATTCGTGGTGAGCTAGGCATCTACTACGACGATCTGTACCACCTCGTCCGTCCTCTTCATGATGTACGTGCCCAACGCCAAATTCTCGCAAAACCCATCTCAATTTCACCACAGCACACCCACACGGCGAAACAACAACAGCGACACAACGCCGAATCCGCCGCAGCCATTTCTCCGCGCCCCACGGCCCGAGTCACGTCTTCCTCGCACCTCCCCATGGCCACACCACCGCCCCCGCCCACCTCCTCCGGCCCGCCGAAAGGCCCCGCCCTCGTCCCAGCGCACAACGTCTACGGCACCTTCGACCCCTCGCGCACCGGCTCCCGCACCTCCCTCAAACACAACCTCCGCCGCGGCTCTTCCCGGGACTCCACAGATTCCCACCACGAGCCCCTCCTCCCCGGCTCCAACCCCACGGGCGAAGTGCATTCTGATATCCAACAGGACCTCATCCCGTTCGCGGGCGTGTTTTCTTCTATCCGATTGTGGTTCTATAGGCGATTTGGGAAGAAGAATAGTCAGCCGATTATTGTGCGTTTCGTTTCCTTTCTCCTCGTAGTCGGACCTGAATAAATACCTGACCCTTCTTGCAGCCCCAATACAACGGCGGCCCGCCTCCACGCAAATGGGCTGGTCCTATCCACCCCGACCTCAAGCTCCTCAAGGTTAAACGCGAGACCGGCGAGAACCTGCCCGAGGAGATTTTGCGCTGTCTGAGCGAGTGGTGCAGCGTTCTTGAAGACCGCAATACCGTCCCTGGCGGTAATGTCGGCGGCATTATGGGTTGCCTAACTGCGTTTGAGGCGAGTTTGGCCAGTATGTATTCCCAAGTTTGCGTATGCGATTATTCGCTGACTTCAAATTCTAGCTCTGGAGCACATTTTGACTACACCTTTGCCTTTGTATGTCTTTGTTCCTTACTTGTGGTGTACTTCCTCACACGCATTGTAGCGTATTTTCCGTTCACATCAGGTCGGTTCATATTCTTCACCTGCTAATTGTCTAAACAATCTTTCTCCTGATAATCTTCTAGACAGTAAGCTACTCCTTCTTTCCTGTCCTCTGCTGCATATCTGATCGCCTCGCCCCTTAGCACCGTCTGGCTGTACCTCTTCTTGCTTCCCTTCCAGCTCATAAATCAGTTCGGCTGGCACACCGTCCCCGCCGTAAGTTCTGTTCCCCCTTTCCTGTGCTTCCGCCCTCTTTCTTATCACTATCTCCAAGGTCACTATCGGCTCCTTCATCTACCTCGGCTTCGTTGCCGCCGGCGAAGAAATCGAGCAGCCATTCGGTTCGTCCATACCCTCTCACTCACATCTTTCTCTGTGAGCTCATCGTGATCGTTCTTAGGCTACGACGAAAACGACCTCGACCTCGACCTGTTCTGCCAGGACATCATCAAGCAGGACATGGAGAGTCTCAAGTCATCGCCCTGTCTTAACGCGTACCTCGGGCCTGACGAGCCCATCCTCGTCCGTCAGCGATCTATGAACCTCGCGGAGGCGAGTGCGCATGATGAGTTTGAGGACGTTAGCGATGTGGAGGAGTGAAGAAGGTTGCGTTGACGAATTGAGCCCGTATTTATTCATGCATACCCCATGCTGAGAATCACTCAAGTACCTTATTGTATGATCCTTAGCTTTAGTTTGTTGTCTAGCTCTGCGGCTTGTCCCTGTACCACTCTCTCTGAATTTATTGCTTTGCTTGCACTGTACAGTTCTCCGATGCGCGGCCATGGATTCAGTATTCACGCGTTCAGTCAAAGAGCATGCATGCAATCCTGATTGGGATTATGTCGAGTGACTTGGACTAGCTTGGCCCCATCGCCAACCCTGAAGTTGTGCAGTTCTTACCAGCTTATAGATATACGATCTCTAGACACAGCGCAGCTCTTCTGCATCTGTTGTTTACATTCGTGGCTATGTCTCGAAGCTCCCAGTCGTGTCGAGGCCAGAACAGACTGGAATGACCCCGGACGCAACTCGAGTTTTGATGTGGAGCAGAACTAGTCGAGAGATGGCTGGCGCAGACGAAGACAGCGAGCGAGAGCCGAATGAGCCAAGGAACTGCGTGCAGACTTGCGTTTCATGGAGCGTCCCTTGTTTAACAACACTCTTCGTTTCGTAGAGGGCGCGAAAACCGGTATGCAGACAACGTATTTATTGATACAAGAATGTCCTGGAATGCGATTGTGACAGCACAGTTTCTGCGGGGGCTGGGGACATTATCTAGTCCTTTCCAGCTTTGCGGAGCTCGGCATCATGCTGAGCTTGCAGTTGATCCTAGGACAAGTGTTAGGACGCATAGAAAGACAGCGGTAGAGAAAATAGCCATACTAGTTCGGTCTTTTTCCTCTCAATCTGGTTCGATTATTAGTTCGACCATTATACCGAGAACTCAGAGTGACAAACCTCAGCCTTCAGTTTCTCCAGCACCTGTGCTTCCTGGCGGCGAGCATACTCATCTGGGGAACGTAAGAATATAAAAAGATGTTAACCAAGTTCGTCTTACTCTCATGGGCTCTCTCCTTCTCGCTGCAGGTAACAGTAAGTTTCGAATAAAGCTCGGCGAAGTACTAAAAATGTGCCTACCTGAATCCCTTGGATTGAGCGACTGAACCCTCTCTGAGACTGGAGGTAAACCGCTTGGAGGTCGCAGTGAGCTGGGGCAAGCGGCGAACGACAGTAAGACGGGAGAACATGGTGGTAGAAGGAGAAATGTGTCTGAAGCCTGGACTCGCCGCGCTGGCCTGACGCGCTAGTGTGACATCGTGTGACACAGTCACAACCACCAAACTCCCACCTCATCCGAGATGTCGACCATTCTGCGGAGAGCAGCTGGCGCTGTAAGTACCATTATATTCGCGTTTTTTGAAACTTAAACTCACTGAATCTATAGACTCGCTCCGTTTCTTGTGCGCGCGCTTTGTCCTCGTCCGCCGTTGCGCGCAAAGGTCAGTTTTTGTATCAGCGGGACGGATTCGGAGGTGAATTCGCCACACACAGATTTTGTCCAGGATCTGTATCTTAGAGAAATAAAAGCGTACAAACCGGCTCCAGCTGTGCGTATCTGTGCCCTGTCTCAATGGGTCTCGCTGAAGCATCTTTGCAGGCGAAAGACGCACACGTCGGCGTTGTTAAATCGTACACCATGCCCCCGACACCGAAGGCCCCGGCACTCCCCACCGACCTTGCTTCAGAACTGTCTGCATACGACGCTAGTGAGCCAGTTCAGGCGGCTGATGCGACTGCAGCACCTTCAGCCGGTCAGCACGCTACAGTTTCGGACGGCGGCGCAGAGGCTTTCCTAGAGGCGTGCGAGGCGACTGTACACGAGGAGCACCACTAGGATTGAAATATTATTCGAATAGAAACGCCGGCTATAATATCCTTCCAGCGGGTGGACTGACCGTCATCATGGGTTTGTCTAAGTTCCCTTCATGTTACTTCGCGGTAGTGTCAATCTTAAGGCAAAATCCGATCCCTCGTAAGCCAATTTCTATCCATGTATTATTCCGTGCCTCTACAGTTCATATAAAATACATTAATGCTAGTGCTACGACGCGTGAGTAGGGAGAGCCGTTTTGTGTCAGTAAAATGAAAAATGCAAGTGGATGAGATAAGATACGTCGAAAATGCGGCAGAGCAAAGCGGAAAGAAAACATCTAGGAGAAAAAGTATGGGGAGTCCTTGATCTGCTTGACCTCAAAGGACCCTTTTTGCGGTAGTGGTGGAAGGAGCGCGACGAGGTCGACAAACTTGTGCAAGAGCATTTTTTCTTCCTCCTGCTTGACCCGCAGTTTCTCTCGCTTCACCACTAAGCGAGCTTCTTCCTCTTCCTCCTCCTCGAGCTCCAGATCCTCCGCGGGCACCGGCTCGCCCTCGTCCTCAACCGCCTCACCTGCCTCTGCTGCCGCCGCATCCGCCTCTATCTGCGCTTTTGTCCTCCGTATCCGCTTCGGCTTGACAGGAGCCTCGGTTTCTTCCCCGTCCAGCTGTCCCAGAAGACCGTCGAGCGAGTCATACGTCTTCTTAATGTCCATCACGGAAGATTGTACTGGATCCTCCTCGACCTCAAGCAGTTCCTTGAGGCCAGCAAGCTCGTACGCCTGGTCCGGTGTAACCTTGATCCGCGAGCCAGCGGCAGCAAGCGACTTCATCAGCTTCCCTGTGCGGAGGTGGATAAGCGGGACCTTGAAGCCCTCATAACGCTGCTTGAACTACATTTGCAAACAAACATCAGACGCAGTCAGCCTATGGAAAGTAGGTTACGGACCTCAGCGTGGAGCTTCTGGAGGACGTCCGAGCTATGGAGGGCGATGAAGGTGTCACGGATGATCTCGGACATGTGGTCGATGCTGCAGGCATGCGTCCAGTAGGAGTCATGCACTGACGCAAACGTTAAGCCTTGAACCTAGATGAATGGTCGTTCAATAAAGGCACGAAACAGCAGAGGAGAAGGCACGAACCCGACACTCAATCGCAGTCAGCATCATGTGTGTCGCATCCAAGCTGTGAATGAAGTTGGGAGGAAACGCTGAGGCCTGCTTCATCGTGTTGACTACACTCCATGTCAGTAAGATATAAAAGCAGAAGAAAAAGAGACACCGACCTTCCGCAGGGGAACCAGGGTCGGTAATATACACGGTCTGCATGGCAGTGAAGATTTGCTTGCGCGCAGTCTTGCGATAGGGCTGGCAAATCGGCAGCCCAAGAGGGGTCGTCCACACAACAGAGGTCATCTGCTCCTTCTTCAAGTGACCGTCAGGCAGGACAAACTTCTTGGGCCGCTGCCCTTGCCTCCCCTTCTTCATCCTCCTCTGCTTGTGCTGCGACTGCGCCTCCTCAATACGCTCCAACGGTATTGACTTTGAAATCAGCCGCGCACAAAGATTGAGCCACGTCTGGATTTCGGTTGCGCCTGTGAATAGATCTCCAATTGCCGAAAGCACCTGAGAGAGCGAGATTAGCAATCAAGTCAGGGGATACGGACGAAAACACATACCCGCTTTGCCAAGTAGTTGGCAGCGAGCCAACATTCCTCCTCCGGCAGATCCTTCCGGTCCTTAAGCTGCTTTTCGATCTGGTCGCGAGCGCCGACGAACGTCACACCGTACACAGTCGTCATGACGGTCTGCTTAACCACCTTACGAGTGACTTTACCCTGGAGCATGATCGCATACCGGTCGCCCTTCGCAGCGTCCTCTTCGAGGATCTTCTCCACCATGCCACCGACGAATGAGTATACATCCGACGGGCGCTCGCCAGCACTGAGGTTCACCTGCTGCGCGCCCTGGTGATCGCCACCTAACGCGGCATAGTGCTGCAGTCCGTTGCAAGTCCCGTCCTGGTGGATTGGCAGTGCACATTCGTACGTCTCCGGGTGGCCGCTCTCAATCGCCGAATAAACCTCCATGCAAGTCGCGAGGCATTGCCACGGATCGTCAGCACCCCGCCACCAGCCCCGCCCATCGAGTGGGTGCAAGACGGAATCGTAGATGTCATCCATATGCGACTCGGTGAACGCTGCCCGCTCATCAAAGTTGGCCTTGTCAAATCCGTACAGATTGGAAAGGTGAATCTTGAGCCAGCGGAACCCACGCGCGCCGAGAGGCTTCGTATCTGCGAACATGAGCAGCCCCCGTGAAAGGTCGTCGCCGATGTGATTCAGATGCGGGGGGAGGGGATACGCGCGGCCCCGGAAATCGACATTGTGAGGAAGGTAGAACACGTCATCCAGGAAAGAGCGAGAAATTTCGATCTTATAATTGACGCTGCAACGGTCGCTGTGGTTCGCTGCCTTCGCCTGGTTGTGTGCGCGCATGCGGGTGAGGTAGACGTTGCGCGCAAAGAGGTCCGTCTCGTGTTCAGGGGGCGCTTCGGGCTCGGGCTCGTCGTATACCTCTGGTGGCATCTTGCCAAGTCGCTTTCCGGAATTCCACACCTCCAGCACGATGTCGAAGATGCGCTTGTTGATCCGCCAAGGAGTGCTGCCCAGTACGTCCAGGCCAGCATACACAAGCTCTACGTGACCTTGCTCCGACGCATGTTTGAGGTAAGAACGTTGTTCGATGGAGTCTTTAAACCGCATGACACTGGCTGTCGCAGGCATTAATTGAGTCCTCTCAAAAATCAGAAACACTTACATTTGGAATACAGATAACCACCCTCGTTGTAATCAACCCATGGTTTGGGTTTAACCAGCATGGGAAGATGACGGGGATGAATCGGTACTGGGTCCTTAGAAAGTCGTTGGGAAACCATTGGGTTCAGACGGATGACACCGAGCTTTTGACCTCTATGATATTCGTAGCTTTGGTAGAAAGCCGGCTGTTCTTCGGAGCTGCGTAGGAAAGTTTATTGAAGATCATGAAACTGAGATATAGAGGAGACTGACACAATTGAGCCATCGAGAGGGCTTTTGGCTGTTCGCGTCACCTCCGCGACATCCATCAGGCACTCGACCAGGACGGCGCCGACTTGACTACGCAAGGATTGGGTCCAAGGCGCTGTCCAGCCCTCATTGTCCAACATGAAACGGGCCGCAGCCACACGTCGCTCTCGAAGGTTCCGGTAGCCCATGTTGGAGAAATAGTCCCGCGGAGGCTGCGACAGGTTGGGAATGTCGATGTTATTGGATTTGCACATTTGACCCTTGTATTCCGTCTCGACAGCTTTGCCGATGGTGATGAGGGCTCTCGCCGTCTTCATGCCCTCGGAAACCCCACCCGTCCCCTGAAGCCGCATGATTTCTACAATGGTAAGAAGACTAAGCTTTTCCGGTTTGACGAGCATGAGGTACGGCGCGAGAACGGGGTGTTTGATGTTCCCAGCGCCTCGTAGGTGAAGTTCGTTGGCGGCAATCGCCTTGATTTCGACTTCGAGACGTGTCTGTCAGAATTTTAGCCGTGAAGACTCTACAACAAATTGCTAGAGATGCACCTGCAATTTTAGATGCCATTGCCACATCCACCGCTGCAGGTCGGGGCGCAGAAGTGAATTGTCGTCCAGCCCAAGTTCAGCGAAAACCTGATGTTGTTTCGCAAGACGCTCCTTCGCGGCTTCGTACACGCTGTCCTCTAACAACTTTTGGCGCGCATTTACATCGGTAGGGAGTACGCGACGTGCGAGGGCAACACGCGTAAGATGTTTGCGCAACGTGAGAAGGTTAAAGGGGATTTCGCCATTTTTCGTGACGGGGATGACCTGCGGTACAGCGTCTTCCTCCGGTTCTTGGGCACCCAAGCTCTGGGCCTCCCCAAGCTCAGAGACAACTAGCGGCAGATTCAAGTCGATGGCGGACTTGGAAAGCCGCGTGATTATCTCGGAAGCCTCTTCGTCGTCCGTGAACACACGATCCGCTACCATGGTCGAGATAGAAATATCTGACCGCACTGCTTCGCTAAGAAGACTGGTGAACGACCTATTATTCGGTATGTGCTCTGGAAAGCGATGCATCGCAAGGAATATAGTGGCGAAGGTCTTGGCCGTGGGCTGAATTGTGGAGTCTACGAGTTCCCAGAACGATTCCATCCAATAGTCCGCCTCAGTTTGCCCAGCCGTCTTCAAGTACGCCTCGAGCATTGCGTTGACGACTTGGTGGTCGAGCGCAGCGCTGTTTTGAGTCCGTAACCGGTCGAATATGCCCTTGGCCCGCGGCACGTCGTAGAGATTGAACAGACAAGTATTCATGACTGCCAGCAAGTCCTGGGTAGCAGAGTCGCTGAAGAATAGGTCGTTTACTTCCGACCTATACTCGCTTGGTAGTGGTGGGGGAATGATTGTATACGACGCGGGCCGTTGCAGGAAAGATTGGAGTTCATCGCGACGCACAGCGACAGCCGCAGTTGCATACGGCTTAGACGACGCCCTCGTCGGACCTACGGGTCGTCCACCACGTCCAGGGAGCGCGCGTCTGCACGCCCGCGCGAAGAGCATGTAAGAGGGAAAAAATTGAGATTGGCTCCGTCACGCTCACACTTGTGACGCACCTTTTCTGGCAGTCACCCTCTCGATCTCAACCACACTGCACACGAGCGAACCGCATCGAGGAGCAGCGGCGACTTGGACGAGTCGAACTAAAATTTGGATCATGGAAATGGCGTACGTTATGGAGATACAGCATGCAGCGGAAAGCACGCCATCATCGCATTTTTTAAGGCAGCAGCAGCCCGGCAGTTGGCAAGTGCAATTTGCTGCCACTTTCCCAGTGGTAGTCGGTAGTTCATCGCATTTTGAATGCGCGAGAATTATAAGTGGCTTGAGAACCAACAGGGCGCTGATTTTTTTCTGGTCCTAGCAAGTCCAGTGCATCCCCGTCATTTTTGCTGCAGCGCCAAATCATTGACAGAACATCGATATCGTTCGGTGCTTCACGGCTTGCGCAGGTTTTCGCTGTCAGCTCAGTTGCTGCTTTGATTATCATGCTACCTTCCCGACAGCGTTCAGGATCAAAAGGAGTAGTATGCACTAATATTCTTGCCCAGGCCCGAAAATCCCAACATTAATGGCCACCGACATTGCGTCCTCGCAATCCCGCGACGACGCATCCTGGTCTTTCGACTATATTCGAGATTCTGCTCCTTTTCATGAACCAATATATCACCCATCTATCGGCCCAACAGCGGACCTGTGCATCTATCTTCGCTGTCGTGCTTCTCGGAGTCTTGAGATACTTATATAGGTCTTACGGTCGAGGTCTTGCCCACCACCCTTCTCCCCTCTGGTAGTGATGGAGTCGTCAACCACAGTCCTCTCAGACATCTACACAGTCTTTGTGGGTCCTCGAAAACCACTCTCTCTTCGAGCTCAGACTGAAAATGACTTCCTATAGTACGCCAAAGGCGAGTTGCAGAACATTCACTGTCCTTACATCTTTGTAAATGGTATCGCCTACAGCTGGCTTTTTCGCTCTCTTGGTGTGTATGCGCGAGGTCTGAAATTAATCAATGATCGACCCATTTGATATGAAGCTCTATGATTCGCTGCTCCAGATAGAGGGAGAAGTACGCCTACCCAAGCCCTCGTTTGCAACAACTGATAATGCGTGTAGTATCTCTATATCTGGACCTCACGCTGGACGTTGATCAAATGTCTTTACCTGTGGACTCGGTATGCTGCTATCCTCAACGGTTTGATATCCCTGGCGAATTCGACGGTGAGTAAATTCTACGTGAGATTCGGATGCTAAAAATGACGCTCTATCATAGACCTGCAACAAAATTGCAACATTCCTCACAGGTTACGCTCTATCACCCATCCTTCTATCTGAACTGACCTGAATGCAAGTTTTCGGCGGACTGACAATTAGTGTCACCACAAGTCACTTCATTTCTTTCTCCGTATAGTTCCCCTTAACACCGAACTATTAGTGATTCTCATGGTCAGAACCTACACTCTCTACGAGCGATCAAAGAAACTGCTCCTGTTCTTCTTCGCCTTGTGGTTTGTACGTCGTTGTTTCATTGCAGAACCCAACATTCAAGTCAACCACCAAGGGCGTAGGCGGATTCATGTTTTGGGCTGTCACGAAGTGGATTGGTGTAGGCAATTCTTCGATAGGTGTGTGCTCACAAAATTACCCTATAGTTTTCGTCTCACTCATTCCGAAAGCTGCAAATTCTAACTTCGAATGTTGGACGACTCAGGACGGGTTACATAGTATCGGATTCTTGTGTTATCTATCGCTTTTGATTGGAGAATCTGGTAAGAAACAAATCATATGCTCAGTGACAACGAGTTGACATGAAATCGACCTAGTGATTGTTCTGCTAACCTTGGGAATTGTGATTCGGAGATGTGAGTTTCGGTCAAATCTACACTTTTTTGACCTGCATTGAATCGAAATTCAGTTTCTCGAGATATGAATGGGCTCCTGCAAAGCCTATACCGTGATGGTATAGTACTGATCTGCCCATATTTCCTTCGTGAATCTCATGCTCTGTCAGGTGTCTGGTTCTATATTGCGATCCTGCGTTAGTGTCTCGTTACCAGCAAGTTTCCCGTGTCCTAAATTGCAACAGCATTCACAGTTGCAACTGTCGCCATCACTCTAAGTTCACGAGTGCGTATCGAACTATGGTTTCTGGTTGAATTGATGTCGATATTTTCCTTCCTCTAGCCCGGGCTCAGTAAGCTTTTGGACAGGTCAGTAAACAAACTGCTCTAAGTACTCTGCCGCTCAATCTGTTCGTGCCTTTTAGCCCGCTACTTACGATGCATGCACTGCTCGTCTGTCGGATGATAATTCACGCCCGCGAGATTGCGGCGGAAGAGGACCGTCGCGCATCTGCTGTTAACAGGATATTCCGGGAACGAAAGATGATATCCAATGTTGTCGTAGATATAAGCCCGGACAATCAAGTATAACATTCATGTTTCAAACCGGTGCATTTGACGACGTTCGAAAACTAAAATTGAACTCGAACCCGGGGAACGATTACGTAGATTGATCTGAGTCACAACGATCTGACCTTTCTTCCTCATCCATCATGTCTGCTGGTCCAACATCCAGCTCGAGTACGTCAACGTCTCACTCACTCGTCGTCTGACTCTGAGAAGTCCAAAACATTCAATCACCTGATCAGAGCAGCCCAAGGAACGCGTTAATTCTAAGCAAACTTCTAGTCAATTTTCCAGTCGCAAGAAATCTTGTCAGAAGTGCGCTGAAGCGAAAGCTCGCTGCGACCTTCAGCGACCGATTTGCTCTCGATGTCAAGGGAGAAACCTATCATGTCAGTGGTTCACCACTGACCCGCCCGACGCCCCTTCAAGTATCTACGCATCAATAGAAGAAGCATGTCGGCCTCTCCCCGAACTGGGTACAGAGGAACTCGGTTTCTCTGCTTCTTCCGTTTCGACCTCTCCTGCAACTGTAGAAAGCGTGCGGATCGGCTCTCGCTGGTTGGATGCGCTGATTCCTCCTCCCGGGAGGCTCGAGAAGAATTTCAATCCTTCCACAATCCAGTTTATATCGCGTGTTCTCAAATCTTATCCCAAAATCTTGATCAAAGACAATGATATTCTGCCGCCTATTGCGCATGCGCTACAGTCCCCGGCTGGGCCATCCCAGCTACCGCTGTCTAATTGCCGCACTCTACTACGCATGTGGGAAAACAAAGCGCCGGGAAGCGAACTGCTCGCTCGAGAAACCGTATGGAGGGAAATGAACAGATTGTTTGAAGAGGTTGATTGGTTCTCGCATTCTCACTTGACGCACTGACGTGTTCGCTCAGCACCCTACCTACGACCACGTCTCTTTACTCGGCGCTTGTCAGGCATATCTGCTGTATTCCGTCCACCTTTTCTTGTGTGGAGACGCAGACACTCGCAGTATGGTCGATACATCGACCATGATCAACCTACAGGAGCTTTCATCTGCATTGTCTCGAACAGGCCTTTATATCTCAGACGCACAACACCGCTCTATAGTTCCTGAATGGGAATCCTGGATTATCGCTGAAGCCAAGAGACGAACTCTGTGTGCAATGTATACCTTCGATCATGTTTTCAACTACTCACATGGCCAGCCTTCGTACGTTGGAACGGAGCTGGGCCAGCTTTCTCTTCCGGCGAGTAAAGAGTTATGGACGGCCACTACGAAACATGATTGGGAGTTGAAATACGAGCAGCACATCATGGATTGGCCCACGGAAGGTCCGCAGCTGGAGGATTTGTGGCCACATGGCACGGAAGACGTCAAGAAAGGGAGAAAGGAACGTGCTGATAAATGGGTGGAATCCGCAGATGAATTTGGGATGTTCATGTTTGCAATATCGAACATGACGTTCGGTGGATCCTAGTGCTCCTTAGTTGTAAAATTACCAGTATATGTCTGCGGTATGTTGAATGCAGAGCTCCCCATCTGAAAAAAGTCAGAATCCTGGACTCTTCTTTTTTTTTCAACTTTGACTGAACCCACGGCCCGCCGCACTGCGGTGTGACCACTGGTAGTCACAGCTCTTGCTCTCAACCCTCAACGTGCAACTTCGTCCCGCGATTTCCTGATGCAGTTCCCTACCGATCTACTGTTGAACATTCTAGATTTTCTTTTGGAAGATAGAATATCTCTGTGCCGATGCTGTCTGGTCAATCGCGAGTTCAATTGCGCGGCCTCGAGATTTCTTTATTCTGAGGTGGTCCTCAACATTAGACCCTCAGTCATTGCTTTTTCGCCTTCGAATACGGCCGCGCGTCCGCGTTCAAGATATGAGAGGTTCTGCGACGTGCTACTCGCCTCAGCCATCCTTCCGGCCAACGCTCCACACGTGAAGATTTTACGCGTCAAAGGTACCATTTCGGTGCCCTTTCATGTTAGTACCCTAACTTTCGGAAGGCTATCCGGACTCCTTGTCGGAAACACTCCTTCCCGCAGTGAGGCAGTTCAAAAATCTGCACACAGTACAAATTACACCAGATCAAAGTCGCGATGGTCTATTCGTTCCTATCCTGGACGAGCTAGTCAAGGATCGGCCTTCTCTGGTCAATTTGAATATAAATGCAGCATGCATGGACGAGATCAGCGCACCAATTGTGAACAAACTCGTGGGACTGCGTGCACTTGGGCTCGAAGGGCCTAATAGAACCATTTTGCAACTCTTACCTGACTGGCTTGATCGGTTCGAACACCTCAAGGAACTGCATTTGACCGTAGGTATTGCCACTGAAAAAACTATTTAGCCACTGATCCAACTCAGCGCAATTGTGGATCCATAACTCCCGGGGTCCTTCGGTCGTTAATCCCACTCTTGAAGAACATCACCGCGTTTTCTTGGGGTCTTTCTTATTCAATAACAGACGACGATCTATTCAATTTTCTCGGTCAATTGCCATCTCTCGAGCAAGCAAAACTTCGACATTATCTAGTACGTTGTGGTCCTGTTCAACTTCACATGGCACCGACTTTGTTGTAGCAATATAAACCACCGGGGCCGAGTGAGCCAATGAAGCGACTAGCCTCCCTGACTATATGCCACGATGCTTCCGACGACGAGGAATTTGTCGACAAACTCTGTGATTGGACTCTTCGTGCTATATCCGAATCTCCCATTGAGAGGATTCATTTTTGCTGCGACGAATATCCGATAAATAGCGAAGCACCGCGATGCTTCGACCGGCTGGTAGAACATCTGGCTCAGTTCAATGTTTCGACGCTTCGGGTCCTCGATCTGAACGGATGGCTCATCAGCGATTCATCTATCTCGTTACTGGCTAGCACTTGCTTCGAACTGGAAGAGCTTGTTATGGCGGTAGACCCGGATGGCTTGGTCTGTAGTATGTCGAATTTTCCGCAATAGCGTTCTAAGCCTTCAGTGCAGGCCGCTTTCAAAACCGTTCTACCGACGATGAAGAGTCTCCACACGGCTGCGCTGCATGTATGCATCGACGAACATGTCCTTTTCATCGTGTCCGCAGAGGATACAGCTGAGATCATGCAACTCAATGGAACACTCCGACGGCTTACCGTTAATGAATGGAAAATAGAGGTGAGCCGATTCTCTTTGCTTGTGAAAAATTTCCGGTCTGATGTTCGTCTCAAAAGGGCTCTTGGGTCTCACAAGACGACCAAGTCGTTTTTGTAGTTCGACACTCGTCAGAAAATGCATCAGAAGAGGCGCCTGAGATTCAAGTTCAATCGCGATCGCAACATAAACTCCAGGCACCCGCTATGAATGCTATAGAGGAAGAGGAGGAGGAGGACGATTGAAACCAGTTGGAATCATGCTGAAAGACGGACTTTTCTATAGATTTGTTCGTTTGTAAATTCAGCACATCATTCTATCAATTCTCTGCTGCGTGTAAAAGTTCAATTGCGAGTCGACAAATTCCAGCTGTTGACTTTACTTGCCTCTGGGATACCGACCCACCGAACGCGGTCCACTCCGTCACGCCTAAATTCCACAAGGCAAACTTGCCATCCTTCCAGGTATCCAACTCCTTCCATTTCTTGCAACAATGCACAATGACCAGTCGCGGATCAGTGTTCAACTCTGATGCAGACATCAAATAACCCATTCCGAAGTTGCGCCACGCCAGGTATGGGACAGTGACACTGAGTCGTTCGAGAGACGGAAATGCAACTTGATCCAACAACCAACTACCAATACACTGGTTGACGGTATTGGACTTCACCGTCAAGTCCATGAGGTTATTGAAAGTGATTCCAGCAGGAATGGCAGCGGGCTCTGTACCGCCTGCAATGCGTAGAGTCTGGATCTGGTTGAAAAGCTTTGCCCCATGACGCGAGGCAACCATGCGTGCCCAGGGGATTGTCGAATCCAGTAAGTGCAAGTCAACTAGTGGTGTGTGTTGGAAGACAGTGTTGAAGCAGATGTCTAGAATGGTGTCGGGATAGCAGGCCAATTTTTTAATACCGTGACACGCGTTAATTATTGCGGGGCTGACCGCCGCTGCCTGTCTCGGATGGAGGGCAGGAATATACCAAAGCTGCTTCACTCCCGCGCCGACGCGAGGATGCACGGAAATGCAGGCGAAGAATGAAATGGCGACCAAGGGGTTGTCCAAGATGACGACGTCGGGCACGCAATTGAAACGTACTATGTCGGCAATGGCTCGGGACGAGCGCATCAGCGCTGCATAGGTGCCCGGCTTGGTCGTGGCGATCTTGAGGATAGCTACTAAGATTTCCATGGGGAGCTTTTCAAAAGGAAAGGAACCCATTCGGTCCAGCGACCTTTGCCATCGACCTCGGAGAACGTCAAAAGGTCGCTCAGCCAAGGCGCGGGCGAGACCGTGAAAGTCAATCACTGTGCTTTCGGACATAATCTGAGGGTCCGCGCGGAATTCGACTCGAGAACAAAGTCAGGAAGATCTCTGAACTCACAGCAAAGCAGATTTTGGTGTCGGCTAGCACTTGGTATCGAAGGCGGAAGGATGGGGCGATTCTTCAGCAGTCCAATCCGCCGGCCTCGTTTATTATATTGCTGGAATTCGCCACACTTGCGCCGGCAATTAATTTCCGCGCAGCCTCAATGAAAGGAATCAGGGCATGGAATCCAAATGGCAGACAAGGGAATGCTGAAAGATTGATTTGAGTCTATGATTACAGCCCTACACGCCGCCACATGCATCTGCCAACAGCTTGGATCTTGGATTCGCTGGAGCATTACGAAGTATCGGCGACCTCGACCTGCAATTTCTGTTCCTCATTGGCGAGACGAATTCTACGGGATGGGATTTGTGAATCAGTCTTCAAAATTATAAACGGAGATGACCAACTTGTTTCGTTTAGATAAAACACGGATGGTGTTTGCCCTCTCTGCTTCGGTCAGGGTAGACCAATTGGCGATACGAGACAACGTCTATTACATAGAGACGGTTGAATCTAGGGTCGATGGTGAGCGCCCGTATATCTCACCCCGTCGCTGTTTACGACCAATGGCCCTAGATCGTCCAGTTTCACAGCGGGACCCCCAGGCTGTAGTTTCGGAATACCTCCTCCACAAAGCGCCCCAGACTCCCCAGATTCCGTTAACAGTAGTCGTTCTGATTGAGTCGTAGGCTGTGGATCGAACGAATCAACAACGTTGGGGTTTGGGGCGGATTGGGAAGCCATGTGTCGAAATTTATTAGGGCACTGTTAGCCTTGTGATAAGCCCCAGATGATGCTTTAGCCTTTCAGGTCTCGGACTTTGCTGCAGATGAACGTTACGGTTCAAAAGGAAAAGTTATCGGTGATGGCCGATATCATGCGAACACCCACAGTCCCACGCCGGTCAAAGCTAAAGCGCTTTAGCTGTGCCGTCCGTAGCTAGGACCCGGTTTGTCACTTCCATCCGAGCACGTTCCGAGTCAGGCCGCAATAGCTATTCGTAAGAGCCTATATACTATCAAGAGATACACAGATCGTAATGCTCGTCAAGGGCCGTAAGAAAATAAAGATACATGTACATCTCAGATATTGCCCGTGTCCGTAATCATTACTTGAACATACCCAGTCTTTGTTGCTTCCCGTCAGTCTCCGCATACACCTCAATCGGCTCCTTGGCCGTTGCATTCACATTTGCGTGCTGCAGACTCGTTCGCGGCGCAAACCACCTTCGAGAATGATGTATCAGTATCGCAGGGTCGAAACGAGGGTAAAAGGCAGACGCACCAGAGAGTGGTTACTCCGACAGGGAAGCTAATTGGCAGACAGATAGTCAGACCTGGTCACGTCAGTATGGCAAGATTATCACGAACGTATATTTCGCCTGCACAGTGATCAGCACATTGTTTTAGCTGACACGGACGATATAAGAACTCACCTGCTTGCCCCGGAACTCAATCGTAGCCTCCACAGGCTGAGGGTTCCACCCGCCAACCATGTCGTCCCCTGGAACGCTCAGTCAGATCTGCAACGTGGCCGATGAAAAGAGACCTCACAATTCAAGACCACGATCGAGTACCGCAACCAATCAGCAGAATTGACTCTGTCCGTCACATACGCGCCAACGACAAGGGCCCAATTGAGTTCACCGCCAACCGAGACAGCTATCCGTTTGCCAAAGGGGCCACCAGCATCCTTGGGAATGATAGCCTTCGACAGCGCCGCCATAGCGTAGAACTCCTGGTTGAGACTGTAGCTCCCGTCGCTGTTGATCTGAGCGATCGACCGACAGCCCGAGCCTCCGCAACTAGTGGTGCCAGGCAGCTTGGGAGCACCATTATTGAGAGCAATGTTCCACATCAGAGCAGTGCGGGCATTGTGTGTGATGGCGCCGGTGAAAAGGTTGCTCATGTACCACTACATGGAAGTTTGGCAAGGGTCAGGCACCAGCAGGGAGAGAGGAAGCGTACCTTGATGTCGCTCCACTGTTCTCACAAATTGCTTCAATATTAGACATTGCAGTCGAAGATCAAGAAGAAAGCCACGCACCCAGTCGGAACCGATGGTACCACTGCATTCTAATTCGACAGGTTTATTTCGATTGACCACGCGAGCGACTAAAAAAGAGCTCACCAGTGAAATATATCTGGGCGTCTCAATTAGCAAGCGCCCAAACATTAGAAGACATTCTACTCACATCCTTATTGGGACTATTTGGTATCAGCGATGAGTCGAGTGAAAGAAGGTCAGACAAAAGAGACAAAACGCACAAAGCGTTATGGAAGGTATCCTGCTGTGACACAGTACCCTGATATAGCCGTCAGCGATGGCGGAAACACTCGTGTGAGTTGACACATACCGAATAGCAATGGAACGCGACACCATCGAAAGCATTCGGCGCGGCTTGCATCAGCTGAACCGGGTACGACCCCGCGCTATTCCAGTTGTGCTCGAATCCGATAAGCTTGATCGCCGAAAACCCGTTATTATTCATGAGCGTCCGCAACGCAATCCCAATTTGAGCCTCGACCGCGGCAGTCATGGACGTCGCTGTATCACACACATCGTCGTCAGTCTATCACGGAACAAAGACGCGGACGGAGATGAAAGATGCGCACTGGGATATGACGACTGCGAGTTCTGAGGTTCGTTCTGGATGGAGATCGCGTACAGCGACGTGATACCTTCTGACTTGAATCCTTGAAGGCACTTGAGAAGATAGTTCGCATCTGGAACAAAGCATCAGTTGCGAAGGAGGGTCAGGCAATGCGTGACACGGACAGATAGACCTGTGGAGTCGATTCATGTTAATCGCAAACGACGAACAGAGAAGAAGCTCTATGCTCACACATATTGCGATTGCAGTGAACCGCCGTTCATGGATCCAGACGTTTTCATCCATCCGGGCTGGAAGCGGGAGGTCAGATCGCTAGCATCAAACGCTAGAACTGAGCCGACATACAGGCGACCATGGCAATATGTGCACTGTTTCCAGAATCGTGAGCCAAAGAAACGAGCGGAGGTAGCGTACCTACCCTTCAGAACTTCGTGGGACGATCAGTCTCCCTTCAGGTTACCACGAGCAACGAAAACAATTCAATGCCTACCTGGATTAACGGCTTGGATATCCTTCAGGACCGAGTACAAGTAGGACGGCGCCTTGCCGATATTGAAGCTGTTGAACGAGGTGTCGCCGCTCGCATCATCGAAGCTGTAGACTAGGATAGAGGTTGGTTAACTGCGTATGTCTAACTCGAACGGCTCACGGTTCGCCGAGAAATCCGACGCGCCCAGTGGAACTCGGATGTAACTGCAACCGGAGATGGTAAGCATTCTGCCGACAGAGCGAACGTCATCACGAACCCAATACCAGCTGCATTGGCGCCATCCTTTGGCGAAAACATGTAGGTGAGAAGCTGGTTGTAGTTGGCGGAGTTTTTGGACTGCAGCGCGTCAGTCGTAGTACCCGTCTCGCGAGATGCCCTACTACCTTCATTTGTGATAGAATGAGGGCGGAGGAGTCACCTGGAGTAGAATTAAGGACATTTGACATGGGCGAGTCGAAGGAAACGTACTAAGAGTCCCGCCCACGCCTAACACGCCTTGGAAGACCTGTGTATCGTCGACATCGATGTCTGCGGAGCCAATGCCACTAGGCGAGCCGAAGTTGATTGGCGTGGACGGCGCTAGCGACGTGAAGAGCTTCGAGCGGTCCCAAGTTGTTTGCCACTAACGCGACGTGAACGCTGGTAGTCAGACGACGAATGCGCTTACAATGTCCCATATCTGCTGCGAAGCAATGGGGGTTACCAAGAACGAAAGAGAGAGTAGTAATGCGGGCGCGCGCATCGCGAGATGATGGAAGTCGGAAAGAGAAAGGACAAAAGAAAGGAGGTCCTCAGGTGATAAGGAGTACGCCTTGCAGTGCCCAGGCGGCGAGAGAAGTTCCTCCACAACGCACCAACCGTTACTTTATATTCCTGACGTAGGTTAACGGCGTCATGAGTTGTGATGAATTCGAAGCCATTGGTTCGCACCTGGAGATCTCACAGTAACCACCGCGTCTTCGCCAGCTCCGTACCGCAAGCCCCATCACATCAGAGGGTAACATATATGGTTCAGAACACTGCGAATAGACGGACCGGATATGGAAGAAGACTGTAACAATCACAGGACCCGCGGAACCAGATCATGTGAAGTCCTCTGCAGCATGCTCGTTTGCCCGCGAATAGTGCACCGTATCCGGCCTCAGCTTGCGTCGAAAGGCATTCGGAGACAAGCAGTTATGAAAGGCATCTAACTGGAACAAGAACCGGAATTGAGGGTAGGAAACACGACAGCACCGTGATATACAATCACTGCGCCGTTCCCTCAATTTATTGGGCCGTGAAGTGATTTTATATATGCTAAATTTCTTAGCTCGTTTCCAGCGGCAATAAATGTTGCGTTTCCGTCAAATCACGTGATCGCGGAATTTCCTTATAAGGCGATTCTATCTCGTTTCCTGGCACCAGAAACTCGACATTTATCAGCACAAGAAGTGAGAAAAGAAATGTAGCAGATATAGTATCACTTCCAGTGCCAAGAAATTGAGGGAACGGCGCTGTGAATGTCGGAATTGTCTTGAACGGTCCCATAATTTGGCCATAGCACATTGAGCCGCGAATATACCATGTCTGCTATCGACCCTGGTCAAAGGCTGACGGCTTTCCGGCGGCAGAAACAAACGAGACAAGACCCAAAGTAGGAAACGCGAAAATAACCTTCTAAAGATCGATCTCGATGGTATTTTGCCGCGACTGGCAGACCCGACCGCGCGACTCGGTCCCGGTATCATGCTCCTCCTTGATTGCTGGCTATTGCTGGCAACTATCGTCCGAGTCGTCGCCGTCAACACTATTTCTGCTAACTGCACCATCCGAGGATCATGAGCCCGCTGGTCACACGGGAGCCACTCTCCAAGAGTCTCTACATGACGCGCGCGAAGAACATGGCCGGGTTTGAAGGGCATGAAGTGAAAACGCATGTAGTAGATGAGAGAGACGTCCAGGACAGGACAAGGGTTGACAAGGCTGAAGCCAAGAGCACAAATGGCTTCGGCCGATAAGAGCCAAACACCGAACGCACTTATAAATTGCGGCGGCCGCGAATACATTCTATACCAACGATGAAGGATAAATGGAAGGAAGGTATTATTACAACAAAGATCTAAGTAGCGCCGCTTCTGTGCCTGCCTGCGTGCTTACCCGGGAGAAGGGCCACCGATATTGGGTTTGACTGATCCTCCGAGTGATAGTATACCCAATGACTTTGAGGATGTCCTTCGCAGTGGTCTCGGTACTGGCCAGGACTGTCCATCGTCTTGCAACGTCGGAGTGGCATCTGCGATTTGAGTTGATCGCTTGAGGCCGAGAAGACAGGACCAAGCGACGAGTCAAGACAGGTCAACATGGAAGATGGGCCATCTGAAGTGAGGTCGACGAGAAAAGCGTGCAGACTGCAAGCTGAATAGATCCAAGCCTCTGCGTTGTCGATCTTCACTCCGATCCTTCTTTGATCTTCCAGACAGCGCTGCGAGTCCTCTCTTGGTGCCCTCCTGCTTGCTAGTTGACAGTGTGTTGCATGAACGGTACTAGTGACCTCTCGAGAGTTACAAAGACGCCGAGTGGGAAGCTACAAGCACCGTCATTGTCCGTAGAGCCTTGTTTCCCGTGGATTAGCGGATGGGGCACCGGCTCTGCACACCGCGCTTTGTGTGTCAAAGAGCACAGTGTCCACATCGGAAGCCGGAACTGAACGAACACGGGTCTTCTTCTGGCGTCTTGAATTACAGGTACTTCATGAACCGCTAGCAGTGAGATTGGCGAAAGCACTCCGGCTTGCCTCGACTGATGCGGGCGAACATGTACCGGTCGAAGATGCAGTGCGACGAGTGTCTAGTTACCACTAGCAAGGTAACACAGTGAGGGAACCGAGCTGGGCTACAAAGCGTCCGTTCGCTAAGACCAAATGAGCATGCGTGGGTGAACGCGCCGGAATATAACTCGGCACTTGACAACAGCGCATAGCGGTCGAGCACCGGGCCAGTAAGCTGAGCTGGCAATGGGCGTAATAGCAACGGCGAGAGGCGAAGATACCGGCTCCGGCCGTGCAGAATCGCTGGAGCACCAGATCACTGAAGGTCCAGTCCCAAGTTCGCCTACATATTCGTAGACCATTCGCTTCAGCCCTTGTCAAGAGTACTACAAGTAGGCCAAGCGATAGCGTGAACGTAGAGCGAGGCTTTTTGAGCGGCGGAAAGCAGAGTTGCACTGGAGAGTTTGAGATGGTGATGGTAAGAGATCAAGCCATTTGAAGTCACGATTTGATCAGCAGCACACTGCCACCGGTACCAACGCAAAAGCAGGAGATTTCCGTGGCTCATTCCTCCCCGAGCGTCACTCTTGTCTCAGCAATAAGTAGAAAATTGAAAACAAATTACAACTACAGATCTAATCAAAACAACCCCAACAAGTCCTCCTGCGGCTGCTGCGGCTGCTGCCGCTGGGCAGGCGGCGGCGAGACCGCAGTAGGCGACAACGCAGCACCTCCAAATCCACCACCGAACGCTGCCATCGGATCCACCGGTGCAGCCGTAGGCGCAGCCATACTCGCCGACCCAAATATCGAGACAAGATCGTCAAGCGGATTACTTGACGTGCCCGACATGAGGTTGGCCGCTGCGGTGGTCTGTGCGAGGATGTCCGTCGCTGCGAGTCCAGTGGGTTGTCCGTCCGTAGCTTCGTCGTCGCCGAAGTCGCTTAAGGGAACAAGAATGTCAGCTTCGGATGGGAATGAACCGAAACAAAACTCACAGCAGATTTTCTGCTTGCTGACCCGCAGCGACGGTCTGCAACGCTTTCTTCGCGGAGAACCGGTCGTCCTCAGTGAAGCTGGCGCTGGCACTGGCAGTCTCATTGGGTAGACGAAAAATGCATTGAAAATATGACGTACTGGCTGCCCTTTTGCTGCACCGAGTCCACCCCAACGCGTCCCACCCCAACAAACGTTTCTGACGGTTTGTGATACACGCTCGATAGACTTGATACCTCCCCGAGCAGCTCCTCCAACAGCGCAGGCGCTACTGTCGTTCGTGGAATTGATATCGGCGGACGATACGATAGGACAACGGCCTGTTCAGTTCATATCAGCTACAGAAAATTGGTGGGACGACAAAAACCTCACCTTCGCAGCCCCCGGATCCGTCGACAACAACCGCCAATATATATACGCCCGATCCCGCACATCCGGCGAATCACAATCCTTCGTCGCCTTATCAAGCACAAGCTGCACGATCGCCTGCGACGAATCAGGCTTCTTCAAGAACAGCTTCACCACAGCCGTAAGAGTCTGCAGCTGCACCGCATAGGACTCCTCCACAAAGCTCTCGACGAAGATGTTGAGCAATTCATCAGCGTTGTCGATCTTGTTAGCGTATTCGCCGATGATCCAGATAAGCGAGGCTTTCGCTTCGGGCTCGTCGAGTTCGTCGAGATTGGAGCAGAGGGTTGGGATGACGCCTTCATAGGTAGATGGGTATTTTCTGAAGATGTCCTAGGAACAAGGTCATTACTGATTCCTGGCGAAAGAGCCAGGCAAACCTTCATCACGACCACGGCTTCCTGTACGACGTAGCTGACCCGGGTGCCGATGAGCTCGAGAAGAACATTCACACATCGATCCGCCGCAGCGTCAATTTTCACGGCTGTCTGGCCAATAGCTTTGACGCTCTTCCGGACAAAGTCGACATCGACTTCTGACGCGTACCTGGTTAAAGTTTAGCTATACCGAAGTTCGAGAAACCACGAACTCACTCCTTGAGCTCGCTCAACAGCGCATCGACGTTATTCTCCCCCGCCAGCCGCACCATAATATCCACCTTCTCGATCTTGACATACAACGGGTCGTTGTACTTGCAAAAGAACACTCGCATCTCCGACGACAAAATTTCTGGCCGCTTCTGCAGCAGCAAATTGATGTTCCGTAGGGCGACCCATTGAACTTCTGGCGGTGAGGAGAGAAGTGTCACCAGCGGCGGTGCCATCTTGCGGACTAGCTGTTTCGCTAGCTCTTCTCGCCGTACGCCACGGATGTGGATCATGATAACCTGCACAGAGGTCAAGGTGGGCAAGTCGCAAGGCCAAGAACTCGTACCTTCATCGCCGCAAGCACAACACCACCATTCGCATGCTGGAACTGCGGCACCACCCGCTCGCAAATATGTTCGCTCTCCTTCTCATCTTGAGCGACGTAACGTGCAAGGGCGTTTAGTATGGCTACACGGCCCCACTCCGAGCATTCGTTGAGGGCAATTAGCAGTTTGTTGAGGATGGACGCGGAGATGACGAAGATGCCGGGGTCGGAGGTTGAGCTGGAGGGTTGTGCGGAGGCGGCGATGTGGATGTCTGTTAGAGCTGCAACAGTGTTTGCTACGACCTCAAATTTCAAAAAGTCAGTACAAGTATGAATATGAGCAGAGAGGGGAAGTCAAAATTGTATGTATGGAGGAGTCAATTCTGCAGCCAATTGTAACCACAAAAGCAGCCAAAAATCGGCATCAACTCGGATTGGAGTTGACACAGACGACTCTGTGCAATCTGTGACGAGAACTGAGATCAACTCTATAAGTCAATCTAGCTCCGAGTTTGGGTCCGAGACAGTTCTGCCACGGATTCGTGGATGGATTTAGCTGCTCTTCGGTGGAAACCGCAGTTTCAGGACCCGTTGAAAAAACAACCACTCTCCCGAATTCCGACTTTCCCAAATCAAACAACGCACCATAGGATTACTATCCGCTATCATATCCCGCAACTGACTCAAGAACCCGTTCTCTATCACAAGCTCAGGCTTGAGGTCGTACAATTTGGCAACACATAGTGCGGCGGTCTTGCGAACGTACGGGTTTTCGTCGCGAAGACACTTCTGCAGGGGGTCGCAGAGATAGTCTATGATCTTCTCCGCGCGTAGAACGCCCATGGTGCGGATCGCGAGAGCCCGAACGAGAGGGTTTGGGTCGTCGGCGTCCTTGACGAAGGTGTTGACGGCTAGGATGACGAGCTCGGGTTGTGTTTTGGCGTAGTTCATTAGGTAGAGGTAGACAAGCTGGATTCCGTTGTGGGTATCGTTCATTTCGCAGATTCACAACGAACCTTCTTCTGCTCCAAGTCATCTGTTTGCATATTCTGCGCCAAGACAAAGTCAGACCTCTCAAGCAAACTCGATACATTACTACCTTGAGAACATCGGGGAAGAGTCCGCTGACGTCTGTGCAGCGTATCATCCGTATGGGTCCTCCGAACGCGTACAAATTCAAACGCACCTTTCCCGACCGTCATCGACGCAATAACCCGTTTAATAGCATCCTTGCGCTTGTCGGCGTATCCGCTGTTGAGGTCGACAGAGAGCTCGTAGTTTTCACCTGTCGCACGCAGAACAATTCTAGCCATCCCGTTCGACCAAGAGCTCGTCGGTCTCACCTTTCCGCGGCGCCCTGACGCTCATTGGCGGCCGTTAGATCCTCTAGCACAGAGATCTGAGCGATTATCTTCAGAGATTCACGTCCCCCAGACTAGAGAGACTGAAACGAGCCTAAGGAAGATAGTGGCAAGGAACAAGTCCGGTTGACACATCTTGTCTTCTACCATGATCTTGCCACGATTCTGGCTTTTACAAGCGTATACCTCAACAACTCGGGCAATTTCGAGATGAATCAGACGATCCAACGCAAGAGAATCCTGGATTTTCTGGAATTTGGGGCAGGTGTGCGGTGTGCAGCGCGCGGTTCGAAGTCAGCAAGAACTCTACGGTCTTGGGGCATTCTACAATCTAGTCTCCTTTGCAGCGCTCCAGCTTCGAACGCAGTGCGCTTGTGAACTATAATTCATTCAAACCAAAACTCAGTAATATTCCTCAATTCCCGCCAGACTTGGCAAAAACCGCACGCAGGCAACGCCCGTGGGTCATTCTGACTGTCATCGGGGCCGAGGCCAAGGCAAGCAGACTCAGCAAGAACTATATGGTCCTAGGGCATCCTACACTCTTCAGCGCTCCAGCTTCCACCACAGTGTGCTTGTAGATCTGTCATCCAAGAATATAACTCAATGTCCGCAACACTCGTGGCAGAAAGCGCACTCATAGCGCAGTTCATGGAGACGACGCCGCAGGGCGTCGCTCCGTGCACAAGCGACGACGTCCGTCTACATGATTGGAACAAACGCAGACAACGCCCGCAGGTCATTATGACTGCCCTTGATGGACAGTCGGTGCCGAGGACTTCGACTGATACATATAGGGACGCTCTAGAGCAAGTCACTCGCAATCCCCCTTCACCTTGAACTACGATGAGATACGGACTATACTACTACGTGGAACAACGCCCCGTTGTGCTGCCCTTGCTCAATGTGAGCGCGGAGGCCAGCATCAAGGAGCTTGCGGCGCAGGTGAAGCTCAATCAGGTGTTTGGAAACGACGCGGATTTCCCTATCGAGGCGGTCTATGCGTTCCCCATTCCTGCGCGGGCGGTTGTGACGAGTTTCGCTATGATCAAGCAGGATGGGACGCGGGTGGTTGGGAAGGTGCAGGAAAAGGAGGAAGCGAGGAAGACGTACGATTCTGCGGTCGCGAAAGGAAAGCAGGCGTCGTTGATGGAGCAGCAACATCCGGATGGTATGTTGGCAAGCTATTCAGACCCAGAGACGTTTTAACAAGGTTGCAGTATTTCAGGTTGCGGTCGGAAATATTCCGGCCAGAGAACAGGTCAAAATCGAGCTTGTGTACGCCACCGAACTCACTGAAGACGAGGAAAACGATTCCATCCGCTTCCATCTACCTGTTCACATCGGCGCTCGCTACGGCCAGGCCCCCACATCAGCTCTATCTCCTAGAAACCCCTTCGCCGATCCCTTCTCGCTCAACATCACCTCTACCATCGAATCTGCTTCGCCCATCAGCAAAGTCGCCTGCCCCTCACACACGGTGTCGACCGAACTCGGGCCAGATTCCTCCCTCCCCAACTACAAGGATCTACCGTTCTCCAACTACGCTCGCGTATCCCTCTCCTCGACCGCACCGCTCGACAAAGACTTTGTTTTTACTGTCAAGTCCGCCGGATTAGATGCTCCCCGCTGTGTTGCCGAGCTCCACCCATCCCCTTCCCAGGACACGGTCGCTCTCGCGCTCACTTTCGTTCCGCGTTTCAAGCTCCCGGACGTAGCGCGCCAGGAATACATCTTCGTCGTCGACCGCAGCGGGTCGATGGAAGGCGATCGTATCGCCGCCGCCCGCAAGGCGCTTGTCGTGATGCTGCGTTCGCTTCCGCACAAAGACTCGCTGTTCCAGATCTGCTCATTTGGGACCACCTGCCAGCTTTTGTGGAAGGAGAGTCGGCCGTATAATCAAGACACGCTGGAGGAAGCGACGCGTCACATCGATAACATGATGGCAAACTTCGGCGGGACTGAGATTCGTAAGGCCCTCAAAAAGTCTTTCGCCGCACGCAAAGTCGATCGCCCAACGGCTGTGTTCGTTTTGACGGACGGCGATGCTTGGGATCTTGATGGTGTGTTGGAGGAAGTGGAGACTACTGTCACAGCTGCGTCGGAAAGTGCTCCATTACGAGTATCTGTCTTGGGGATAGGGTACTCCGTCTCAACCGCCATGTGTGAAGGGATTGCACGGTTGGGGAATGGGACGTGTATACTTGTGGGCGAGCAGGAGACAAGTTTCACTGGGAAGATCGCCCGTCTGTTGAAGGCGGCCAAGACACCGCCGATCTCGAACATCTCGGTTGATTGGGGACGGGTTGTTGAGGCGGTAAAGGCATCCGAAACTGTCGAGGATGACTTTGAGATGGTGGATGAGGTGGTTGCAACGAGCAAGAGCAAGACTCTGAATATCTTTGACGAGAGCGTTGATCCTACATCAGTCGAAGAGACAGCACCGCCCCCTGCACCACTTGTTAAATTGCCTCCCCCTTCCGCCGTTCAACAATCGCCCTTCAAGATACGCAACCTCTTCCCTGGCACGCGTTTAAACGTGTACGCAATCTTGAAAGGTGTGTATCTATTCTTCACTTCGTTTGACGAGCTGTTTGCTGACCTTCGGGTTTAGGTCGCAATGTTCCACAAACTGTCACTCTGCGAGGTTCTACTCCAGACGGCGCACAGATCGAACTCCCCATCCCCGTCACGTTGAGTCATCTGCAGAATGAGGCCAGTGCTCCTACTGCCATCCACGCTCTCGCTGCACGGAAGATCATCCAAGACCTCGAAGACGGGAAGCATGACCTTCGGGCAACACTCTCGGACCCCGACGACAAGGGCCTCCTCACGCGTACTGTCAAGGCAAGCATCGTGCGCCTTGGATTCACCTATTCTATCTCGTCGAAGCATACGTCGTTTGTTGCTGTTGATGAAACGACTGAGGTTACGCCTTTTGCCAGTGAGCGTGTGGAACCCCCTAGACCCCCTCTTGGCCTGCCTCCTCCACCTGCGTGTGCTACGGTGCCTCCTCCGCCGCCACAGAGGCGGCAGGCGGCGCCAGCGGCGAATCTGAGCTCGTACAATTATGGCGCTATATCTTCTCTAGTTCTCACGGCGGATAGATCCATGGTGGCTCGACCTGGACCTGCCGCCATGTCGTCGTATTTGGCGGACGAGTCGGACGAGGAGGCGTGCGACGATTTTGTCTGCGATTCGGTCGAGTCGGATGAGGAGGAGTCGGATATGGATATGGGATTCGGCGACGGTGGGTATTCAACGAGCTCCGCGCGTAAAGGAGGGAAGAGCAAGTCTGTGGCGCCGACGGATTCTGTTGAAGCGTTAGCGCGGCTGCAGGCTTTCGATGGTCGATTCACGGCTCAGGGGGTGTTTGATTTTGTCAAGCTGAAGGATGGTGTGGATTTGCAGGCTGTGAGGGATTTGTTCCCTGCGGGTGCGTCGGATGAGGTTGTGGCTACTGTTTTAGCGATGGCGTTCCTTGCGACGAAGCTGGATGCGAGTGTTGAGAGGGATTCTTGGGAGGGGATGTTTGAGAAGGCGAAGGAGTATCTGGAGGAGGTGTTGACTGGCATGGATGCCAAAATTTCTGCGGAGGAGTTGGAGCAGGGAGTTGTCAAGTTGTTGGCTTGAATTTTCTTCTTCTTTGTTTTCTCTCGCTGCTTCTGGACGTAACTGGCCTTGTATTACCTGTATAATCTCAAATGAAATACGCAACTGAAGAAAATTCCCACATCCAAAATTTTATTCGCATACATCAACGTCAACATCACGTTTCTGTAACAACTTGCTTTGAGCTTCCTCCTTCTCCACGAAATGTATTATTGGCAACAACGACAAGGGCCGACATCTCTACACCGCGATGCGTCTGCAGTATTGTAATCTATACAGCGTATACAGCGGCACCTGTCGATTCTACCCAGGCTCCCGAGTCTCAGGCGAAATGATATGACCGTCTGTCAACTTTTACGACGTTCAGACGAGACAGAGGGTCGGCTCGTCCTCTCAATCCCCTGCACCGGCCATAGGAGTCGACTGACTGCGTTGTCGTTCAATGTGGCAATAATTCGACGTATGCTGGCGTTTTTCGAATTTTCTGTTGATCTAAATTACTTTGCAGGCTCGACAGGATAGCGTCCCTGAAAACACGTCTAGATGAACCAATAGGGTAATGCTGCGACCTATTTTATAACTGCGGGCTCGACTCGTTCTCGAATGACGGTGCCGCAGATGCTGTGCAAAGTGAAAGCATATATAACCGTCATAGACTCGTAGTCCCCTCTTCCTTTCAACGCTCACCATGTCCTTCATCTGTGGTCTCTACTATATCCACGAATACCGCCGCGTATCCTTGCCTTTGCTAGGTGTCCAGGGGGAAGCCAGCATCAAGGAGCTTGCAGCGCAGGTCAAACTGACACAAACCTACGGAAACGATGCAACGTTCCCGATTGAAGCAAAATACACCTTTCCTTGTCCTGCCCGTGCGGCGGTGACGAGTTTCGTCATGATCAAGCAGGACGGGACCCGTATTGTGGGTGCCGTCAAGGAGAAGCAAGAGGCAAAGGAGGCGTACGATGCTGCTGTCGCAGAAGGACAGCAGGCATCGTTGATGGACCAACAGAGTGCAGATGGTGCGTCTCACCGTCGTGTGAAAACGATCTCTATGCTAACAGTCATTTCCAGTCTTCGAAGTGTCAGTTGGGAATATTCCGTCCAAGGAGCAAGTCCAAATCGAATTGGTGTACTCAACAGAACTCTCAGAAGACGAAGACACCGATTCCATACGGTTCCATCTTCCCGTTCACATTGGTGCTCGCTATGGAGATCCCCCCAAGTCGCCGCCGAAACCATTCCCATTCCATCGCAATGTTCTAATTGCCCCGAATTCTCCGACTCCGTTCTTGACCCTGGCTATGAGCGTCGAAGCTATTGCACCGATCGCCAAAATTGGGTGCCCATCGCACTCCGTTTCTACCGAGCTGGGTCCCGACCCTACCTTGCCAAATTTCAAGGAACTTCCTTTCTCGAATTACGCGCGTGTTTCGCTTTCTTCCGACTCACCGCTGGACAAAGACTTTGTTCTTACAATCAAGTCTGCTGGCCTTGATACTCCGCGCTGCGTTGCGGAGTTACATCCTACCCATGACACCGCCGCGCTCGGGCTCACTCTCGTCCCGCGCTTCAAACTCCCCGACCTCTCCCGCCAAGAATTCGTCTTCATGGTCGACCGCAGCGGCTCTATGGGCGGCCAGCGCATCGCCGCCGCGCGCAAAGCACTCATAATCATGCTCCGCGCCCTCCCACACCAGGACTCGCTTTTCCAAATTCTGTCCTTCGGCAGCCGCGCCTCGACGTTGTGGGCTGACGGCAGCCGGCCGTACAACCAGGAAACGCTCGAAGAGGCCACGCGACACGTCGATTCGATGAACGCTGATTACGGCGGGACCGAAATCCGCGCGGCGCTCAAGCATTGTTTCGATGCGCGCAAAAAGGATAGGCCGATGAGTGTGCTTGTGCTGACGGATGGGGATGCGTGGGATGTCGATGGTGTGTTGGAGGAGGTGAAGGGCGCTGTTGCGGCTGGTACGAAGGACGCGTATGTGCGTGTTTCGGTGCTAGGCATTGGCAATTCCGCTAGTACTGCCATGTGCGAGGGTATGGCGCGGGTGGGGAATGGGACTTGTATGATGGTGGGGGAGGATGAGACTTCGTTTACTGGGAAGATTGCAAGGATGCTCAAGGCTGCGAGGACTCCGCCTATCTCTGATATCTCTGTTGACTGGGGTCGCAAGGAGTCGAAAGCTACTAAGGACACTGGCGCGGTCGATGATGATGACTTTGAGATTGTGGAAGATACGCCGTTCAGCGAGAAGCCAGCCGAGAAGAAGACTCTGAATATTTTCGACGAGAGCGTCACGGACTCAATGGACGTCGATCAGAAGCCTGCGCCTCCCGCTTCTCCTGTAGTGCTTCCTGACTTTGCGGACGTGCAGCAAGCGCCGTTCAAAATCCAGAATCTTTTCCCGAACATCCGGTTGAATATATATGCTATATTGCAAGGTACGTCCTGTGTCTGTCTGTCTCTCACACCCTCCCCGACTCATCTCTTACTACAGGCAAAACCATCCCCAAAACTGTCATCATCCGTGGCACGACCGCAGACGGTGCCTCCATTGAGCTCCCCGTCCCCGTCACCCTCAGCCACCTGCAAAACACGCCAGACGCCCCGCCCGCCTTGCACGCCCTGGCTGCGCGAAAGATCATCCAGGATCTGGAAGACGGGAAACACGCTTTGAAGGAGTCCCTTGCGAAACCGGACGACTCGGACCTGCTGAAACGCACGGTGAAAGCTAGTATCGTGCGCCTCGGGACGACGTACTCGATTGTCTCGACGCATACCTCGTTCGTTGCGATTGACGAGACGAAGCCTGACAAGCCGCCTGTGCAGGCGGTGTATATTACTGGTGTTCCCGTGGGGGGTGGTGGTGCTCGTCATCGCCTGCAGCCGGCTATGAGGTTTGCTGCGCATTCGGGAGGGCCTCCGAGACCGATGGTTGCGAAGAGGGCTATGGTCTCTGGGATGAACTCCGCCATCGGCGGGGGTGGTGGCGGGAGTTTCTTTGGCGCTGCGAGCGCAAGTGCGGCTCCTCCTCCCCCGCCTGGTTCTTCCGGTGGAGTCCTGCGAGGAGGAGGTGCTGGTCCGTTCCGCATGGGAGCGCCTGCAGTGCAGCAGCAATCTGCGCCGATGCCGTCGATGGCGGCTGCACCTGCCCCCACAGTACCTTCTTTCGGTGCGAGGGAAAGGGATCGAGAGAGAGCTGCGCCGATGGGATCTTCGGCTCCTGCGCCGCAGATGCAGATGGCGCAGCGGTCGCCAGCATCAGCGCAACCACCACCGCCGCCAGCGCAAACCCCCTCGGCGGACCCTCTCGAGGCGCTCGCTCGCCTGCAATCCTTTAACGGCTGTTTCTCCCTGCAGGTTCTCACTGTCGTGAAACTGAAATCTGACATCCAAGCTGTTCGAGATGTGTTTCCGAAAGGTGCTTCGGACGAAGTGCTGGCGACAGTGCTAGCTATGGCTTTCCTCTCGACGAAGCTGGGAAAGGGGGTGGAACGCGATTCGTGGGAGGGCATTTATGAGAAGGCGCAGGGCTATGTTGAGGGGGAGTTGGCGAAGATGGGGGTTGAGGAGGGTGTGGATGCACTTGAGTCGAAGGTTGTTGGGTTGCTTGCTTGAATTTGAAAGGCGGAGGGACGGGATTTTGGATGGAATGAAATGTTAAGTACTACTCGGTGTTGTGTAAACTTGTAGATTAGAGAGCTTTGTACTAGTAGTATATTGTATCGACGTGAACAGCCACGAGAGAACCTCGAATCTTGCAGACCGCGCCTTTTCGAAGAGCGGCGACAGAAAACGAAGTGCGTCGGAGGAGACAGCCGTTCCATTACTGCCGGAATTTGCGAGCAGTAATTGATGCTCGTTTCTAAATTCTTCCGTCAGTGTCGTATGTGGTCGCCGAGTAGCCAGAATTTTTTGTATATTAGATTGCCACCAGAGCTTGCTCTCAATAACGACTCAATTTCGCCGATCGAGCCAGCCGAGCATCCTCCGGGTAATCGAAACAATATAGTGTATTCCAGATTCATGTAGTACAGTACACACATCAAATCATCGAGCATCGAAGGGGGGCGTGGTATTAGAAGTAGTCGTGCAAGTGCCAAAACCAAACAAAAAAGAGAAAGGTGTTCGTAGCTTGTTTTTTCTGCGTGTCCATCATCATCGTGTTCTCATTATCATCCATATCTGCATCCCTTAGACTTTGTTACGGCGGAAGCGAGAGAAGAACGAAGGCTTCTCGTAGGAGGACATGGGGTAGGAGGCAGCGCCGGACATGCGGTCCCTGCGACGGCCGAAGCAGACGGTGCAACCTGCGAGCAAGAGCAGGAGGAGGGTGACGAATGTCATCCAAAATGCTGTACAATTCATATTCGTGAATCAAGAGGGAAATAGACGGGTAGAGGAAAAGGCGGCCTACCAGCGCTGGTCCTCGTACGTCCATCGACATCAGGGAGCTTGCCAATCTCGTGGTGCACGAAGCCGTACAGTGCAATATCGATGGCAAAAGCGATGAGTGTCTGGAGTGTGAATAAGGTTAACTGGCAGTTGGATAGTGGATAATGAATGTGTACGTACGAGGAAGGCGGCGAGGAATGATACGAGCGACGACACAAGCGTCACCGTGGTGTGGGTTGAGAAGGACAAGAGAAAGGCGATGAATGTGACCGCGGTCGCTGCGAAAGTACGCGTTAGAGGTGCACATTAAAAAAGGATGGTACGACTATGGCCGAGGCTTTCACGACACCATGCCATAGCCGCATAAACCACTATCAAGGAGAAAGGCGAACTCACCAACTGGGTGCACAGCGAGCCCACGAGTCCACGATGAACCGATTATGACGTTGGCGGTGTTCTGCTGGTTAGAGATCGAGATGGAATATCCATGACCTGGAAACGCGTCAATAGAGTCCAAAGCCGGGTGGCGAGTGGCGCACCAGTATCGAGACATGTCCTGGCGCCATTGGTGGCATAATAACACGGCGCCCTGTCATGGATCAGCAACATGTGGAGCCCACGATGCGCCTGTCTCACCATACACCAAACTAAACGAAAACAGAACGAATCAGCGTCAAGAAGATGAAGGATAGAGAAAGAGCGCGCACTCGAAGCTCAGTCATTCCAGCGCCGCTAGTCGCCACACCGTTCCCAAAATGCACCCGAACAAAGTCGATTGCAGGCAAGAAAGGCAACGAAATTGAGGTGATGATTCCCAAAACGAGGGCGGCGGTGAGAAAGATGATGCCTGGAATGCAGAACGCGCGGGACATTGTGCTAGTATAGTTCTGAGGGGGTGGACTAGATGGTGGTTCGAGGCAGAAAGGGTTGTCACTCAAAATTTACTATGACGTACGATCAGCGGTCGTGGTTCCCACGCGTTCACGTAACACAGGGTCGATATCTTTCTTCCGTTTCTCTTGAATGGACGTCGCTGTGAGCGCAGATGGAGATGTGTCTTAGGCGGATGCATGGCAGTCTCGGAACAGAGCCTGTTTTTTTTTGTTTCTGAGATTAACTGATTGGAATAGTCAAGCAGCTGACGATCGACGAACCTAAATTCAACTCATGCGACAAGGCCACCGAAATGCTACAGATTCGTCTGGAGAATGCGACGGCAGATAGCAGAATTTACCAAGTCTGAATACTTGAAAGAGATATTTCATTTGAAACCCGCAGCTGTGATCCTGAATTGAGAAAACAAGCGACACAAGTACGATATGCTTGCGGCAGATTCCGCAAGCTGAGCATAGAGATACTCCGAGTACGCAGTTCTTCCCAGCATCCGAGCAACATCAGGGTCAGGAGAAGAGCGAATTCACGGATACTTGAATCTTCACAGATCGCCTTGCAACCACCACCATACAGAACGGCAGTCGATCCAGTGGGAGGAGAGTGTCATTGGGGAGATAAATAGCTCAATACCGCTGAATTTTTTTGAATTTGTAGCGTTCGAGGCAAGTCATTCAGAAAGATAGTCACTAAGTCATCAAAGTCGTTTCTCCTTGGTAAAACAGTCATGAGTCTAGAACAGCACGGGAGATCCAGGCTGGCTCTCCGTGGCCCCCTTCAATACTGCATCCTATTCTTCGAGTTGCCGTTCTATAGAGGGTTTCGGTGACCGATCGGCTCAGGTCGCCCGGCACCGCCACTCGGGTCTCCCCGAATTCAAACTCCGCTCACCCTATGCCGCCCCTCCTTTGGCGCGCAGTAGGGTTGCGGAACAAAGTCGGTGGTAAATTAATATTGTAATTTACCTCGGTCACGTGATAGGTAAGTTACCTATTTGTTACCTCTCCCCAAAGACGCGCTGTAATATACCATCAGCACCTTGCTCACATGACAAGGGATCTCTGCTACTGTGGATGCCAGGGTGTCTCTGTGGCCTCCACACACTCAAGTATGACTCATGGATGTAAATATCTCGAGATTCTCACCTCTCCACCAACCTGCGATCATCCGAAAAGTGGATGCAGGACGCGATCAATTTGCGATCAATGATCAGTCAAATCTTACGCCAGATTATTTCTTGAATTGCTTCGGTCCGTTGTAAAGACTGGTCATCATGCTCGCGACAGTTACCTAGCTGTAGGTACAGACCCAGCGAGAAAATTTTCAAAAAAACGACCAGAAAACGGCGGAAATTAGCAGGATCACGTAATCACGTGACAGTGGTAAATTACCACGTAAATTACATTTGTTACACCGGCCAAAATTTTTGTAGGTAAATTACCGACTTTGTTGTACCCCCAGGAGTTTGTTCCGCAACCCTAGCGCGCAGGTCACCCAACCGTCGCTCGGCCATTTCTTCGTCCCCGGCACGCGTCACTCGTTGTTGGCGGGCTCAGGTCTCCCGTCTTTGCACAGCAAACTTCCAATTTAGGCTAAAATGTAACCTCGATTGGGAAGTGAGGCGCCTACACACGCCAACAAGTTACGCCCTTCTGTCGCTTGCCTCCTTCCTCCCTCCCCTCCCTCCTCTTGAGCTTCCCTTCCCTTCCCATGCAAGCCATGATTTGCAATCCTTTCTCTGTCACTATTTTCCTCTCTAATTCAATCTTCTCCCTCGGGGCTTCAAAACTATTCGATACAATACGAGTCGAGTCTCAAGGATAGTAGGGACAAATAGATATAGATATGTATCTTGAATAGTGGAGACAAATACAAAAGGAATTCGGACACTATAGAATTGAGTATACTAGTCAGATTCCATCAGGAAAAACCTCCCTAGGTATTTTCGGCAAATCACTCCGAAATTATGACATCGCTCAAAAATCTCGTAACATTTCCCGAAATTTAGCGAAATTTGGGGAGATTCTATGGCATTTCCTTCCGCTCCTCAAACTTTCGATGCATTTCAACTCATGTTTGCCCTTTTTCTCTCTATTTGCATCTCTTTTCGTAAAACCTGAGATTGAATTCTTGAGTGACTTTGCCCGAATGAAACCGACTGTGCGGAATTCCTAGAGAATACACTGCTACAACAATGGTGTGGTTTATTTCACGACCATACACGACATCTAGAGGCCGGACGAGGGTGCGCAGTACAGTGGGGTGGAGGTGGGAGAGAACTGAATCTCAAAATTTGACAAGTCCGTAGCCGAAGTAGCCGAGGTCAACATCAGCGCCGGTGCCGTACAGCGGTGTGCCAGCGCCTGCCAGCGCATGATCACACGTGGCACATCAAAACATCCACAACACTGTCGTAAGCCAGCGCACAACTTTCTCCCTCTTACCACCACCATCCCACTTCCCTCTCCTCCGCTTCTCTTCCTCCAACTCGTCTCAATGCACAGCGCCCGACCTCCGTCACCCACTGCAGGGTCTCCGTCGAGTTCTGCATGTTCCCCACCCATAGCCGCCATCGAAAGTCGCCGTCATTCCCAGTGCCCACTCACCTTACTGTCTGACCTTCAACGGTGCTTCCCCTTTTCTTCTTTCCATTGGTTCCTTCTCTTCTGACGCCGTTGCCCAGTTGAATCTGTGTTGCCGTGGTCCGACATCGACGGTTCGTCCCGGATGTTCCTCCTGGAGCACAGTGCTCGTGTGTCTCAACTATTGGTTTATCTTATCCCTGTCGCTGACTAGTTATTCATAAGGTCTCTCTTCATCCCGTCCCTTTGACGAATGCCCGCTTTGGCTTAGATGACCCGAGGTATGTATAATATCTGTCTCTGCTTTTCTGCTCTCACCTCATCTTTGCAAGCAGCTCGTCGATGACTGGATACTTTGTTCGGTGTGCCTCCCGTGCTCAATGTAGGTTCTTTCCCGCCTTTCTTGTTGGTCTGTGTCTCAATGTTCTTCAGGTTATGCTGCCAAGAGTTCGTTGTGGGAAGGATCATGTTCGCAAGCTGTATCGGCGAAGTGATACTTAGCACGTACTGTCGTACATGGTAAGTTTACATACTTCCTCGTCTTGATTCTCTTCGTCTGATTTTTTCTTCAGTTAGTAAAGTAACTTCACGGCTGATTCTTCCCAACCAGACAGGCTGCTATCCGCCGCCCCCCGTGAGTTCCCTTGCTCTTTGAACTACGCGCTGTATCTCATGTATTTGTTATAGCTGTCTGCGTCGAGGTGGAAGGGTCTTGTGTAGTTTATTCATTGTGCCCGTACAGTCGTGTTCTTATGTAGTTCTAATATATTGGATTCTGACTTGCATTTTTCTTGTGACATTGTGAACGATAATGCTAGGTAATAGAAACCAGAAATTGCTGGAAACGGCGTCGAAAACTTCCTAAATTTCGCGAAATTTATCTTGCTCGTTCCGGGCGATATCATATTTTGGCCAAATTTCCCCAAATGACGAAATGGAGAAAATTTCGGGAAATTTCGCGATTTTTTCGCGGTTTTTTCGTGACATTTCGCCAAAATACGGAGGGAGGTTTTTCCTGATGTCGGTCAAATCTATGATTTCCCTCGGGACTGTGTTTTTAGCCGCCGCAGGTTGACTACCTCCCTGACCCTCATTCTCAACAGTGCCAGAGTCGGAGCAAGAGTCCTCATCAGAGGAATCAATCTCAACCACATCGTGAAACTGCCCAAGAAATGCCGTGAGCGAACACTCCGCCAATATTGAAATAACGACACAAATACCGATGTAGATTCAGCGAGGAGGTTTCTCGTTGCAAGGGCGAGAATGGATCTGGGAACGGTCAGCAGAGCTGACTCGTCATTCGCGTCATTCCGGGAAGATGCAACTTGAATTCCGCCCAGCCTTTGGAAATTGTCGATAGAAACACGGAGTCGGACCCTCTCCATACTTGGGTTTCCATCGTCTGCGGTGCTCCGGGAGGACTTGACAATCTTGACAAGACGGGCATTAGTGTAGGGTGTGATGAATTTCTTTGCAGGCGCGTTGTACATCACTAATGGCTGCATCACAACATCATCAAAAACGGAATTTCGTGTGGGAGCGATAGACGTACCGAGGATATCATTTTAAAGGCCACGGGGGGCCAGACGACAGTCAAAAACCGCTTCTTCACTTTGTCTTCATCCCAATTCAATCTGTCCCTGGCGAAAGTTGCTAACGCGTGTATATTGGGCTCCCGCGGCACCCAAGCCTCGACTTGCGGTGCTTGACCCATATACTTGAAAGACCAAGATGTGTAAGGGCTAGTGTAGAGGTCGACGACGCGGCTGCTCGGAAAAGAGTCTGGGATCTGTTTGGCTAGCTTGGCTTGCTTGTTTTTGAGCAGATTTGATGCGTTAGTCCGAAGTTCTGCACGTATTTGATCCCGCCACACTGCCAGCTCACGATCACGCAGCTTCCCTGCATACGAGACGAGAATCTGGCGCAGCCTTTGCCCGAAACCACACCTGGCGAGTGCTTGGGCATTAACAGCACCGCACCCGGGTACTCCATCATCGTAGTCACCGCCGGCCAGCAGAACATAAAGTAGCAGACCATCTTCGTCGAGACCTACAGATGCGACTTTGAGCACTCGCGAGTGGAAGATTTGGATGTTTTTTTCGATGTCCGCGCTGACAGCAGGTGAGCTCTGCACTACGATGTCCAGAATTTATCATACCCAAGTTTTCGAATGACACAATCAGCGCCAAAAATGAAGGCATCACTGTCTTCGGTGATCACAGCGTCGATAAAACCGAGCTTATTCATTTGTGCTAGCTCTGCCTCGGCTTCACCGGGAGCCTTGAAGGAAATGTGGATTATAATGAGAATGGATTCGAGATTCTCGAAACAGGATCTGACCTGGTGAGCATAATGTCCAAATGCCTTGATCACCTCCTTCAGTCCTTCGATTAGCTGTTGCGGCTGAGCCAGGACGCGTTTTCCGCGCTTGAATTGAGGTTTGCCGAATCCGTCGAATGCCCACACGAAGGTGGCCGGTACACGGGAAACTTGTGCAAGTTTGAAAAAGAAGATGCGGAATATGTCAGTGAATCCTGGGGAGAACTGCAGTCGCTGGGCTGCGGCAAGTTGGATACTTTAAGTAACTGAATTCAACGGTTGTAACAAAAATAGTTTGCGGGAAAGCCTTGCCTTATATCTACGCCAACGACCAGAGCTCGTTGTTTTCTACTGTTTCGCTGAAAGCCTTCCAATGTCGCGTAGTTGAGCAAGGATCGTGCTTGCGCTGTATCTTCGATGACCTATGTACGCTTCGGGGTGAGCATCAAGCTGAGATAAACCGCTGCTCACATCCCACAGCCCGTTAGCGCCCATGTTTTTGAGGATGGTGGGTAGAGAGAAGATGAAATCCCCTGTCTTACTCTGCTTGATCGTTTTCATGGATCGCACGATTGTGTTCATGGAATAGAAAGATTAATATATTCATAAGGTATAGAGTATAGCTAGCCAAACTTGATCTTCTTTGCGCGGCGCGGGTCAATTGCTCTCTTTCTCGACCGTTTCTCTGTTGACAGAATGATTGCGGGCCCCAGTTCGCCAGGCTGGGCTGCAGCGTTGCTTTGAAACTCTTCGTTCGAAGACGATGATGAAGAGGATTCCTGAAAACACACACATCCAATGAGCTGAGATTCAGAATGTCATATATAAAATCGATACTCACCGTTGTAGGACTGGCTAGACTCTTCCTCATCTCCGCTACCTTCTTGCTTAGTTGATTGAGTGATGTTATGCCATTATCCCCGAGCATTCCCTTCAACTCGTCAATTATAACAGTCGGCGGGACGTGTCGGCGTTCAGACGACTTGCAAATCCATTCCGGGATTTCGCGGAAGCGTGACCAAGCCTTTTGTATATTCTTTTGCTGTTGTTTCTAGGAAGGTTTTAATAGAATACACTCCCGTCGAAAACGGGGAACACGCACCGTGACGTCGAGCGGAGTTCGCCATTGTGAGTAAAAATGAGCTTCCACATCGCGAAGGGGCGGTTTCACTCCAATCTGGACTCCCGCCACTGTTGCAAACAGCTTCACCCTGCGAATAGACCTTCCAGAGCTCGTCCACAGTCCCCATAGTCCTCGAGTCCCTGCTTCAGCCCCCATTTTACTCCAGCACAGGTCAGGGTCGTTGGATCAATTTGAATATCTCAGACCATTCGGCGGGACCGTTGACCAAGAATGGGCGGGAACAATCCGGCTGGACCGTCTAAGGAGATATGAGAATTATAGAGCAAACATAGAAGGCAAGATCACCTTTGGGATAGAAGGCGGCGGGAGACGGTAAGATCAGATCAACCTGCGTCGGCTGGCGCGGCGTGTGCGGTGAAGGCGAAGGCGGGATGACGAAGGCTCTCGGAGTCGAATCATCGACAGTTTCGTAAGTCCCTGTTTCGTGATTGTACTCGTCGCGGTGAACAATGATGGGGGAAGATAGAATTGAGGCCTGGATTGAGGTAGAGGAAGATGAGGATGCGATGGCTAGCACAAATGTCAGATACACAGAAAAAGGCAATGTTTACAGAGCGCACCTCGGTGGTGATACGTCGCTGTCGAAAATCCTTTAGCTGGTGATAACGGGGCCGTTCGACGCTCGAGTACTTCTTTGAGCTTGCGGATGTCGTTATTTTGACTCGCCATAAATGTAGTCATTTGGCTCAATGCGCGGTGAATCTCAGTGTTTTGAATTCTTTCGAGATCAATAGTGCTACCAGCCGCAGCCTGGAGACGACTGAGTTGCTCAGGGAACTCAGTTTTCATCCAGTTTTGGACGTCGCGATTGGCCAATGCGGGCAACTTGAAGATAGCTGAGTTTGGACGTTTTTGGAAGAGGGGCGGCCCCACACTATTCATTAATATTAGCGCCTCGCGTATCTGGAAAAAGATGCCTGAACCCTACCTGAAATAAATATGGACGTAATTCGACAATCATATCCCAGTGCCGGACGGCGCCAACGAGATTCTGTTTACCTGAGAATGGTATCAGTTAGGCAAGCGTCGTAAGGTGTATACAAACTACCTACCGACAATCGGGGCACGTTTCTCTTCCGCCATGGGGCACATAAGATCAAGAAACTCTGCCGGTACCTCGACATGGCGCCAGACGGGGTCATACACCTCATCCGCGCGATATCCCGCAGCACCGAGGATAGCCTGAAAGCTGATGAGTAGACTTTGACAGGCCGGTAAGTAAGCTTACCTTGCGGGGCATTGCAGGAGAATATACGTCGGCGTAGGTTTGACTTCGAACCCATCCCATTTTACTGGTCTCCTCGGCGTCGACACTGGAGACAATAAGCAATTAGCAATGAGACGAGAACACGTAGGAAAAGCTTACTTCATTTCGTACTGCCGATAGCCAAGAAGATGGCGCGGCAGGTGCGCTTTGAGGCGGGAATGAAACCCAGCTTCTTTGTACGCCTTGCAATATAAATTGTACAAGTTTTGCTCGTTGAACGGGACCGTCGGGGCTTTAGGACCGTGAAGAAGGCGAACCTGCAAAGCCTGAATCATAGCAGGGATAGGAACAGCGGTATTCATACCTGGCGCCATGTCTTATTCACACTGAAGTCAATATCCATGACGGAAAGTAGCTCCTTGACATCATAAAGCCAGTGAAGAAAAATTGCAAAAGCCCCGAGCGGGCATTTCTCTGGGTGGAGGTGGGCGATGAAGGTGGAATAAACAGGGTTGATGACCTGCGAGGAGAAGTTAGAAACGAAGGCGAGGAGGCACGGTAAGCCTACTGTGCGCATCCCCCGTTTACCGGCTTTTTCTTCACCTTGGAGGCCGAGGATGGCATAAATCTTGGATCTGCCGCTGGGGTGCGGCATCTGATAGGGCTGAAGCTCCGATAGCTTCAGTGCGCGGAAATCATCGCCGCGATTTCCGCTGGCGTGCTGCGCTGTCCAGCACAGATGGCCGAACACCGCGAGACGCACTGACGTAATACATTAGAGCCATACGAGAAGGAGAAGAGTGCAGCTTACGATGCCGATGAGCAAGGAAACTTAAGCCAATCTTGTCCTGCTGCTCCTGATCCACCTCAGATAGCCATGTATTTGCTATGATATCGGGACAATCTTCGCCCTCGTCGAGTCCTCTGTGTGAATTTATGAATGCCAGCAACAACACACAGAACAAACACTTACCCTCGATTGCGTTGGAGCGCTTCATCCATCCGAGTTTTGAGGGAGTCGAGAACGAAGACAGAAGTGGCGGGTCTACGAGCAGCGAGAGTCTCGTCGGCCGCATCTTGCTCCTTGCGAATGCGGAGTACACCAAAGAATAATTTTTTGATTTGCGACTGAGGCAGAAGACGTAAATTCAGTTGTATCAACCGGTCGATCGAAAACCACTTACTGCCCCAACACGAGTCCCAGGGATTTCAATACCTTTCCGGGTCCGTTTGCACCGTTCCCCTGTGTATTCGAGATAGTAGAGCAAGGCGAGCTCGTCGACGATTCGGTCCTTGAGACCTTTATGCTTCAGTGCGAACTCGAGGAATATCTATATTGAATCAGTTTTGCATCGTCGTTCAAACTGGGCACTCACGTTCCAGTCACGAACCACCGCCTGCTGAGTGCGGAGGCCGCCCTTTCGCCGATTTCCTTCAAACCGTTTAGCCGCCGCGACGCGCGCACGCTGGCGCATCTGGTCTTGATCGTCTATCTCCTCTGCGCTGTCTTCATCGTCTCCAGACTGATCACCGTCGAATCCTTCCTCATCTTCCTCGTCTTGTTCGTCGTCGGAGTCATACCCCATGAGCTCAGAGATATTCGCTCCATCGACGTCGTAGCGTCGAAGAAGTTCTGCAATCTCCTCGGCATCTTCTGCTCCGGGACGCGCAGACGGCGGAATATTGACAGGAGTGCCACCCACATGCTGAGAGGTATCAGCTGTTGTGGCAGCGGGAGAGGAATGAACTGGTGTAGCAGCTTGAGGATTCACGATGGGTTCGCCGAGGGACCGAGAGGAAGCCGCGCGAGAAGATGTCGCTTCGGCCTGAGTTTGTGTCGGCTGCGTGCGTCGACGCTTTGCAGTCTTACGTTGCACATTAGCTGACGGGGGTGTAGGGCGCGCCGAGGAGGTTCCAGAGAGAGCCGTGGCCGGAGGCTGCATGCTGAAGGTAGTGAAGTGAAAGGCAGGGATGCCGCCGCGCATCTCGCCCCGGGCATTCGACGAAACTGGGCGCAGGGCAGCAGGGGGGGGAGGGAACTGTATAGGCTGAGGAGGTGGGTATAAATGATTCGCAAGATGCTGCTCAGTGGGCGGCGCCGTCGCAGGCAGAGGGTAGAGGGACGGGGTGGTTGAGGAGCTCGAGGCGGAATTGTACCTACCATGAAAGTGTTAGGTTCAGCACCAGAATGAAGCAGCGGACATCCAACAACGCACCAATAATTTTCCAATACCTGGTAAAACAATACAAGCTTGGCCTTCGCACCTACTTGATTTGAGATCCTGAGGCGCGAGCATGCCTCCCGCAGTGGTTCCTTGCGCACAACATTCGTTCTGAGAGCCGGGTGGTCATGAATGAATGAGGTCCAAATAGGCAAAACATACATCCTGGTCCTGTACTGTGCTCGCGACTCATTTCCCGCACGGTTTGGGGCAAAGTTAGATGCAGCCCACACGTCGAGTTCTTTCTTTGAGACGGGGCGTGATGATTTCGAAGGTTTGCCCACAGTAAGAGAGGAAGAGCTGGTCTTTGCGGCTGGCTGTTGTGAGGTTGTCCGAGGAACGGCGGCGGCGGCGGATGAGGACAAGCTAGACGGCGACGCGTTGTTGCCCGCAAGATTGGGACGCGTTGGGCTTGGGAAAGAAGAAGCAAAGGTAGTTGCTCCATTCGTCGTAGCGCCGCCCACGCTGTCGCCCGTTTGCCTCGGCGAGAGAAGCGCTGGATCAATTACACCGGCAAACGCCTCGCTACTTGCAAGATTCATGGTCGAGTCGATGTGAGCGGTGGAAGGGAGAGCGGGAGACGGTGTACGATGTACAGTGGTAGGCTATGGTAACTGACAAATAAGGAAATCTCCTGGGTTTCCCTGCGCCTCAGCAAGGTCACCCAGCTCGGTGACCTGATCCACCCCAGGCAGCTACGTTTTGCTTATGTAAACGCCCTGAGAGGTCGGTTCTTACCTTACAGTAAAACCCCTCTCTAAGGCCTGGTCTACGTCGGTAGAAGGTTACGGAATGTACCTTATTTACGCAAATACTGTCAATTCTAAATCGGGTTGCTAACGCGTGACCTTCTTGACCTCCGCCTCCACGATGAAAAACCGATGAGAAGAATCAAGCGATCGGAACGCGCTTTCCAAGCAGCTTCAAGAGGCGGATTCGGCAGACACCATACCAGTCCAATCAAGGTCGGCGATGCGCGCAAAAAGGCGGCTGTAAGAGGCTTCGGACGCGACCAGAAAGCCGACGCGATTGCCGCCGAGCTCGACGCGCTTTTACGCGGAGAGACGGTTGCTGCCGCACGCGACACCGTCCCAGGTCTTGCCACCAGCGAGGATGTGCAGATGGAGCCCTGGGTCGACATGGATCCCCCAGCAGCTCCGTTGTTTGCAGCTCCGCCGCCTCCGCCGCCTCCACGACCGTCTTTACCCTTCCCTCCCCGACGTTCCACGGCAGACGCTGCAAATGAACGACTGAATGTTGCTTGGAACAACCTTCTCCCTCTGCTCGAAATCCCCTGGGCTCAATACTACGAGCGTACCCATGGCCAGCAGCGCGACTGTGTGCCTGCTGTACTTACACATAATTGCACAGCGTCATGCAATGGGCCGACCACAGTCTACAACGTCAAATGTCTTTATACAAGCTGTAAGTGACCCACCTCTCCCATATGGCACACTTGATTCACTGATTTTAGATATCCAACACGTCGAAATCACAACATGTCCATGCAAACCAGCGGCCGTACTGCTCGTAGAGCATGGTGTATTTCCTGCTTCCCCTACGCAGCCAAAAACTGGCATTTCTATCGACCTCCTCGACTTTTATCGGGCGCTTTTTGAGTGTTCTTGCGATGCCGTGACTGCACTTGCTGCAGCACTTCATACATTGTATGAACGGAGGGGATTCAAGGTTACTACGGTATGTTATTAACTAATTTATTCTGACCTCCAGTTAACGTTGTCTTGAACAGGCACGCTCTGGGGAGGATGCCGTGGACCCCTTCCGTCGAGTGCTGACTCAAGCTGTTCAATGGTCCTGTAATCTGCGTGTTCGTATAGAGCAGAGGGTGGAGCTGGCACTTGCACAGGCAGCACTATCAACACAATCCTCGATGGGAGCCTCCGCCGCCTCCGAGGAAGCCTCCGCCGCCTCCTCCGCCGCCTCCGCGGAAACCTCCGCAACGTCCTCGACCTCCACCATTGCTGGCTCAGAAATTCCAACACCTTCCACCGCGTCTCCCATCGATGTTCCGGCGGCCAGTGCGACCCCTTCTCCACCCTCAAATCAGCGTGATCGCGCGGACCGCAGCCTCTGCGAGCGATGTCCCGCATGCTTCAATCTTTCTTCTTGGGGCCGGCCATTGAAAGAGTTTGTATTCTCTTTCTCCACCTTCACCTTAAAACTAATATTCATTTTTATAGCGGAGGTGATGTTCAGAACGGCGGAGATGCATGTTTCAGCTACCGCCATAACAAGAAGGCAGGGGATGGATCCATTTCATACCGCGCAAAGTACTTCCTTACCAAGGAATTTGTGGATGGTATTCGTAAGAGGGTTTTGGCAGCGCGAAAGAAACCGAATGCGAACCCCAGACGCCGGGTAGCAAAAGAAGTTATTGATGCCTGTGAACAGTCTTGGGATGCAGCCAATGAGAAGAAGAAGAAGACTAACAGTGACCGCTACGATGCTAGCGGAGTGTTTGTGATGACCTGCCGCCATGGGCAGGTTATCTTCATGGCCAATGTTGATACGCCTGGCGAGCAGCAGTGCTACATTATAGCGATGCTGGAGCAGCTTTTCAGCTTGTTGCCGTGGAATGCGACGGTTCTGCAGGCGTACGATGTGGCTTGTGTGACGGATCACAGTCTTGATTTGGTATGTCAGAGCCTTCGGCGCCTTCGTGGCCTTCGTCTCCCCGCCTTCGTCTCACACTTTTTCCAGTATCCTATATTCTCACCCTCAATCCGGGATCGGCTGGGGTTCGTGATCAATGGGATGCACGCATATGGGCACCAGTGGGCCTGTCAGTTGGTTTACAACCCGAGATTCCGTGTTGGGATGGGGCTGGCAGATCATGAATGCGTCGAGCGTTTTTGGTCGCGCATACGCAAGCTGATACCATTGACTCGTGGGCAATGGGTAGGTTTTTCTCTGCCTTCAAATCATTGTAATACTTATTGTTTCTTCAGAGTTCTCGGCGGATCTGGATGCTGGATGTATATGCGGACTTTGTGGCAAAAGAAGGTCGAACGAATCTCGGAAATTGGATCCACCGTCAACAGGAGAAGAATCTTACACTCAAGTACCGTTCCGCCACGAAGACTATTGACGATTGTCGTATAACTGATCAGGAGCTTCGCGCTCAATGGGCGGCACAGAAGGAAGCTCAGACTTCGATACGCGCCCGTAAGTGCCTTCTCGCTGTGTTTTCCTGTTTTCCGTTGACGCAGGTCGATTGTAGATGCTCCCAACCGCCTTCGCCGTGAACTTGACAAAGTCCTTTCGCTTCAAACTCAGATCGATGCCGTTGAGAAGGCCATAGAAGACACTAAGAAAACGTTCAAGGGCTCTGGCGCATCTGCGCGCAGTTTGAAGATTCTCCGTGGCCTTGAGGCAACGCACGAGCAGCTTAGCGGGGAGGCGGAGGCTCTGTACGGCTCACTCAATATTCAAGAGAGCTTTCCAGAGCTCCGATCTCTACCCCTGGAGTTCGCGCAGACGCTTCTTGTACTCCGTGATTTGAAGATTAACATCCGTAAACGTGCAACTGGGTCGTTCATGGAATGGGAGACCCTGGATCGTGCGGTCTCGGGAAGGCGTGAGGCACTGGGCACCAAGCTTCACCAATCTACACGCAAGGCCATCACGAGACGTCAGCCTGCTCTTCTGAAGGCAATAACAAAATTCAATGATGGCTGCGCGACTCTTGAGAGGCTTTGCCCTCCTCAATCACCTATTCCTCTCCCCTCCCCACTTTCAACCCAGCTCAATGTTCTTCGGAACGATCCTACCCTCCACGAGGATGTGTGGATAACGCCCTCCGAAGGACCCATTCCGCGCTGGCTTAACGATCAAGACGTCCGCGACGGCATCCGTAGCCTCCATGTTTTAGATCGTTGCGCTGAAGAAGTCGTCCGCCTCAATATGGAACGAGATAATCTCCGACGCTGGCTTTCTCAGGAGAAGGATGTGGTAACTCGGAGTCTCGAAACAATACATAGTGAGTAAATTGTCGAGTCGAAGTGCTCAGGTTTGACATTCCAACAGATACCTCTGAGTCTTGGCTCAGATTCTTTTTATTACAACGCGCTGGAGAGATAGATGATCTGCGACGATCATGGACTCCGTTTTTACAACACAAGGATATCGGAAGTCGACCTATTTCAATGTCTTCCGTAGCCTCCGTAGCCTCCGCCACCTCCGTCGACAGGCGTGTCACACCTGTCACGCCCTCCGCCGCAGCCTTCGTCTCACACTCCGTCTCGCACCCCGCCCCACCTCTGCCAGCAGCAATCTCAAATCCACGCGCCAATGCTGTCTCCCATGTCCTGGTGGATGATCATGCATTCTCCACCTCCCTCCCTGTCTTGCGAGGCCGTGGACAAGTCTCCATCGTTGTAGAGGAGGACGAGCTTTTCGACAATGTTGAGGACGATGCTGAAGGGCTCTTGGCAATCGGAACCGACTTGGGCGATATCTCAGATGAAGAACAAATCCAAATTATTGAGGAGGTTCTCGATAACTCAGATGACGAGGAGGAAGTAGTAGAGACATCCGGTGCGGAGCCTACAGCCGATGTCCTTGAAATACAGTGGGAGTTCAAGGTCCGTGATTCCTACTCGATCAACATCTTAATCGCACTGAACGCTCGTTTTCAGCGTACAAACAACATTGATAGCAGCTTCATCCGCGAGTTGGATATCCGCAACAATTCCCTTGTTTCGACAGCCGGAAATTTCACTCATTTTGTTGTCCGCAACAACAATCGCCGTCCCTTGTCGATCGCCGTTGAAGATCTCCTCCCATTCACTCTTCGTAACGGCTTACTCAATAACTTTGGGCTCAATGGTGTGGCCGCATCTCTCCACAATCTATTCTCCGCCCCGTACTCGCCTTTCAAGACTTCAGCAGATCGATGTGCGCTTTTCACCACTCACGATCTGCCGAAGGTGCATTACAAAGGCTCCGACCCTGACATATGGCGCCATATTTCGCCTACGGAGTATTGGAACAAGCCGGTATGGTTGATTCCAATTCATAGGAAGCAGCAAGAGCATTGGGTCCTTGCCATTGTCGTGGTCCCTACCCGCCAGTTGCTGTTTTTCGACAGTTTCTCGTCAAGCGGAGGTTGGCGGCAGGACCTTGGTGTGAGTTTTCCGTCTGACTCTTCACATGTCTACTCTTACTAACCGGTTGCAGGACGTTATGATTCTTATAACGCGACTGGTAGCGCTCGCTAATCGCAACAGTCATCCGTTGCACGTTTCGACAGAAGATCCAGAGGAGAAATGGGTCGCGCGACCATTATTCAAACTTGTATGTCCGCTACTTCTGCTCTTTTATTTGATCTCATTGGTGTATAGGGCGAGGCCCGCCAGCACAATAATCATGATTGCGGGCTTTGGGTGCTTAGCATGATGGCGGCCTTCATGCGCGGTGACGAAGATACTGCCCTTGTCGACGCTGACATGCCATGGGTTCGGCACGTCTTTCGCAGGCATATCGAGACCCTTCCAATTTCATAGTACAATAAACAGAATACATTATGTCTCAGTCAGTGTATCAATAGATTCTGTTCTGAATATCTTTGTGAGACCTTCGTAGGCTACGGGAGCGCACTCGAAGCCTCCGGGAGCCATTTCGAAGCCTACGTAACCGTCTTCCTCAGCCTTCTTATAACTGAACTGAGCCCTTTGTGACCTCCTACGGAGCTTTGTCAACTTATCCTTGAGCCTCGATGATACTTTGAACCATATGATGCGATTTATTAATCAAGAAATTTGTGATAGTACAAATGGCAAATAGTACGCCCAAGCCATTGCACAAAATGGTACAGCATTGTATGTTCACGAGACTGGTGAAAGGGATGGTAAAGGCCCTCACCCAACAGTTTTTGTACACGCTCCCACATCTCAAGCAATTTGAAGATCCTCTTGCGCAACCGCTGCAACACACCATCTCGCCCTCTCCCTAGCATCTCCTCCCGCAATTCGGCATCGTGCTCACGCTGCTCGCGCAGTCGGACTCCGTGTAAAACATCAACCAAGGACTTGGTGAATCTGAGATATCCATCAGAGTAAGGATCCGTCGTATCTTCGTCTTCTTCAAATGGCGGCTCTTTCTTCCACCGACCGAGGTCGCTTTCGTCGAGGACATCAGGGGACCGCAATGCGTCAGCGAAGAGGCGTGAGTCGGTGGGCAGAGGTTCGTTGTAGAGCTTGATCATCTCGTCGGTGGGCAAAGGTAGCAGCGGCATCTGAGACGTCTCATTGAGAGACGAATTCACTAACTAAGTTTATTGTTGCGCACCTGAGAAGGCTCATTGAGAGCTACAGAACTTTCAGGACCTTTCCTCTGCTTCCTTCTCTGTCTTGTCTGGCGGTATGTAGAGCGCACTTGGTTGCCGCTGTTGGTAGGCGTATTAGGCGTATTGGATAGATAGAATAACAAAAGACAGATGGAAGACATACTGGGGGCTATGAATGTATTTGAGGTCGCTTGTACGCTTTGCCGAAGTCTTCTGGTCGAGAGAGAAATACTTTACTCGTCGTCCCATTAACAAGATGGTAGTACGAGACAAGCTGCTAATGAGAACTTACTTGGGTTTTGGGCAGTTTCTTGCACGGGTTTTCAAACTGGTCGGAAAAACACAAGAAAAATACAGAGGACGTGGGGCAAGCCACAGAAACTATGTCCGAGCGTTGAGCAACAATTTCCTCCAATAGCACGGAGCAGAGAGAAAAGTGGAAGTGGATCGAGAGTTATAATGAATCTAATTGGCTAGTACGTTGAGGTAATCCGAGGCAGTAAGTGCGGCAATTTACGTCTGCGACGTCGAGGTAGGTGGCGAAGAGGAAGTGGCGGAGGTGGCGAAGGCGCGGCGAAAGTGTCACGGAGGTCTTGTGACTGTGACGAAGCCTTCCTTTTTTTTCACCTCTGCCCTCTGTCTCTCTCTCCGTGCCTCTGTGTCTCACTACGTCCAATCCAACCCGTACGCCAACTCTAGTAGGAGTATATTCTCCCGCTATAACGCTTTGTAGAGTTTCGCTGCCTCAGTACCCCGAATTTCCGCATAAATCAGCAATCAGCTTCCCCGCACCCCGCTCTCTCTATCTGTAGGATTCCTTGTCTCCTGGATCCCCAAATGCAAGACTAATATATTTCAAAAGTGATTCTCGTACCTTAGCATCCCAAAAAGCGTCCCTTGACGCGTCCCATACGCGATCTTCGACGCGTTTCAAAAGCGTTCATCTGCGCGACTCCTACGTGTCAGCTACGCGTACAAAAGATCTTCAACGAACCCTGAATTTTGCTTTCAATTCTCTAAGCGGTATGTATCATTCAGCACGCAATATGTAGCTTGCAAGATTTAATCATCATCTCAGACCCTCAGCCTGCCTCATTTTTGTTCTGACAACATGAATACTAGCGCGGAAAGCTCCGCTCTCGGTTCTTTCACCACCTCGACACCTCCCCCCAACTCCAGCTTTGACTTCCACCTCCCCGACGACTATTCCGAACTTTCCATCGAGGCTTTGAGGGAGTTTCCCGCCCTGCAATCTCCAGAGCAGGGCGCTGGATCGAATCTTGTCTTTCCCAATGTTGGTGGGGACCTGCCTGATGAGGATGCTGCCGAGGTCCTGGCAGATCCGGGGGCCGACGACGACTCGGACGAAGGCGACGAAGGCGACGGAGATGACGAGTTTGATGAGTCGGACATGATCGTGGATCCGCGCGCGCAACCTCAGTCGCACAACCCGGACTCGGACTCGGAGGAGGACCAGCTGGAGTGGTCTTCGCCCGTACGAGTTCCGAATAATGGTAAAGGTCCTCTGCGCGCTGATGGCTCCCACTCCAGTGGCTTCCGTCTCCCTCCCCGCCGTGAGGAAGTCCAGTCAGGGGGAGGTCACAAACACAGAGAGGCTTCTCCGCTGCCTCCTGATCAACAGCCTACCACCCGTCTTCGTCCCTCCATCAAACCCAGTGCGCGGACCAACGACGAAGCCTTCGCGATCCATCACCAGCGGGCGAAAGCTTCGACCTCCGCCCTTGCTGCCGCACCGGTGGTAGCACCCGTCCCCGTGGTTCCCGCAGCGGCTCGCCACGACGATGCTGTTGCGACGGCCCTCAACGAGGTCGTTGAGCCCCCTCCCCGCCTGGATCTAGCGCGGCTTCAAGGGAAGCCTCCGCAGCGAGCCACCCCTCCCCCTGGTGCTCCACGAGTAGCTGCGCTTCAACGCCCGGGGCCTCCTCCGACTCGTGCGTCTCCAGCGCCTCCCGCACCTCGCCCTGCTTCCCCATTTCTTCGCCCTGCTTCCCCATTTCTTGCTCCAGCGCCTCCAGCGCCTCCAGCGCTTCGTCGCGTTCGCGAGGCTCGCTCTGCATCGCCTTTTCTTGCTCCAGCACCTCCAGCGCCTCGTTCTGCTTCGCCTCTCGGGGCTCGTCCGCTTCCACCTCTCCCGCCTTGCAATTCTCCTGCTCCTGCACCTCCGCCACCTCCGCCACCTCCGCGGCCCACTTCTCCGCTACCCTCACCTCCAGCGCCTTCGCCTGCGCCGCTTCCATCGTCTCCACGTTCGCCTTCGCCGCCCGTGCATCTCCTCCCTCCGCCTTCTATGATTTACCCGGTCTACTCATGCGACCGTTCCCCAAATACTGAACACTGGCACGCGGAGATTGACTTCCGCTCCTTCGAAGACACCTTGGACAACCCCTTCAACGCAGTCCCACCGCACGCAGTCCCACCACATCTGTTGTTTGATTCCGACGTCAACATGGCCCCCTCCGAAGCTGGTGATGGTAGCGACGCGGGCGGTGCCGGCGACAACGGCGACAATGACGGGCGTTCTACTGTGCCTGACGACGACGCCCGCTCCTCCTCCCCTCTCTCTCTCTCGGCAATCAACGACAACCCTGATATCGACGAGGAGGCTATGGAGGTTGACGAGGGGGAGCAGGAGGTTGAGGAAGTTGTGAAGGACACAGGCGGCCGTCTTTCGAAGAAGGGGGTGGCCTGGCGAGCAAGGTTTTTGGATGATGTCGTGGAGCTTGCCCACAATTACGCGAAGGAGAGCGGGATCTCCGCCGAGCGATTCATGAGGGCTCTCGGAGGTGGCACAGCCAACCAAGGGTGGAACCCGTGGAACACATATCAAGCATTTGCCCGCGACCCCAAGAATTCCGTCCGCGAGTATCAGCGCGTTGCTCCCGAATTCAATTCATCCCCCGACGACATTCCCCAACTCACCCAAAAGCAGCTCGCCGCCATGTTTATTGCATTCAAGGACAAGTATGGGGACCAGGCGACGGTTATTCTGCAGAAGTTCAACGAGAAGGTGTTTGCTGATAAGCGCGAGACGCTGGCGAGTCGGCAGCGTGATTTTGCCAAGCAGTGCGACGCTTTCAAAAACGAGGTATGTCCGGCCCTTGCTTTACCTGTCATCTCTATGCTTACCACACCTTCAATAGCTCTCGGCGATTTCAGACAGGGGTTACGAGGCGATTGTTTTGATGGTCGGCACTGTGGTGAGCGAAGATGACCAGCTTGGTGAGGTTATCGCAACCCCCGGGCTCGCCGAATATGTAAGTATTCTCCCTTTTTCATTGCTCAGCACTCATTTCTTTACAGTTCTGTAACTCTTTCAAGAATCCTCAAAGCCGTCGACCCTACTCGGAATCTGATTTGCTGGGTGTTGCAAAAACTTGCTCATAGTACGTTTATTTCTCTATCTTTTCCTACCTCTCTTTTACTGATTCATGCACAGCCGATATCAAGCGGAGACTGTTCTTTTTGAAGGCACAGAATTGGACAACGACTACCCGTCCGGCACAGGCGAAGCCTCCGCCACCTCCGCCGAAGCCTCCGCCACTTCCACCAAAGCCTCCGCGGCCTCTGCCGCCTCGTCCAAACCCTCCACCACCTCCTCCAAACGCTCCACTGCCCGCGCTACCGCTGCCCCCGCCGAGTCCGCTCCTTCCGAGCCGGAGGCGTCCACCTCGACCGACGTTGTCAAGTCAAAATATCCTGGGATTCGCGCGGAAGACAAGCCATGGAAGACGGCCACTTACAAGAACCCGGTGAAGCTTCCAAATCTCACACCTGATCTGAACTGGATGAGAGGCCGCTGGGGTGACATGAGTATAGCGATTCTCGGCTTCGACGTCTTCCGCAAGGACAACCCCCAGCAATTCGCTTGGAACACCCTCCCACGCGTCTTGAAGGACAATGGTTGTCGCCTTGTAGGCTTCCCCAACGATGTGCGCCTTCCTGGCGAGGGCTCGGCTGGGAAGAAGAAAGGTTCGGCCGTGTGGCGCATGGAGGACATGAAGTACATCAATGTTGCGGTTTTGGACTACGAGCGGTTGAATTACGGGCTGCGTCTTGAGCGCTATACCCCCGTTAATGATAAAGGTATGTCACACCTTTTATATTCTTGCATTTCTCTAACGAAATCAACAGACGATTTTGTCATCATCTCCCACAACTACGCCGTCCTTCCCCCTGACGGCCCACCCGCACTGGTCGACGCTCACTGGCGGACTGGTGGTGGCACCAGGGTTCGGGTGCAAAACTCTGTCGGCGATATTTATGAGGCCGCCGTCGACCTTGGCAACCCGGGTAGTCCGGCCATCGGCAAATCGTGGTGCGCGTGGGGGAAGCTGATAAAGAAGGAGGGGGAAGGTGACAACAAAGAGGATGATGAGGAGGAAGAGGAGGAGGTGGTAGAGGTGAAGCGGCCCTCCAAGACCAAGAAGACATCGGCTGTCCGCACCCCCGCAGCATCAACGTCTGCTGCCGCGGGGGATGCGAGGCCTTCGGCATCGGTGTCGGAGAGGCCAAGGCCTCGTCCTGTACCACCCAAGAAGGATGGGAGGGGAACGGACGAGGGGGTAGACGAGGATGCGAAGGCGAGGGAGGCGAAGGAGGCGAAGGAGGCGAAGGCGGCGAAGGCGAAGGCGGCGAAGGAGGCGAAGGCGGCGAAGGCGGCGAAGGCGAAGGCGGCGAAGGAGGCGAGGGCGAAGGCGAAGGCGCAGGCGGCGAAGGAGGTCGAGGTCGAAAGCGAGGACGACACGCCGGTGACCCAGCTCACGCCAAGGCCGACAATCGGACCCGCGGTAGCCGTTGACGATGACGACGAGTACGTCGACTCGTCCTCGATGCGCACCCCCATGCCCAAGCCCAAACGCACGCGAGAGCAGCTGACCCCGGCTGACAGCGATTACTTCTTCGCCAGCGACACCGATGGGGGCCAGCCACCTGGCAAGAAGATGAGGACGCGTGCGGATGGGCCTGCGTTCGTCCCGGAGGTTCAGCGAGTCCCCGAGGTTCAGCAAGGGGGAGGAAGCAAGGCAGCGGCGAAGGAGGCAGGGGAGACGAAGGCACCGAAGGCTTCGGCAAACGGTCATGCGGTCGAAAAGCATGTCACCTTTGCTGGAGAATACAACGACCGCCCCGCCAACAACGCCGAGAAGGTTGCTGCACGCCGCAGGGGCATGGCGAACATTCCCCGACCCCAGCAGCTACCCGAGGAGGCACCGGAGGCACCCGAGGAGCTCCCCATCGGCCACTCAAGGAGACAGCCGACTAGACGGTCGGCGCGCGCTCTACTCCCACCCATGGTTCCGCCTGACAGCGTCATTCCGACTCCTGTCTACATGGCTGCCCCCCCTCCGCAGACCCATCGCACGGGGACCATGTATGCCGTTGATGGAACGGGCAGCCCCATCGGCTCCGTCTATTCGGGAAACCGAGGTCGTTCCACCCCTCACTATCTCGTCTCCAATCCCGCCTCATCGTCGTCTGCGCCCCTGCCTTCCTCATCTGCTGCCGGTCTCCCCGATCCTGATGACCCTTCCGTCACGGTTACGCTTCAACCGGAGGAGCTTCGTGTCATCAGGGATCAGCTGCAGAGCTTCCAGGCGATGCAGAGGCAGATCCGCCACCTCGAGGATCAGCTTCGCAAGGGGCAGAAGTGAATATTCGGTGGTGGGAGTTCTCGCGGAGGTGACGAAGGCTTCGGGCCCCGCTTTGTATATTTTTCTTGGACTGATGTGTATCGTTTACACTCTTGACAGCTGTATCCTACTCTCGCCCTTGGCCGTGCCTTTCCCTCCCTGCTCAATGTATTGCAAGTTCGCTCGTATTATCATAGACTTTTCATTACCGTAGCCTACATTGATATTGTAAATAGATCAAATGTCTTGTATTTCTTGATATCTCGCTGTAATGTACTTGTATATAGCTTTTCTTGTATCATTCACAGCAATGTAATGTTGATTGTCGCTTGTAAATGGGTTTGAATGACATGCGGAGGTGCCGACAGTTTTGACGGAGGTGCCACGGGGGTCACGCGTTAGCAACCCAATATAGATTGATCTTTTTGGGTAATCGAAGTACATTCCGTAACCTTCTACCGACGTAGACCAGGCCTTAGAGAGGGGTATTACTGTCAGGTAAGAACCGACCTCTCAGGGCATTTACATAAGCAGCCCGTAGCTGCCTTAGGTGACCTGATCAGGCCCGGCATTGATGGGTCACCCAACTTGGGTGACTTCCTCTTTTGAAATACCATTGAGGTCTCCTCGGTCCTTCAAGTTAACGACCTGGCAGGCTGCCAGACTTGGAGTTCTATAGAGGGTTTCGGTGACCGATCGGCTCAGGTCGCCCGGCACCGCCACTCGGGTCTCCCCGAATTCAAACTCCGCTCACCCTATGCCGCCCCTCCTTTGGCGCGCAGGTCACCCAACCGTCGCTCGGCCATTTCTTCGTCCCCGGCACGCGTCACTCGTTGTTGGCGGGCTCAGGTCTCCCGTCTTTGCACAGCAAACTTCCAATTTAGGCTAAAATGTAACCTCGATTGGGAAGTGAGGCGCCTACACACGCCAACAAGTTACGCCCTTCTGTCGCTTGCCTCCTTCCTCCCTCCCCTCCCTCCTCTTGAGCTTCCCTTCCCTTCCCATGCAAGCCATGATTTGCAATCCTTTCTCTGTCACTATTTTCCTCTCTAATTCAATCTTCTCCCTCGGAGCTTCAAAACTATTCGATACAATACGAGTCGAGTCTCAAGGATAGTAGGGACAAATAGATATAGATATGTATCTTGAATAGTGGAGACAAATACAAAAGGAATTCGGACACTATAGAATTGAGTATACTAGTCAGATTCGGTCAAATCTATGATTTCCCTCGGGACTGTGTTTTTAGCCGCCGCAGGTTGACTACCTCCCTGACCCTCATTCTCAACAGTGCCAGAGTCGGAGCAAGAGTCCTCATCAGAGGAATCAATCTCAACCACATCGTGAAACTGCCCAAGAAATGCCGTGAGCGAACACTCCGCCAATATTGAAATAACGACACAAATACCGATGTAGATTCAGCGAGGAGGTTTCTCGTTGCAAGGGCGAGAATGGATCTGGGAACGGTCAGCAGAGCTGACTCGTCATTCGCGTCATTCCGGGAAGATGCAACTTGAATTCCGCCCAGCCTTTGGAAATTGTCGATAGAAACACGGAGTCGGACCCTCTCCATACTTGGGTTTCCATCGTCTGCGGTGCTCCGGGAGGACTTGACAATCTTGACAAGACGGGCATTAGTGTAGGGTGTGATGAATTTCTTTGCAGGCGCGTTGTACATCACTAATGGCTGCATCACAACATCATCAAAAACGGAATTTCGTGTGGGAGCGATAGACGTACCGAGGATATCATTTTAAAGGCCACGGGGGGCCAGACGACAGTCAAAAACCGCTTCTTCACTTTGTCTTCATCCCAATTCAATCTGTCCCTGGCGAAAGTTGCTAACGCGTGTATATTGGGCTCCCGCGGCACCCAAGCCTCGACTTGCGGTGCTTGACCCATATACTTGAAAGACCAAGATGTGTAAGGGCTAGTGTAGAGGTCGACGACGCGGCTGCTCGGAAAAGAGTCTGGGATCTGTTTGGCTAGCTTGGCTTGCTTGTTTTTGAGCAGATTTGATGCGTTAGTCCGAAGTTCTGCACGTATTTGATCCCGCCACACTGCCAGCTCACGATCACGCAGCTTCCCTGCATACGAGACGAGAATCTGGCGCAGCCTTTGCCCGAAACCACACCTGGCGAGTGCTTGGGCATTAACAGCACCGCACCCGGGTACTCCATCATCGTAGTCACCGCCGGCCAGCAGAACATAAAGTAGCAGACCATCTTCGTCGAGACCTACAGATGCGACTTTGAGCACTCGCGAGTGGAAGATTTGGATGTTTTTTTCGATGTCCGCGCTGACAGCAGGTGAGCTCTGCACTACGATGTCCAGAATTTATCATACCCAAGTTTTCGAATGACACAATCAGCGCCAAAAATGAAGGCATCACTGTCTTCGGTGATCACAGCGTCGATAAAACCGAGCTTATTCATTTGTGCTAGCTCTGCCTCGGCTTCACCGGGAGCCTTGAAGGAAATGTGGATTATAATGAGAATGGATTCGAGATTCTCGAAACAGGATCTGACCTGGTGAGCATAATGTCCAAATGCCTTGATCACCTCCTTCAGTCCTTCGATTAGCTGTTGCGGCTGAGCCAGGACGCGTTTTCCGCGCTTGAATTGAGGTTTGCCGAATCCGTCGAATGCCCACACGAAGGTGGCCGGTACACGGGAAACTTGTGCAAGTTTGAAAAAGAAGATGCGGAATATGTCAGTGAATCCTGGGGAGAACTGCAGTCGCTGGGCTGCGGCAAGTTGGATACTTTAAGTAACTGAATTCAACGGTTGTAACAAAAATAGTTTGCGGGGAAAGCCTTGCCTTATATCTACGCCAACGACCAGAGCTCGTTGTTTTCTACTGTTTCGCTGAAAGCCTTCCAATGTCGCGTAGTTGAGCAAGGATCGTGCTTGCGCTGTATCTTCGATGACCTATGTACGCTTCGGGGTGAGCATCAAGCTGAGATAAACCGCTGCTCACATCCCACAGCCCGTTAGCGCCCATGTTTTTGAGGATGGTGGGTAGAGAGAAGATGAAATCCCCTGTCTTACTCTGCTTGATCGTTTTCATGGATCACACGATTGTGTTCATGGAATAGAAAGATTAATATATTCATAAGGTATAGAGTATAGCTAGCCAAACTTGATCTTCTTTGCGCGGCGCGGGTCAATTGCTCTCTTTCTCGACCGTTTCTCTGTTGACAGAATGATTGCGGGCCCCAGTTCGCCAGGCTGGGCTGCAGCGTTGCTTTGAAACTCTTCGTTCGAAGACGATGATGAAGAGGATTCCTGAAAACACACACATCCAATGAGCTGAGATTCAGAATGTCATATATAAAATCGATACTCACCGTTGTAGGACTGGCTAGACTCTTCCTCATCTCCGCTACCTTCTTGCTTAGTTGATTGAGTGATGTTATGCCATTATCCCCGAGCATTCCCTTCAACTCGTCAATTATAACAGTCGGCGGGACGTGTCGGCGTTCAGACGACTTGCAAATCCATTCCGGGATTTCGCGGAAGCGTGACCAAGCCTTTTGTATATTCTTTTGCTGTTGTTTCTAGGAAGGTTTTAATAGAATACACTCCCGTCGAAAACGGGGAACACGCACCGTGACGTCGAGCGGAGTTCGCCATTGTGAGTAAAAATGAGCTTCCACATCGCGAAGGGGCGGTTTCACTCCAATCTGGACTCCCGCACTGTTGCAAACAGCTTCACCCTGCGAATAGACCTTCCAGAGCTCGTCCACAGTCCCATAGTCCTCGAGTCCCTGCTTCAGCCCCCATTTACTCCAGCACAGGTCAGGTCGTTGGATCAATTTGAATATCTCAGACCATTCGGCGGACCGTTGACCAAGAATGGGCGGGAACAATCCGGCTGGACCGTCTAAGGAGATATGAGAATTATAGAGCAAACATAGAAGGCAAGATCACCTTTGGGATAGAAGGCGGCGGGAGACGGTAAGATCAGATCAACCTGCGTCGGCTGGCGCGGCGTGTGCGGTGAAGGCGAAGGCGGGTTGACGAAGGCTCTCGGAGTCGAATCATCGACAGTTTCGTAAGTCCCTGTTTCGTGATTGTACTCGTCGCGGTGAACAATGATGGGGGAAGATAGAATTGAGGCCTGGATTGAGGTAGAGGAAGATGAGGATGCGATGGCTAGCACAAATGTCAGATACACAGAAAAAGGCAATGTTTACAGAGCGCACCTCGGTGGTGATACGTCGCTGTCGAAAATCCTTTAGCTGGTGATAACGGGGCCGTTCGACGCTCGAGTACTTCTTTGAGCTTGCGGATGTCGTTATTTTGACTCGCCATAAATGTAGTCATTTGGCTCAATGCGCGGTGAATCTCAGTGTTTTGAATTCTTTCGAGATCAATAGTGCTACCAGCCGCAGCCTGGAGACGACTGAGTTGCTCAGGGAACTCAGTTTTCATCCAGTTTTGGACGTCGCGATTGGCCAATGCGGGCAACTTGAAGATAGCTGAGTTTGGACGTTTTTGGAAGAGGGCGGCCCCACACTATTCATTAATATTAGCGCCTCGCGTATCTGGAAAAAGATGCCTGAACCCTACCTGAAATAAATATGGACGTAATTCGACAATCATATCCCAGTGCCGGACGGCGCCAACGAGATTCTGTTTACCTGAGAATGGTATCAGTTAGGCAAGCGTCGTAAGGTGTATACAAACTACCTACCGACAATCGGGGCACGTTTCTCTTCCGCCATGGGGCACATAAGATCAAGAAACTCTGCCGGTACCTCGACATGGCGCCAGACGGGGTCATACACCTCATCCGCGCGATATCCCGCAGCACCGAGGATAGCCTGAAAGCTGATGAGTAGACTTTGACAGGCCGGTAAGTAAGCTTACCTTGCGGGGCATTGCAGGAGAATATACGTCGGCGTAGGTTTGACTTCGAACCCATCCCATTTTACTGGTCTCCTCGGCGTCGACACTGGAGACAATAAGCAATTAGCAATGAGACGAGAACACGTAGGAAAAGCTTACTTCATTTCGTACTGCCGATAGCCAAGAAGATGGCGCGGCAGGTGCGCTTTGAGGCGGGAATGAAACCCAGCTTCTTTGTACGCCTTGCAATATAAATTGTACAAGTTTTGCTCGTTGAACGGGACCGTCGGGGCTTTAGGACCGTGAAGAAGGCGAACCTGCAAAGCCTGAATCATAGCAGGGATAGGAACAGCGGTATTCATACCTGGCGCCATGTCTTATTCACACTGAAGTCAATATCCATGACGGAAAGTAGCTCCTTGACATCATAAAGCCAGTGAAGAAAAATTGCAAAAGCCCCGAGCGGGCATTTCTCTGGGTGGAGGTGGGCGATGAAGGTGGAATAAACAGGGTTGATGACCTGCGAGGAGAAGTTAGAAACGAAGGCGAGGAGGCACGGTAAGCCTACTGTGCGCATCCCCCGTTTACCGGCTTTTTCTTCACCTTGGAGGCCGAGGATGGCATAAATCTTGGATCTGCCGCTGGGGTGCGGCATCTGATAGGGCTGAAGCTCCGATAGCTTCAGTGCGCGGAAATCATCGCCGCGATTTCCGCTGGCGTGCTGCGCTGTCCAGCACAGATGGCCGAACACCGCGAGACGCACTGACGTAATACATTAGAGCCATACGAGAAGGAGAAGAGTGCAGCTTACGATGCCGATGAGCAAGGAAACTTAAGCCAATCTTGTCCTGCTGCTCCTGATCCACCTCAGATAGCCATGTATTTGCTATGATATCGGGACAATCTTCGCCCTCGTCGAGTCCTCTGTGTGAATTTATGAATGCCAGCAACAACACACAGAACAAACACTTACCCTCGATTGCGTTGGAGCGCTTCATCCATCCGAGTTTTGAGGGAGTCGAGAACGAAGACAGAAGTGGCGGGTCTACGAGCAGCGAGAGTCTCGTCGGCCGCATCTTGCTCCTTGCGAATGCGGAGTACACCAAAGAATAATTTTTTGATTTGCGACTGAGGCAGAAGACGTAAATTCAGTTGTATCAACCGGTCGATCGAAAACCACTTACTGCCCCAACACGAGTCCCAGGGATTTCAATACCTTTCCGGGTCCGTTTGCACCGTTCCCCTGTGTATTCGAGATAGTAGAGCAAGGCGAGCTCGTCGACGATTCGGTCCTTGAGACCTTTATGCTTCAGTGCGAACTCGAGGAATATCTATATTGAATCAGTTTTGCATCGTCGTTCAAACTGGGCACTCACGTTCCAGTCACGAACCACCGCCTGCTGAGTGCGGAGGCCGCCCTTTCGCCGATTTCCTTCAAACCGTTTAGCCGCCGCGACGCGCGCACGCTGGCGCATCTGGTCTTGATCGTCTATCTCCTCTGCGCTGTCTTCATCGTCTCCAGACTGATCACCGTCGAATCCTTCCTCATCTTCCTCGTCTTGTTCGTCGTCGGAGTCATACCCCATGAGCTCAGAGATATTCGCTCCATCGACGTCGTAGCGTCGAAGAAGTTCTGCAATCTCCTCGGCATCTTCTGCTCCGGGACGCGCAGACGGCGGAATATTGACAGGAGTGCCACCCACATGCTGAGAGGTATCAGCTGTTGTGGCAGCGGGAGAGGAATGAACTGGTGTAGCAGCTTGAGGATTCACGATGGGTTCGCCGAGGGACCGAGAGGAAGCCGCGCGAGAAGATGTCGCTTCGGCCTGAGTTTGTGTCGGCTGCGTGCGTCGACGCTTTGCAGTCTTACGTTGCACATTAGCTGACGGGGGTGTAGGGCGCGCCGAGGAGGTTCCAGAGAGAGCCGTGGCCGGAGGCTGCATGCTGAAGGTAGTGAAGTGAAAGGCAGGGATGCCGCCGCGCATCTCGCCCCGGGCATTCGACGAAACTGGGCGCAGGGCAGCAGGGGGGGGAGGGAACTGTATAGGCTGAGGAGGTGGGTATAAATGATTCGCAAGATGCTGCTCAGTGGGCGGCGCCGTCGCAGGCAGAGGGTAGAGGGACGGGGTGGTTGAGGAGCTCGAGGCGGAATTGTACCTACCATGAAAGTGTTAGGTTCAGCACCAGAATGAAGCAGCGGACATCCAACAACGCACCAATAATTTTCCAATACCTGGTAAAACAATACAAGCTTGGCCTTCGCACCTACTTGATTTGAGATCCTGAGGCGCGAGCATGCCTCCCGCAGTGGTTCCTTGCGCACAACATTCGTTCTGAGAGCCGGGTGGTCATGAATGAATGAGGTCCAAATAGGCAAAACATACATCCTGGTCCTGTACTGTGCTCGCGACTCATTTCCCGCACGGTTTGGGGCAAAGTTAGATGCAGCCCACACGTCGAGTTCTTTCTTTGAGACGGGGCGTGATGATTTCGAAGGTTTGCCCACAGTAAGAGAGGAAGAGCTGGTCTTTGCGGCTGGCTGTTGTGAGGTTGTCCGAGGAACGGCGGCGGCGGCGGATGAGGACAAGCTAGACGGCGACGCGTTGTTGCCCGCAAGATTGGGACGCGTTGGGCTTGGGAAAGAAGAAGCAAAGGTAGTTGCTCCATTCGTCGTAGCGCCGCCCACGCTGTCGCCCGTTTGCCTCGGCGAGAGAAGCGCTGGATCAATTACACCGGCAAACGCCTCGCTACTTGCAAGATTCATGGTCGAGTCGATGTGAGCGGTGGAAGGGAGAGCGGGAGACGGTGTACGATGTACAGTGGTAGGCTATGGTAACTGACAAATAAGGAAATCTCCTGGGTTTCCCTGCGCCTCAGCAAGGTCACCCAGCTCGGTGACCTGATCCACCCCAGGCAGCTACGTTTTGCTTATGTAAACGCCCTGAGAGGTCGGTTCTTACCTTACAGTAAAACCCCTCTCTAAGGCCTGGTCTACGTCGGTAGAAGGTTACGGAATGTACCTTATTTACGCAAATACTGTCAATTCTAAATCGGGTTGCTAACGCGTGACCTTCTTGACCTCCGCCTCCACGATGAAAAACCGATGAGAAGAATCAAGCGATCGGAACGCGCTTTCCAAGCAGCTTCAAGAGGCGGATTCGGCAGACACCATACCAGTCCAATCAAGGTCGGCGATGCGCGCAAAAAGGCGGCTGTAAGAGGCTTCGGACGCGACCAGAAAGCCGACGCGATTGCCGCCGAGCTCGACGCGCTTTTACGCGGAGAGACGGTTGCTGCCGCACGCGACACCGTCCCAGGTCTTGCCACCAGCGAGGATGTGCAGATGGAGCCCTGGGTCGACATGGATCCCCCAGCAGCTCCGTTGTTTGCAGCTCCGCCGCCTCCGCCGCCTCCACGACCGTCTTTACCCTTCCCTCCCCGACGTTCCACGGCAGACGCTGCAAATGAACGACTGAATGTTGCTTGGAACAACCTTCTCCCTCTGCTCGAAATCCCCTGGGCTCAATACTACGAGCGTACCCATGGCCAGCAGCGCGACTGTGTGCCTGCTGTACTTACACATAATTGCACAGCGTCATGCAATGGGCCGACCACAGTCTACAACGTCAAATGTCTTTATACAAGCTGTAAGTGACCCACCTCTCCCATATGGCACACTTGATTCACTGATTTTAGATATCCAACACGTCGAAATCACAACATGTCCATGCAAACCAGCGGCCGTACTGCTCGTAGAGCATGGTGTATTTCCTGCTTCCCCTACGCAGCCAAAAACTGGCATTTCTATCGACCTCCTCGACTTTTATCGGGCGCTTTTTGAGCGTTCTTGCGATGCCGTGACTGCACTTGCTGCAGCACTTCATACATTGTATGAACGGAGGGGATTCAAGGTTACTACGGTATGTTATTAACTAATTTATTCTGACCTCCAGTTAACGTTGTCTTGAACAGGCACGCTCTGGGGAGGATGCCGTGGACCCCTTCCGTCGAGTGCTGACTCAAGCTGTTCAATGGTCCTGTAATCTGCGTGTTCGTATAGAGCAGAGGGTGGAGCTGGCACTTGCACAGGCAGCACTATCAACACAATCCTCGATGGGAGCCTCCGCCGCCTCCGAGGAAGCCTCCGCCGCCTCCTCCGCCGCCTCCGCGGAAACCTCCGCAACGTCCTCGACCTCCACCATTGCTGGCTCAGAAATTCCAACACCTTCCACCGCGTCTCCCATCGATGTTCCGGCGGCCAGTGCGACCCCTTCTCCACCCTCAAATCAGCGTGATCGCGCGGACCGCAGCCTCTGCGAGCGATGTCCCGCATGCTTCAATCTTTCTTCTTGGGGCCGGCCATTGAAAGAGTTTGTATTCTCTTTCTCCACCTTCACCTTAAAACTAATATTCATTTTTATAGCGGAGGTGATGTTCAGAACGGCGGAGATGCATGTTTCAGCTACCGCCATAACAAGAAGGCAGGGGATGGATCCATTTCATACCGCGCAAAGTACTTCCTTACCAAGGAATTTGTGGATGGTATTCGTAAGAGGGTTTTGGCAGCGCGAAAGAAACCGAATGCGAACCCCAGACGCCGGGTAGCAAAAGAAGTTATTGATGCCTGTGAACAGTCTTGGGATGCAGCCAATGAGAAGAAGAAGAAGACTAACAGTGACCGCTACGATGCTAGCGGAGTGTTTGTGATGACCTGCCGCCATGGGCAGGTTATCTTCATGGCCAATGTTGATACGCCTGGCGAGCAGCAGTGCTACATTATAGCGATGCTGGAGCAGCTTTTCAGCTTGTTGCCGTGGAATGCGACGGTTCTGCAGGCGTACGATGTGGCTTGTGTGACGGATCACAGTCTTGATTTGGTATGTCAGAGCCTTCGGCGCCTTCGTGGCCTTCGTCTCCCCGCCTTCGTCTCACACTTTTTCCAGTATCCTATATTCTCACCCTCAATCCGGGATCGGCTGGGGTTCGTGATCAATGGGATGCACGCATATGGGCACCAGTGGGCCTGTCAGTTGGTTTACAACCCGAGATTCCGTGTTGGGATGGGGCTGGCAGATCATGAATGCGTCGAGCGTTTTTGGTCGCGCATACGCAAGCTGATACCATTGACTCGTGGGCAATGGGTAGGTTTTTCTCTGCCTTCAAATCATTGTAATACTTATTGTTTCTTCAGAGTTCTCGGCGGATCTGGATGCTGGATGTATATGCGGACTTTGTGGCAAAAGAAGGTCGAACGAATCTCGGAAATTGGATCCACCGTCAACAGGAGAAGAATCTTACACTCAAGTACCGTTCCGCCACGAAGACTATTGACGATTGTCGTATAACTGATCAGGAGCTTCGCGCTCAATGGGCGGCACAGAAGGAAGCTCAGACTTCGATACGCGCCCGTAAGTGCCTTCTCGCTGTGTTTTCCTGTTTTCCGTTGACGCAGGTCGATTGTAGATGCTCCCAACCGCCTTCGCCGTGAACTTGACAAAGTCCTTTCGCTTCAAACTCAGATCGATGCCGTTGAGAAGGCCATAGAAGACACTAAGAAAACGTTCAAGGGCTCTGGCGCATCTGCGCGCAGTTTGAAGATTCTCCGTGGCCTTGAGGCAACGCACGAGCAGCTTAGCGGGGAGGCGGAGGCTCTGTACGGCTCACTCAATATTCAAGAGAGCTTTCCAGAGCTCCGATCTCTACCCCTGGAGTTCGCGCAGACGCTTCTTGTACTCCGTGATTTGAAGATTAACATCCGTAAACGTGCAACTGGGTCGTTCATGGAATGGGAGACCCTGGATCGTGCGGTCTCGGGAAGGCGTGAGGCACTGGGCACCAAGCTTCACCAATCTACACGCAAGGCCATCACGAGACGTCAGCCTGCTCTTCTGAAGGCAATAACAAAATTCAAGAGCTCTAGATGTAATATAAAGACTAAATGGACTGGTACTAGCCAGCGCTACCGTTGTCTTTCGGATTGGATCTACAAAGGCCCTGGCTAGCACCACAACTCAACCCTTTATGTTGTACCTTTTTTGGGGGCTGATTTGGGCATTGATGCGGGTCGGCACACTGCGGAGACTATCCACTAAACTAATTAAAATTTATTTCTTAATACCTCATATATTTTTTTTTGTTCCCAGTTCAGACAGTGCCGAATATTCCGGTCACGTGATACAGATCGTGTTCTTCTCCTTCGTTTCCCACTCTTCCCGTCAGCGCATCGCCGCCTTTGATATGGCGGACGGGCGCTTGGCATCTGACCGCCGTCACCACCTGGCACCTCGAGCGATTCGGACGTCACATCACTCACCCCGTGACATGCCAGCTCACCAACACCGCACCCCCCGTTCTCTTGCGGCTGCGGCGCTGTCTTCTCCTGGCTATCTTGACTTTGTCAGTAACACCGGCCCTGTCCCAATACCTTCTTTGCCCGCCCTCCCCGATGAACACAGCAAATTTATCAATCTACTACTTACGCTACGCTCGTCGTCGAGACCGACTCGGAGACGCGGTCAAGTTCGCGTTGCTGCGGCCTTCAGGTTGAACCGAGCCGTTGAGGTCATCAAGAAGGAAATCCCCCAGCGCCATCATCCGTCACCTCAATCTGTCGTCTTTAATCGCCGTTCGCCCTTCAAACTTGCCCTTACGTCCGAGTCTCAATGAGCCTGAGGGAAAATCTCGACACGGGGAACAAAGTATGGTCAGCACATCTTTTTCTTTTTCTTTTGTCTCGAGTCTCTGTGTGTGTATTCGCTGCGTTAGCACCCGTCTCCGCCGACGATGACATTGGCTTCGAGCGAACGCAATTCCACGCTTGGCCGCGATCACCCTGTTGCCCGTGCCCGCATGTCCTCGAAAATGTATAACTGAATCGACTCTGACCTCGAATCTACCGCCAGCAAACTCGCCTACTACGTCTTCACTGCCAGCAGAATCTCTTTCCCCCACTCTCATTAATTTACTCGCCCCTTTCCCCATCGTCAACCACCACCCGCCGACATCAGCACGACACTCGATTCCATTGGGTGTGTCTTCCGCGTGTAATTAGCAACACAGTGACCTCAACTCGCATGATACCTGCCCGCCCCGCGCCGCTCGCGTCTTCAATGCTCGCCAAATTCACTCATTCCATCGACTCCCCCTCTTCATCTTCACCTTCAACTCGCGCTACCGCCCCTTGGTCGAAATCTCCGGCTTCACACTCGCTCCCGTTCCGCCTCAATTCATGCGCTGAATCCTCTTTCAACTTCACGCAACGTTTCTCGCTCTACGCTGGCGCCGAAATCTATGGCGCTCCTGGCACGCAACTGCCTAATCAAACATTCCCATACGGCCCCGCCGCCCCCAGCCCCAGCCGTTCGCTGTCTACTAAGCCGCCGACACCACCTTCATGACGTCGCACTCGTCGCCGCAAATCAACTTACATTGCTCCCTCCTCACTACTCACTCATTCTAACCCTGCTTATACTTCTTATATATCACAGAGCAAATATGTGTAGTTTAGTCATGCAAAATGAACCTCTTTAATGACTGTTAGCAGCAAAAGACGGTCGTTTCGACTTCAAGTCCGGCTTAAGCGCTGGTTAAGCGCTCGCGGAAGAGACCGGCTTGCTATTCCGAGCGCCATCCTATTGGCTGGAGAGCCGGCCCGAGCGCCGTGGCTTTTCATGACTTCGACGCGTTTTTCGACAACGAACGCGTTTTCTACGCGTCTGAGCCGTGAATGCTCGTCTCGTATTCTCTTTGAATGCTATATGTCAAAATCAGCTGAAAAGATACAACACTTCAGATGTTACAACACTTCAATGACGAACTCCCCTGGTATGTGCCTTTTCTTTTCATTGTTTTTGTTGTTTGTGGAGTCCTGGATCATCCAGGAGAGTAGTTTTAGTGTCAGGAACAACATAGAAGTTATCTACCCTGATAAACTCTACATAGTCAAGTCGTTGACAATATTTAAAAGGAAGTCGGCGAAGTTGTACAAAGTCTAACACACACGCCTACTCCCCATGTTGAGGAGTTCCGTGTTCCACCTTTACAACATCGCAATATCATAAAGAGTTCTTACTATTTATTGTTAGAACCATCGTTCTAAGTCCTTTCAAATCGTTCTTGAAGTACGGAGCCTCTTCTGAACCCCTCAAAGCCGGAATCATTGAAAAAGTGACGAAGTTCATAACTCGGAATACGGAGCTGAAATTTGGTAGGCTTATAGACCTCGTCAAAATACTTGGCTCGGTAGGTTCTCAAGACTGCAGCCCGTCAATGCAGCCGACAAATCGCAATCGTTCCGAAACCCCGATTCATGCATACACATATGTTCATTAAGTCTATGACTCCGAGTCAGCTTCTAAAGCAGCTTAATACAGTTCCTACTCATAAGCTTAAATTATCGACATGATCACTCAAGGTAATGAAGTTGGGGGGCCTGTTTTACTCACAATGAAATAAGGTAACAGATCTCATGGAATAAATTGAATTGAGCGCCATTCTATTGATATCAGGTTGCTAGATGTAGATAAAACATTTAAAGACCGTTAACAAGAACAAAGATGACGATGGAGTTTGCCAGATTCGATATTTCGTCTCCGCTGATAACAAAATTCCCATTTCGAGACTCGGGCGTTCAGTATCGGTGATCGCACCGAACGCCCGAGCCAGTCGGATGCGATCCCGAAGACGTGAGTCACACCGTTACAGGTGCCAGCTCACGCCTTTCTCCATCTCTCCACCAACTCCCTCGTCTCTTCCGCTGTCGCAACGTCATCAACCTGCCCGACAACTGCATTCTCTTTGGGTTCCGCCGCCTTTCTCGTCTCTTGCGCTGGACCAACATTGTCAACGCCGACTTCAGCGCGAATACTCGGACACCTTTGGCCCTCTTCCACTTCGCACCTCGCCGCCACGCATCTATGTCTGAGTGTTGCTAGCCCTCTGGGGCATCTCGGTCTTTCCTCTTTGGTTCGGTCGTCCTCTTTCTTGGTTCCCTTCACTCAAAACTTGCGTGCCAAAACACAAATGCGGGGTCATGCCTTCGTCGCAAAAGGCGGAGGGTTCGAAGCCTGGATGAAGCGGTCAGATTGTAGAAAGGCTTGGATTGAAATGGTATGCTCTCGCCGTTTCTTTCCTCTTTCCCACCACCATGTCTGCCGACTCCCTCACTTGCTCAAGATCATCCTGCCTTGTCTTTCTTGTATGTCCGCGATCGGCGTGCCCTCTCCCACATCAAACCGCATCTCCCGGCCGCCCCACACCCTTACTGTCACGGCCACCAATCCTCCGCCATACAAGCGTGAGTATTACGCCGCCTTGAACCCAAATCCCAGTAGCTCACATTTTTCTTCATTTAGAGGATTCTCGTCCACCCCCGCTATGTCACCAACCTTTGAACACCGTCCTCACGATACCAACCCAGCATTCACACAAGTCTGCCATGACGCGCAATTCACCAATGCCAACTATTTGAAGACCTTGACGTCAACACTGCTTCCGACGCAGCCCGCCGTTTTGCCCGCCCTGATCTCCACCTCCACAACGCCAACGCTCATGGTGCTCGCGACGCACCCCGCCGTTTCGTCCGCCTCCGCGCCGCTTTGCCAGCGCCCCGGCGTTTTGCCTGTTCCCGCTGATCTCTGTGGCTGCCATTCAGCGCTACGGCTCGCTATCACAGTCCAGTATGTGCCGCCGTCGCCACAACCCACCTTGACGACGAGCTGCTGACGTCGACGCCAGTCCCGGCGGCAACCCCGCCGACTCCCGCCCCCACTGCCGTCACACCCACATCGTTTCATCTGCCGTCTAGCGCCCTCGCTCCGTGGGGCGGTGCTTTTCTTTTTACCTCCTCATGGCCCCGCCTCGTGGCTCTTTTTGTATAGGCCGCCGTTCATCATAATTTTCGTCTCTTTTCGTACAGCGTATGTATTTCTGATTGATATGTTTCCCACGCTCATTCCTTAGCGCCTACTTTATATTTATATTATCTTTTTTTTTTTTGTCAATAAGTTAAATGTTTCTGAAAAGCTTTTGTTTTTGGCTGGATGCCGACCCTGGCCGGTGTGATCTCGAGTGTTGCCCGAGATGCTCGGGCAATAGAAAATGCATTATATATTCACTGTGCTATAAAGAGGTGAATTTACGTACAGCCAGGCCCTGGCTAGATCCAATCCGAAAGACAACGGTAGCGCTGGCTAGTACCACCTGTGAAGGCTTTCCCTTACTTCTATCTGTGAATTCAATGATGGCTGCGCGACTCTTGAGAGGCTTTGCCCTCCTCAATCACCTATTCCTCTCCCCTCCCCACTTTCAACCCAGCTCAATGTTCTTCGGAACGATCCTACCCTCCACGAGGATGTGTGGATAACGCCCTCCGAAGGACCCATTCCGCGCTGGCTTAACGATCAAGACGTCCGCGACGGCATCCGTAGCCTCCATGTTTTAGATCGTTGCGCTGAAGAAGTCGTCCGCCTCAATATGGAACGAGATAATCTCCGACGCTGGCTTTCTCAGGAGAAGGATGTGGTAACTCGGAGTCTCGAAACAATACATAGTGAGTAAATTGTCGAGTCGAAGTGCTCAGGTTTGACATTCCAACAGATACCTCTGAGTCTTGGCTCAGATTCTTTTTATTACAACGCGCTGGAGAGATAGATGATCTGCGACGATCATGGACTCCGTTTTTACAACACAAGGATATCGGAAGTCGACCTATTTCAATGTCTTCCGTAGCCTCCGTAGCCTCCGCCACCTCCGTCGACAGGCGTGTCACACCTGTCACGCCCTCCGCCGCAGCCTTCGTCTCACACTCCGTCTCGCACCCCGCCCCACCTCTGCCAGCAGCAATCTCAAATCCACGCGCCAATGCTGTCTCCCATGTCCTGGTGGATGATCATGCATTCTCCACCTCCCTCCCTGTCTTGCGAGGCCGTGGACAAGTCTCCATCGTTGTAGAGGAGGACGAGCTTTTCGACAATGTTGAGGACGATGCTGAAGGGCTCTTGGCAATCGGAACCGACTTGGGCGATATCTCAGATGAAGAACAAATCCAAATTATTGAGGAGGTTCTCGATAACTCAGATGACGAGGAGGAAGTAGTAGAGACATCCGGTGCGGAGCCTACAGCCGATGTCCTTGAAATACAGTGGGAGTTCAAGGTCCGTGATTCCTACTCGATCAACATCTTAATCGCACTGAACGCTCGTTTTCAGCGTACAAACAACATTGATAGCAGCTTCATCCGCGAGTTGGATATCCGCAACAATTCCCTTGTTTCGACAGCCGGAAATTTCACTCATTTTGTTGTCCGCAACAACAATCGCCGTCCCTTGTCGATCGCCGTTGAAGATCTCCTCCCATTCACTCTTCGTAACGGCTTACTCAATAACTTTGGGCTCAATGGTGTGGCCGCATCTCTCCACAATCTATTCTCCGCCCCGTACTCGCCTTTCAAGACTTCAGCAGATCGATGTGCGCTTTTCACCACTCACGATCTGCCGAAGGTGCATTACAAAGGCTCCGACCCTGACATATGGCGCCATATTTCGCCTACGGAGTATTGGAACAAGCCGGTATGGTTGATTCCAATTCATAGGAAGCAGCAAGAGCATTGGGTCCTTGCCATTGTCGTGGTCCCTACCCGCCAGTTGCTGTTTTTCGACAGTTTCTCGTCAAGCGGAGGTTGGCGGCAGGACCTTGGTGTGAGTTTTCCGTCTGACTCTTCACATGTCTACTCTTACTAACCGGTTGCAGGACGTTATGATTCTTATAACGCGACTGGTAGCGCTCGCTAATCGCAACAGTCATCCGTTGCACGTTTCGACAGAAGATCCAGAGGAGAAATGGGTCGCGCGACCATTATTCAAACTTGTATGTCCGCTACTTCTGCTCTTTTATTTGATCTCATTGGTGTATAGGGCGAGGCCCGCCAGCACAATAATCATGATTGCGGGCTTTGGGTGCTTAGCATGATGGCGGCCTTCATGCGCGGTGACGAAGATACTGCCCTTGTCGACGCTGACATGCCATGGGTTCGGCACGTCTTTCGCAGGCATATCGAGACCCTTCCAATTTCATAGTACAATAAACAGAATACATTATGTCTCAGTCAGTGTATCAATAGATTCTGTTCTGAATATCTTTGTGAGACCTTCGTAGGCTACGGGAGCGCACTCGAAGCCTCCGGGAGCCATTTCGAAGCCTACGTAACCGTCTTCCTCAGCCTTCTTATAACTGAACTGAGCCCTTTGTGACCTCCTACGGAGCTTTGTCAACTTATCCTTGAGCCTCGATGATACTTTGAACCATATGATGCGATTTATTAATCAAGAAATTTGTGATAGTACAAATGGCAAATAGTACGCCCAAGCCATTGCACAAAATGGTACAGCATTGTATGTTCACGAGACTGGTGAAAGGGATGGTAAAGGCCCTCACCCAACAGTTTTTGTACACGCTCCCACATCTCAAGCAATTTGAAGATCCTCTTGCGCAACCGCTGCAACACACCATCTCGCCCTCTCCCTAGCATCTCCTCCCGCAATTCGGCATCGTGCTCACGCTGCTCGCGCAGTCGGACTCCGTGTAAAACATCAACCAAGGACTTGGTGAATCTGAGATATCCATCAGAGTAAGGATCCGTCGTATCTTCGTCTTCTTCAAATGGCGGCTCTTTCTTCCACCGACCGAGGTCGCTTTCGTCGAGGACATCAGGGGACCGCAATGCGTCAGCGAAGAGGCGTGAGTCGGTGGGCAGAGGTTCGTTGTAGAGCTTGATCATCTCGTCGGTGGGCAAAGGTAGCAGCGGCATCTGAGACGTCTCATTGAGAGACGAATTCACTAACTAAGTTTATTGTTGCGCACCTGAGAAGGCTCATTGAGAGCTACAGAACTTTCAGGACCTTTCCTCTGCTTCCTTCTCTGTCTTGTCTGGCGGTATGTAGAGCGCACTTGGTTGCCGCTGTTGGTAGGCGTATTAGGCGTATTGGATAGATAGAATAACAAAAGACAGATGGAAGACATACTGGGGGCTATGAATGTATTTGAGGTCGCTTGTACGCTTTGCCGAAGTCTTCTGGTCGAGAGAGAAATACTTTACTCGTCGTCCCATTAACAAGATGGTAGTACGAGACAAGCTGCTAATGAGAACTTACTTGGGTTTTGGGCAGTTTCTTGCACGGGTTTTCAAACTGGTCGGAAAAACACAAGAAAAATACAGAGGACGTGGGGCAAGCCACAGAAACTATGTCCGAGCGTTGAGCAACAATTTCCTCCAATAGCACGGAGCAGAGAGAAAAGAATTGCGAGCCAGAGCACTTTGTCGTCGACACGATCCGTGCAGTTCAGCCCATGCGCGACAAACCGGGACGAGGATCAAAGCCAACGGAGGAACTTAACGCCGCAATAATCACCGGACTGAAAGCCTGGCGGCAGGCGGCTGTCGAACGCGATTTCCCCCGGCAGCTCATCGTCACGGGGAAAGCCATACTGCCGAATAAAACCGTCGAGAAGATTGCGGAACGTCCGCGAGCAGTGACAACACCGCACATATTCTTCTCGACTATTGAATGGAAGTGGGGCACTTACGATGATTTCAGATACGGCAACGAGGTAGTGGCAGCAGTTAAGGCAGTGCTCAAGGATCATCCGGATGAGGAAGAAGAGAAGCGGGAGGCTGCTCGACGCGAGAAGGCGTTCGAACAGCTGCTTGCTTTAGCTAACAAGCAGCGACGCGAGAAGCTGCGCGCGGTGTTCCAGGATTGCTGGGATGCTGTCGCAGCTGTCCCAACAGGTAATATGGTTTCGCGGGGCCGAGGCGCGGACAAGCGGTTAGAGCCGGAGCTTCGATGCCAGGCTTTTATGGCGCTTCCACGACGAACGGTACACTATTCTTTTGTATTCTCTCAATTACTGAAATGATCAAAGGCATGGCCGCGATACTACGAGATCATACAAGAACCGATTTCAATGGCCACTATCAAACGCCTCTCCAACTCAGCAACTGGTGCATACACCAGTCTTTCCGAGTACGCCGCCGCCTGGCACAAGATGTTCGCCAATGCTCGAACTTTCAACATTGATGATTCTCCAATATATCGTAACTCAATACTATTGGAGCAGGTTTTTGACGAGACCCTCGTAGAGGCGGCCGCAAAGCATGGGTTGGAAGCTGATCTTATACCAGATACAATATGACATGCCAATATATATCTACGTCTCTTCCACCATGTCTGTCGCTGCCCTGAGAATTGTGTCAAGCATCCCGTACGGTTCCTCGTCGTCCATTTCCAAGTCTTCGCGGGTCACGTCATAATCTTCGTGATGATTTTCTTCTTCGTCGTCCATCTGCCCACCAGTTCCCTTCTCCAACGCGTCTGATCCGGATGCAACAACTTCATAAGTGACACTTGGCTCGGTGAAACGGGAGAACGCGCCGCGTGAGTTAAGGTAATTAGAACCTTCCTCTAACAAATCCCGGACACGCTCCACGTCCTCCTTCCATGGACGCTCGGACCACAGCTCCTGCAGCCGATCCTTCTCTAGAGCCTCCGCAACACGTAAGATTTCGTTCTTCATGTCGGGAACCGTATGCTTCGTGCCATAGTCGGGAATTTTGAATGTTGATTGCACTGTTTTCATCGCATCGCGCAGGACAAAAATGCAGACGGTGATTCGAGACAGCCATTCCCAGCTCCGATTAACACCTTTGGCATTGTAGATGATTTTGGCCCAAAAGTTCTGGTGCTCTTGTAGAAGATCAACTTCCTTGAAGCCGTCGATTATGCCGCGCAGATTTACGAGCCAGTTGTGCAAAAGAAATTTCCTGAACAAGAGGTAAGCTCTGGTCTCATCAAGTAAAGCTGTTCTGCTTACCGTAAGACTGGGTTATAAGATTTGAGGCGCCCGAGGGTCTCGAAAAAGGCATCTGCATATTTGGGCATTGTTTTGGGAGTTCGCATCATCACAGCCCAGATGCGAAAGATTAACACAACACGGCCGATGTCTCCTGCTTTGATAGACGAGACTAGAAGAAGATAGAGAAGAGAGTCGCGATTGTACAGCACCGAATTCTCGAATGCAGGATCACGGTGAGCTTCCTGTACAGAACACGCTTGATCGTATGCTGCTGTGGTATAGAGCGAGGCGTAAACTTTGTCTGCGACCTGCTCGAAGTCGGAAATCGTAGCCTTTGAAGCCCATTCCGTAAAAGAAGCAGCACCACAGCAGATTCGAAATGCATCTCTGACGTGCCCGGCCGTCGAGATCTGCAATAACTCATGGCACGGCTTCCATGGTGCCGCTTTCTTGGACTTCCAGCCCGCTGAAATTGGCTTGCGCTGTAGCAGCTGGGTATGCTCCCAGCAGAGCCCACCCGGTATGGTAGCATTTGGCTTACCCCAATGCTCATTGACGACGAGGCGATTTCCGGCCATTTTAGCGTGAAAGATGCCGAAGAGTCGGGTGAGAGCACGAGTACTCTCAAGAACGTCGGGAGTGTTCCGGCGTGATGCTTCAATCTTGATGGAAAACGTAAAATTAGTATCGCAATAACTTAGTATGGACAAGGATACGCGTACGGTGTTGACAAGATTATCAGTCAGCAGGTCCCCATGAGAAATAACAAGGCCGTGGTCTTCAAGATCCTCGCTCGACGTCTCGAGATGTCGAAAAATTGCTTCATACACGGCAAGAGTCCCATCAATGCTCGACTCGTCCTCGTGCATGGCCGGAAGCGGGTACTGCTCAGTCTTATGCACCTGGATTTGTTCGACCTCTGGGCATCTGCCTAGCATAGCGCGTAGGTGCGCAAACTCGGGGATATGTTGTAATGCATTGTCCTTTAACTGCCACCTCAAACACTCGTCGAGTTTAGCGGCATCAGTAGGAGAGGGCAGTGTGTCGGCAGCGGTCCAAGAAAAGGTCGAATTGGATGAGGTTCGTTCAGGCTTCATGCTGAGCGGAAGTGTTCCGCGCAGAGTGCGGCTCGAGCCGGTGAATGGGTTATAGACGGGAATCAAAGTCGCAGTTGTTCCGTTGTCGAAATGATTTTTACTGTCGAGCCGCTGAGACTCAACTCGGAAGGCGATGTTCAGGTTGTCCCACACGATAGAGCACATGCATGAGCGGAAAACCGCACGGAACTGCCGTATACCCTCCTGCGAGAGAGTTTTGATGTAATTCATGACGGATTTGTACGAGAGGGAGATTCCGGCATGGGCAAAGACCTCGATTTCGCGTTTGGCAGCTCCAGAACCCAGCAAAAAGAGCGCAATTATAGCCTGGAAGTTGTTCGCTTTCTGAGAGCGCAGCAGGCTCATCATCGCACAAACTGTCGTGAACACCTGAGGTACCGCATTTGGGCATTGAGTAACTTCTTTCGGCAAAAGTTGATGACTTACCAAACTGCGATCTCTTCGCGTCGTCTCATGTCCCTCTTCCTCTACTGTCGATACTGCAACGAGAATGCCCCACATTGTCGGCGCGACTTCCCTGAGCTTGTCGGATAGCCCTTGCATGTTGAAGGAGGACAAGAGATCAGAAACCTTGGTGCTGGTGTCTCGCGTCAAGAGATTCTGTATTGCTTGCCCCTCCTGCGCGACCAGATCCGCAATGTGTCTGCTGGAAAATAGATCGGCCTCCTGCGGGGCTCGCTCTGCTACTTTCTCCATCAAGGTTGCACCATGGGCCCGGAAAAATTTAGAGAAGACTCCAGTGATCTGTGGGTCGTCCTCGTTGATGGAAAACATAGCGTCAAGAATTTCTTGAAGTGAGGTACCGCCCTGCATAGTGTTCCTAACGAAGCCGTGGACAACATTCTGGAGTTTCTGCTTCTCTTTTGCTTTGAATTCCTGCTCCTTCTCTGCCAACGCTCTCTCGACTGCTTCTGCCTCCTGTCGTGCTTTTTGAAGCTTAGCTGCTCGCCACTCTGGTTGCTTCTGCAGATCTCGAGTTCCACGGGGGTTACGGTGAGGAGCAGAAACGCGTGGACGCCCGCCATAAGGCTTGACTGGACTGGGAATGAATGGGGAGGTCAATGGACCATCAGGAGAATTGCCGGGCGGAGTTGTAGGAAGAGGAGAGAAGTCCAGGTTTAACGGTGACATAGGACGGACTGGCGACTTTTCAGAACGTTCCGGTTCGTTGTTATCGTCCCAAAAGACTGGCGAGCTTGGAGCACTGCTGGGAGGAAGGGGATCGTCGGACTCTTCCTGTAAAGTAATTCCACGGTTATGCTGAATTGGAGTTGATTGGACTTCTTCAGACAGTTTGAGTCTCTTCACAACTGAGCTAGGAGCTTTGTAGTCGGTGTCGGACGCCCTTCGCTTTCGAGAGGTAAAGCCCATAGTGTGTTGGCGACAAGAATTGAGCTCGATCATCCCTCATTTGCATCATTCCCCCTATTTCACAATTTGTCTGTGATCAAGCTATAGAAAAATCCCTACATCGATATTTAGAGGTAACAAGCATATAAAATTCGTCTTGCATCTTTAAAACGGTTATTTCCCCCCCACATCCGCCGGGAAACGAAAAGACGAGAGGAATGTCTGCATTAGGAGCTCTTTGATGGCAGAAATGATGCCGTGTATTGTAGTCGAACGTAAAGGAAATTAGAAAATCTAAAAACATAGGATTGTAGCGACTAGAGATCCGGTCATGTACATATAAGAATCATGTCCCTACGATGAGTTTGAATTTTGGCCATTCGCGTTTTCACGACTAAGTCAAAACAACCTCGGCAATTTCCGCTCCACGCCAAAATCCTCGGATTATCTTCCAGTCGCTATCGCCTGTTGGTGCCCGTGATCGATCACCAACCAACCTGGCGAAGTGGCTGTGTCGAGTCTAATCCGCATTATGACATTCACGCCTGAGCCCGATCGGCCGAGGGGCGCCGAATCTGTCCCAGCCACCTTCACTGAAAGTTGAAGCAACCACCTGCGCAGACCTGCGCCTGCCCTCAGATTTCATCGCTAGTACTGCTTTGCTGTCTCCGAACCTTCAGTCTCTTTGCCTCACCTGATCTAAATGAATCTCTTCTACATGTGAACGCTTTGAAAACCAGGATTTTCTTAATTGTGATGATCCCGCACCAGAACTTTTTGTGCCAGTACCACTGGGTCTATGCGCCGCATCGTCTGGAATTATCCTTTGGAACTCAATAAGACCTCTTGGAACTTGTTCCGGGCTGCTTCCAGGGTACTAGACGACTCAGAACTCATTAGGAATCCAATTAGGAATTTCGCTGACGAGGAGAGCGCAAGGAGGTCAGGGTAAGGTCAGAACGCATTAGGAATCTCAATTCCAACGTCAGAGCTCATTAGGAATCGCAACCAGAGGTACCAGAGCTTTCTTGTCTCCATACCATAGGACGCGCGCTGGAAGGCCACCAATTTAGGCTCGGAGTTCCTAGAACAGCAATTGGTTTTGGATCGACTTCAAGAAAACTCTACTCGTCCTCTCATTCTACTACCCTAGCTCGTCAGCAACGACCCGACAGCGGTCAGCGTAATGACATCCCTTTGTCATCTCGTCCCCTAGCTCGCTATTTAAACCCGTCTCGCAACCTCAAATTCACTCAAACCAAAACTCCAATCAAGATGTCTTCTCCCATCGCATTCATCATCGGCGCCGGCAAAAACGTCGGCCTCAACACGGCCGCCGCGTTCAAGCAGAAAGGCTACCAAGTCGCCGTCGGGTCCCGCAAGCCCGTCGTCGACGAGGTGAAGAAGAGCGGCTACTACCCCATCGCCGTCAGCGCCGACAGCCCCGAAAGCATCAAGGCTGCGTTCGCACAGGTCACCAAGGAGCTTGGCCCTCCCAGCGTAGTCGTTTTCAATGGTATGTCCTTCCCCACCATACACGAAGAATGCGCCATTCTGATTTCATTCATTTGCCAGCCGCTGTCTCCGTCCCCCCGCCCAACCCTGCGGATCCCCTCACCCTGCCCCTCGAAGCCTTCAAGCAGCACACCGACATCGTGGTATCAGTGTACGCCGCAGCACAGGAAGCCGTCGCCGCATTCCGCTCCCCCGCCAACAAGGACGCTTTGAAGACCTTCATCGTGACGGGGAACGCCCTCCCCTGGATTCCCGCCAAATTCATGCAGGTCATGGGTCTGAACGTCGAGAAGACCGCCGTCTGGCGCTTGATGGAGCTGCTGTCTAACGCGTATTCCAAGGAGGGTATCCGGTGGGTCCTTGTACCGTCATAATGTCATCAATTGGTGTTGACAAATTGTAGGTTCTACTACGGGGCTCTCGTTGGCGACCAAGGCGGTTTCCTCTCGGATATCACAAAGTTCTTCACGAGCGGGCCGCAGCACGGCGCGGTGTACTCGGATTTGGCTACTCGCAAGGACCAGGCGGAATGGGAGTTCAGGTTGGTGCCTCTCAGTTACTTGCAACTTGTCTGTCCTAGGCTTATGTCACTGTCAGATTCACGGACGACGCTAAACAGTTCAAGGTCTAAAGACGCTCACGGACGTTCCATAGAATTTGTTTCAGTTCCTGCGATTGCCATTCAATGTAAATTGCCTAACCTCGGTACTTGAAATCGTCGGCGAGCTCCTGAGGTTAGGGCGTCTAAGCTGAGGGAAGCACCACAAAGAAGGCACAGAATAAAGAAAATGGGACTATCAACATAAACCCAGTCACAATCCCCATCTACTTACGAGCAAGTAAGAATCGAAGAAAGCTTCCCCAACACAACCGCCTGCGTCGCCGCATTCACATCACCCTTCGTACTCGCATCAAACACACTAACACTCGCAAAACACCCCGACTTTGCTACCACCGACGACTCCGTCGGCAAGTGCGTCGTCCCGCACGTTTGCACGTCCGTCGCCCCCGAGTTGGAGTTAATCCTCGTCAACACGAACTTGAACGCGGAAGCGGAGGTGCAGCTGCTAGTGGACGGGAAGTTGACGTTGAGCGAGATGCCGGAGGGGAGGATGGGCGCGGAGGCCGCGAGGAGGACGTTGAGGAGCCGGACAGAGGCGGCGGCGTAGATGAGCGCGGCTTTGCTGTTAGTGGAGCTTGGGGAGGAGGTGAGGGTGGTGTAGGATACTTGGCCTCCGGTTGCGGCCGAGAATGCTACCGAGGGGATACCTTCCTTGGCTGCTTCGGAGGCGGCGCCGCTGTAAGACAATCGAAGTGAGTCTCCGAGATTACTGTGGGTGGAAGATCGCTAACACTGTCCCGGAAATCAGCACGGTGGATCCCAGATTATCTGCAGGTCAATAAGGTGCGAAGAATCAATGTAAGGAATAGCAGGCGTACTTCCGATCTGAAAGAGAGTGGCTCAAATTTCCGGGCGAAATAATGGGGGGCAGTCGAGCTCACATTGGGACCGCTGACAACGAAATCTGGCTTTGAGCCAAAGAACTGAGGAGCCAAAGTCTGGATACCGAACCGAGCTGCGTCCACTGCACGAATGATTAAACCTACAAAATGCCTAGCTGTCAGATACAGACCTGGAAACGCGTTAACGTAGTTCAGGCGGGTGTCACTGGCATTGAAGCCCGTGGCAGGAGATCCGCTGGGGCAAGAGTTGAACTCGCAGGGACCACTTAATTTCGTTGGAGTCGTCGAAGATGACCCTGTGCCGGATTTGTCGACCGCTGGACCAGACAGGACAACCTTGTGGCGGAAAGCAGATAAGTACGGTTGTTCGTTGAGGAGGTAGAGGAAAACGTACATTGTATCCGGCCGCCTATGGGAACGAACTTGTTCAACAACAAGAAGCAGAGTACACAAGTATCCTTCTTCACCTTGAGAGCGTCATTCTGGGCGCGGATCTGAGCGACAGCCCACCCTAAACGCAGGGAGAGTCAGTCAAATTGGCTGGCTGTTACTAGTGCCATACCGTCATCGTTGGTCAACACAATCTTCTTACCGGATTGTGCAGAGACGAGGCAGACCAAGGCTGCAAAAACGGCTGTCTGGAAAATCATGATGTACGAGTCCTACTTGCGAGTTCACTCCCAACTCGAGTCGAATTTATAGGGCTGACCTGGAAGAAGCACATAAAGGCGCGTGCTTGAACGTTCCATGTGAGTGCGTGGCACACATCTACAGGGCATTCCGCAGAATAAGAATATCAGGTTTGCTTTTGGGCTTGTAGCGCCGAAAAATGTGGTTGATGTTGTGCGACGAGCGACCGCTGAAGTATATGGCCGAAGTGCATGCTCGCCCATAACCCGCTCATGTCTGTGGACTGCAACATTTCCTTCGTATTATTAGAGTCCTGCCCATCGATAATTATAAATCATTTGTCTGGCGCACGTTCGCAAGGTCCATGCTACCCTGCTCATCATATCGAACTCAACACATGAGGACCTCAGCATCCAATACAACGTCGAGCTAGGTACAAGCTTTACTCGGTGCTGATTGTGTGCATTTTGAAGGAGGAGTACCGGCAGATCGGCAGAGTACTGCTGGTAAACAGATCAATCAAATCCCACAATCATGATTTTGCCGCTTGCGGTTCAGATCTAGCCCGGCATCGCATGCCAACTCTTCAATCAAACTATGCTGATGCCGACTCTGCAAAAACCGGCACGAAAGAAAAAATCGTTCGGTTTGTTCCATCTTCCACAAAAGTTGGAGCGTCTCCGCTTCATTTTTGCAACATTTGCGCGCAGGTTTCCAGCAACACTGCCAACAGACAACGTTCTACCTATGCCGCAACTATATTCAAACTATGTTCATCGTTCCAGCCTCCGAACACGGTCCAGCTCCCTGAGTTTGAAAGTTTTGTGACGCGGGGGGTTTTGCAAATACAAGGGAAGACTTGATTGGTAGTGATTCTGACTCGTTTCCGGAAGCAAGGGCACGAACATGAATAACCAAACGACAAGCCATGATGGAGTGCAGGGCTCTCAACGGTCTGAGGAAATACTCGAAGGTCAATATCAAATTTGGTGCGAACGAGGTACGTACGATTCTCCAATGGACTTGAGTGCTACCTGCCAAAGTTGTTTTTATGATCAGTTTTGCGGTTGGAGTATTTTATCAACGGATGGCAGAGTACCGGAGCATCAACTTGGAGTACAACAACAACAATGAAAGTCGCTGCCGTCGGGGGATTTAAGAAACTCGCGATATACGTGATGAAGCAAATCAAAACCCACAGAGCATCACCAAGTAAAAATATACTCCTGTTGAGAGGCAATTTCAGATTCGCTCACGGTACGGGTGGAGAACATACCATCTCGGTAGAGGCTGGCAGCAAGGTTAGAAGAACGACAGCCAAGATGGGAGTCGCGGAAAACTGAGCGAGGTTATTCAAGCGGAACCATAGAAGTGGATTTTGTTTCGAATCTCACAAGAACGAAAGGCTTTCCACAGCGTTAAGAGTACGATTACTGGAGCTAGCGGTCAACGTTCAAAGACAAGGATTGAGAATAAAAAGCCTACTTGTTTCCGCCACTAACAGCATCACAAGCAGCGTCAAAATGTTGTATGAGCCGCTCTGTAGATCACAAGAAACATTGGGTTCGATCGAATCTAGGCAGCGTTTAGATTTCTCAAAATTCTTCCAAATCCAAGCGAAGTTCTGAATTACAAACCTTGTGTGGAGGGCATCCAATGTTTTCCGACGTCCCACAAGGCAAAACCTCCCATCACCTATGATCATTTCTCAGTAGCAGTACAATGGAAGACATTGGAGAGAACATACGAGCCACATAGTGGCGAAAAATACGAGGATTTTTTTGGAACTTTCATATAGCGCATACGTCCTGATCATCAATATAACTGCTGGATGTTTGAACTTCGGACTGTACTGCACTGCTTGAAACGTACTCTCAGCAATACAAATACCCGTGCCCGAGAACACTGAATGTGGTTGTCTTTAGCAAAATATTTCAATGTAATTGGAAGAACCTACTTGTAACGAATTGAGATGTTTTCAAGCATGCAGAGGGATCCAGATTTATAGCTAGGTCTACGTGCCCTGCAACGTAGCGAAGTAATCAGTTAAGTTGAATATTGATCGCCTGAAAAAAAATTGATCATTGACACGTACGAATTACTGCGACAGTCATATCAACGAATGGTGCGTATCTTGTCCAAAGATACAAGCATTTGATCGAACTCCACTTTGACTTCCAGATGTAACGATGCTGGCGTAAACTGTCAGACAAACACCCGAAAAGCTCGAAGGATAATAATATATTACCTCCACATCGAGGTTCAGAGCAGTATCATAAACCTAGCGATGCTTCAGCTTTGAATTTACCGAATTGCAATGAGAGTGTCAACACACCAGGACCGTCAAAAAGGCAACTGAAAAATATCATTCTGTGTTCAACAGGAGTGCCCATACATACCATTCATATACTAAGAGGGTTTCGTTAGTTCGAATAAATAAATGAGCAGCGACCGTAAAAATATTCACAGAGTTAGATAGCAGAGGATTAGAATATGAAAGAGAAATCATGGCACCAGGGCAAGACCAAGGGAGGACTCGACGCGCCCGCCGAACCTTATATATCGTGGTCGCTGTATCCAGATGCTGCTAAAGTTGGAGACGGAAATCATGAAGCGGGAGATGTTACGATGATCAATAGACTTTGCGATGCAGCACTAGATAACTGATGGCTCCACAAACGTCCACATCCAATCGATTTGCTAGCACCGTCTCCCGCTCCGAGCATACGAACGTGTGCTACAAAGTAGATGACTTATTGTTTAGTGGGCAGTATTGATTGCCCTGCACACATCAGAATAACGTCGAAAACGTCCGCCAGGGTCGACGAGCTTTCAGACCAGGTATGCTGGACCCATGGAGGGCTCAGGGTGAGTAGGACATGCAAAACCACTGGACTCCTCAACAGCGACGACCGCGAAAACGATGAGAGAAGTCGAAGGGTGGGAAGCCGCGGGTAGCTTTTTTGAGCGATTTTGGTGATAAAGTGTCGTTCACCATCTTGTTCAACTGCAGACGAGATCGGCGTACTACTGAACCCCCGCCTGAGCGAGAGATGTCTCACTGGCAGGCTATTTATGTCTTCGAAACAGGTGCCTGAATTAGGGTGATCCACGTCGTAGCTTGGAAGAGAATGCCACGTCCTATTCCTTGAGGGCAGAATTGTCCTGAGGAGGACCACTACCGACGGGGTGGAGCGTGGTGGCTTGGGATGAGTGCCGAATACAAGTTGAAGTTCGAGTTACATAATGTTAACGTAATGCAACCATGGTGACAATGACGTTTAGTGGTCAAAGCGAGCAATCAGGCGCCTAATCAAGCCATTTCCTCGCAGCAAATTGTTCCAGAGGAAACGATTGTTCATTTTGGGAATCCGACCATCTCTACTGACGACTGAAATCATCAAACGACGAAAGAAAAAGCTGGATCTTTCGCAAAACCTTGATTTGAATATACGTTCTTGTGGTCAACTGTCTCTCCCTGGATTCAAGTTCAACATTGAGGACTACATGAACTACGAATGAGGAACAACTGCAGTCAAGAATCTATTCCGCCGCACGCTGATGACGGGGCCTTCGCCGGTCCCGCCTCTTCCTCCTACGTTGCCACTATTCCCACCTTGCCCCCCTGTACCACCTGTACACTATAAGCTGGAGAAAAAAATTCACAGGAAACGATTCAAACCAGAAACATTTCCGAATGGTATTTGATATCGTTCATCAAGGTCCATGTCAAGTTTGGGCCCTTGACCCAAACCGCCTTCACCCCCAGCATGAAAGCCATAACCACCCATTCCCCCGAATCCGCCTATATATGGCCATCTCAAACTGTGATTAATGCAAGTAACCAGATTTCTCTACCTGTTACTGGATACGCAACGGGTGCTTTGGTTTTGGAAGTTTGATCCTAGCAGCTTCGAAGATTGAGGATGGGACTCACATCTAAGTTCCGATGGGTCTTCTGTTTTTGAACGCTGTTGCTTAATCGTGAATGATTATCAAGAGTTCCGAGGCCGGGCTTACTTACCTCGAGCGCACGAAGACTTATGAGCACCTCGTGAACAGTGACCAACTAACCCTGCCAATGAACAAAGTAGTATGCATTTTGACATATAGCATACCGTCGAGTCGGCGATCAGCTGGGCCAAAGCCATGTTGTGCTTTTCAATGATCGCCATGTTATGGTCAGCGTTGAAAAATTGAGCTAGTTTGCCTTCCGCTTGAGCTGCCTGGAGTTCCTTCGAAATAGAACGCAGCTCGCTACACAAGAGTCAGACTATTGACTTGTTTGCCACAATATTTCCGGACCTTTCGAGACTTTCCATAAAGATCTGACCTTGCACTGAATTATTTTCCGCCGATTTCTCAACCAGAGGGGTGAGGCGCTTGATTCGCCCCGCTATCTGGTCGATGTTATTTGTATTGATAGATGTTTGCTGAAAAGATAGATGAATTCAAAACACGGTCGGTTGATACGGAGCCTATCTGACCTCAAGGCGGTCCGTCAAATCCAGCAGAGGATCGATAACGGCACTGAGTGGTGTGCCCATTGGTATGCGACTGGAAACGGCGCTAAGGGTCCTCAAGGACACATAGAGTGCATTGAACGCTGTTTTACGAGTCTCGGTGCCGTTCTGAGCAGACACAGCCGCTGGCACCCCTTCGGCGGCTTCGCATTCTGCCAGGTTGAACGACGCCCCTGGGCTGGATTTGAATGTTCTTATTGGTGGAAGGCTAATTTGCGAAAGACGCCTAGCAAGTGCTTTCTGCAAACGCGTTTTGTGAAGACGGCATGCAAAAAAAGGGAAGAATCACCGACTGTAGCCTTGGTAAGCTGCATGAAGGTACTTTTGTAGTTGGTGTGCCCAGCTTGAAATTTGAGTGGTATTTACAGCTCTTCCCTTTGTTGTTTCTTTCCACCGCGAGATTGGAATTTGGAAACACTGTGGATGGAAATTTCTTCCAAGGCTGAAAGGGAGACTTCAACGAAAATAACGATAATCCTTCAGGGCTCGAAAGCAACAATCTTGCGTCCGAGTCGTAGGAGGTCGTTGGGCGCTCGAAAGCAGCGATTGAGGCGGTGGCCTATGCTGGCCTATGAGACGATAAGCCATCCGCGGTAACAGCGGACCGAAACCATCGGCGTCTATTGAAAGCTCAAAACAGCAGTGGCCGAAACGAAGGTGGGCTTCATGTGATGTAACATGCTAACTTAGTCTGAGCGTGATGGATTGCGCCCAGGTCCTGCGGATTGCATGTTCCACTGTCGATGGACGGTTTCCTGTCGATAGTTATTGATTTTGCAGAACATCGACCCTCTGACCGACCGGCCACAGCTCAAAACTTTCCATAGTGAAATCAAAGAAAGGAAAAACTTGCATCTTTGACAAGCTAAGCTTGGCTAGCGTTACACACACGCTGTCGGATGCGGACGACAGGTCCCTTCCCCGTTCCACCCTTGCCACCACGGTCAACTCCATTCCCACCTCGGCCACCTGTTCCACCTGTTCGCCGTAGCTAGTTATAAACGATGCGGGAACTCCGTTGAGTAGAAGATTCCTCACCGGAGACATCGCCGACCGGATTATTTCTCTGCTGGTCCATGTCGATTTTGGGCGCTTCGCCTGGACCGCCGTCACCGCCGAGTAAACCATTGGTGCCAGCGGCGCCACGTTCACCTACATTAATTGTATTGTTAATTCTCGAGACACGAGCTCATTCTCCTCCGACCTGTGATATCGCCCACCGTGAACGCTTTAACAGCATGAGCGCCAAGATAGGCAATACTAGTATGTAGCCGGCGCTCACATTCGACTTTGGAAGAGGACCCGGAGAACCGGGTTTGTTGTAATTCAAGTTGTACCGCCGAATCAGCGAACCTCTCCGCCGAGCTGGTGTCGTCAGCGAGCGAAGTGGTCTCCATGCTTTCGGAGTGGCGCGAGGAAAGAGGTGTGCTTCGAGTTGGGTGGAGTTTCTGGAGAAACGGCGGAATGAAACTGGCAAGGACTTTGCGCCACCACTGCATGCCGAGTCGTCTGCAGGGCAGAGCCAGGAGAATGTAGCTTCAAGTCTTGGGATCCATGCAAGTGCAAGAAAAGCACAGTTTTGTAGTCCCTGGCGGCGCCAAAAGTGACGCAAATGCGCATCGCCAAAAAAATCAAGAAAGAGGGTCTCGGCAGTGGTCAACGACCGTGACACTTGCCATCAGCAACCAACCAAACCCCAAACAAACCGATTGACACTCGTCCAAATTCCAAATAAGGAGATTTTCATCTACCCAAAGCGGGAAAGAGTATGGAGAATTTGATAGCGGGCCAACAAGATCCACTGCGGGCTGGGATCACCCTTCGAGTCCAAGTGCCATAATGAAGCAGATTTTTCCAGTGACTGCAATAATGGTAGGAAAGAACACTGGTTCCGAGGCTCAATGAAGTATCGACAGATGCTTGGGAACTTCACAAGAAAAAGTCTTCTTGGCCAAGCCTCCGGTGTATGACTCCTCCGACGCAGAACGGAGCAGTGGGGCCCCCACAATCTTTGACAGGCAAGTCGATCACGCGAAGAAGTCCGATCTACCTCTGCCGACTCATCCATTGCTGTGAAAACTATATATAATTAGAGACAATGTATTGCACCCACCGTTAGTTCATGCAGCTGTGAAAAACTTGGAAAATACAAACAAGGTCTTAGGTCACTCATCTTTGGTTCACAAGCACGGCCCAGTATGAAGCGCCATTCGTTTGACTCGAGTCGCTGAAACAAATGAACATCTAGCTAGATTTACTTCCGCCGCTCGGTGGGTAAGTATACCGATCTCAGAAGACACAGAGACAGAGTTCTGAGCGACAGCCGCGGCAATCAGCGAATTAGAAGAAAGCGGGGAACTCGTGAAAGTATGAAGGGGGACATATGAGGCGCCGATGTTCTTCGAAGGTCATCCAGGATACTGTGTGCAGAGTCGTAGCTTGCTGTTTTTATATACGGGCTCAAGGCTGCGGGGCGCTTGTGACAACGTCAAAGTACACGCTGAAAACATGCTTTCGAAAATGTCACCGATTTGTCACCGATACTCATGCTCACTGTGTGTAGTAGGGCTGGCCCCCACGCCATTTAATAGGTGTCTTGCCTTCGCCGCTCGTATGCCTGAATGTCATTTCGGGTAAATACATAGGTGTTTTGACCTGCAAGATGTTTCGCTACCTCTATATTAAACAGCTGGCGAGTCATTCGGCCGGATACAGCCGCCGCCAAGCTCTGCACTTAGTCCGCCTCCTGGCGCTCCGCGCCTCTGTGGAAGAGACATGTCAAGGAGATTGAAATAACGGAAAAAGTCATTCGAAGAGTGACTCCCGGGCCTCTGACTATGTCTGTTGAGGTCCGACAGCAGTTAAAAACCTATTCCGTCGCAAATTGAGTGCAGGTCCTTTCCCCATCCCGCCCATCCCGCCTTGGTCAATTCCTATCCCACCTGCACCCCCTGTCCCACCTGTACACTATAAGTGAGGGAACGAATAGAGTTGAACGATGATTCAGACCAGAAACATTGCCCACACGAATTTTATCGTTCGGGTCCGCGTCAAGCTGAGGTCCTTCGCCTGGTCCACCGGCACCGCCGATGCGACCAGTGCCGCCAATACCGCCATATCCACCTATACCGCTGCGTTGATTATACAGTGATCGTCACATAGTAAGGAATGTATTCTACCGGCAAGATCTGCCATCACAAAGGTTGCTGTGAGGCAGTGAGACAGAGCAATTTGCATGCACGATATGCAGACACTTTACCTTCAGGATCTAATGAACCTTGCACTTTAGAATTCTATTGATTGCTTGTAAGCTCATCTTGCTACCATGAAAACAACGGGGTTAAGTACTTCAGACTCGCGGAGATGTTTGAGAACCTCAGCCGTGGTGGCAAGCTTCGACTCATAAGCCAAGTGAAAGCTTAGATAGATTGGATACCGCACCGTCGAATCTGCTATCAATTGAGCAAGCGTTGTGTTGTGCTTTGCAATGGTCGCCATATTGTCGCCGCTGTTCAGGAAACGGGCTAATCTGCCTTCCGTCTTGGCTGACTCAAAGTCTTTTTTCATACAAAGCAACTCGCTAAAAGCACAACAATTGTCAGTTCATTCCAAAGCATGAGAACGTAGAAACATGTCCCCGACGTTTCCAATTTCTCCACGAGGATCTGGCCTTTGTTTGGGTTGTTTTCAGCCAAATCCTTGACAACAGGTGTGAGCAGCTCTATCCTCGATGCTAATTGGGTGAAGCCAGCTGCATTTGCAGTAGTTTGCTAGAAACCAAAATATGAGTATAACCTCCCAGAATTACCCCGTGAGCTCCGAGCTAGCCACCCACCTCAATGCGGCCTGCTAAGGTTAACACGGAGTCAATGATCCCGCTCAGCGGTGTAGCAAGCGGTATTTGGCTCGAGACAGCGCTCAGGGTGGTCAGTGCCAATGAGAAGGCGTTCCACGCCGTCCGACCAGCTTTGCCGGGGCCAGTGGATGAATGAGATTCTGTGTCTTCAGCACAGAATGTGGAGCGGTCGGTGGCGATAATTGTTGGGCGCTTGTTGGATCTCTGAGCCCGCGAGAATTGGCGCCGAAGAAAGACTGGGAGCCGAAGACACATTCGAAACATTTTCCGAGAGTACAAGGAGAAGAGTTATGAAGACTCACCGTGCACACTTGAAGAGGAGGTTTATAGATTCTTGACACATCTCGCGGCTGCAGCATGTCACAATGAAGGCGCCGGATAGTACATATACCTATATGTAACTGAAGGTGTGGCCCAGTGCCAGTGCCAGTCATGAGGCGATCAATGAATTTGCGCATTCGCAAGGCTCACGTTTGAAAGGGAACTGAAAGACGGGAAAGATTCGTAATCTTCATCCTATGGCCTCTGACCTGACTCAAAGTTCAGGAAAAGTTACGAGTACTTATGTAATCGTTCCTTTAATCTCACACTCCGGAAAAGCCGTAGTTTAGGACCATCCTAAATCAAACGAAAAACTTAAAGTTTCGGCATTGAATTAAGTAGACCCCAAACTGTGACAAAAATGTTAAGTAAAGGCCGAACAAAAACTGTTCCCAAAACATTGAGGTTTGGCAACAGTTTCTGAAGGTCCGAAACAAAAGGATTCAGACATACTTAAACGGCTTCCGAAACGATTCGTTTTGGGAAGGATTTTGGTCGCACCGAAACAATAAGTTTCGGCAACAGTTTCGGCGGTGTTGCCGAAACTTATTGTTCTGGACGGCCCAAAAGTCCTTTTGGAAGCACCGAAATCAAAAGTTTCGGCAACACCGCCGAAACTGTTGCCGAAACTTATTGTTTCGGTGCGACCAAAATCCTTCCCAAAACCATTGGTTTTGGGAGCCCTTTAGGTATGTCCTAATCTTTTTCTTTGGGGTCTTCGTAAAGCATTGCCAAAACCTGATGTTTTGGGATTGACCAGATTTGGTACGTCCAAAACTTAACATTTCGATTACAGTTTCGGCTCGACTGATTTCATTACTAAAATTTAAAGTTTTTCTTTGAATTTCGGGGGATCCTAAACTACGGCTTTTCCCGAGTGTCAGCTTCACGCTTTCGCTTCATTTGTCGCCATCTATCGGAGAAAGGAATCCACCTGGGTTAGGGTTAGAATCGTTACAAAAATTTGTATTGGATCTTAACTTTTTGAAGCGTTCTTAAGGGTTTCTGATCGTGAGACTTTCTGCTTACCAAACTAAATTCCACACGAATGGGTTCGAATCCCGGCGTAGTCTTGGTTTTTCGCCTTTGTCTTGCTCTGTTGATGCGACTGATCCGTTCGGGATGCCAAAACGACGAGATCAATCTAATCACATTCTGTGTGATCTCATTCAATATTCAATATCAATGGTCAGCAACTTGGTTCGGAAGTTGGCTAACACGGCACCCAAGGAGCGGAGAGGGCCGAAGCTGAAGAAATCATCGCGATTCAAGATCAGCAATTTTGATGGCAGCTTTTTATTGGACAAAAATATGGTGCCATTCCATGTCATTGCCTTTTTTTTCTGATGCAATCGAGTGTGACCAACAGTTCTACGGCACTAAACAGCGCCGATTTTCATCAAGCTCTCAGTTGACAGTGATCGGTGCCGTGGGAGCTGATGCGATTGGAGATGGCCGGAATTGCCGAACTGGAATGAAGTAGAATGAAATCATGTTCTTATTCTTCTCGTATAACCTGTCGGAAAAATCTAAAAATGGTTTAAACCCGAAAGTCGTGTTGCAACCGGTTGCAAGCGCCTTGCAACCGATTCCAAGGCCCTTTTCAGACGACTTTCGTGTGAAAAGAACCTTCCAACCTGCCTTGCAAGGTTAAAATTTTGATAGATTTTTCCGACACCCCTCAGTCTGTTGATGTTCAATGATACATGAAGCTCTAGCATTCTGTCTTCCTAGTAACTCCAGACTCCAGAGGCAAGCTATTATGACCAGTTGCAATTGAGTAGTAAGTGCTACTTGATTTATGAGTACCAAATAAATTGCCGTTAAACCGTGCTGGGAACTCAAATTCATTCCAGTATACGCCTAAAAAGCTCGGAATACCAGAGGAGCCATGCATCTGCCTTCGAAATACAGAAAGTCTGCCTCGAGAGTCACCGAAAACCAAGTTCAAAACAATATCCGAGATGCCCGAAACCTGGTAGAGCCACTCTTTAGCCTGCGATTCGGTTTTTTGAATCGGCCCCAACTTTGACCACCTCATCCGCATGATTATTTGCGCGCGACACGCCATTCGAAGCTGATTCGGTCACGGCAATGCGCTGTTGCAATTCGAATGGCGATTCAAATAGTTGAAGCGGCTCCCGAGGCGCTTCAACGATTCAACATGATTCAAGGTGGACCCAAATCTAGGATCTGCCTCTGAATCGTTGACTGAATTGCCGTCGAATTGTCGTTTGAAGCGATAGTTGGCGTCCCCTAATACTTATTAATTCGTGCAAATTTGAATCGTAACGCAATCAAGGCAGTGGCGACTCACAGACCCAAGTAGCTGAATGTATTCCCAGAAATTGTGTAGCCCCCAGAAGTAAATACGAATCGGATTTTCTAGCTAACACTGCAACAAAAGAGTAGATTGGAAGTCAAGTTAGTGAAGGGACTCAAGACCAACCGAGTTCCCATGCCACGTCCGGAAACCAGGTCCACTTTAGATGCCACCCACATCAACTCATGAGTTATGCGCGGATGTTGGACCGAAGTTCCGTACATAAGTACGAGTTTTTTGCCGCGCGCAGCGGCGGCCCTCTACCCCCAAGTACGATCGGTACCAATTGAAGGACGGGAATACCAAAGAATTGGAGAGATACCGCCAGCTAGTAGAGTCACCGTCGGAACTTCGAGCCGTAGAATAGCAATCGAACAGCTCAGTAACAGTGTTTGCCGGAGACGATTCCAACGCGGAGATTGAGTATTTGAACGCGAATCCAAAGGAAATCCGAGAATAGGCTGGGTTTGATAACACGGTTACGAACTTGATTGTACGGCACGTCAAAGCCTAGATTTTTGAGCTTTATCACCCGATAAAATTTTGTCAGATGAAGGACGGAAGAAAGAAAGAGTTCCGAGTCAGCGACAAGTTGAATGTGTCCCAATAATTAATTTGGAGTCTGGACAAGCAGACGCAAAGCACCAACAAAGGTTTGTACAGCGGCCACGTTTGGTAGTTCCGACTCACTATGCGGTGTGGCCAGGTTCTCAGTGCTTCTCGATGGCACTTCTATCTAGTCATGCGACCCACTTGGACGGCAAGCCTCTGAGTGAATCCTGTTGCCAGCTGACTCGGAAAGCCTCCAATCTACTTGCCCGCCTTCGAAAAGTGAAATCTTTCATAAATAATCGAGTCCGCGGCGGCTGCCAAAAGCCTCCGGTTCCACGAGAAGAGACTGTTGAAATTGTTCAAAAACAATTGCAAGATTCAGCAACCCCGCGTACTATGTGCGACCCGTGCAGATGGCCAAGGAACGAATCGGATGGGGAAGGAAACGGGAACGAATTCCAGATGCTGACTCGGACCAGTGGTCTCGCAATGCAAGTATGTCCTCCGGTTCCAATTGCAGTTTCGAACCCAGAATAAGCGGCAGAAGCTGCTATTTTGACCACTGATAGGTCAAACGACTCACTCGCTGCCCCAGGATCGCCTGTTGAGATTCTTTGGCGACCACTGTACACGCAACCATCTACCTTCATCCGTCGTCATACTCGCAGAGCGGCAGTGATACCACCGACCTGCGCGAAGGCGAGGGAAGGCGAAGTGGTGGAAGGCGCCTAAGCGGACCCGTCGTCGGTATAAGTTTGGTCACGGTTCAAGTTGCATTGCTGCCGTTTTCGTATACGTAACTCCATGCTCTAATTTTCTTGCTCTCCCACAACAGACGCTGCTTCAAGTTCTCATTTCTATCGATATCCTCTCACGTTCATCCCCTCCTCACCCTTTCATATAGCCACCCTCCCTTCGTCTTCCTAATGTTAACTCTGAATTTCCCTCAACATCCCCTCGGCCATACTGTGCAACGCCTAGCGCCTCAGTCGACTCCCCATTCCACCCTAAACTCTCCAGCGAGACAATACTGAGACGAGCAGCGCTGACAGGGAATCTCGTAGATGGAGGATGAGATGCAGCGTCCATCCCGCTTGTTATAACGCGTAGAAGGCGCTGAAGACTGAAGTGGGAAGCTTAGAGATGGGGCTTGGATACTGCGATAGGGCGGTTGGACGATAGGCGTACGTGGCCAGACGTCGCATCGTCGAGGGACAGCTATCAGCAGCTATCCGACCAATCCACGACGCCTGGAGCATGCTTCCTTCTGGTGCATTCGGATTCGCGCGCGCGCCGACCTCCTTCTCTATTAGCGCCCGTTTCCCTTGTCGGCGCCGCAACCAACACCACCGCCTCGCCTCTAAGGCTCTACTAGTATCTGCTGCTTCACCACCCACCCATTCCACCATGATCACTCCCGCCACTACCCCTATTTCTCGCCGCACCCCGCACGCCTGACCGACCTGGCGCCGCCTCCACGAAGCGCGATTCGGAGAGGTGGCTATGGCGGCGACATGCGTCTGCGTAAAAATCACTCGCGGGGTCTTCTTCCTTCGTGCGCGTATCTCCTACCATTGAATGATAGATACCTCACTAACAATTTTATTCTGTTCCGTCTCTTCGGCGCGAAGTTGCGGAGATGAGTCATCGAGCGTTGCTCAGTGCAGAGCGCGAAGAAGGGGACGAAGTGGTCGAGCTTGCCCAGGTTGCGGGGCGTCTAAAGACAGAGCACTGTTCTATGCGTAATGCATGCCGGGCTTCATCGAGTCGAAAACCAGGCTTACGCTTGCGCTGGTGTACGTCCAACGTAGCGGCCGCGTACCCACAAGTGTTGCAGGATTGTAATGATACTCACCCCGTCCCCAAATCATACTGTCCTTCCGATACGAACCGCCTGTCGTCTCGCGGAAGGGTCCCCGGTTTCCTGCAACCGTACCGCATCTGTATCTTATGCAGCTTCGCCGTCTTCGTTATCATTCCCTCCACGCCCGATGCTCACGCCATATCGAGGGACTTTGCCTCCCTTCGTATGCGCCGTCGTTGCCGCCATCGGTGCCGCGCGATACGACGTCTGCGCACACCACTCACGTCTATCCCTCCACTACGAGTCACTACGAGTCGATGACGGGTCCGCCTTCCACCACTTCATCCTGCCTCACCTTGGCGTAGGTCGGTGGTATTGCTGCCGCTTTGCGACTATAACGACGGACCAGGATAGTCGTGGTCGTCGTGGTGTATGACTGTTTCCAGCGCTTTACAAGTCGAGCAGGTGCCGGCGCTCGCAGGCAGTATGGAGAGAGACCATGGCGGAGGATGTACTGTGGCCCCTTTGGAGAATGCGGAGAGGGAGAGGGTGGTGACCAATCACATGAGGATGCCAACGGCTGCGTTCTCACTGTCGGTCGGTTTTTTCGTGTGAACGCTACGTCCACATCTCTGCCACAGACTATCGCCTTGGGATACCGTTGCTTTCTCCGAATAGGTGCTGCTCGACACATCTGCGTAGCATGGGAGGATGTTGCGATCTTAGTCTGAGCGGGATGGAATACCCCCAAGCCTGCGGATGTAAGCTGGATGGCCCAATGTTCATGAATGATCTTCTGTATCCCGGGACAGGAGGCGCTGATTGTGAGTGACTGACAGAGACTCGGATTAATTTGATTATCAGCTTGAAACACAAGTTGAGCGATTGACCTGGCTGTCTTCCGTGGTCCTACGTGTCCGCCGTGCGCAAAGATGATACATATTCGCGCAAATTGTTGTCGCCGCCTCTTCCATCGGCGAGAATCGAGATCGACCTCTCCGTCGTCCGTCGAACTTTGGGAAACTGCTTAAGCTTCAGGCTTCTGACTTACATGGGCTTTCGGAATACGAAAAGAAACGATACATTCAATTCATCCGTGCTTTGATCCTCTTCCATGTCTGCCGGTGCGCAAGGCTTCTCCAAACTGATACTCCGCACCTTTGGGGGCGTGCACTGCCATGCATTTGCAACTCGCGAGGCCGAATCTTGCATAGCGTCAGCGAAACTGCATCGTCCCTCTCGTCATGACAGCACTCGCTCGATGCACCACAGAACCACAGAGCACACTGGAATAGCTGGTTTCCAAGCCGCTTCTTTTGTATCATCCATCGGGTTCATCCCCGTTTTAGCCCTCTTTTCCCGGAACCCGCACCGGCCGCCATCCATTTCCCGACCGGCGTCAATTCACTCGCTTCTGGAACGGTTTTGCTACGCGTCGGGAATCGTAGTTTCGTCCTCTCTCCCCACCCATCGGCCCCCGCGTTACCTCATGACACGAGACTTGCGCCGCCGAGTTATGTCTTCGCGACTAGCCTTATCCTCCTGTCGTTCTCATGTCCAAAAATTGCATCACTCTGCAGTGTGCAGCGCGGGAGACTACGAGCTGTCACCAATACTCAAGTAACTATTTGAGTGACCTTCCACTCGGCGCTAAACCACATCTCCCGCGCGCAGATGGCTGCTGCCAGCGCTTCGTCTCAAGGTCGCTAGGACAAAATTATTGTGCACGCATAGATCGGTACATCTCAGTCGTATCTCATTATTCATCGGCTCCGTTATCGCTCCCATCACCCTCATTTCCACGACTTTATGGCTGAGGTTCACGAATGAACGGGAAGCCTTCGTCGCACGATGATGATGGGGCCTTGCCCAGTTCCGCCGTTGCCGCCGTGGACTCCCGGCCCACCTGCAACGCCTGTTCCACCTGATCCCAATGAGCAGGCGAAAACAAAAAGTGCAACGGCACGCACCCGAAACATGACCAAGTATGTTGAGAAATCTATCCAGCTGAGGCCCTTCGCCTATACCGCCTTCGCCGCCAACGTGAGCATGGCGCCCAGTATTGCCGTATTCGCCTACAAGTGGTGGTCTAGTGGTAATCGGCTCATGGGCACCGGAGTCCTCACCTTGAATGTCGCGCGCCGCGATGGCTGCTTTCAAAGCGTCGATGTAATTTGTTAGATCGAGCAAACAATGACGATCGATTATGGGATGCTGCCATTCTATGAGAAGTTGCAACATGTTCGCGGAAGCTGGACTTACATGGGGCTCGTAAGGGTCTATGTGGGCATTGGCAATTTCGCGCTACAGCCCTCGAGTTAGCACACCATAGCCGAGGGAGAAAAGCCGAAATCGTACCGTCAGCTCCGCGCAATCGACGATCATTTGTGTAATCGTGGTATTATGCCACTCTTTGAGGACTGCAGCGTAATGATCCTCACGTCGGCCCCCATGACTTGTCTTCAGCCTCTTGGTTATGGTACGCAGTTCGCTGTCCCCCATTTGGGCCGACATCTTATTTTTATCTGAGTAGTCGACTCACATTTCAAGATTGCCGGCGATGACGCGACCCTTGTCTGGATTATATTTGATCAACTCTTCGACAATGGATGTGAGCTTCTGTATTCTTTCTACTACTTCAACTAGACCGGATTGTGTATTGGCAGAAGTTTGCTGGCACCGAAGATGTTTCACCCAAACTACCATCGAGTCAGATAAGACTGAGACTACTCACCTCAATGTGTCGAGCCAAGGCCACGGTGACGAAAGCCTCGGCGGCGTCCTTCAAGGGTCCGTCAAGGGCGTCGCTCGAGGTACAGCGCGTGTTGAGCGACAACGATGGAGTTTCCAGGGCGGACGTCGAGCGAAGAGTAACTTCCACATTAGACGACGAGGTGGATGGCGGTAAGAAGCGGGAGAGACAACCACCCATTCTATCCAAGTCAACAGAGGAATCCTGTGGTGGATGAACAAATAACTCGGAAAGTCGGTGAGTTTATATTGCTCGTGGAGAGGTGATTTATGGGGAAAGGTGACTCCTTGATAATGTATTATAATAGTATTTCATTGAACAGACACGCACCAGCAGCCTGCGCACCTCGAGTTTCCGTCTTCAGTCTTCATATATCGCCAGTGATCTTCGTTCGTCTGGTTGTCAACAGCGGCGAACAGCTTAAAGCCCTAAATTATAGCAGTGGAACTGCCGGCGCGTCGATGCTCCATACCCCGACAGTCAGAACATATAAAGCATCCGGAAGTAACTGGTACTGTCGACTTTAACTGAATATATCGTGGGGGCCCGCTATATGCCAGCCCTACCAAAATTCTCAGTTTGTATACCCTATCCCTCCCTGAATCACAATGAATAGTAAGACTCCCATCCTAACCCGCTTCCCCGTTACAGGTTGCTTTGACAGATAAGGTTTTGTTCGAAGTTCGGATGATGGCCTCACTGTGCGGTGCTGCTTGTAGTATTCCGCGGAGCGCAAACCATTTCCCCCCCTCAGAATCTAATGAATCTATCGAGATAACTGCTTAAAATACTGGGATTGATTTGACAAACGTTTGACGTTGTTCCGATACCCATGATAAATTGCAGTGGATTGGCTTGAAATGACACTGAAGTCTCCAGAGTCGCGGGGGTGAATATTGGCAAGCTGCGTGCGCTGGAAGAGCGAGATCGCACACGTCGTAGTCTACGGCGCGGTGTTTTTCGTGAGGCAATGACCGCACACCCAACTCCCTCCCCTTCATCGACAATTGTTAGCGGAAAGCTCAGCCTCTAGTTCCGGCGTATGCTATTAACGGGAACTTTCCCTGTTTTCCCCTCCCTCCCACATCGTTACCGGGCCGTGAGACCTTGGTCGCCGGATCCACCTGTAAATCATGCATGTATGAACAAGCGAAACTAGCGAAAAGGAGGGAAATGACCTGCCTTCGGCGCTTCAGCATTGCGCGTCTGGTAAATTGACACCGGGGTCCAAGCACGAACGTTACACGGCGCGCACATCCGGCTGCTGTCCGTCGAGCCACGCATCGTGGTCAAGATGGGCGACGGGCGCATTCTTGCGCTGAATGTGGAGAAGCACCAGAAATGATACTCAATCATACTAGTGAATCTCGAGCTCAAGTCCTTCGCCCACTCCGCTGCCACCACCGATTGTACCATCCTAGCGGTATCGCCATTGGCCCCATTGACTTCGACGGGATTTTTTCATGACCCAGGGCAATGGGCGCTTGTGAGACTAGCGCAGACGATGTATATGGATCAGCCCCTCGCAATTAATGTTCGATGAAGATTGGGCTTGCAGGTGCGGCTTCAAAGCCTATAATAAGCATATCGGATATACCACATGAGGTAGGGTGATCAAACGACCACAAACGCTCTTGAGAAGCATGAGCTCCGGAGCTCCCTGACACTGCGTTTCAGTCAGAGAAAAAAAACAAGGCGAATGGACGATACCGAACCGTAAGATCGGAGATGAATCCTGCCAGGATCTTATTGTACGATTGCAGGACAACTAATGTGACCGCCGCTCGCAAGAACTGTATCCAAGCCCTTGTTTCATAGAGGACCGGAGGAATCTACTTCAAGGTAAGACCGTTTTCATACTCTATGAGAGGGAGACTCGCTCACAGGCTCAGCACAAGGCTTTTGATCAAGCTCGCTGGGCTAGTTTTGCGTCATGATATATGGGTGGAGATCGGTAGCTAGTGACACGCGAGAAAGATGCGCGTAAGGGTCGGTAGAATAGTTGAGCAAGACCTTATTGAGAACTTGACTGCAGCTTTGAAACTTATAAGACTTCATTCTTCATTCATCAGGTGGATCGAAAACCCTTGGCTTTCCGAGCTCCGCGAGGTTTTTTCAACCCGGTAGATTCGCTAGTAAGATTGAGTTGCACTGTTTCACGATCAAGAACTTACGCGTTAACGAAGAACCTGAAATGGTACTCACGAGAGGGGCACAATGCGTGTTTGCATATTTTATGTGCATCTGCTGTTGTCACGCATCGAGATCCTGACTTGTTGTTCGCTGGATGCTGCCGCAGGGTGAGGTTGCAGAAACTCTCGACCAGCCAATGATATGAGGACATCCCCCACGCCAGCTGCAATGGGATGGCGTGCCCGATCCAGAGCGATAACCAAAGGCGAGTGGCAGCAAAACTAGTTCATAGGAAGGAAAAAATTAACGTCCAAACATAAGTATGTAGCAAAAAGGGGGGAAGCTGATACGTACAACAAGATTAAGATTAAGTGTTCCCCGAGTCGTTGTTAAATGAAGCCGATGGCTTTAGGCTTTTATGGTTGGGAACCTAGAGAAGCGCCCTTTTGCTTCTGAATGGCTGGAAAAAGATTGTGCACAAGCTCAGTTCGCAATTTAACGGGGCGGGCGTTACTTGAGTACTCGTGGTCGTGGAACATGGTGGAAGTAGCGAAAGGTGAGAGGCGTGGGAGTACGAGTAAGCCGGCGCCCGGGCCGGCATTGATCCAGCCGAGTCAACTCTCAAAGTCAAACTCACCCTCAATCCATCAATCCAAAAGTCTTCGGAAAGTGGAGAGTACAGTGTACTGCAAGTTTGGCGCCCTCGCTTAGAGTTGAACGCCGAACGCTTGAATCTGAGCAAAAAATTGTCCAGTCTGTGAAGCAGACCCGGAGGTGGTTTGGAGGAACTTGGAAGGTAAGTAAGTTTTTTTTTTTCGTTCGTCAACTTTCAACTTTGGAGCAGAAGCAGAGAGATCTTCAAGAACAAACTCATTGATACTACAATGCCTGCGGCGTCATTTCCTACTGCTAGTACTAGCAGAAGCATAAGCCACAAACTGCCCCAAAGCCCTCTTCAGTTCCGCAATCTGCCCCTGCTTGAACCCAATATCACTCAACGTATAATCATCCGTCTCCAGCAGCGCACCAGCCGTCTCGAACCCCTGGTCACTGAGTAGCTTGCAAATCGTGGCGCTGACATTATAGGACCGACAGAAATCCTTACAGCTATTTGCGGAACTTACGGCGCGGCCGATTTTTTCCCCAAAACGGACACTTTACGTTGATTTCGACCATTTCGCTCATTGCGAGCTCAGTTCTGGAGGTATAGACAATATTTTTATATGGGCGTGTCTGTATTGGCTGTCCGCAGACGCCCCGCTACTTAGTTCGAGATTTTGTGAGGTAGATATCTGATAATATAGGATGCACTTGATCTTGTGAATTTTGGTTATCATAAGCTCAGATGAACTTCAGGGAAGCTTGTATGTGGCAAAAACAACCCAGAGAGTGCTCAAAAGACGTAGATGCAGTCGGACTGTGAATTCATTACGGCGTTCCCTCACGATGTGCTTCATGATCCGTCTGCAGCAATCATGAAGCAGATTATGCACCAGCACCGTAGTATACCTACATTCAGATTACACCCGTATCTTGATATCATGCTGTGAATTGCTCTCCTGAGATACCGGCCTCTTTGAAGTCCATCTGAGCTGACAACAGCCAATATTGGCAAAATAGGGCATTTCCTGTATTATCCGGTATCTACTACTCATATTTGCAAACTAAGTATGTAGGCACCTGCGGACGAGTGGGACAGACACGCCCATATGAAAATATCGTCTATACCCCCAGAACTGAGGGATAATTCTAATTGGCAACCCGGTTTGTTTGGCAACCCCCTACTTTTTCCGGGGGTTGCCAAATAGAACAAAGATGGCATCAAATGTGCCGCGCTGCCGAGGATCTGCTCTGTGCAAAATCTGTCAAGCCAGCACTGAGGTGAGTCCTACTAGTGGAGGTAGACGAACAAAGGGAGCTTTAATGTCATATTATTCGATTTATTGACACCATGACCAGCTCCAACAACACTCATTCCTCACTGCCAGCTGGCCGGAGAGGGTTGGATATTATTGATGTCCATACCTTCCTGTTCATACGACCATTGTCCATTGCTTATGAGAGTAAATGTCTTGTCTCCTTTCTCTATGAGTGCTCTCTATCATTTATTGACCCGAGGTGCATCCAAAAATCTTTGTCTTTGGCTGAGTTCGGAATGGTTCTTAATGATTGCCGGCTTAATCCAACCACAGTTACTCAAATTTCAGATAGGCCCGGGAGAGCTTGCTCATCTGCCCACCATAACATACTCGGCCTGCTATAGTCCTGAGAAACCACTGGCTGTACAAAGTGCGGACCATTCAACTGTTCGTACTTGAATTGAACTATGGACAACCTCTGATGATGGGCTCGATCAGGTCCGGCCGATATGCCGTCGGCAGCAGGGGTTGCCAAATAGCAAAATTCTATTCGGCAACCCCAAACTAGCTGGCAACCGGGTTGCCAAATAGAATTATCCAGAACTGAGTTCGCAATGAGCGAAATGGTCGAAATCAACGTAAAGTGTCCGTTTTGGGAAAAAAATCGGCCGCGCCCTAAGTTCCGCAAATAGCTGTAACGCTGACGCGCGGGATGCGCACTCTCACAGCGGCATCCGTAGGCACGAGTTTCTGGGAAAATCTCGGGCCTTGTCCGACACCGCCAAGGCCACCCTGGTCGGCGCCGAATCCACCCTCACCTCCGTCCCCGCCTGCGGATAGAATCTCATCAGCCTGCGGTGACTCTGCGAATCGGAAGATCTGATTCTCGGAACTGTTAACAAAACTGACCGTTCACCGCACTGAAGTACCCCGCGTATTCCACCGCCATCCGGGGCGCTTCACCCACTCCTCCACCGCCTCCATATTTATTGCTTTTGCCGCCGGCACCACCTCTCCCACCTGCGATAGTTGCCTGTGTTAGCGCGCGCGCGAGTCAACAAGCCGGAGCTGCTCACCAGTCACGACTGGGAAGTTTCTCTGCGTCTTAGAGCTCGTCGCGGTGTAATGATAACCTGGACCGTACATGGGGATTCAAAGCAACGAATCCATCTTCAGCTCGACGGGCATTTATCTCACCGAGAGAGGGCGCTTACTTCCTTGAGTCATGCCCACTTGAGACTGCCTCGACTGAGCTCTGCCGCCCGTCCAAAGAGCTCATTGGTCGAGACCAGAAAAGCTCTACAGCAGTTGTACGAACTCGTGTCAAATTGGGTATCTTTGCGGGGTTGCTGTCTCACAGACGGCTTCATTGTCTGCGCATCTGCCATTGTCTGCGTGGACAATGAAGCGCAGCCGTCTGGCATTGTCTGCTATTTCCGACGTAACTGATATCGTACACGGATTAGGGCTCAAGTAATCGCCGAAGGATTCGCATTCGTGGCCATCTGATACAGGGGGAACGATGGATACATGCAGTCCATTTGAAATATGAGAGTCCTGAGGTGCGTGCGCGTCGCCCGTAGCAGCCGCTTTGCCGCCGGACTCGCGCAATTCACTCTTCTCGTGCAACTCCGGCTTGTTGGTGACTTTGCCAATGACCTTCGTAAAACTTGTGAGGATTGTGCGGCGGGCCGATGGTGCAAACATACCTTCTAGTAACTCTTTCCAATGAACTTATCGGGAGCACTGGCCTTGCTTATAGGCACACTTTCGGGTTGACCACTGTCAATAGCAACGCCACCTACGAACAGGACAAAATCAATATCCAGAGGAGGTTAGGAACGAGGCAGGGAGGTAAACAACTGGCGTTACTTCCTCTCCCACCTGCGACTCGGATGACAATCTGTGTTAGCGCGCGCGAGAGGTAACAGAACCGGACGCCGCTCACCAATGACCATTTACGACTGGGAACTTTGTCTGCGTCTTAGAGCTCTCGTCACAATGTAACTCAAGCTGCAGATGGATTCCAGCCAGAGGGCTAGCGAGGGGGCCATCGGCTAGCCGGCCACTAGCAGCGCTGACACCGAACACCATTGAGGATAGGCACCTCGCCAAACGTTCCTCGCTGAACCTCGCATCAGCCTGAGCCCTGTGTCTCCCTTTGTCTTGGCTTCGACTAGCTTCGGACTGATGAGCCAGCCATTGAAGGCTCGCTCATCCTCGCCAAGGGCCTGGTGAGAGGGCCTCTGAATGCACTGGGGAAAGGAACGACTCCATCTTCAGCACGTCGGGCATTTATGTTACCGAGAGACGCCGCTTACTTCCACAGAGTACCACAGAGTGCCGCCTCTGGTGAGCTTTAGCGCCCGTCGAAAGGGCTTATTGGTCGAGGACAGAAAAACTTTAACAGCTGTACGAACTCGTGTCAGATTTGCTATCTTTGTGGTGTTGAGATCTCACAGAAGGCTTCCTTGTCTGCTATTGCCGACCGCACTGACATCGTAACAGATTGAGGCTCAAGGAAAGGCCGGAGGCTTCGCGATGATGGTTATTTGATACACGAGTGTAGATACATACAGTATATTACAGTATTAGTTGAGGTGTAAGCGTCCATTTAGTCGTGGGGTGCGCGCGCGTCGCCCGTAGCAGCCGCTTTGCCGCCGGACTCCCGCAATTCACCCTTCTCGTGCAGCTCAGGCTTCTTCGTGACTTTGCCAATGACCTGCACAACTCATGTCAGTAATGTATACGAGGAACCGGCGGTGCACACGTACCTTTTGGGTCTTGCCAATAAGCTTGTCGGCAGCACTGGCCTTGCCCATAGGCATGCTTTCGGAATGACCACCGTCAATAGCAACACCACCTACAATGAAGACAGAATCAGTATCCAGAGCAACACGGAAGTAAGAAACAAAACAAACCCTCGGGGTGTGGTTGCGTATTCAGTGGACGCTCCGAGCTGAAAGCATCCCGGCCTTCGGATTCGTCCGTATCGAGTTCCCGTGTGGGTTGAGACGGGTCGGCGTTCTGCCAAACGGAACTGGGGAGACGTTCCATAGTGTCCGCGCTGTAATCAGCGGCGGGGGCGCCACCACGAGCGCCGGGGAGAGGCTCAGAAGCCTTGTGGACGTGGTGCTCCGGACGAGGCTCAGAGACACCGGTGGTGTTGGTGATGTTATCGTTGTGCAAGTTGGGTACAGATGCCATGATTAGAATTGTGGGGAATCTGAGACGATCGGGGTGGTTTTATAGTGGTTTCAGACGAGAATTGCATCATAAGTGCGTCAGAACTCCAAGTTGGGATACAGTGGAGTGAGTGGAGTCCGAAAAAGGAAGGTAATGGGTTTTAAGGGAAACAGAGCCAAGCAATGACGCTATTTCTGGAGTTGTCCTCCAAGAACAGGCCTTCGAGCGGGAACTTTACAGACCGGATGGGATGGAGGTAGACTTGCAAATAGCTGCGGGGAGATTTCTGGTACCGTGAAGCGAACAGCAAAGGGACTTTAACCAAAGATCTCAAGAGTAGTAACTCAGAAGAGCCGAAGAAAAAATATGCGGTGAAGGAGGGTGTCCCAGCAGGCAAGTGCGAAGACCAGGAATTGCAGCTACTGAGCGGGGGCAATCAAGTCGCGCACAAGCCGGTGGGTTTGACCAGATAAGCCATAAATGTGAGCCGACTGCGGGTACGTCGAAGGTAACATCAGGCACCATCGTCGGTGGGGGCAGACCTGAAGAAGCTAGGCGGCGAAGGAGTGTCGCAGAGACTGAGCTCCGCGAGAAGGATAGTCTGGCGGAGGTCGGGGTGGCAGTAGTACATAACATGATCTTGTCCAACAGGCGAGTGCGAAGACCAGGATTCGAAGCTTCTGAGCGAAGGAACATCAAGGCGTGCCCAAGCCGGTGGGATGAATCAGAGATTTTGGTGAGAACACCTCGCCACCGAATGCTACATAGCAGAGCACGAGTCCACCAAGAGACAAACTGTGAGCTGAAGGTTGCATATGCGGGTGCCTTGTAGTCAGAGATGGCCAAGACAGACAGACACATTCGAGACGGGTAGACTTGACGAAACAACTCGGCGGAAAGTAAAGCAACGCAACAGAAGTCTCAGTCACACAGTGCAATGCCGTTGATGAAATCGAGGAGGCTACGACTGGCCCCGCCAGTATAGAGTCGCAGAAGGTTGCCGCACGAGTGAATTGACGATACTATGCTTTCGAAGTCCGCCTAACAAGGCAAAACGAGTCACGACTGCTCGACGCAAGAAGGGAACAGTCGATCGTCAACGCCGAGAGTATCACCGTAGAAGGCGAAGAGCTTAGGACCAAAAAACTGCGAGAGCGTTGAGGACGGCGTCGACGTTCAGAACAACGAGGAACAACGAAAGTGTGACACATCGTGACCATCGTCGCAGTGTCGTCGCTGACAGACGATCCCGTCGTGTTTTCCTGTCAGGGTCTGTTGAGCCGTATGGGCCTCAACCTATTTAGAAGCCCTTCTCTCGCGGAAGTTGTACACAGCAGAACATCCAAATTCTGAGATCCCAATCCACATCCATGTAATACGAAGCAGAGTACCAATTTACCAACAAATCGAGCATTGTACCCACTCAACGAATCTAGCGTCTAGCTGAACTGAACCTACGGCTCCTCCTACGCCCGCTTCCATCCGTCGCAGACCCATACTCGGAAGCCTCCCCGTACCGCATCTTCTTCTTCTCCCAGCTCCCGCCCTCCTCGAAATCGCCGCTCGATTTACGCTTCCTTCCTCTCCCATCATTGCCCTGCATCTGCACATTACGAACGTCCGCAAACACACCGCGCGGCGTCGGCGAGGCCGTGGGTGAACTCGCCGCGATGGAGGTGTAGTCGTCTTCATCGTCCGCCGACGACCGCGGCGACAACGTATACAGCACGCCTTCGTCGAAGAAGTTGCCTTTGGGGTGGTTGGGGGAACTGGCGTCGTAGGTCGCCTCTGCAATTGGAGAAGGGTATTTGGTCCAAGCTGGTCCGGCGAAGGTGTACGTGTCGCGGTAGCGGTCAGAGTTCCCGTTGAAGGCAGACGCGGCTTTGGTCGTGGGACAGATGAACGGGTTTTCGTCGTACGCGCCGCGAGAGACTGGAAGCAACGCCGAGGAGGTACGGCGGCTCGGATAGTATGAACTGCTGTTGTGGTTGCGATTCCCGTCGCGGTGGCTGCCAAAGACCGACGACCGTTTGATGAGCTGCTTGTTGAGCTTGGCGAGTTTCTCGTCCTCCTTGGATTCTTCGTCCTTCAACGAGGCGAGCGTCTTCTTGAGGCTTTTCACCGAGTTTCGGTCGTCGTTGCGCTGAGTTTTGCGTTGGTCGACGAGTCGCTCCAGCTGGAGAAGCTTGGCTTGGATTTCGAACGCGAGGGCGAGGAGGTCGTCGGGGTTAAGCGTGGGGAACGGCGGCGGCGGCGGTGCGGGCGAGACGGGGACGGGCTTGGTGCCGGCGGGAGCGATAATGTGGTTGCCGATTCTGAGGATGGTGTCTTTCAGGTGGAGCGTCATGGTCGTTGACGGCGGTGGGGTATGTGTGGGTTGGTAGAGATGGTGGTGGGAAGAGAGAAAGAAGGGTAAGGGTGGCTGACGATCGGTCCTCGTAGCTTTATCCGCCGACCCTCCTAGCCACCATATTGCACGTTCGCTTCCGCCCGCCATCTCTCTTCTTCCTTCTTTCCTAACGTCTCGCCTACCGCCACCTCGCTCGCTGCACCGCACTCGCCCGCCCATCCTCGCATACTCTCTCAATCCCATACACACCACTATGTCCACCGCCGCCACCGCCCTCATCACCACCCACATCCCCTATCTCGCCTCCACGCTCCGCAGATACGACGGCGAGATCACCGACCTCCAGCACCAACGCGAGCATCTGCAGAGCGAGATCACACGCGTGAAGCGGTCCATCAAAGACAAGCAGTCGAGGCAGAAAGAGGTTGCCAAGCAGATCGAGGACAAGGAGCAGCGCGCTAATGGCAAGTTGGAGGGCGGATTGCGAGCGACGGCTGGGAGCTCGAAGCGCCCGAGGAATACGACGCGTGGTGCGTACATACGCGTCTTGTGTGGGCGTTCTCGTTGAGCGAGTTCGACTAACCCGCTGTGGCGTTGTTTGCAGAGGAACAAGAGAACGAACGTCCCCCGTTGCGCCGGCGAGTCGAAGACGAGCGTAGATTCATAGCCAGGGTACTTCTCATTCCTCTCGTTCTTCCCATATCGCCGTCTCCCTCCCCGTCCCCGCCCCGCGCCAGTATGCTGACCCGTTCGCAGAACGCCGACCTCCGCCGATCGGATTCGCAAGTCTCCATGGGCGCGAGGCGCAGAGGGCGGCACTTTACCAACGAGGAGATGCGCAGGGCTACCAATACCAACACCACCACCAACAACAACAAGACCAACACCAATGCTTGATTTGTATTCCGCGGGTCCGAATTTTGCCACCGCCGATGCTTGAATATGGCCTTCCATCTATAAACAGCCTATATCCCGTCTGTCTGCGAATTCGAATTTGGTGTTTCTTTCTGGATTGACCGCGAATGAGGTTGATATATCCGGCTATGGGTACGAGTTGCACCGAAGGTATCGTTGAAATCCTATGCGAGTGTGTCGAGACTCTCTAGCATTTTGCGCAATCGACGCATAAGACTAAGTATCATTAGGCTTGAAATAGGGGCGTTGCGCGAGAATTCTATTGGACTCAGATTCAAGAGGATTGAGCCGAGATGAGCTGCGATGCGAGTTAGGCACCTAGTCGTCCATTCCAATGAATGTCATACGTACTCTGCGACAGTACTCCAAGTTTACTATTGCGCACCCCGGCTTCACATTGGGTCTTGTAATGAAAGAAGATAGAGCGCACCCCCTAGAGAAAGACTCTCTTTCTGCATTGTATTCAACAGGCCGGGTTACCTTGAATCTGCCAGAAACCGTCGTTTTGGATGCCCCAAGGCGAGAAAAGCGTCAAGACGAAGTCAAAACGAGTTCTTAAACCGTACAGAACAATCCAGGCGCTCCGGATTGCACACAAAGGACGGAAAGAGACGAAAGAAATGTTTGTTGATTTCGTCGCTCAGACAAAGGCGGTGGGAATTCCGGGTATATCCGGGTATTTACCTCTATTTATTTCTCGCTCCTTCCTCCGGAACCACATCCAACTTCCCTCAAATTTGCCCTCAACCCTTGTACGCCACTCTTCACCACCGGCTTTTCGACTTCAACTCAATATTCTCCACTCAGAAATACCTGGTCAACTTTTCTCTGTATCTTCGCGTGAGCGGTTTGTCCAACGACGCGGTCGTTTCCTGTCTGACTCTCCGCAAAAGGCAATCAGAATTAGCCATGGCACCTGCTGCAAAATCTGGCGGCAAGTCGAAATCCGGTGGAGCTAGTGGCACAGTGGGCACACCGAACGCCGCTCGGTCGATACAAACGAGGAGTCAGAAAGCCGGTCTGCAGGTGCGTGGACAAGTTTTTGTCGTCCCCCCTCATTATAAATCAATCTGAATTCATGTTTGGTTTGTTTGAATCGATAGTTCCCTGTTGGACGTATACATCGGTATCTCAAGCAGCGCACGCAGCACAACGTTCGCATTGGTGCCAAGGCCGCCGTGTATACGTCGGCGATCTTGGAGTATTTGACCGCTGAGGTGCTGGAACTTGCAGGTGCGTGCCGCCACTCGAGTCATCGCGGCTGCGCCTGACGCGGGCTATCCCAGGCAATGCGTCGAAGGACCTCCGCGTCAAGCGTATAACGCCACGGCATCTGCAGCTTGCCATCCGCGGCGACGAAGAGCTCGACACCCTTGTGCGCGCGACGATCGCTGGTGGAGGTGTCTTGCCCTTCATCCACAAGAGTCTCACCACCGCTGCTGCGAAGCCGAAGAAGGACCAGGTGCCTGTTGCTTAACTTTATTCATATCCGTTTCGTCCGTCCGTCGCGTCACCCCCGCCCCGTTAGCTACTGGTAGTGTACATCTGTATCCCTTTTTGTGTCGTCTTTCCTTGTACTTTTGGCCTTGTACGTTGGATTTTTGATACAGTGCGCAATATAATGAAATAGTTCTGGCTCTGTATGAACAGGATTTCACAAAATGCAAGGAAAATCCTTTGGAGAATACCCGACTTGGAATTTCCGAAAAGGCAAAAATCCTGAATTGAAGAGACATGAGTCACTAGGGTTAGGGTAATTCGTGCAAGGTTAGGGTCAACTCTTCCCGCCACATCGAGCACGACTGACTGGGAGACTCCGTCTACTAGCTATCCTCACAAACTGCATACCGAAGCTGGGCAGAAAGTTTGAGCGAAGTCCGGGTGTACCAATTTCTTGCGCTGGCCCGGGCATCGGACTTGACAACTTTCCCAATCCCAATCGTACCCATTCAAGCCTGGCATTTCCGAGTCTCAATCTCATCGTCGGTACTCTGCATTTATGACCCTAAGTCTCTGCTTGCAATGCTAATGTCGACGACCGAGTCCGCTTCGAATTCAGTCGCTCTCCTACGCATCTCTGAGGAGCAACTTTGGATTGAACGCCTTGCTTTCGCAATGCCCAAGCCGCCCCTTCACAAAGTCGCCTACCGCAGCTTGCTTTTCCATCACATCGACACAAATGCATGTGCGGGCTGTTCTAGCGTGCCTGCAGATGCTGTCTGTCCGGTACTTTTGCGTGTGAGCTACGGAATACCTACGCCGCATTGTACTGCTCAAATTACAGCTAGCCCGCTTATGGCTTCGACAGTGCTATGTAACAAGGCTACCAACCCAACACCCCGCTCGAGCTCTATGGGACGTTTTGCTGCGTCCCCTGTCTCCCATGGTCGCCCAACCGACAGCTCCGTGTTATCGTCCCTCTGTTCTAGAGTAGCTAGCATCGACGCTCAGGAACCAGGTTCTGCGTACTCTCATGCCCATCTCCGCCGCCAGCAGTGGATGTAACTCAGTCGCTCTCGCACGCATCTCTGAGAAGCAACTTTGGGGCGCCTTGCTTTCGCAATCATGATGCCAAAGACGCCCTTCGTCCCCGAGCCTTCACAAAATCACCTATTGCAGCTTGCTTTTCGATAACATCCACACATGTGTGGCCTCTGCTGACGTGTCTGCAGACGATGCACTGTCTGTCCGGTACCTTTGCTAATGAGCCAACATAACCATCGCACTGTACTCCTCAAACAGCTAGCTCGATTCTGGCTTTGACAGTGCCACTATGTAACGAGGATCACAACTCAAAACCCCGCGTCGCGCTCTATGGAATGTTTTGCCGCGCCCCTTTCTCCCGACAACGGTCGCCCGACCGACGGCTCCGTATTATCGACCGTCTAGTATCGACGCTCAGGAATCAAAACTCTGCGTACATCTCATGCCCACCTCCGCCGCCAGCAGCGAAAGCAAGCGCAGAGGTAGCCTCTTCGTCCCGCAGAGAGACGTCAGTGAAGGCATACGGCATGTGTACGGATGGGAAGACGAAAGACCGCCGGCTATGCTTGCGGCCTGAGGGGCGGAGTTACATGCCACCCAGCTTGAATGCATTGCTCGGGCTTGGGGGAGCGGTGGTCGAATGACATCTGTTTCGTCGGTCACTCAATATCTGAAGTCATTGCGATCGTTGTAGCTGGTACGCATACGTATGACGTGCTTCCGCTCATCCTTTAGCATTTCTGCACCGGATCTGTCCACCCAGCGCTCAGCGTCCACCCATCGCATCCGCATCCAGTTGCACTGAAACACAATGTATCCCTTGTCCGCTCGTCTATACAGTCTTCTCCTTCAAGTTGATCAACGCTAGCGCGTCACCCGCCGGGTCTGCACGACTTGAAACACTCGTCCTCCGTTCCTACCCTCATTCAAGAACCAGTAGTTGTGGATGTCGCTACGCACAGCGGAAGTAGCTGTGGTTTCGATGGTGATCTGGTGCGGGCCCGAAAGGTTGGGTCAGTGAACTCGAGTTGTGTTACCTCCGCACTAACATCCCCATAGTTTTTCAGATGACGTGCATCCAGTACAACAAATCAATGCATCGGCGCTAGCGGAACCCCAGTGTCATTACTCTCGCAATATACTCGCACCGTTGGAGTTGGGCGGCCTCCGATAAACTGCAAGTACATATCTCGGTCGGGCGGGGATTGAATCGGTAGTCGTCAAGGACGGCGAGACTGACAGATATGCCCCTCGCCATAATCTATAATCTTCGAGAATTGACCTCGACATCAGGCTTGGCAGTGTGATCCGAGATGGCAGTCTGATCCGAGCATCCCAACAACTCCCACAACTCCGATTCTCCGAATCTCCTTCATGATTCATTCATCCTCCTTCATCGAGGGCTTTTCGCCGCATTTTGCGGGAACTCTATCTCTGGCTTGGCGGCGACGACCTGAGATTCCTTCCACTTCGACAGACTGTTACTGTACCTTTACTTCGGCCAGATGCATAGTGCCCGGGTGCTAAGTATCACAAATTCGCATTTCCGCATCCCTTACTGGAAGGCTGCAGCGCTCTGTCCTCTCTGGACCGGGACTTGATCGGATACTGTTTCTTTGGGCTCTCTCGCACGGGTTACTATTGAGCGGCTTCGCAACGTATGGGTGCGAGCAGATCTCCAAACGTTCCGATCTTTTGCATCTATTCGACGACGACAAAAGTCTTGGCTGCAGTTATGGCATTCATTGTATACAGTATACCGATTCCTTAAAAGTCTAACGAAGCCGCTTGTTTCGATAGGCTTGGTCCCTTTTCTCTTCTTCCTTCCACTTCCTTCTGCACTTTCTTGTTTCAACAAACCCAGCTTGCTCTGGTTTCAGCACTTTACATTCACTTCGTTCACACATCTCCCTTCCCTCAACAACTTGAAATTATAATGCCTCGTCTCTCTGTCTCTTTCGTTCTCGCGGTCCTGGCGACGTCCTTCTTGACTGCGAATGCGGCCCCGTTAGCAAGCCGCACCAGCTTCGACCGTCTGGCCCGCGCCGAGGAGGCCAACGGGAAGGAAGGGGGTAACGCCACTGCCACCGCGACCGAGGGCGGCAATGCTGCCAACTCCAACGCTGACTTCAAGGCTGCGGTGCGTATTTTTCTAATTCTCCTCTACCTTCTCTTGGCTCATAACTTTTCATGTCAATAGTGCGACAGTGGTGCTCTTGCCGGACAATTGGTTGCAACCGGCATCACCCTGTTCAAGAACATCAAAGTGTACGAACTCGTTTGGCCATCGTTCATTTTATTCGTATCCTGATAGTTTCATTCAGCAATGACGCCAACGTCCAGGCACAACTCGCTGCCGTGCAGGTGAGCCGGTCTGCCTTTTTCTTTGAAGAAATAACTTATTGAGTATGTTGTCAGGCAATCTTGGAGGCGGGTGGCAAACTTGGTGCCGAAGTCGGAATAGCCTGCGAGAAGGCCGGACTCGGCGGCGCCAATGCCAACAACAACGAAGTGAGTGTTCTTCTGCTGATTTCGTCCTTGTGAGGGGAGCTCATCCTCAATCTTTGCAGAACAACAACAACGAGAACGCGAACCAAAACGAGAACAAGAATGAAAACGAGAACGAGAATAAGAATGAGAACGAGAACGAGAACGAGAACGCCGAGAACAAGAACGAGAACGCCGAGAACAAGAACGAGAACGAGAACGAAAATAAGAACGAGGGTGAGAACAAGGAGACCGGCGAGGTAAGCAGAGTCTGAGAATCCTGATTTGCCTTCCGTCGCTGACGTCGCTTTCAAAATAGGCGGCGAAGGGTGGTGAAGCTGCTAAGGGTGCCGAGGGTGGTGAAGCTGCCAAGGGTGCTGAGGGCGGTGAAGCTGCTAAAGGTGCTGAAGCTGCCAAGGGTGGTGAGGCCGCCAAAGGTGCTGAAGCTGCCAAGGGTGGTGAAGCTGCCAAGGGCGGCGAGGCTGCTAAAGGTGCCGAAGCTGCAAAAAGTGCATCTGAAGTTGCCAAGAGCGCCATTGCATCCGTGATGAGCAAAGCCGCCGTACGTATCTCTCTTCGGATTCACTGCCATACAATGCTAAATCAAGTCCCTATAGGCCGCCAAGACTGCTGCAGCTGGTGCTAACAAGGCTGAGGCCACGTCGAGTGTAAGCTTCACTTCCGATCGAATCAAGTTTGCAGTGTTCTGACTTGTCGCCTCTTTAGCCCACTGGCGAAAAGACCCTCAAGTTCTGATCTCGTGTAGACGTTTCCTCATTTCGGATCTGTTGTTATCTCGGATATTCTGCATTGTATTTCAAGTTTTGAGTCTGTATCATTGGTAGATGGAATGTTGTGGGTTGTATAGCTTCATTTAATTATACATAAGGATATTGGAGCAGGAATAACCGCAAGCTTAAGTCCCCTCATTTTGCAGCCTACAAGTTCGCTCTGGAGGCGAGTAAGCAACTTGAACGGACTCTTGGAACCTTAGGCGGCGCCCGCGAAGGCATGTCTATGATCGTTTCTAGTTCCAGCTTCGCATCAACAACCGTAAAAATTTCCTTTTTGAGCGTTTGGCGTTCAGTAACGGTTGTTGTTACGTATTTGTCCTCAGCTCGGCCGAATGTTCCGAACCCTCTGTACATGCCACCATCGCACGAAGGCGTAGCTCTCGTCACCGGCGCCGGTATTGCACCTTTCTAGCTCACTGGCACGATCTCATCTTGAATTTAGCGCAGGGAATCGGCCGTTCCATAGCTATCAGATTGGCAACGGAGGGTTTCGACGTTGTCGTCAACGATGTTCTCGCGAGTCGGGAGAAACTGGACACAGTTGTGGAGGAGATACGCGCAATGGGACGTAATGTATCGCAGCATATTGCCGACGTGTCACAGGAGGAACAAGTGAAGGAGTTATTTGCTTATACAGTCGGGCAGTACGGCGCACTTGATGTTGTCGGTTTGGCTGTCGAAAGTCTCACAAGATCCTGCATCAAACATTTGTTAGGTTGTGGCGAACGCCGGGGTCATTGGAAAGCCCGGGATCTCTTTTCACGAAGGTGAAGATTTTTTTCTCTCTACTTCGTAAAATTACTTGAGATGGTATTTATTCAGTGCCACTCGAAGAGTACGAACGAGTCATGAACATCAATTCTCGTGGAACGTTTCTCTGCTACAAGTACGCGGGGGCACATATGATTAGCCAAGGACGAGGTGGGAGAATCATCGGTGCCTCATCTGTTGCTGGCAAACAAGGAATGTGATCTTCATTCTGAGATGCTCAATTGATGAGCCCGCATCTAGGAAGAGTCCCAGGGCCCTATTGTGCTTCAAAATTTGCGATCCGAGGTTTAACGCAGGCTGCAGGTATGGCGAGCAAGGCTCTCAATGGACGCTAATACGGGTCCGAAAGCTATTGAATTCGGCGCGTATGGCATCACGGTGAACGCATATGCTCCTGGATGTATTGAAACTCCCATATGTATGTTTCTTGAGGCAAATGCGTATCTCGTATCACTTACTGCAGTCGCTATCTTCAGTGAGTGTGGCATCTTTGAATGGAGATCCATCGGACATGATCCAGAAGGTTGCTGCACGAAAAAACTTGACCAAGCTAGGCCAACTAAATTGAACAACAGAGCATAGAGAAGTCCGCACTCAAAAGAATAGGGTCTGCGACATTTTCCTGTCGTTTCGGTATGTTGACAAGTTGGAAAGAACGCCAAACGAAGTTGCCAACTTGGTCGCCTTTCTGGCCAGCAAAGAGTCCACGTTTATTACGGGTGTGTTTATTGCGTGTTGTTTTTCGATAATCCTGAGAATCGCTTCAGGACAAACGGGAAGTTTTAATGCCATGTATTCTTTACTTGGTTTACTCCTACTCATCTTCTACTCCAGATCTCAATAAACGGTGGCACCTGGTTCGATTGAGACTGATACGGCGGCATGTACTTTATGTATAATATGCGAATGCGTCAAGGGCCTCTCTTGACTGGCAGGCCAGCGAGTGACTTGGTGATTTCGCATCGATCTTAACAATATCTAATCGTCACTTAAAATTGAGTAGACTTTCGAGTGCGATCGCGCTCCCGAGTGTAACCAAAAATTGGAAAGTGAGCAGCTCTAATCGCAAGAGCTGAGGCACGAGTCACCGTATTCACTCAACTATGGTTGAGATATCGATGGTTCATCGTGTCTTTCGTTCCCCGACAGCTTGGCGGTATTTCAAGTGGAACTTGGCAGTCGAATGATATCGCCAATTATCTGATTGCGAAACCGTGAGGTTGAACAGTGGTCACGTGTTGAGTGGTTCGATTTTTTCGTCCTTCCCGGGCTGAGCCACCCTGTATGTGATCGGGTTCGAATAGACAATGTGTCGATGGGACACTGAATTATGCATCGATCATCCTCAAACTTCGTATGTGTTGATCGTCTCAATGGTTCTTTTCGCGCAACAAGATTCAACTTTCCAGCCTGATTATCTCTGATCATTACTCACTCCAAGCTACACGGTAACTTCCCAAGCTTAGAACGCGCAACGGCCGAGGAGCAATGGATTCACCAATTTACACAGAATTCAGATATCTATCTTTGATCTCTGACCGGGAATGTGTGACATGGTATTTAACCCACCGCAATGCTATATGGAGCTTTGACTATGTTCTGTCATCTCTTCTTCATCGCTTTCTACACCTTGGCGAGTGCAAGAGTCTCCCTTGCAGTTCTATTCAACCGCACAATCGATGACTTCAATGGCGACGAGTCAACAGGACAGCTGCCAGTTTACAGCCCGACGGATGTGTGGGCGGTCGTACTGGTAAAGTTTGAACACTTCTCTCTGAACGGCCTGCTCAGCACATACTTGTAGAACGGTAATTGCACTGAGTGTACGCTCCAACCCGATCCCAGTCTAACACACGATCGGACATGGCACGACACCACCATCGGAGATTCCACTAGCCAAGGAATGCACACCGTCACTTTAGAGTTCACAGGTGGGCTTCTCAATCCCCTTGAGCGAGCGTCTCTTTGATATTGAATCCAGGCAGTGCAATCTATTTTTTCGGCATTGCTCCAAACAACGGCGGCGGCAATTTTGGGGTCAGAGTGCAGTTCAGCCTAGACGGAGCGGCTGTTGGCACATACGTTCACACTCCGAATGCCAGCACCAACGAGATGGAATATTCTGTTCCGATGTTTAAAAAGGAAAGCCTCAGCAATAAAGCACACACCTTGGTCGCAGGCATAAAGGGTGTGTTCGATGAATCCAATATGCCCAATGCGCTGTTATTTGACTATGCAATTTATACGTGAGTGGGCGACGTAGCCGTCGTTTGAAAGTGATATTGGAACTCACGCATGTAAAGAATTGACAACCAAGGGCAAATTCCGACTGGCACCTCGTCCTCCATCAGCAGTGATACGGTGGGAACGATCAGTGCTTCCGCGGTGACTGTTCAGATTACCACCACATCTTCTGCAAATAGCGCGTCCACATCTTCACAATTTCCGGTCGCCATTGTGGTCGGGAGTGTCTGTGGTATCGTGATTTTTGGGTTGATTGTGTGTGTTCTTCTATGGTTCAGCCTGAAGCGGCGACTTGGAAGACGCAAAACCTTGCCGCCACATATTGATATAGATGCTTTCCCTGTCGCTCCTCCCACGAGCGCTCAGTTGCGACTTGGTGTTACATCCGGCCCAGCGTGGGTGCCTGTGGGGACAACAGGGCGGGAAGCGTCCAGTTTAACAATGCCACTGATTCCACCACAACCGTCAAATTCAAGCACAAAGATTCAGTCGCCGCAACGGCCCTCACCATCCGCTGTATTTGATGCACCCAGATCCCTATTACCGGAGTTGCCTGCATATACACCTTGAGCCCCGGATTGGATTGCCAACTCTGCAGCTGGTCATTTTAAAATTTGCCAGTGTTGGAACTACTTGGGAGGCAGAGTTTTTGGCGCCAGTGGTCCGTATCCGGAATCATCATACTCACGAAAATTTTACGTAGACAATACTCAGAGATATCATTACATACCTTTTTCGGAAATATAGGTTCGACGACAACAGCTCGCTCCCCGACAACTCACACGCCCACTCTTCCGTCGCGACTGTCATTGGCAGCGTATGCGGAGGTGTGGCGTTCATAGTCCTTGCTTCTGTGTTCGCCGTATGGTTCAAGCGGAGAAAAAGTCGCGTTAGAGATTCTCGAGCAAACGCTTTTTACATGTTATATCCATAATCCAACCGCGGAGACTTTGGATTCGATTCATTCGAAGCGTGGCGTTTCAAATTGAATCCGTTTGAATCTTGAAGGTGGCTGCTGAAGCATGCAGAGTCAGACGGGTCAGAGTCGTGGATAAGAGGTAGCGTTCATGGAATCCCTCTGAGTCGCGGTTTCTCGTTTTCAACTTCAAATTCTTTCGGACGATGATCAAGTTGAGTCAAAGAAAGAGGCGCATCAGCCTTACGGCACATCACACGCATCACAATTCGGAGAGATCCGATTGGCGGCATTAGGTGGCTATGATTCTTGTCACCAAATCTTGTGTGCCAGTGATTGCCCAATAACAATTCGGACACAAAGATTTTCTTTTTCTTTTGGCTTGGACCGGCAGAGCAGCGTCAAGGGGCACCCCAGTAAGTCAAAACAGTGCACATTAAGAGGGAATTTAGTAGTACAGTGGGAGAAAATCCAAAAGCCAGGACACCCATCTACAGATTTACATACGACCTACACACAACGCCGATCCTTCGCAGTCTTCGATGCTCATGTTGCCCAGAAGCGAGAGAAAGACATCCTACCAGAGCTAACTTATCGCTACCCGTTGTCCGGCACACGGAATCGCGATAAACTTCTTACGAGAACGAGCCGTGGATAAGAGCATCCCAGGCACTGTTCTTGCTCTTGAGTGAGTCGATGATCTTATTGCGTGGAATCGGCCCTGCAATCGGGGCCATGGGGGAGGATTCAGAGTGAGCGTCCTGGGATGCCAAGAGCAAGAGCGGTCAGCGGGTAAAAATGTGAGGTGCTGACAGCTGACCTGAATGGGGTCTTCGACGTCCGACACCGATGCAGATTCGGCGAGCGGCGAAGGCGCGTGGGTATGCGGGTGAAGAGGCGAATGTGGATGCGAGTGTGGATGAGGGATGGGCGTGGAATGTGGGGGAGGAGGAGGCGGTGGTGGCGAATGTGCGTGAGGATGCGGGAATGATGGATGCTCGTGCGCTGGACTGGCTGTACCAGACGATGAACGGGATGATTCAACGGTGGACAGAGAGGACGAGCGGCCCGTCATTGAGGGTCGTTTCTGGAACGTAATTTAGTCCAATACACGAAAACTTCGAAAGAAAATGAAGAAATTCGACGAAATCGGCCACATCCGCTCCTTGACTTACTGGTCGCGAATACGGCCGTCAACGGAGTAGAGCAAGTCATGAAAGACGCGAGACACGACTTTTTTTCATGAAATTTTCTGCGTCGATCCTCCGTGACGCCAGCTAGGCCGACTCCACTCAACGCGTCGAATTCAGACTCACCGGTGCAAGTATCGACCCAAGGGCTTGCATCAAGGCATCTCTGTGAAGGGCATTCGCGTTCTTCCCGTGCAGATCGTGGTGGTGGTCCTGGGGCGGCGGTTGGACTTGTGTCGGCTACGAGTCATCGGTAAACCATGCGCTCCACAACGCCGCCGACGATGAGCTCACCATGAGAGTGAAAGAAAAGGCTCGACGCAATATGCGGAGCGGTGATAGATGGTTGAGGAGACGGGGTAACCTCTAGGGAGGTATGGGCGATGCCAGCGACCCTTGTGGGTGGTTGAGGAAGAAAGGATTAGGGAAAATCCGGATCCGGCGGTTTGATGGCCAGTTACCCCACACAATTTCCCCACGCTGATTTGCCGACCCCGGACCGGGGTAGCTTTCGTTCGGCTAGATAGCCGCAAATCTCTTGTGAATCGCTTGGACATGCTTGGACTACGAGATAATTGAGCAATTTTTTCTGCAAATATTCTGCCGTGCTTACTGGATTTGTCTGTGTTTCAATTGCAGTTGTGGGTTTCTGAACCAACTCACCGCGCAAAGTCTCGAAGGGAGCAAAAAATCTCGCAAGTATGTTCAACTGCTGAATTGAGATTGCTTGCGAGGCTCCTCCGCAGATCCAGGTTCATTTGAAAAGCTCCAACTTCGGAGCATTCAATGCCAGCTAATATTTCTGAATGCGCTATTACAGGCAATTTTTGACCCCATGGTTTCCTCTTGCCGGGTCATGTCGGCGGTGTCCAGTCAGACGGGGATCCGATGTCCTTCCGGACCAGTGAAAATTTTTCCACAATCTTAACTCGAAAATAGCATTGATATGGTCACCGTATGTATAGTACTGTAACAATAAGTAAGGTTTCTGTCGAGGCTCAAGTCGATGGTCCAAGGGAATGAGGTATACAAACGAGCTTCGAATACTTTATGCTCCATCTAGAGGTGAGATTTTTCTCCCAGTAGCGAAGCAGTGTAGCCAGCGGGACTGTCAGCTGGATCCGTGGGCGAATAAGGCGGCAAGGCTGTCCTCAGGGTCAACGATCGAACAGGAGTGGATGGAAGCGGCGGTCGTGGTGGAATTGGCCCGCTTGGACTCGGAGGCCACGAACTCGGGCCCGGGGCTTTAGCAGCAGAGGGGTAAAACGACTCGGAGGTGGAAATTTCCCTCATCTCTAGTCCCATATCCGTATACGGTGATATCCCCAACATGTCGTCAATTTGCGACGGAATAGTACTCACTGTCGCCGCATCGATAGACTCTGCGCGCGGGACAGCTCCGTATCTTCTTCTCCTGAACAACATAAGAGCGCAAACGAGTAACGCAACGATCAAAACACCACAGAGGCTCCCCATCACCGTGGCGGCGACAGGAAAATGCGATTTTGATGATGCGATGTGGCTGGCAGGAGAGGTTGCAACAGTCATGATGCTGACTGTTCCTCCCATATCACTGGTAGTCGTCGATAAAGCGCTCATGGTCTGCGAGGAAGTGTTCGCGCTTGAGGTTGGATTTCCCCCGTCATCAAACCTAAAGCGTTCCGGTAAGATACTCAATCCAAGTGAAACTTGATGAGGAGTGAAATTTAACGACTCACGTATACACTGCGTAGTCAAATAGCAGGAGAGACTGAGCCTGCGCCTTGGCGACCAGCGTGTGCGGAATATTCGCGAGACCTTCCAGCGAAAGCATTGGGACGGAATACAGTATCTTGCTGGAAGTGTCGGGCGTATGGGAATAAGGTGCTACCGATGTGCCATCCAAGCTGAAAGTCGTGTTGACGTAGGTCTGTGAATTCAAGACAGTGTTGGGGACGATGCCGAAGAAGTAGACCGCCGTGCCTAACGAGGAGAAGAAAATTGAGGCATCTGACTCGAAAACCTCGTTGGACGGATATACGCACCCGTGAACTGCAAGGTTACGCTGTAGATAATTGTATCATCTTTGGCAGTGGTATCATGCCATGTATGGTCAAATGTTTCGCTGGCCGACAGTTTGACGAAGCAAGAGCTGCAGTTGCTGTCCTATTCGCAAATGCTCAGCCGTTGCATAACAACAACTCAGTGGAATTCTAAGCTTACCACCACGGCATTCCACGAATTTGGTGGGACATATATTGGGAGCTGGCCGGTTACTGTGTCGCCGTTGAAGTCGTCGATGGTGCGATTCGAGAGAGTGGAAAGGCATGTGGGGACTTGCAGCAAGGTGTAGAGTGTGATGATGAGGGAGGGATGCATGATCATCCTTGAACAGACGCGCTGTGAGGTTCCTTTATATTCAGCACCATAATAGCACCAGCGCTAATTACGCGGGTGAACCGAGTCAATGAAGGACTCCAATTTCTCAGTCAATAAGTAAGTGACATGAACGATACAGACTGATTGGCTTTCAAGCTTTTGTCGACATTTTGACCTTTCCAGCCACTTGGAAACTCAGTTCCTCACAGTGCTTTGGAGAAGGGTTTGGGAGAGATAAGAATTTTGGATGTTGCCATAGTTCCCCGGTGAATTAATTGACCTGGCGGAGAGTTAGCCGCCCTCAACAGTTTATTTTATCGAGTGCTTCCCAAACATGGCAATTCAGCCGTCAATAGACGAAGACCATAAATCGATCATAGACGGAGTCTCGGAGACGAGATAAGATCCTTAGAAAGGAGAGATGCACGGATGTCTGAGCGAAAGACCAGGCTATTCTTGCCCTCCACAATCAAGATTTTTCTCCCCCCCCACTGCTTCATACCATGTCTAGCTTTCGCTGGGTGCAGAAATTTGGACGGAAAATATGTCGATTGCCGTAGCTGTCGTCCTTGGTCAAGAGACGACCACGCACGAACAGGAAAGACTCCAGGAAAGACTCACAAGGCAAACAGACCGTCCATGAAACCCCGCAAGCCCATCCCTTCCGCTCGCTAAGCAAGCCACCCATGATTCTTCATCGGTACAGGCCTTGTTTCTATCGGCATTTTCTTCTCTGATGAACATAGGTGGGATTTGAGGGGAAGGTGGGCAGGGATCTGACGTCGGAAGGAAGGGTGGAATTGGAAAAGGCCCCGTCGTCAGTTTTCAGAGGCCACAATTAAAGCAGAGTCTTGAGGATAGACAGCGTACTAATTACCAATTGGCCTTGAGATGGTTCAGCGGAGAAAATATCGTTCTCAGTATTGTCTTCCAAAGTTGGATGGGCGTTTTCAAAACGCCACTAGTTTTGAAGTTATACGTTGTGGTGTCGCGGTATTTTTGAATTGTTGAGCGCCTATGGCAGAACCTTGAAAGCCTCAGCTTCTGGCAGGGCATCGTCAAAAGCAATTCGACTGGCAGATGCTTGAATACATTGGAGGCAAACCCGACCCGGGCTACGTATTACGGAGACTTGTGGATTGACTCCAAGAAGACTGCTGCCAGTGAGAGGGAGTAAGTAGGCTGACGTAAACGACGTGAGGGTCCGAGCCGTGTTAGTAGTGCAATTGGCCGCGGCGTGGCTTTCTTGGTTTCTCCTTTCACCGCAATCCTGAGCTCGAAAATCTCGAAAATAGCATTGATATGGCCACTGTATGTATACTATCGTAACAATAAGTAAGGTTTCTGTCAAGGCCTCAAGTCAATTGTCCATGGGAACGAGGTATACGAAGGAGCTTCAAGTAAGTTATGCTCCATCTAAAGTTCGAGATTTTTCCCCCAGCAGCGCAGCAGTGGAGCGGCTAGGATTGTCAGCTGGGTCCCTGGCCGAATAAGGCGGCAAGGCTGTCCTGAAGGTCAACGATCGAACAGGAGTAGATGGAAGCGCTCGTGGTGGAATTGGCCCGCTTGGACTCGGAGGCCCCGAACTCGAGCCCGGGGCTTCGGTAGCGGAGGGGTATAACGACTCAGAGGGGGAAAATTCCCTCATCTCTGGCCGCATACTCGTATACGGTGATACTCCCTGCGTATCGTCAAGATGCGACGGAGTGGCACCTACTGTCGCCGCATTAAAGGCCTCTACGCGCGGGACAGCTCTGTATCTTCTCCGCCTGAACCACAGAAGAACACAGACAAGTAACGCAACGATCACAACACCGCAGACGCTCCCCACTACCGTGGCGACAGGAAAATGCGATTTTGATGACACGACCTGGCTGGCAACATCCGCACTTTGAATCGACTGGTCTTGACCGGCAGTAGAGATGGTGACAGTCATAATACTGACTGTTCCCCACGTATCGCCGCTCGATGATAAAGCGCTCAGGGTCTGTGATCCCGGGCTCGTGCTTGAACTGGAACCAGGACTTGTGAGCGAAGTTTTTCTTGGTGTAGTATTCGAGGTAGATGGGGGAGGTGCAGCTTGCGATTTTGGCGAATTCGTTCCTGGATTATTGGTGCTTGAGGCTGGATTTTTCCCGTCATCAAATCTGAAGAGTTCCGGTCAAGAAACCCATCCAGGTGAAACCTGATAAGGATTTAAATATAACGACTCACGTATACACTGCGTAGTCGAATAACAGGAGAGACGGAGCCTGCGCCTGAGCGACCAGCGTGTGCGGAATATTCGCGAGCCCTTCCAACGAAAGCATTGGGACGGAGTACAGTATTTCATCAGAAGAGTCGGGATTATGGGTATAACTGCCAGCCAGTGTGCCATCCAAGCTGAAAGCCGTGTTGATAACGGTTCCTGTACCTGGGACGGTGTTGGGCACGATGCCGAAGAAGTATATCGCCGTGCCTAGCAAGGGGAAAAGAACTGAGGCGCCTAACTCGTCCTCTCGTTGGGCCGATAGACGCACCTGTGAACCGCAAGGTTACACTGTATACAATCGTATTATCTCTAGCAGTGGTATCATGCCAGGTACGGTCGAAGGTTTCGCTGGCCACCGGTTTGACGAAACAAGAGCTGCAATTGCTGTCCTATTCGCATTTGCTCAGCCGTTGCATAAGGATAACTTGATAGAGTTCCCACCACCACGATATTCCACAGATCTGGTGGGGCAAATATTGGGATTTGGCCGGTTACTGTGTCGCCGTTAAAATCGTCGATGCTGCGATTCGAGAGGGTGGAAAGGCATCTGGGAACTTGCAGCAAGGCGTAGAGTGCGATGATGAGGGCGGGATGGATGATCATCCTTGGACAGATCCGCTCTGAGCTTCCTTTATATTCAGCACAATAATAGTACCAGCGCTAATCACGCTGGTCAACCGAGTCAATGAAGGATTCCGATTATTCAGTCAATTGATAACAACGACACAGACCGATTGGCTTCCAAGCTTTTGTCGACATCTTGTGAGCACTCCAGCCACTTCGAAATTGTGATCAGTTCTTCACAGCGCGTCGAGAGAAACAAAAATATTGGATGTCGTCATGGTTTCCCGGAGTAATTGGCATAGCGGAGAGTTGGCCGGCCTCACCACTGTCCAGTGCTTCCCAAACATGGCAATTTCAGAACAGCAGTCAATAGACGAAGACCATAGATCGATCGTAGACGTAGACGAGACGATATCCTCAAAAACGTAAGATGCACGGATGTCTGAACAAAAGACCACGCCGTTCTTGCTCTCCATAACAAAAATCCTTCTCCCTCGCTGCTTCCTACCATGTCCAGCCTTCGCCGCTCGGTGCATAAATTTGCACGGAAAATATGCCGAATGCCGTGGTTATCGTCCTTGGTCAAGAGGCGACCGCGCAACAACAGGAAAGACTCACTAGGCAAAGAGACCGTGCATGAAACCCCGCACACCCATCCCTTCCGTTCGCCGGTAGTCTTAAGTAAGCCGCGGATTATTCTTCATCGGTATGAATTCCGTTGCGACATACACCAAGCAGGCCAGTGCGGAGTTCCAGGTACCGATGGACGCATCGGAAGCCAAGGCGGCTCTGGCGCAGGACCTCAAGTCCGCATAGATCCCCAAAGCAATGACCACAGTCAGATCGGGAGTATTTCTGGTGAGCCTTCTTTCTGTCGGCATTTGTTTCTCTGATGACCCCAGGTGGCACTGGGGGGCAAGGCGGCCGAGGGACTGAAGTAGGTGGTAAGGGCGGAACTGGGAAAGGCCCAGTGGTCAGTGTTCGCCAGTGCCAAGTCGGAGCGCCGGAGCCACGATAGACAGCATAATTGATTTGGACTTCCATCGGACCATTCGCAACGTTCGAGTCGACTCGGAGGCTCGAGAATCGAGATAGGTAACTCAGCAGTAACAAATCCTTTCTGAGTACTGTACCGCCTACCAATTTGAACGCATGTTTCCGGAATGCCAGTGTTCTGTATTGTGTCCGCGTTTCCGATTTGAGTGACCAGCATACAGTGCACCACTTCAAGTTGCTCTTTGTGCCGACTTCAAGGAGACTCGGAGGAGTAAGTGAGCTGACGTAACAATGTTGAGTCATTGGCGTGTTTCCGGCGGCCGTGTTTATCCGGCAACTTTGAACGTTTCCTTCGTCCTCCTTCGTCTGCTTGGAGCACTTACCTCGCACAGCTCCGAATTGTACCGCCAAGAGGATTGTATCTCTGTCAGCTCGTCCGTCCGTGCGTCTGTGCGTCCGTGTGTCCGTGCCTCCCCTAGACGATCGCCGATTCTGTTCGACCACTGTCGAAATCGGAATTTCCGAGACAGTGAAAAAAACCGAAGCGGTTTAACGGAACACAAACGCTAGAGCGTTGTCCACCCTTGTCGACTGTCCTCCGTACTATATTCTCAAGCTGCCCGGCACGAGTACAATGTACATAGCCAATCATGAAGCTCTCAGACTGTCGTCAATAATTCCGCTCAACTTATTGAATTAGCGCCGGTTTCTTCGCGCGTCGTCACTACTCAGTGTAAGCGCCTGTGTGTCAAATTTGTGCATCACTACAACATCGCTCTCGGGAAATTCAGCCTGGATGACGCTGTCGTGATGAGTAGCTCCCTCAGTAAGTTCATGCATATTTTTTCCATTCTGCCCTTCTAGTTAAGCTTTCTCCAAGTGTGCTACAGCTGTCACTGGTGAAGAATTCACGGGTCCTCGCGACACACCCTCGGAAAACCGCTGCCATGGAGTGCTCGCTAGCGCTGCTACTGTACCTCCCGCAGATGTTGCCTGAGGCGAAGACAGCGACGCTGAGCATCCTGACGAGCTTTGAAAGAGAGGGTCAATTCTAGCGTATGAGCGGCAGTGGGTCAATTCAAAGTTTGCGCCCCTCAGTATGTATGTCTGTGCATTTTCGTCATGAAGGCTAACCCCAGCGCCAGGTCTGTGCATTGCATTCCACACTACTATTCGTCGCACTGAAATCGCCGAATTCCTGCAAAAGAAGACAAAGTCTATTGATAACGTGTTTTTCTGAACCATCTCAAAGCTCGTCAGGAAATTATCAACCTTGAAGCTCGACGCATGGCGGCGTCGGTGGACGTTGTAGCCGAATTAAGTCAGAGTTTCATCGTATCTGACTCTCCCAAATCAGATGGCAAGCGACCCAGCGGCTCAATGTGCCGCTGTATTTTGACTCTCAAGCGTGTCGCGATCGTGTATGGTTGTCATCGGTTAGTCGAGACGGCGTTCGTGTGGTGAGCCTTTCTAGATTTTTCTATGTGGGTATCGCCGGATAACGAACGTATTTGCGGAAATCTGTAACAGCTTAGAAGTGCACAAAGGAGAACACCCAACCTGTCCGTTTCGCGAAGTGTTTCATCGAACATGGAAATTCACATGAAGCGAGCAACCCTGATATTACAGTGCGTGTGTGAAAGGCATTCTCAGATAGGTGACCGTAACGGTATGGATCACAGGCTTAGCGACTATCAAGAAGAAAACCTTGCTCAATTGCCATGTGTTCACTGAGTCGTCATTTTCGTTAATGACGGGCCCTGTTCGCTTTAGGACCTCGCCGGCAATCCTTCCTTCCTTCAGCTCTGGAGATATTGTCACTCAGAGGCCACAGCTCCTCTTCTGAATCTGGATGTCGGCGGAGCACCCGAGCGGCTGTACTATGCGGAACTGTTCATGCGCGGAATCAAGTAGTATAAAACCGTAATCTTCTTGTTCTGCGTCACAAAATTTACTGGCTCTAGCTGCTTCACAATATGCCTAGCTTCCTACGATATTGTAAGAATGTCATGCGGAGAGTTTTTCGGCGGCGCCGTTTACCCTCCGCATCCCGTGCCCAACCATCCGCCTCCTCGGGGCCCCCAGGAAGCGAAGAGGCGACCTCACGTTCATCGTTTGACAACACCAACTCTCACGAAAATCCTCAAGCTGCCTCTCGGAATTCAGCGCTTGAGCCCCCCTCGTACGCAGCAGCGAGTACATACGCTTTCTCGTTCAGTGGGCCACATAATCCCATCACTGATTCTCTTTTAGCTTGCCCGAACGGATTTGAGGTGAGACGACACATAGCTTGATTTTATGGTGGAATCTCAACTGCTTCCCAGCCAACTTTCAAGCGCGACACTGAGTGTGAGTGACGCGGCTAGCCATGCTCTCACCTGCGCTAATTCCCTGATAGCAACCACTCAGATTAGAGGTAAAGAAATGATATTCTTCCTGAAAATGTACCTCGAGACTATAAACCTCTGCGTAGGTAGAACTGGTGTTTCCGGTAGCGACGGCGGAGAGATTGGTGGCGCAGGCGGACCCGGAGTAGGGCCGCGGATCGCCATGAGCTCGAACAGTCAGCGTGGAAGCTGGAATGTATCTGGTGAGCAACATGTATTTCGTACATTCTATTGCTCATAGTCTACAGGCGGAACAGGAGGTCAAGGCGGGATGGGGTTCGAAATAGGCGGAAGGGGAGGGACTGGGCAAGGCCCCGTTATCAACATCGGACGTAGAATTTTGGGGGCAGGGGAGACTTGACCATAGATGGGATAATCAGAGAAGCTTGAGGGACGACGGCGAGTGCTCCTGACTCGGACGGTAAATCCAAGCTTGCCTGAAGATCGTAGACAGATGATTGTAAGATCTTCAAAGCCGTGTCTCTCAGTGTCGACACGCGCGAATTTCGTGCGCCAGTAGCTCGACAGAAGCTGAGAAGAGCGCGCTGGCTCACACGGACTGTTGTGTTCCGATCGACAGATCGTGACCCGACAGAATTGCAGCATACCAGCGACTGTAGGATTTCTTCCCTTTCTGGTCGTCCCCAACGCCCATTGTGACCACGGGCGCCCTGGAATAATGCTGCGAGGATGTCGCAGCAGCTGTTTTAGAGAAAGCGGTACGGGGGTCTGCGGCGAGATTGAGCACGACTTTGGCTGTGAGAAGATTTGCAAGGCACGTCGTTCGTACAGGGACACACCCCTTTAATCCACCGAGTCTGCCCTAAAAGTTCCGGGCTTAACATCCGTACCACGTTCACAGTGGAATTCAGTGATGCACCTCCCGATTTACATCGAGCTCAATGCATAGATGCGGGTTTTCAGGTGGATGGCATGATGTGCTCCCGAGCCCTGCAGCCAGGGTCCGTACTCCTTGAGGACGACAGCGGGCGCTTCATTCCACGGAAGGTATATCAACAAACCGTTTCCCCGCAAGAAAGATTGCAACCATTGAATCTGTAAGCGCTGGGAGGCCTGCTGGTCAGAGTGGGAATAGAATTTTCAGCGCTAAACCTCGGATAGCATGTTACGTGACAACGCCTACGAGGGGGGCTATCGCGAGACACACCTCAGTGAATCGACCCTTGCGCGAAGGGTGTACCACCTCGGTCAGCGCCTTTGGTGGTTGCAGCAGGAAGAGTGAAATCAAGAGCGGGTTGGGCACCATCTGCAGCAGCGAGCGACAGATGCGCATACAGCTCGTCTTCTCCGAGTTCTCCGGCGTCACCGACAAAGCGCGCGCCATGCGAGGCATGCATCTGATGCAAGGTGCATGCGACAATGGTCATGAACTTCAGTCTCCTTTTTCTTCATACACATATCTGCTTCACCATCTTCGACCTTCCCTGGAACCTTGATCGTTATCCTGCGCAGAGAGGTATCTAAGCCGTCTGGGATCCTCAGCAGAACCCTATCTTCTCCAGTGAAGCTGCCCAACCTCTCGAAGAGGACTCCCGCGCGTGAGAACGACTGCCCATGCCCGCCCTGCCAGTCACCACGCGAAGCTCTCGGCCACACTCGATATGAAATCTAAGGCCGAGAAATCGCGCCCCTCGTTCTTGCCGCAGTACACGCCGTCAAGCAGAAACAGCGGCTTGATGGCGAGACATATCAGACAAGGAGACACCTGCCGCCCCACGCACAAGTTCCGATATTTTTCTGGGTCAAGCTCTAGAAGGAAGCCAAGGCGTGGTATAAAATCAAGGAGAAGATACGCCACTGTAGAGTGTGTCCGGATATGAATCAGCGCTGAGGTAGGCGGATGATTTGGCCGCAGGAGGCGTCGCGGAGTATGAATACCGTCACCCTGTTTTTTTTTCTAAATCTCTGCGTTGAGTGAGAAAATGGCAAGCGTGTTCGTCTTGGCATGCTATGGAACAGGTCGAGGGAAGGAGAAATGGCCCCGAACGAGTAGCCCGGAAGCGCGGATTCATATCGTGGATGGCAAAGGCTTGAGAAACGAGGCTAGCTTGACCAGCGATTGGCTCCATAGAGAGACTTCGATCCACCGAGCTTCACGCTGCTGCGCAACCCATGCCACTTGTTGTCTCGCAGGATTGAAAGAGTATTCGCTGCAAACGAATCCCAGGGCGACAGCACATGACCTCAGGTACATAGTGACTGAGTACTTGGCTGGGTCCCAAAAGTCAACCCGATGACTCGAATACAACGCGTCTTTAGGGTTGTTGGTGTACTGCCAAAGGGATGAAGTGTGGGGGTGGCATTCTGGACGACAAAGAGGCAGCCTCCCGGGTGACTCGGGATGAATAGACGGAACAAGGATGGGCCGACCACCAAATTAATTGGGAGAGGACGCGCAAGCGGCGTGATAGCATGGATGGCGAAGGCTCGAGAGAAGGGCTGGCTTGACGGTTCCCAGTGATATGGTCGGCTCGATCAAAGTGTCCAGAGCTACCGAGGCTTCACACTGCTGGTTGGCCCATGTTGGTTGTCTTGCAAGATACAAAGAATAATCACTGCAAACGAATTGCAGAGTGATAACATGACTCTCGAGATGCTGGCCATCAGGAAAAAATCCACCGATCTACAGCGCTATGACAATGTAGCCCTTTAGCAGGAGATAACACATAGAGCTATGACTGCGGCCGCGAGAGCAATACGGCGCTAATGTAGCCCCAGGTGTTATCTCCCCCGACGTTTCCTGACGTGGGTCCAGACATCGACCAGGTAATGCTTTGGGGCCGTTGGTGTACTGCCCAAGTGCAAGGATGATGTGTCGGGGTGGCAGAACACAACTCAATGAGCTCTAAGCCTGATTCCCAGGAGGAGGAGGATGGGGGAGAGAATGTGGTTGATGACGAAGAGACGGACTTCCTAATTCGGACCATCACAAACCCTACAAAACCTTGACAAAACCTCTACCCAACCGTGAAACGTACTCGTGGAATGCTGGCAATTTCGACTTTTGTGCTCACCCTGACATCCCAGTCGAACGGAACGAATATTTGCAAGAATCCAGCACCATACCAGCAACCCACCGGGTCGAAATTTCAGATGGAAATTTGGAATCGACTCATTACTGTCAACTCAAGCTGGCAACGCTCAGCGACCACCCAAAATGACGACCACACACTGCGCCACGCAATCCCTGAGTCATTGAGCTGGTCCACGGCTAGTATTTCTCATGGCCGCCTTCATCTGAATCAGTATTCAACGACCAAGTTTCATCAAACCCAAAATTATTGATATATGCTTATTATAAAGATACCCTAGCCCCGTCTCTCAAAGAGGAGTCCAGTCTGCTCGTTTTGAACGTCGGCTTTCGTTGGTTTCGGGGCGCCCTGGAACAGCCCTTGCTCCGTACCGCGATGGACGGTATCAGCTCGCTCAAACTCTTCAATTTATGGCCGTCAAACGGCACCAATCTCCTTTCACTCGGGGTGACTCGGGTACAAGTAGCTCTCATCTTTCAAGATACTTTCGGCGCATGGGGAATGGAGACCTCTAGCTTCATTTCTGGGACCAAGCGCCCTTACCCGTCTCCGAGTCTTGTCTCGCTATGCTACCGGTCTCCGATGCCGACGGATGCTGAATATAGTTCAGCCCTAGTGAATATAAACCTCTCGACAAGAGCGGGGCTGCGCACCTACAAGCACATTCAAGTCCATGTCTACCGTCTCTAATATCGTTCTACCCCCACTCAAGACTTGGGCAGAGCAGCATCTGTCCTCCATCATCAAGGCCACAACGAAACCCGCCTTCGACTCTGCATTCGATGCTTTCCTGTCGAAACACGCCGCGATCACTGTGAATGGAAAGCGCGTCTCCCGCGACGAGTACCAGAAGCAACTCCAGGGCGAGGCTTTCGAAGAAGTCAGCGCAGACGTCCAGTTTACTGGCGCGGTCGAGGTTCCTGGTTCAGAGGGTGTTGCTGTAAGTATCCTCTTCGCTGTACAGTGTCCATGTATGAACGATGTTTAACAGGGAGGTGTCGTCGGTCTGTTTTACACAGCTCTCATCGCGGAGGGGATCGTAATCCGAGATGCCCCTGTTGGTAGAAAGATCACCTCGTCTTTGAATCTTGTGTACGTCCTATTCCACCTTCGAATTCTTGAATGCTAATAGTTTGTTCAGCATTGAAGAGGACAAGTCGCTGCAGCCGCCGCACCTGCCTCACGGCGTCCATGGATTTTTCGGTACGTGGTTGTACGTTTTGGGAACTTGACAAACAATCTGACTTCTTTTAGATGGCAGGAGGGTGTCAGCATTGAATCAAATAATTCTTGAAGCGAGTGCGCAGTAGAGAATCAGTCCATGAAATGTTCACGATCAATTTCCAATCATGTATCCTATATACAGCAGTAATTGTGGCCCAGTCTCATTTGAGCTCTGGCAATTAAATTAAATTTACCATATAGCAAGATCCAAAGTAAATACGCTCTCGTCTCAAATTCGTCTATGGTATAGTCTAAATTCCTAAGCCTGCGCTGCAGGAATTCCGTTTCCATTCTCCTCGTAGAGCCCCTGCTTCCTCTTCACGTTCGCCCTGGGATTGAGCTCACGCGGGAAAGTCACTGTACTCGCAACTCAGTCTCGTAACACGAATCCTTGAAAGAGCTCAAACCTGAACGGTCAATCCCGACTGGCAATCCACGATGACGCCCGCGAACCCTACACATAGTCAGCGGGATATCCGATACAAGGAGAGAAATACCGACATGATCACAATTATCACTAATTTCGACAATGGCCGTAAACCACCGCTGAACTGTGTGTGTTATGAGGTTCGAAGCTAAGGGAGAAGCATATCAAGACAAGGCTCACGGCAAAGTTATCCTAAAGGGCGATGTTCTGGGTAAGTGTACAAATTCCAACTTGAAGATCAATTGAACTCGCCGTGGGAAGACCAAGGGTTAACCCGATTCCGCCGAATGCAGAGACCATCTCGAAAACCACTCTGAACAGATCAAACCACTTCTTACTCTCGTCCAGCAGGTTGTTTCGCTCTATGACTGCAACCAAGAAAATGCCCCATACGAGCCACCAAATATCTACGAAACGAGTTCAGCTCGAATTGACACAGTTTTGGAATGGGTAACTACCAATGGACATTTGTCTGTCCAAATGCCAAAGCTAGGGAAAAGTCATGGAGGATACGAACCAAACGAAGTGTTGCATAACATACCAGATAGCGTCCAATACGCTCTCGAGGTTCCAACTTTTGTAGATCGGCAGGCTCTTCATCCTCCTCGTCTGGAGCTTCTTCAAACACACCCAGGGATTCAGATTCGTATCTTGGGTGCAAATTTCAACAATTCCATCACATCTTGAAAGAATCAACTCACACATTGGTTGACCGGATTGTCATTGCGATCTGTAGATTTAGTTGACCCACGTATAACTCTTGAGAGACTGAGCAGTTTTACCGGATACACCTATCCTATCCGTAAGAAACAGGTAGCCACCAGAAGACCATGAAGCATACCGCGATGTACATCATAACGACGTACAAAAATCTGATTTGTTCGAAGTTCGAACGGCGTAGCATAGAGAAAATCAAGTCACGCACAGGAGGGCCGGCGAAGCTGAGGCCAAGGGGACGATAGCAAATCCGGAAGCCCGTACTGCGAGACCCTGAAACAGGCCATCAATCACACGCGGGCCTTTGGGCATCTGCTCGAAGAAAGGAAGGCCAATATCTAAATGAGAACAAATGAGTCGGAAGCATATGATTAACGCGCTGCCTACTGAGGACTTCGAAGGCAACCCATTCCAGGATACTATGTGTTGTGTGTTAGACTTATACTCTGCTGTGCCATGAGTCGAAAAGCACTTACCTGAATACGACGAGTAAAATGAATAGAAACCATGTTTGATGGCTTGGGAATCTAGGTTGTTAGGATCAGCTTTCCGGTCATCATTTCCAACTGGGGCGAGCGACTTACAAGTATAAAAAGCATCTGATCGACATTCGTTCATGAGGGGTTGGAACTTAATTCGCAGGTTCGGAAACGACGTACCGCCTTGGGTGGTGAAGTAAAAATGAAAGAGTTTTCCCAGTTTCCGAATTTTCACCCACGATTTTATACCAGACCCATCTGCACGGATAACATCAGCGATTGCTCAACTCAAATCACGGAGAACGGTTAAACCCACATGATGAATCTTAGACTAAGAATGTACCGGTCAGCCATTTATTCACCACTTCTCTGTTGCAGAACGGTGACTTACAAGATGGGCTTGCGGAAGGGAAGAGAATTGAGTCAAATGGAGGGGAACTGGATTGAACAAACGAGACGTACTAAGGCGTGATTTCCAGCGAGAATGACAAATCCGAGGGCGAAAATCATGAGATATGCACCTTGGAATGGGACCATCCCACTACAAATTGACATTCGAAAGCGATCGGTGGCCGGGTAATCTGGAACTTACGCGTCTACCAGCGAAAGTCCACCTCCGGAGTAGGATCCCAGAATGACGAACAAAGAGAACCTATGAATTGTCAACGTCTGAGGCACGGAATGGAAAATTGAACAAAAATACCATGGCTTCTGAACCATTTTGGGTTGTGAAGCGAATACTGAATTGTAACGCGTGGTTGCAGACAACCAAGGCGCTAATATAATGAAAGCCAACAGTTGCGTTCCGACGAAATACTAGAGAAATGGGCATGGCGCAGATTACGCTCACTGAAAGAACGTACGCAGGGAACAAGGTAGCTCAATAACCGCAAAGCTCGATACTCGACGCCGCCAAGAGTTTCCAGTTGCTCGTCCGTCAATGTTTCTGTCCGAAAAGCGGAATTACGGCCAACGACAAGCCCGTCGAAGCTCAACCAAGGCACTTTCTTGGCGGTCAGCGTCTCTGTGTACGGCATCGTCATCTTGCGTTCGATATTCCGGTACGTCTTTGGAGCGCCTCGTTTCAGCAACTTCTTCAAAAGCGTCATGGGCGTAGGAAAACCGCCTTTTCCTTCGAATTTTTTGAGGTCTGGGTCTACTTTTCGGTGAGGGCTGTAAATGGTAGCGGTTCTTCTTGGAAAGGCGACGCCCTCTGTGTAGAGATGAGGATATATAATGCACGAGGAGGTGAAAGTAACTCACCGCGAATGGTCAAGGTGCGAGGTTGGCGGGCGGCTGTGGGGGAGAATGCAACACCCGTTGATCGGAGAGAAAATGTGGGTTCTTGCGGTAACGCAAAGCTCCCGGCTTGAGGGGAGGATGAAAATGTCCGCACATCGGCCAAGAAGTGTTCTTCGTCTTCACCGGCTGGGTCGTTTGTTAGAACATTCATGGTGACATGCGGGGTCGGTTCAGTTAGTTCGAATGTAGGATTGACTTCCGAAGCTGGAACTTCCTCTCTTTGCTTGAACATATTGACCGGCGAGGATATAGATTTCAAGAATAGAGTTCGGGTCTTTTTGGGAAGGGGGTGATTATACCGGGATTTAATGACATCTTTTTCGATGTATTTCCTGAAGTACCACCTGGATAATCGGCCTGAGAATGGGGTGCATCATCGAAGGACAGAGCGCATACTTCCGGACCAGGACCATCTTATGACAGTGATGAATGGCAGTCTTTGAAACAAGAAAAGACAACTCACGATCCAAGATACAGTAGTAAAGTCCCCCATGATCATGAGTATGTATAGCAAGGCTTGAATAAAGTGAGATTGTGTAGATGCCAAAAAATGTACAGCGAACCTTGTTGCCACGGAGTGGCTACAAGTATCGTTCAGATAAGAATTGGAGTCGCGAAAGGGACTTTACTTGTTGACAAATTTATGACACTGAGCCCTGTTAAGATTTCAATTTCAGAACTCCAAGAACACCAGATTTTATGCCACCTGTGACGGTCATTGCGCTGTAGCTGTAATAAGGTTTGTTGAGATTGGGCGCCGAGACATGAGAAACGAAGTACATACCAAATGAAGAGGGAATCGAGGTAAGAAACATGGAAGCGCCCATTACAACCGTAAAAGATGCCAGAAGCAATCAAAGGAACGATAGTGAAAAACGATAGATGAAGTCGGTAGAATGTGCCGTGCTTCCATATGAAATCTGAGATAGAAGCGAAGATACCCTTTCTGGGATTCGGGGTGGCCTCCGCCTCCATGAGTCCGCAGGTCCAGTCGACCTTGGGGAGTGTGCTGCAGGGAACGTGCTGTGGGTACACGGTGTTGTGACTTGGCAGTGCAGGCAGGGCAGTGCTCGGCAGAGCGGACCGCTTGTCGTAAATGCCGCCGCTTGCCGCCGGCTGTCATTACCTGTCATTACGGAAGTTCTCACGAAAACAACTCCTTGCGTCTCAAAAAGGTAATTTTGTGGTGGTTCGAAAGGAAATGGCCTCAGGACTCGTAAAGAGGTTCAGTTTAGACCTGTAAATTGAGAGAGAAATTCTAGATGATTATATCTTGTCAATGGCACATGACAGGCTGATAACCTTCAACAATTCTCCTCCCTCCAACAATGCAATTGTCCTATGTGTGCAGTCATTGTGGTGGATTAGAACCACGAGATACGGTACGTTCAGAAATTATCCGACTAATTATTAGGAGGTGTTCAGTGGCCATATAGCATACAACATGATATGGTAGAGGCCCATGCTCCAGCAGACTCGGTTCTGATCGTTGACCTATTATTCGTACATAGATCTTAATTTTTAACCAGGCCTGCGGTCTGGCACACTTGCGCAACTTGCTTCCCAAAATTGATGGTCGCGTTAAAACTCCCTAAGGGAAATCATGAACTTGGAGGTTCTCAGAATTTACACGAAACCTTACCTTCAGAGCTTCCAGATCCTTGGTGACAGTTTGATCATTTCTGGCAAACCAAGTCGATCTCGCATCTGAAAAAGCAGGAAACGTTTCTTACGTCTTTATTGCACCAGCTAGAGTCACAGCCGATCCAACCAAGCTCCCAGCCACTGAGGCATTGTCGCACTAGAGCCATGCATGAGTGTACCGACTCATGAAATGAGTTGTCTCCCTTACTACTGTCTGGAAGTCATTGTTGCCTGCACGAGCCACAATAGCAGCGTTGTTTCGCGACTATCAAATCGACTTGGAATCCAGCCAGCCTAACCAAACACGACTCGTGGACTTACCTTATTGTTGGACTGCGTGGCAGTGACCTTTGTTGCAGAATTCGTGGACGTGGCTTTAGAATTACTGTTCGAGTTTTCATTGGGATTATTCGCATTTGAATTTCCATTAAGCTATAGGAGCCTTTAGTATAAAAATGTTCGAAGCAGAGATATCCTTACATTACTGTTGGTTGTGTCGGCGTTCTCACATGCTTGTAGAACTTGTTGCCCAAAATTGTCGGTTGCAGTCAAAACCCCCTGGCCATGGTTCTCAACGACAAGCAACTTTCGCGGACAAGCTACTAACTTTCAAGGCGGCTAGATCGTTCTTAACGGTTTGGTCGTCCCTTGGGCATTTCAGATATAAGAATGATGACTGGATTGGCAGTATATGATAGCTTACGTCTGGATCGAGTCGACCAGAGTAATTGCGGACAGGGTGAGGCTTCCTGCTACCGCGCCGGAGTCGCACTGTGTGGTTATCAATGCCTCTGACTCTCTATCCAGAAAATACCTACTTACCGCCGTCTGAATGTCATCATTGGCGCGAGAATTCACTTTCTTCAATGGAATTGCATGTACTTCCAAGCCGTAGATCGCCAGGACCGCGAGGATAGACAAAACGTGGAAGGAATGCATCGGATTAGGTTAGAGAATGAGGAAGGGGGGATTTGAAGAAAAAGGTGAGGGTGAAAGAGAATACAGAGCAGAATGCCAGCCTCAGCGCGCGGATACGAACGTATCGAATCCTGCGGGTTTTATAAGAAAGAGCATGCATTGACTCAGAGATGCCGCACATCGTGGTCTCCAAGTTGCAACGCCAGTGCTAGAGGGTACGGCAGAATTAGCGAAGAGTTCCGTCAATCGGAATTGGCAAAGGAACACGGAATCTACTCTTAAGTATCGCCGTGAAGATGCATGATGATAAGTTGTTAATTTCTGTTTACTTAAATCAACGTATTCCCATCCAAGGCAGATTGCAGCTGGCATCTGTTCGCGACAGTATTGAGCTTCAGCAGAATAGTCAGACGGTTCGGATGACGAGCCAGCTCAACGCATGGTATTGCTTGACTTAACTTGCGCCTTGTCTGGACTCTGCACGCCGGTCAGTACGTATCCGGTTGTCGTGTTGACGGGTAAAAGGAATGGAAACCATTCAAAGGACGTAGTCAAAGGTTACATAGCCGTAAATATACCAGCAATACTCAGGCGTTACCGATTTGAAGACTTTTCCATACGCTGGCTTCAAGCTTCAAGTCCTAAGTCGGAAACTTGAAATTTGCCTTGTCGGAAGTTGAGTCGACTCCAACACTTGAAGTTGGTATTGCCTAGAATATTGCGAAGCTCAAAATCGAGACCACCTCTGATCACTGTACAGAATCCGGGCCTTTGTAGGCCTTGACCTTTGCTGTTTGGCGGGTTCGAGTAGCTGCGTATCAGGTTCGAGTGCAAGAGCCAGGCCAGTGACTTTGTGACCAATGTCACGCCTATTCAAAGGTTGCTCCCCACCACCACGGAGACGATTCCAACCGCCTCAACGACGCTCCTTTCGACATAATATGTTCACTATATAGCTGAAATATTGATCTTCAAATGTCTGCCCTCCTGCTTTGCCTTTTTCTCTGCATTCCTTTCGTCCTGGCGCAAAATGCGCAAAATACAGTAACATCTCTGGGTCGCGATATTCCTACAAATCTATTATTCTTCCAAAACTCATCAGTAAGATCTCTGCGTCTTCTTTGGCTTCCAATATTCAGCGTTTTTACAAGTCCGCAATTAGATACAGTAAACCGGATCGAAATATCTATGTCTCTCATGATGCTGGAAGGTTTTGGAAGCGGCCATCCAGTATGCCAGGGGGCATGGTTGACGACGTGATCTTTCACCCATTTAATAATAGTATGGTGCGTTATGTTGTCGATCTGTCGGTTTCAAAAGGAATGACTTCGACCAGGCATTTGTGGTCACAACCCCTCGCGACCCCAAAGTCGCCCAAGCTCATTATCGGACCGATGATGGTGGCCAGAGTTGGACGCGTTTGGAGTTCCCGCCCCTGCCCCTCTCACTTTCATTCCACTCCGACCCAAACAAACGTGGTCACATCATTCTTTTGCGCGAACTGTGCGACAAGCGCGGCCGCGGCCGAAAATGCTACACAGAGGTGCGTGTGTTATCACGCTAAATTTGCTTAGCTGAGCTCACTGCTGTGTCTCCAGTCGTTCGTCACCAAAGACGCCTTCACTTCTCCACCAGAGCCCCTTCTCAACAACACCATCAAATGCCAATTCGCCCATAGTAGCCAGGAATTCCGGCCTCAGGACGTGCATTCGGACCTCATATACTGCATCCAGGACGCACCACCATTCAATACCAACTCGGGCACGGCTCGACTGTACTCCAGCACGGACTTCTTCAAAACAGAGAAGAAGCTGGAAGAGTTGTGCGCGGGCAAGGGAGCCAAGGGTTTTATTACGGCTAACCCACATCCGTTCGATGTGTTCTCGTCGACGTCGCATTTCGCGGTGTTTGCGCTTCAGGGTGCCAACTCCGACGTGACGTTCTGCGTGTCCAAGGACCTGAAGACGTGGATCAAGACAGAGATCCCTCCGCGATTCACCCGCGCCCAGTATTCCCTCGTCTCTGCCGGCCTTAGTCTGGGTATTGACGTGTACACGAGTGCTGGAAAGGGCATTGGGACGCTGTATATGAGCGACGAGAGCGGCGCGCTGTTTTCCGAGAGCCTGAAGGATACGAATTGGGCCAAGGCAAGCTGGCTGGACCGCGTCGGGGTCGTAGATTCGGAGGCGGTTGCCAGCGTGCCAGGCGTACTCATCGCGAATGTTGTGGCTAATGCGGCGGACGTCATAGGGCGTGGCGCGGACAGGGTGCTGAAGACGGTCATTAGCTACGATAATGGGCACTCGTGGGCACCTATCGCTGCTGGGCCTGATTTGTGCAGCCAAGACGGCTGCTCGCTACACATCTACCCTCGTCTGTATTCCAGAGAATATCCACGCACGGAATCAGGGAGCGCTGGGGTGATCGTCGGGGTTGGCTCCGCCGGGCTCGCTCACCGAGCTCGAGACCAGAGCGATACTTTCATGAGCACAGATGCCGGACTGACTTGGACGAAGCTCTCCGACGGCGCCTTCGTTCATAGGTTCGGCGACGCTGGAAGCATCCTCGTCATGGTCAGCAACGATCACCCGGTGCACGAGCTGCAGTACTCTCTCGATTCGGGATCGACTTGGTATGTCGTGTGTGCGTTTATACCATCTTCATCGGTTTCATTGTTTCCTCAGGCAGCACTACGACTTTGGAACCACCGTGGTCCCCATAGAGCTCATCACCGTGCCCGAACCCGATTCCTGGAAATTCATCCTCCATGCTGAACGGTCGCCACCGGTGTGGGCCGACCATTATGTTTATATATTCTTTGATTTTACAGACTTGCGGAAGAGCAAGTGCTCGGCGGATGATTTCGAGACATGGTATGCGGCGTCGCCCGGGGCCAAGGGTTGTTTGATGGGCTCGAAGGTATGTGTCGTTTGGGTTCGCATCTCGTTCGTTTTCTGACGCCGTTGTGTCTCGAAAGCAACCATTCAAGCGGCGAAAGTTGCATCGAAACTGTTATGTCGGTGACATGTCTATTGCACTCCTTCCGTTCGAAGAAAGCTGCAACTGTTCGGATGCCGATTATGAGTGGTCAGTTCGTGTGCCTATTCACTCTTCAATACATTCTCATACCGGACCAGCGAGCACAATTTCCGTTTGGATGGTTCGACCTGCGTTGCCGCTCTTCCCGAGCCTATCCCTTCTGGGATGTGCAAATCAGTAGAGGAGACGTACATGGGCTCTTCTGGTTACAGGAAGATCCCAGGAAACACCTGCACCGGTGGATCAAAGGACGCTCCCGTGCAGAAGTCGTGTCAGCAAGGTACTTTCTTCGGTGTCGACCTGTGCTACCTCATCGAACTAAATGATCCCAACAGAAGAGCCTAACGATGGCGCTGTCGTGCACCGTACCGTGCGTTAATCGCCGCCGTACTGTAACGCTCGTTCTCCTTACCCAATTCCCTAGTTCGAATTTCCTAACAAAATCATCCAACGCGAGTACGTTGAGAACTCGACGGTAAATCTCTGCGTGACAATGTACTTCTCGCCACCTCACAGCCCTCATTCTGCAGACTATCCTTGTCCTACTCCAAGATCATTCCATGTGGCAATCGAGCAACGAAGGCTCTTCATGGAAGCGCTTGTACCCGGAAGAGCATTTCACGCGGTTCTACCTCCACAAATATGACAGCGATCGTGTTTACCTCGTCACCGACACCGAGCAGTTCTATTTCACGCTTGACGCGGGACGCACATGGTCCATCCGCAAGGCGCCCTCTCCGCCGACTTCTTTCCGCGTCCAAGCTCTCAGATTCCATACGGACCCCGATACCCTGCTTTGGCTGGGCGACCGGGACTGCAAGGACTTCCGGGAGTGTCACATTGAGGCGCAGTATTCGAGGGACAACGGGAGGACGTGGGCGTTCGTGGAGAAATATGTGCTGAATTGTGCGTGGGCGATAGGGACGAAATTGGCGGCCGACGCGCGGGAGATCTTGTGCGAATCTTACACCGATAAGACTGGGTCGCAGATGTTGTTTCAGATGGGTCAGAATCCGCTGGCGCTCGTTGAGGGTCCGGATTATTTCAAGACTAAGAAAAAGATCTTTGACCAGGTGGTCGGGTTTGCCAAGTATTCCGAGTTCCTTATTGTTGCGGAGGTGAGACTTTTCGGTAACCTGCAATTGAGAGATGGTTGCTGAAGCTCGCCACCATGCAGCTCCGGGGTGACCCTCTTTCGTTACAGTTGCAGGTATCGCTTGATGGTGTTCATTTCGCTACGGGACAATTTCCCTATAACATGAAACCGGAGACCCATGTAGGTGCTTCGCTGTCATAGATGCATGTCCACCGCGCTGAAAGTGTTTCTCACAGGCATATACTATTCTCGACTCGAGCACCGCGTCCTTGTTCGTCCATATGACTATGACAGAACCTTCAAACCCGCAGCTGCAATGGGGAAATGTTTTGAAGTCGAACTCGAATGGCACTTATTTCGGCTTATCAGCTGAGCACGTCAACCGGGATGCTCGTGGTTACGTCGACTTTGAGAAGATGGCTGGATTGGATGGCATTGCCCTCATCAACATCGTTTCGAATACTGAAGAGGCGCACATCACCGGGAGGAAAGTGCTGCAGAGTAGAATAACCCATAACGATGGTATTTTCTTACTTGACTGCCACCATATTCTTTCACACCTCGCTCCACAGGAAGTACATGGAAGTCCCTACCTCCACCGAAGCGCGATTCTCTGGGCAAATCGTACCCCTGCAGTCAATGTGCGCTTCACGTTCATGGATTCACTGAGCGTCGAGATTTCTCTGCGACATTCAGTGTTTCGTCTGTCGTCGGACTCATCATGGCCGTGGGTAACGTCGGCGAGTCTCTCGCACCGTACGACCAGAGCGACCTCTTCCTGAGCCGGGATGGGGGGTTTACATGGGAAGAGGTACACAAGGACGCGCATCTGTGGAAGATTGGCGACTCCGGTTCCGTCATCGTCATCACGAACGACGAAGAACCGACGGACTACGTCCTTTTCAGCACCGATGAAGGAATGAGTTGGCACCATTACAAGTTCTCGGAGAGTAAGATTCGAGTGCGGTCGATAATGACGATACCGGCAGATACCAGCCGTCGATTCCTGCTGTTTGGGCATGCGCCTCGTTCGTCGTCCGATCTTGTAATTTTCATCGATTTCTCGGCGCTGACGTCTCGACAATGTTTGTTCTCACTGTTGCGTGCCTTGTACCCCGCAGCTCATAACATCTGACAGGCATGATTGATATCGAGGATCCTGGACACGATGATTTCGAGCTGTGGAGTCCGAGTGACGAGCGCGATGAGCGGTGTTTGTTTGGCAGACAGGTCAGACGAGCTCGCAACCTCTTGACATCTCATCGCTCATTTGTCGCCGTTATCCCCCAGAGTGTTTACCATCGACGTAGGCGAGAGGCAAATTGCTATGTGGGCACACAGCCCAAAGCGAGTGCACGAGTCGAGAGGGCCTGCACTTGTGTGAAAACAGATTATGAATGGTTCGCTCTATCGTCGACTTATCGTTCCTCGTACCAGGTACTGATTCTGCTGCCGACAGCGAATTTAATTACTATAAAAATGCGGAAGGAGACTGCGTTCTTGCTACGGGAAGGTCTCCTCTGCCTAATGATGAGACGTGTAGTGACGGTGCTGAGTTCTGGTACGATCGGACGGCTTATCGGAAGATTGCATTCTCCAGTTGCGAAGGCGGGGAGCAATTAGATCGCGGAGAACGACGTGCTTGTGTGCGTTCGCGGACTGGCCATGGAGCTTTCTTCTGGTTTGTGATACTTGCTGTACCGCTCGTGGTGGTCGGTCTAGCGGTCTTCTGGTATCGTCGCAATGCCGGGTCCGTGTTTCGTCTTTTTCAATTTGGTTGCTCGCTGACATGCTGCTATCTCAGAAGTGCTTCAAGTTCCCCGGTATTGGAGCGTCTGAAAAATATATTAGATAGATTATGGCCGCGCCGAGAGAGGCAAGGCTATGAGGCAGTACCGTTGGATGGTTGAGTAGGAAATATATCGATCTTGTCTGCGAGGATTCTGCGTGGTCCATAGTTCTGCCCGAGTTCAATCTTCCTGTCAGGTTCTTCTTTCTTCCTTGTTTCTTGCCCACTATTCTAGACCATTCTACATCCTTATTTTACCCTTGTTTGCGGCCGGAGCTAGTGGCTATACTGTGCTTGACTGCTTCCATGGAGTTCTATCATCCTCAACGTCCCTCAGAAAAATTTCCGGGTCTTGACCTGGTTCCCACATGGAGCGCTAGCGGCTAGGACTTTGCCCCGACAAAAAGGCATCAGCGGAAGTAAATTTGCGATAAGAAGACAGCAGAAAGCCTTGGCTACGCCGAACCACCATGACCAGTCTCCCAACGAGCTTCCAGGTAGGCTCTGCGTCCAGCGGGCAGAGCGTTAGAGATGCTATTGCTTCATGTGCGTGCCTATGTCTTTGTTCTGCGGTTATCGGATTGAAATTGAATGAATAGACCGTCGAGCGCAATATCTCGTCGCTGGGTCCACTGTAGCTTCGGTATCCGACGATTCCGACCCTCTTGACGACGAAGAGGCTGGTTTTGGTGCTATCGAGGAGGAGGAAGACATTATCGAGGCCGAACGGTCCCCTCCAGAGTCGTCGGATGGCTTTATCGGCCAGTTCGATTGGGATGAAGACGCACTAGACACTCCTACGACGCCCAAAGCAGCTCTCCCTTTTTCACGAAAAATATCGCCTTCACCTGGGCCACGAGAACGAAACGAAACTGAACGAACACCGCTCTTGCGCAAGACTATCTCTTTCACGAAAACTCCCGTTCCGAGGCGCGCGTCTGCAAATAACAATGAATATCTTGCGGTGCCCCATGCAGGACCGTCGTTGCGACGCCGTTCATCTGCTGCGTCGGCGCGGAGTATGAAATATAACTATGGAGGGCACAGTACATTCGGGCAAACGGTGCGTAGAATTGAATTCCGGAGTGGTTACAGAGACGGGGCTGCAATCGCGCTCTTCAGTCTTAAAAGCTTGGTCGCGGGCGTCGAGATTCTTTTCAATCTGGCAGATTACAAAAGCCCTTGCCCTCTCCGCAACCAAGCCTCCAAGACTCTGTAACCACTCAAATCTCATTCTGCTTTGACTACGACGCGAAGTCGCATCCCATCCGCCTGACTTATGGTGCCGAAAATCTCAACTAATCTGTTGTTCAGCTCTTCAACTCCATTGCCATCCTCCTTGGCATTGGCATGCTTTCCGAGCCCCTCGCCTTCGCCTACGCAGGTTGGGGCATGGGCTTCTTCCTAATCGCTTTCTACGGCTACATCAGCTGTTATACGTCTGTTGTCACTCTCTCGCATCCTCAATATCATTCTGATCTCTCTTCCGCAGCGCCAAAATTCTCGCAGGCATCATCCTCTCCGACGTCCGCCTCCGCTCCTACGCCGACATTGGCCGCAAAGCCTTCGGCCCCCGCTCAACCCTCGTCATCAGCATCCTCTTCTGTCTCGAGCTCTTCGCCGTCAGCGTCATCCTCGTCACCCTCTACGCCGACTCGCTCAACTCTCTCCTCCCGCAATATTCCTCCAACACCTACAAATTGTGGGGGCTCATCGTGCTCATCCCAACCGTCTTCTTGCCTTTATCTTTATTGAGCTACACTTCCATCCTTGGCATCATCTCCACCGTTTTTGTTGTCGTTGTCATCCTCGTTGATGGGGTCTCTAAAACCGAGTCGCCTGGCAGTCTGTGGAGCCCCGCTGACACGTCGTTGGGCATCGACAACTGGAATCATCTTGGAATTGCCTTTGGGCTGTTCATGGCGGGAGTGCGTACCAGACTGTCCCGAACGCGTCATTTTCTCATTGCTGTATCATGCAGTTCTCGGGCCATGCGGTAATCCCTTCTCTAGCGAGGGACATGACCGACCCAACTCAGTTTAGCAAAATGATAGACTGGGCTTTCGTACGTTTTTCCGTTTAGTCTTTTTTTTCATGGTTTGCAACGAAATTTCTCGCAGGTAGTCGCCACGTTCATCTATGGTCTCATTGGGTGCGCAGGGTACATCATGTTTGGCAATTCAGTTAGCCAAGAGGTGCGATATCTTTCTCTCTCTACTCTGGATCCGTTTAACCTGTATGAACACGCAGATAAGCATGGACCTCCTTGTAACCCCAGGCTACAACGCCGTCCTCAACCAAGCCGCCCTATGGATGCTCGTCATCAGTCCTCTGTGCGTATACACTGCCATCACCACGTCGATCCTTCTACGAGCGGCTAATCCTAAATGTTTGTAGCTCGAAATTCGCTCTCACAACTCAACCCCTCAACACCGCGATCCAAATCCTCATCGGCATCGACAGTCCCATCGCCGCACCGGAAGAGCTCGAAGCGAAGCTCGCAGAGCCGCATCGCGGGTCGCGCGTGTCGTTCAAAGGCACACTGAGTGTGATACAGCGCATAGCAGTGGCGCTGCTTTCCGTTGCTGTGTCGATTTTGGTGCCTGAATTCAGCGCAGCTAGTGCGTTCTCTTCCATTCTTCTTTCCGTTCGTTCCTTGGCAGGCAGGAATGAGGAGGCTGACCGGTGCCCTACAGTGGCTTTCCTCGGATCGTTCTCCGCCTTCGTTCTCTGCGTTATCGGCCCAGTTGCAGCGAAGATTGCGCTCGAGCGACGATGTGGCTTGTTTGATGGAGTGCTCATGGCAGTGGCGGTGGTCATGGCGGCTTGGGGAACAGCCGCTGCGTTCAGGGAGGCATGAAGGAGAGTCCGAGTAAGAAAATGACTGTGTCGTCGTATTCGACGATTTCCTGAATTATAAGTTACGTTATATACTTACAATGTGTGTTGTGCGGTTTATAATGTACTGCTACGTTTCTGTCAATCGTTCCTGCCCTTGTAGTTGTTTTGACCGACCACTTATCCAGCTTGCGTCATTTCAGCAGGTATAGGTACTCCATTTAATCAAGAAATATTCGGGTCATTTATCTGTCATCTTGCGACGTAGCCATTCCGAAGAGCTGCGAATTGCGTTGAGAGAACGAATGAGCGAGGTACGAAGATGACAACCCATACCTGCTTGATGTCCTTTACGCTCATCTTGTGCAAGCTGCCACCTGTGCCCTCACCCAGTGCAGCGTCAGATAGCCCGGACTTGACGTCCTGGAGCTTGAGCATCCTGTACATCCATAAGACATTATGCCAGCCTATGCTGGAATGACAGGAACTCCTACCGCTCTTCGATAGTGTTCTCGACCACGAGCCGCTTGACCCAGACCTCCTTGTCCTGGCCAATACGGTGAGCGCGGTCGTATGCCTGTGTCTCAGCGGCGGCGTTCCAGCTGTATACCATGAGCTGCGTTTAGGTGGCCCCAAGGAAGACCATACCTGAGGTCCATGCTGGGGAGAATCTTCGTCAGAAGGAGTGAAGGAAAGGCAGGCAGATCACTCACTTGATAATGCGATTCGCGGAAGTGAGATTCAGTCTAAAAACGAAATAAGCAGTTGCCCGCGATGCACCAATCATGACACTCACCCAACACTGCCAGCCTTGGTGCTATTGAAAAATGAGTACAAAATAAATTGTTCGGGACAGTAAGACAAACCTGATGAGAATGACCTTTGGCCCTCCCGGTTTCCGAAACGTTGCCAAAACAGCGTCGCGCTGCGCACGGTCCATCTTCCCATCGAAACGCAGACTGCGTATCCCATGCCGCGAAAACAGAATCTCGATAAGGTCGAGCATCGAGGTCCCTGCAAATGAGGTTCAGTTCACAACGCAGCGGTCACTTGAAATAAAGGCACCCACATTGCGAGTAACAGATGGTCTTGTCCCCAGTGACCTCCCATTCCTTCAGCATATCCATCATCGCCAGCATCTTGGTGCTTGGCTCCAGGTCATCGTCACCGCGACCCCAATTTGAGATCACAGCATCCGAGGGCATGTCGATCGCATCTTCATCTTCGTCCTCCGCTTTCCGCTTTCGAGGCGACCGAGGCTTGCCTCGCTTTCCAGTGGAAATCGACTCTTCCTAGCAACACCGTCAATACCGCGGGTTCACATACAAACCCTGTGTAACTGAATATCACAAACCTGTTCCTCCTTCTTGAGCACAGACCCCAAAAGCGGTGCATCAGGCATATCATCGTCCGAGTCAATAAACCGATCTTCGAACGACACCTCGGGCTCAACCCGCACTTTCACATCATCGCCCCACCGATATTTCGGCCGCTTCGCTTCCCGCTTCGATCTTGCGTGCTGGCTGAGTTCATCGTCCGTCGGCTCGAACGCAGATACCTTGAAGACCTTAGGGCCCTTCAGGTCGGTCATCTTATGGCATGTGGGGCACGGGCGTAGCCCCTTGGCTGCTGCCTCTTCGTAAATCTTCTCTGCTGCGAGATTCTGCTTCTCGCTGCCTTCGCCGCTGTATGGATTTAGAGATTCAGTGTAAGGGTGAAATGCGGGACAGATGTACGCACAATATGCCGTCGTGCGCAATCGGCGAGTTGCTCAAGTCGAGTGTACAATCTGCGACGTCGCGGATGAGGATTGACAAGGCGCAGTCGAAGCGTACGAACCAAAACAAATCTCATGGCCACATGGAAGCACGCGGCCATTGTCACCCATGATAACTGTAAAACGGTGAGGGATGGAACGGAAGACGGAGAGAAACGCACCATCTTTGCAGACCGGGCAATTTGATGACTCTGACCCTGCTTCCGCCTCATCCTCGTCGTCGAGAAATTCCACGGCACTGGTCCGGACGAGGAATCTATGTTACAATTGAGTACTTCAATCAAGAAAACTCGAAATGTAACGTACTTTCTCAAAATCGAATCCACCCAAGGTTTACCCATGAGCTTCTGTGCCCGCCCACGCTCTTTCTCGGCGTCGCTTCCGAGAAGGAGTGTCGGGTCGTCGAATCCTCCGGCCAACGACTGAAATTGACGAGAAATGATCAACGCATGTACACGCAGCAAAAAATGGACCATACAAGGATAAGGTGCGGGTGGCAGCACAATTGCCGTAGACGAAGAATCATGACCTGGATGTCAATGAGGGTCACTGTCAGATGTACTGCCAGACAAAACAACATACGAGAACTGCTGTATGGCTGCGAAAAGAATCCTAGCTCAGACCACGGAGAAACAGCAGATATAAGACCACATACTTCTTGACAAGCGTCCCAGCACGAATGAACCTACTAAGGCTAATCTTCGACCGCTTCTCATATGACTCATAAATCTGCCACAAAATCATCATGTCCGAAACGTTCCGCTTGTTTCATAGAAAGCACATACCTCCCGCTCCTCATCGGTAAACTTGAGCTTCACAATCTCCACATGCTTCGGCTTAAGCTGCAAAATCGGCTTCCCCTCCAACGTCGAATTCTTCGTCCTTCTCAACAAAAGCGGCTTCAGAATCACCTGCGCTCTTTGACCCGCCAATGGCGCGTCAGCGAGCTGCACCTTGGCGACGTGCTCGTTGAACGAATTCCAGTCGTTCCACGGGCGGAACCGTCCGAAGCGGAGGAGGCCATAGATGTCCGCGCTGCGAGACAGACGTCAGCTGAAATCTCAAGAAAACAAAGGGAGAAAACATACAGCGTGTTGGTGACAGGAGTGCCAGTGAGCATCCACCGGTACTTGGCTTTGACATGCGCCAGACTCAAACTCGCTTTCGTGCCGCGGTTGCGGATGTACTGCGCCTCGTCGGCGATGGCGCGGTAGAAACGACTTCGCGCGAGAACGCCGCTGATAATGATGTCAGCCTACTGTCTGTCAATTCGAAAACGCAACCCACCCATGCTTTGAGAGGTACTGTGTTTCTTCTCCCGCCTCGATGACGTCCTGAGGAACGGCAAAATCGATGCTCAGGGTTTGGTATGTGGTGATGACGACCTGCAGCGAGTCAGCAACTAACATGCAACGGGAACAGCACGCGTACGTCGTAGTTTTTCACTTCGGACGGTTTCTTCGAGAAGGTCAGCATTGGCTGAGTCATTCAGAGACTACAGACCTTCAGTTTGTCCTTGCCATGATGAAGATGCACGTTGAACATCTCGTTCGTCTTGGTTTCGATCTCGTCCTTCCACTGAAGACAGATGAATTCGAGAGTGAGCAAAGAGAGAAGTACACACCTGTTGAAGAAGAGCGGCTGGCACGACAATAAGCGTAGTTCGCGCTTCTTCTTTGTTTCCAGGAAGATTCTTGGCCATTGTGGCAATCATTTGAACGGTTTTGCCGAGCTGTATTCACTGTAAATTTGTGTTTAGGCGAAAAAATGAATGACTTACACCCATGTCGTCGGCGAGGATACCACCCTTCTCAGAGCTATGTTCTCGGGAGAGCATCCTGAGCAGACTTGAGACTTGTTGGTAAAGAAGTGAGAGGAAAACGTACCACGCCACTCCAATGGCCTGATGAGGCAGGAGGCGCACTTCCATCCCAGGTATGAGGTCCATGGTACTAAAAATGCGTCATTGGTGGGCTGCAGCGAAAGAGAAGTGAAGATTCATATACTCTTTGAGCCCCAGATCCTTCCTTGCCTCCGTGACGGTGAGCCCATCACTCAAATTTTCGATGCTGTGAGTCACAAAATCGGCCATTCTGAAAGAAAACGAATCAATTCAGAGCACAGTAGAGTAGTAGAAAGAAGCGGACTTCTGTTCCTGATCATGCCCACCGACGTCAATCGCTCGTAACGGTGTTTCGCGGTCATAATTGAGTGCAAATCCGCCCCCCGCCGCCGGGGATGAACCGAGAGAACTAGAAAGAAAACTCGCGTCTACGAGCGCGCCATGTTCCCCTAGTGTTCTCTCCTGAACTTGACGCGCAAGATCAAGCACTCTAGCGCGCTTCTTTGAATTTGAGCCACCCGGCTCTGGAGTCGGAGTATTTGAGTTCTGTAGCGGCATTCTCTTCGCTGGGGTGCCAGTATTGATGTTCATAGACGTGTCCGCCGACGCCAGGAGTGCATTGAGAACGCGAGAAGGCTGGCTGGACGGCCGTTCCATGAGATGGTAGTGGTTCAGGTCCAAGCGGGGGTTGTGACGTGACGTCACGCGGACTCCAACTTTCCCCCACTTTGCGCATTCACGCCAGGTGACGGAGGGCCAGACGCCAAAGCTACGAATGATAAAAATTCTAGCCTCTATGACACAAGGCGAGCGCCCTCCGGTAGGTGCAAAATCTGGCGACTTGTAAGCGCACTCTCTGCGTCTGGTACAGAGATCCCCAGCGGACCGCCAACTTGAATTTGAAAGTCACAAGTCCACATCATGATCACATAGGACAAACTTCGGACATCTGCGTCGCTATAGTATAAGAGCAAGTGCAGCTGCAACAATTCTTCATTCGACCTTGATGAGGGCCTTTCACAGTACGCTTTACCTGTTTTTTCTGTTTTCATCCTCGTACGCCAAAAGCACCACCAAAGCCGTCGTACTCTTCGTAAGTATTTATTGCCTGACACAACTTCGTCTCTGAGCTAGCTCAAATTCTTGCCAACAGGGTGACTCGTATACAGGTTTGATTACTTCCTCTGCATTATCGAGTCTTGAAACGACCTTTTCGCGTCAGATCAATCGCGCTCGCACAGTATCTCTAACGGAACTTATCCCGGAAAAGACTACCAAGAAGTCTTCCCCCCGGTACGAAAAAATCATCGGATAGTAAACGATCACCAATGCGATTGAATCTAGGCCGATACAGCCGCAGACGGTGGAGTCCAGTGGCCATGGTACAATATTTGGACTCTCTGCATGAATCCGCCAGATCCATTCATAACGTTCCAGGTATCTTGGTCTATATGGCAACTACACGATCTGGAACTATGCGGTCGGAGGTGCCGTATGCTCCAATGCTCTGTGCGTAGGCTCTTAACGGCAGTTTGTCAACTGAGATTTGAATATGCATCCAGGACGCCATTATTTTCCGTTCCAGACGTAATCGGCGGCCAAACGGACTGGTTCATAGAAGACCATGTCTCGAACAACGGCACGAAAGATCAAAACCTCAACATGGATCCCTCCGAATTTTCAGTCGTGATTTTCATTGGCACAAACGACATCGGGATCCATTCCTTTGTTACAGACGACCAAGACCCTCAGGTATCACTTGTGGACTTGGTTGAATGCCAACTTCAAACAGTTCGCAACCTGTATAATCTCGGCGTTCGGCGCTTCATCGTCAATTCCTTGATTCCACTACAAATAACCCGCCTCTACAACCCCTCTTCCGACCCAACGATATACTACCCAGCTCCGCACAACGGCACCGCGTGGAACAAACGCATGTTCAACTTCGTGCATACCATGAACGCGTTGATCCACGGAGGAGTTCTTGCATTAGAGGAAGAGTGGCATCGAGGACTCGGAGCCAACAGTGCGACTATCCAGGTCTTCGACACTTACCGATTCTTCCTCGACATGTACAACGAACCCGAAAAGTGGTTCAACGGGAGTATACCTGCGAATGTAACGGGTCATTGCCATCAATGTCCTGACCCGAACGACTACAGGCAATGCGGAATGTGAGTTTGAAGTCGTTCTTTCTGCTAAGTTATGTATCGAATGGGATTTCTGATGGGTTCTCAGTGGAGACTGCACGCTAGCCGAACGGGATTCTTATATGTGGTGGGATGAACTACACCCAAGCGAGCAAACTGGGCGCAATTTGGCACGAGAGATGTGGAAAAAATTGTCTGGTGAATCCAAGTATTGAAGCTCTCAAACGATTTTGCATATCAAGATGGTCGTGGTCATTATAGGTATGTACAAGATAATCGTTATAAGCTATCATAAGTAGCACGAAAGTGTATCGTGTACATGTCCATTGTCACAAAACGGTGAAGTGAAAACGTTATCGTACGATATGCTTTATGTGAGATGTAAGTACTAGGGTAACGAATTTTGGCAGCGTACTCGAAACAGGCTGCATTGATCAAAGCCTACATCGAAAAGTCTTCGGTCAGCAACGAAGGAGTAATTTCAACCGCTCTGAACAGATATGTTTTGTGGGATTTCGCCCAGAGAATCGCTCCATCGGATGGCGAGGTGGTTTAGGGGTTATGATAACTTAAAAGTTGAACCTGGCGTGCCGCACGATGCATCAGCACGCGGCGCAGGCTACCTTGGATCGTCCCGAGCGAGCGAATTCTCTGCCCACGACTCCGACACAAGTCGGATCGCATGCGAATGCCTAAGCGTGACATACTGCGAGAACACCTCGGCGTCGAGAGGCTTAAGTTCGATGAGGATGAAATCCTGCAACCGAACGCAGCCGGCATCGAACATCCCGACCATGGTGTCGGCCCTTGCCTGCACCTCCCCGTCCCAATCCAGGCTTATTTCGTCCGCACTGGCAGTAGCGCCTGGCGGACGAGGAGTCATCTTGGCTTCCCCGATGAGAACTTGACGCGTCGTTCGCCGGCCGTTGATGTCAACAGTTATCTGGCGAACGAGGCTGCCTGTGATGGTGGCTTTTGTGTCGGTGGGTAGGAATTGGCGGAGGGATGAGACGGAGCCGGAGAGTTGGACGTGGAATGGAATCGTGTCGTCGAGGCCGAAAATTTCAACCGCCGGGAGGAAAAGCTGTATAGAAAGCGCATGAATAAAACGACGGAAAGCGAATGAGGAGAAACTTACGTGCAAGTCCAGCGGCTCGGCTTTTGATTTTGGCGCTGGCTGTAGTTGGGAGGAAGCCTGGCGAAACTCCTCTGGCATTGCTTTGACGTCGGTCAAGAAATCCGTCGATGCGACGATGGGTCTATAGGGCCGCAAGCGTGGCTTGTAGATGAACGGCACACGAATACTGAAAGTAACGTAAGGTTTAAATCCGGGAAAGAAAAATATAATGCCGCATACCTTTTACTTTTGGTTAGAAAACGAAGTTTGCGGCTGACCGTCCGAGTGATGGTCACAGAGAGAGTATAGGAAGCTTTGAAGTAGATGCCCGGAATAGTAGTCATGGGGATCTCGTAGGAGGGAGGCAATGGGCGCGACAAACGGTCGTGGTCGATGAAGCTTTTGGGGAGGGCTACCGAAAAAGGAACAGCGCTGGGGCAGAGCGGGCCAGACGACGCCCAAACCGTGTAACTGTTGTCGATGAGTCTCGTGGTGAGAGCACCGCCCTCCGAACTCATTGTGTCCATCTTTCCTTTGAGCTTCAAAACGATCTCGCACACGGTCTCGCGGTCTTCAAGGGTCACGAAACCGTCAATGGAGGCGTGCCGCCCGTATTTTGGGAACTCTGCCCCGCAGTCCTGCTCAGTCAAAACGACTGTGTCGTTCCCACATTTTTTCGTGTAGGTCCCGGTCGACCGTATGTGCGCAGGAGGAGTAAGTTGAATCCTCTCTTCGTCGTGGGCTGGTTCACGAGAATATGAAGGAGCCGAGGGAGAAGGGGAATACGGAGGGAGCATAGAGGTCATCTTGTCTGTAGCTCGAAGCTGCGAGTCGCGGGGGTGTATACACCATGGCTGCGACAAAGACCCCGTTTTTATGTGCTATTTGCGCAGATCTGAGACAGCCTTTGTGACTCGAGTGCCAATGTATAAGCAGCACCTCCTGAAAAAAGATTGATATCATGACATAGCCTCTTCGCTGCGTTGAAGTCGCCTTGTTGGCACGAAATTGGAGATTGATTCTGGAGCTCACCTGCGCAATACAACGGTTAACGGTGGTCCTTCAAGTTCCCGCCAGCAGCCGCCGCAGCTCCTGTATATTCTCCATTTGCTGAGCTTGCGAAGAGCCGGAGTGAACAGGAAAACGGAAAACCATTGAAAATTTTGAGGAAGATGAGTCACCGGAAGGTTCGCCGGAAAGTGCGCACCTTCTCAGTAGCGAGTCAAACGGAGCCGACGATTGGTAAGCGAACACAATTGCGAAAGTTGGTTGGCAAGATGAATGAGACGCGCATCCTGTAGGGATAAACAAAATATGGGGGCTCTGGACACCGCGATCCACGCGAGTCCACGCGACGCGACGCGTAGAAGCACATCACGTGCTCGCGTTCAACATTTGCCAGTGCTGTGTTAGTCTGTAACTTACCGCGCCACCGGCCCTAGGAGGGTCGACTTATTATATAATCATCTTGTTTGGCAGTTTGTTCCCACGACGCTTCCTCGCCCTTTCTACCGCATGGTTGCCCATTTTTGCACAGTTTTGGTAGTAAGATGCATTCGAGACCATTCATCTACACTCCCCGGAGGTTAAATTCGTCAAGACTTCGATAGGCAGTCCAAATACGAGACACCATGAGGTTGGCCGCCTTTGGCCGCCGGCCAATACATCAAACCAGAACTCACCGATTTCGACAGCTCTCGACTCGCGTCAAATTATCAAAACGTTCCATCGAGGAATCTTGAAAGGATGGCGTCCGAATTACGCGCAAAGACGCGTCGAAAATTGTGCAAATGAATCCGAGAAATTTGAGATTACATAATAAGCCGACCGTCCTGTCAATGCACCGTGGGAAGCGACAGACTAATATATAACAATCGCAGGCACGAGGACTTTTTTGTTTTTATTGTCTGTTTATAAGAGACTAGTGCTGTGTCACCTTCGGCAAACTCCGACCTACTTACTCTTGATCGCTTGCCATCCAGTGCCCCCAGTCTTTTTCCAGCGTCGGTCTGTTACTGGTTTTTGGCACTGTACCTCCCTTGATATGTCTTGAATTGAACCATTCTGAAGATGGTTGGATCAGTGAGGAAGTCTCAGTGGCCCAACTTCCGAGGGGCGGTTCGCTTGCACATTAAAATTCGTTATCCGGAGTTGAGCATGCTCTGGTTAAGTTCTACTTGCTGGCGGCAGTCTGCATCAAATCGTATGTTCCTGCCAATGTTTCGGACGCCGCCGCCATCTTCTGAAATGGCGAATGGTTCCAGAACTCACTGGCACAATCATTTTGAATAGGTGTGATGAACGCGAATGAACGCCACCGGTCTTAGCGGTGATTCATAAATACCCTGATCACCCGGGCATCCAAGGGACCTATTCTTACACCCACAGCGGACAGTATCTCCTCTTGCTGTGTAAGGTTTGAACTTTGGCCGTTTTATATTAGTTTCTGCCAAGAGATATGTGGCTCAAAATTTTGTTTACCGACATACAGGTCACCGTCCGAGACTTGCGGCTGTAGAAAACAAAAGAGAACGGTCCCAGTCTATAGCTAAGTCAGCCCGACGGTACTCCGCCGGGGTACTTCCATTCATACTATGCAGTAATGAGGCAAGTCAAGTCAATTCCGGTATGTGAAGTGAATGAAGGCTTTACAGCGGCCGTCCATTTCCGTCGCAATGAATTCTCGGATGCTGAGCACTACAAATACAAGACTGTCAGTTGCTTGCCTGCATCGAGACTGCCCTCATGAACATCTCTGGCAAAACCTTTGACTATGTGATTGTTGGAGGTGGGGTGAGTACCTTATAACTCTTAGACTTCCATACCAGACGCAGACTTTTATCTGTCAGACTGCCGGGCTGGCACTTGCCTCCCGCCTTTCCGAGGACCCGACAGTAAGGGTGGTCGTCCTCGAAGCGGGAGAGGCCAATCTTCACGATCCCAACATCTTGATCCCAGCTCAGTTCGGAAAAACATTCGGTGATCCAAAGGTCGGCAATTGCGTGTGTTGGCACTTATTCCAAATGAATGGGACACATAGTACGACTGGGCTTTTCCGACAGTGAAACAAGAGCACTCTAACGGAAAGGAATATATCTGGTCTCGAGGGAAAGGTCTTGGTGTGTCCTCTATCTTTTCACGATAAGCACCTATTCAAATATGCTCATACAGGCGGCAGCTCCGGGTTGAACTTTTGCGGTGGGTTGTACCATAACGCATTTGATCATTTCTCAAACAGCAGTGGCGGACAGCTTGGGTCAAACCCCCGGCGGCAGACGTTGACGCCATCGAAAAACTGGGGAATCCTGGTTGGAATTGGCAAGAGTATCTCAAATATACTCGTCGAAGCGAAACGTACGTTTCTCGCAAAGTCTTTGAGACTCGCCGTACCCAATTTACGTCGTCTCTCAGATTTCACCCCCCGGCTCAAGAGCTAATGGAGGTTTATCCGCACACTTATCGTAAAGAAGTTCATGGTAGCGCTGGTCCTGTTCAGACCACAATCCCATTTATCTTCCATGCCGTCGACTTATTATTCCAACAAACCTTGGTCAATAAAGGTCTGAAAACTGTCGAGGACGCGTATGCTGGGGATGTGTGTCATACCAACTCGACCAATAAAAATTGGCCCTTGACGCTTCGCAGATAAACGGGACTTGGATTGCCAACGCAAATTACGATCCTGAAACATGGACTCGTTCATATGCGGCCACTGCTTACTTTCTACCAGTTCGCGAGAGGCCAAACTTAACCGTTAGTCACCGGAAACAAAAAATTAATAACACCATCATGAAGTTTTCTCCTTAGGCCTTAACGGAAGCGACTGTGGCGCGAGTCCTCTTTGACGATACGACTGCTGGCCAGAATTTAACTGCGACGGGGGTCGAATTCATTTACAAGGAATCTACATATCATGTAAATGCGGCTCATGAAGTTATTCTCAGTGCGGGGTGCGTTGTTTACTCAGCTAATAATTCAAGACATCGTTGATCTCACAATATTCTACTAGAACAATTCAAAGTCCTCAAATACTCGAGCTTTCCGGTGAGCTTCAAGTTGATTTCCGTAATCTTCCTCGCGACTCATTGGTTCTCAGGTGTTGGCCGTCCAGAGATTCTGAAAGACATCGGAGTTGAATTGAAGCTTCAACTCGACGGGATCGGAGAGAATGTACAGGATCATACGTGAGGTGTCGCTCCATTTACCTCTTTCACCAAAATTTGAACATGACATCCAGATTTATCGGAGTTTCTTTTGAACTTGCAGGTTCACCTGAAACCTACGACCGAATGCGCGATCCAGAATATCAGACAGAAGCAATGAGGCTGCAGTTCGTCTTTTCAACCAACAGAAGAATACTCATTTGATACACCCTATAGCCGAGAAGGTCGAGGTCCGCAACGAGCAGGAATCGCCTCATTTGCGTATTTCCCACTAGCTGCAGCCACCTCCGAAGCACCGGCCCTCATCCAACGTGCGACTGAGGAATTGTTGTTGTCTAACGAAACCCTGCCTGCCGGCCTTCAAGAACAGTTCGACCTGCAGATGGCTTGTCTCAAGGATGGCGAAAACGGCATTGATATGGAGATAGTGGCTTTTCCCGGATTCTTCACACCGTAAGTGTTTCGAACCACAATCGTGTCGTATTGCCTGCCATTTATATTTTGTCCCGTAGAATTTGTGAGTCGAATGGTTGAAGATGAAACTTCTCCGTCCTTGATATTCTTCAGCGCTTCCTGAGCCTCAAAAGAGTTATATCTCGATACTGGCGGTGTTGAACCACCCATTCTCGCGCGGAGTCATAGTCAGTCTACCCCAGGCATCTCACTCTCGATAAAAACCCGCTCATTTCAAAATTCTAAACCAGCATGCCAAGTCCTCGAATCCATTCGATAAACCCTCCATCGATCCTCGTTATTTTGAGAAGGATCTCGGTACTTGGACTTTTGATATGACTCTCAATTGGCCCTTGCTAATGTGTGTTGAATTTCCACAGATCTTGAAATCCTGGTTCAACACGTCAAATATGTCCGTACGATGCTGGATACAGAGCCTTTCAGATCAGGCGTCGTCCGTGAAATTGACCCAGGCCCTAAGTGCGTGACGGACGAAGAGATTCGAGGTGAGTGTATCCTTCCCTTGCGTTCATCTCCTTAATCCAAAATCATTGTTGAAAATTTCCCTTCGACAGAGTACATCAAGAACACTCACGGAACTTCATGGCGTAGGCTTCTACATACCATATGGCCGAACAGCTGAACAAGGATGACTAACTGTTCGTCAGATACTGTTGGAAGCTGTTCGATGCTCCCGAAAGAAAAGGGCGGCGTTGTTGATCCTCAGTTGAAGGTATCGTGATATCCTCATCGCACTTGTATCATTGGATTTGGAGTCATAATCAACTGCTCAGGTGTACGGGACCAACAATCTTCGTGTGGTCGACATCAGTATCATCCCGATCCATCTCGCCACCCACACGCATGGTTCGATGTTTATTTCAAAACGATTGAACAGTCGGTCTGACTCGTTTGAATTGTAGCTACAGCATATGTGATCGCTGAGAAAGGTATCAAGCTATTTTATTCCAAAACGAGTGGATTCACTGACAACAATTTGACTGCAGCGGCGGATATAATTCGGGCATCCCTCGCCAAGAAACGTGAAAATCGCGATTGAATTCATTCAATAGCTTGTTGTCCGTTCGCGTTCACGATCTCGTAGACCTGTAATAACAGTACCATTCAAGTCCAAATATAAGCGAAAAGTCCATACGGTACACAGCTAGGTCTACATTCTGAATGTCCGTTGTATCTGCACCATCTCGTACATACGAAACTTAAATCAAGGCAGCTGCCAAGATCCCAGCACCCACTCCCATCGCCATCATATCAGCGCTGATAGCTGTAGGACGCGCCGCGTTGGCGGAGTTGCTAGAAGTGGGCGGTGGGGACTGGGTCGGCGAGGAGGGTCCCGTGGGCGGAGGGGCGGTGGCACTACTCGGGGGCGCGGAGCTTGAAGCTGGAGCGCTGGAAGGAGGGGGTGTATGAACGGGGCTGCTGCTGTCAGGTGCGCTCGATGACGCGGGTGCAGAGCCTGAGGATTTGACTGTGAAGCTCGAGGAATCGGGGAAGCTCGACGACGCAGGGCCTGATTGGGAGGGCTCGGATACGGGTGGTAGGAAAGAGGAAGAAAAGGCAGAAAACGATAATGGGATAGAGAATGAGCTGCAGAGGAAAATTTCAGGTTTTATTTTATAATCGATTGCGAATCGAGACCACGTACGGGTCGCCGGGGAAGCTGAACGACGGCCGGACACTGGGAATGCCTACTGCGACGGGAGGCCTTGCGCCGGACGCATAGGGAACAAGTGCCAACGCAAGGGATAGAACGGGAGCAAGCTTCATCGGAAGATGAATTTTGATGGGTAGGAAGATTGGAATGAGAGCTCGAAATATATAGTAGAAGTAGCACCTGTGGGAACCCGTCCTGAGCTGCTGTCGCGCACACTGTCCCACAGCAAAGATGCTTGATGTATAGGGCAAACATGACCGTCGATGAGATAAAAAAAGAACAAAAGGTCAGCTAAGGCCGGATTGGCATGAGCATGGGATATGGACTCCAGGATGGAGACGGGACGAGCCGGCAGCCGCAGCTTTGCTGTCAGCTGAACACTGCTGAATACCAGACCCAGAAACGACTCGGATGCAGAAGAAGGAAGAATAAGGCCGTCGATTCGGGTTGCGAGAGCTAAAGGCCTATATCCGGAAAGCCACTACGATGATACAGTATATTCAAGTGGGCATGGAATGGCGAAATGTAGGTGCATGGGACCAGGGAAGGAACTTCCACCCAATATCAACTTGATCATGATACGGGCGTCCCGTGAAATCTGAGGAGCCAATCCTCGAAGTTGAAAATGAGGGTGCACTAGAAAGAGGAGAGAATCAGACCTTACCCTTTAGATGCAGTCGTCCTTGCCCACCTCCCTCTATCAGATACCGAGTTGCAGTTTAACGCGACGCGTCGGGGCAATTACCGGCATGTGACCGTGGCGACGTGTTCCCACGAAATTGCCACCCCCACCAACAACTTGTGACGCTTAGGTTTAACGACAAGACTACGACAAGCGTCCTCCGCTGGCGATCCCCTCAAATGTCGCCATCTTCCTACCTGCATTTCCAGCAAAATCGAGCGGATCATCCGCACTCGTTCGGGAGGGCAGGCGGCCGGTGGGACACACTACACACACTGTAACCTGAGGGGGCCAACGAGCAGATAGTCTTGACTGAAGGCTGCTGCGGGCCTATATGTACTTGCGTTACATTCACCCAGACGGGCGTCGATTCCAGAGTTGATGAGGGGAAGGCAGGGACATGGAAGGACATGGATGTACAAGACCAACTTGGATACTGTGCCATATACACAGCCCCGGATTCTTTATCCCAGCGGTCGTCAGTTTTTCACCCTCTCAAAGCTTCAATCTAAACTCGTTTTTTTATAGATCTAATGTATACTCCAACAATAGCACCTAGGAAACCCACTTTGCATGAAACTCATTTCTTCAAGAATAAGTCGTCCTTCAATCAACCCTCAGTTCACCTCAGCATCTGAGACTGCCGCCTTCAGGTTTGCAACGAACTGCTGGAGGTCTCTATGTCGGGGAAAACTCACCCGACTCAACTTTGTCCCAGGTATCTGCGCGTCTTCAATGCCCCTCTCGGCCCAGCTTGCTGTGGTGAGGCATCTACTTCAAGCCAGCCCACTCGAACTCCTCACCGATGGCTTTCAATCCTCCGCTGGAGGGGGGATGTTTGTGCTGAAACCCCTCACAACGCTGATTGTGCGCCAATGTCAGCTCACCGTGCATTTTTTCGGTGAATCGCTGGGAGTACCACTCGTACCGTGTCCCTTTCATCCTGAAAAATGGACGTGAGGTGCGAGGCCATTTTCGCGCAGAGCGAGAACAGTCATCAAAGCAGGCTTCCAGTTCGCTGTCTTGGCTTGTCGTAGACGGGTCGACATAGCTGCGCGATGGTGGCGGTTGGGTGGGCGGGACTATTGCTTCATGACGGCGCATGAGGCTACGAGCTTGAGTTGTGTGGGCAGATAACTTGGAGTACGCCGAGTGGTCGAGACAATCGCTCGTTATCACGTCCATCCCTCCGGAATCCGAGCAATTCGGGCTGCTTCGAGGATTGTGGAAGCGACTTGTAATTCATTGTGGGCGCCGTGGAACATCTTGTGCTGGCATTTGGCCACGCGTGTTTACTTCTCGCAATGCGCGGTTTGCTGCATGTTTCCGTGGAACTTGTGGATGTGTTACGCGACGTAGCCAATGGGATCTCACCAATCAAGGTCTCAGTCGTTGGGGTGCTTGTATTCGGGTGGCAGCCCTTCTATGCATGGCGACGATGTTATCTTCTGAACATTGCTTTGGAAGAACCTGATGTCGGTAACACGAGTATAAAGTCTTCGCCTTGCCCTATCCGACCACATCGAATGACTTGCATTTTGCTGCACTATCGCTGGCCTCGATCATATCCGACTCTTTCTTTCGCGAAGCATGGCCGCATGTATACCTTGGCGCTTTGGAGGAACGAAGACGCAGACATCCCAGCAGGTATTTGACACTTGCGTCTACATACGCTGGAAATAATCCTTCTTCAAGGTTCCGTTGGCGCAGAAGGATCGTACAGTGCCAAGGACCTCCATGTACGCTGTCAGCGGAGGGAAGGCTCTAGCTGACGCTCTAAATGGAGTGTCGGATTTGATTCCTCTACCGTTCCTCTCCGCCTTCGTTAACATCGCGATCAAGGTTTTGGAGGCTTGCGAGGTACTCAGACAACTCCCTTTCTCGATTGTGGGTGTGGGGATTGCTCATGGCCTGTAGGAAGCGACAGCTATCGAGGAAAACCTGATGGATCTTCAAGATCGGGTATATGAGCTCATGCTTGCCGTCGTCAATACGGTCCCGGTAAACAGGAAGGTCTCCATAGCGCTTCAAGACAAGGTCAGGCGACTTCAATTGTAAGCCCGTTGGTCATTCATATTGTACTGCGGGACCTCGCTAACCAGGCCTTAGCATCCTCGACAACATCCTGCTGGACATTGCAAAGATCAAGGCACAGAAAAAGATCCTGCTATTGTTTTTCCATAATCTGAACAAAGACCGCGTTGACAGATGTGTCAACAAGCTCAAGGCTGCTCTTGAGCAATTCACCGTGCGTTCCCCGTCTCACACCCAGTTATCGGTCCTCATCTTCCCACAGGTCGTTAGTCAGCTACAGGTGGAAGATCTTTTGGATAAGATCAGAGCAGATTACTCTGCTTTTGGCGCTCAGCTCAATCGAATCGAGGACGCGGTTAACCAGACTACGCAGCCCCATAACGCGCCATCAGCGTACCCTCGGCAGGATATGCCTCCAACAACACGGAGATTGTTCGGGCGCGAGTCTCTCATTGACGAGATCGCGTCGCTGCTCAGCGTCGAGAGCACATCGCGGGTGTGCATCACCGGAGCTGGCGGTATGGGGAAGACCAGTGTCGCGCTCGCCGTTGTGGAGAGCGCCCCGATAACCACCACTTTCAAAAAAGAATACATTTTCTGGATTCCCTGCATTGAAGCAAAGTCGTCCGATCTCCTCCGCCGGATCCTCTATGCCCAACTGCGCATCACAGCCGAAACATACGACAGTCTTGATGCTCTCATAGATGAGCTCAACGCTACCAAAGAACGAAGGTTACTCCTCCTTGATAACTTCGAAACTCCTTGGTTATCCGGTCAAGATCGAGACAAAATTAATCACATTCTTCAGCGGCTCGCGGCGCTATCGCATGTCGCTCTTCTAGTCACCATGACTTCGGGATTCATCCCTGGAGACATACAATGGCACCATTGCCCTCTTGCGCCTTTGAGTGCCGCCGCAGCTCGCGAAGCCTTCAAGGCCAAGTACCAGGACTCGGCGGGTGGCCAAGAACTCACGGAGGATGGGAAGGAGCTCGATGACTTCCTCACGTCAATTGGACATATGCCACTAGCTATCACGCTTGCGGCTGCTAGCGGAGGACGCCTAAGGGTTTCACCGGCTGAGCTCCTGCGAGACTGGAGAACAGCAGGCATAGGAATCCTCTCGGGACACGAAACTCTAAGCATGGACGAAACTATCCGCGTGTCAATGGAGCGCGGGGTGGTCCAGTCGAATCCGGATGCTTTAACTCTACTAGCGATACTGTCGATGCTTCCCGCTGGAACTACCGGAGATAATTTGCGGTGGTGGGCGCCCTTCATCGCTTCGCCGCCGAAAACGGCGGTCCAAACTTTGCGGGCGGCCGCCCTCGTTGAACAAGATGATGTGCCGTTTCCTACCGCCCGCATATTTGTGCGCCCCACCATTCAGTCATATATGTCTCAGCAAAATCGTATCCCTTCCGAAATCCGCGATCTCGTGCACGACGCTTGTTATAAATTTGTTCTGGACCACAAGTCCACTCCGGACAACCGCAAATTCAAAGAGGATCTGGCAGCGCTTGCGACGGAAGGGACGAACATCCAGGGACTTTTGATGGACATGGATGTCCAGAATCTCCGTCCAAATGCTCTCGATGCTCTTCTTACCTTTGGATTTTACCAGTCGTGGACGAAGCCTAGTACTAAGCTGGCTTCACATGCCTTGAAATTAGCCCAGGCAGCTCAAGATGATCCTAATCTTGTCGATCCTCACGATGCAGCTCGCCACGTTGCCGAAGCTCATCGCTGTATGGGTCGGAACTTCTTTGGCCTGTCTTGGTATGCGAAGGCCTACAAACAGTTTGAAGAAGCCTCTCGTCTTTTCCAAAACTTACCCGATCTTGCTCTTGCGGGTGAATGTGCGATGGACGCCCTGCAAATGTGGAGATTCATGAAGAAAGGCGGCGATGAGCTCGAACCCCGTGTACAAGAAGCGCAGGCCAACCTCTCCCACGATGAAAACGACCGATACCATGTTGCTCGCGGCTTACTCGGATTGGGAGAGTTTCTCTGGTGGCGGAAGCGTTGGACCACAGCTATTGATGCCCTCTCTGAAGCGAGGATGATCTTCGAGGACCTCAATTGTTCAGCCAGTGCCGCGCGATCGCTATATTACATGGCCAGGGCGTACTCTCGTCTGGAGGGATTATCCAAGGGTCTCCTTGCTGCGAGGGAGGCGTGGGACAAGGCAGAAGAGTGTGGCGAGAAAGAGTTAATCTGTGACACCTCAAGAATCACCGCCAGATATCTCATGAGTTCCGAGGCGTACGACGCTGCCCTACCTGCGATCACACAATCTTTAGCAGCTGCGCGGGCTGCTGGATCTCCCAATAGCATTGCTCAAAGTTTAGAGATTATGGCGTATTATTGCGCGGCGAGAATGGACCTTTCGGGCGCTCGGGTCGCTTATGAGGGGGCACGAGCACAATTTGCAAAGAGAACGTCGACGGCGCTGGGGCGGCGGGGAGTGGCGAGATGTGCAGAAAACGTTGACAAGCTTCGTGAATTATCGGAATTGAATCAAGATTCGTTTGCGAATTTGAGGAAGCCAGTCCCTTGGTATTAGTGTGCAGGTAGGCATATACAAATCCTCGACTTTTGACCACCGGATCTGACACTAGCAAGTATAGAAAGTTTCCAGAAGACAGGTATTGATACAACCGACTGTATTCGATATTTGGAGTCCCGTCTCTCGTCGTGGCCTCGCCGATCGCTGCCGTGGACGGACTGTGCATGATGATGCACGCCGCGCTCCATCCCAAACGGAGGTCCTGTGTGGCAGTTTGAGCAGTGTTCTGGAAGGGCGACTTACCTTTATCGGGACGATAGTACAGCGGGTGTACCTTGATGCCGTACAATTCGCTGTACTAAAATGTGCATAAACATTGGCAGCAGCGTATCGAATTTCGGTCTAAGTGTAAAAGACTTATCATAATACATACATATTGCTGAGCTGTAAAATCGTATCAATGTCGGTCGCTCCATTCAAGTTGGGCCTTCTCAGAGTTGCCCAGCGTCTTCACCGTCGTACCAATTGAACAAATTGAAGAAGACTAGAGGTTGTATACGCGCGAAGCGATCACGGGATCGCGTTCCGACAGAACTCTCACGCCTCACGCGGCTCCTCCTCAACTCCTCCTCCTCCTTCAGAACGACACCATGATTCGACCCCGCCACGGCTACACCCTCCTAGCCTCCGAGCAGAGCGAGGCTCAAAGCCCACCCACTCCTGCTTCTCCCTTGTTCTCCTTCGACGACTCCGACGACGAAGAAAAGCTCACAAAACCTCGTCCAATCGTCTACCCACACGACCCTCGATTCGACCAGCCGACTCCTCCGGCGTGGCAGCGAGCAGGGTTGATACTATTTATCGTGTTATGTCTGTTTCTGGCGGTGTGGCTGCAGAATGGCTTTTGGATTGGCGCTATAGTTTAGATGTAGGAGATTTTGGATCTCGCTTGAAACAGTGCTCACAGATTCTATGCAGAGCGAAGCGAACAGACATGCAGGTCTTGAACTTATGGACGAGGCGAACAGACGATGAGCTTGTCGTCTTGGAGGCTCTGCTCGCAATGCCAGACTCGGATAATCTCGTCTTCTCCTGCGTAATGGCAGCATTAGCAACACATATATCCCTTCTGGCCGCAGGATTCCGGATCCGTTATTTCTGCGTTTGACAATATAGGACGGTTTTCTCAAACCGGTTCATGCTGCGCCAGCAGTCTCTTGTTTCAAAAGCTGTTCGTCCGACTCAACGACCGGATGCTCATCTTGACACCGAATCCAACCACTGCAACGCATATGAGCTGCCCAATCGGGCTCGAATTCCATGATCGTCGACCTCATCGTGAGTGATTCGTGAAAAGTTTTATTTCCGGCACTGTGCCAGGGCAAGGATGCGAAACCCATTTACATAAATTTGTGTTCTCCGTCCGATGCTGTCTGAAATCGTTGCACCGCAGATTTTCGTATGAAGGTCGCCTCTCACGACTCGGTGCCTAACGCTCTCATATCAATGCTCCCCAGCTCCCTCACTTGTCCTCAGAGTCTTCAATTTGGTGTAACCAGTCACCGTTGCAGTGGCCGCCGAAAACCTTGAATTCGGAATCTCACGAGCCTCTAAATCGTTGTCTATCGTTGACATTGTCATTTACTGTAATCGGCTAGACTACTGGTATTATATGTCCTGTATTCTTCAGGGACAAGCTCTCAACGTTGGTCTTGAATAAGTAGATGATTTTGAGATAATCATAATTCCATCATTCGTACACTTTTGTTTGTTTCAATGTTTGGCATGGGCCCCTCGGAGTTGGTTAATCACCTTGTCCAAAACCAACCACCTTCGGCTAATTCCCGGCCACCTCCCGCCAAACTCTTGCCTTCCACCCTCCTACGTCGTCGTTCTGGTCAACCATGGTGAATTCTGGCTCTTTCCCTGCGTGTTTTGGTACCGAATTGACCCAAATCGGCAGTCTCTTCCTCCCACTGTCGTGCGCCGCCTCATGCGCGAGATTACCCAGCTCAAAAACTCACCACCGGAGGGTATTCGCGTCCAAACTAACGATGACAACATGTTGGACCTCACGGGGCTCATAGAAGGTCCAGGTGAGTCCGGTTACGCGTCGTTTTGAGACACGAGCTGACCAAGACCCTTCAGAGGGCACTCCGTACGCCGGTGGCTACTTCAAGGTCAAGTTCTCGTTTACAGAAGAGTTCCCCGCCGCGCCACCCAAATGTCAGTTTCGTTTCCTTCAAGTGTCGCCTATCGGCTCCTGACAACAAAGACGAAAACTAGGCTGGTTCGCTACCAAGATCTTCCACCCCAATGTCTCTGGCGCAGGAGAGATCTGTGTGAATACCCTCAAGAAGGACTGGAAGTCGACCTACGGCATTGAGCACATCCTCGTCACCGTAAAGTGTCTCTTGATCTACCCGAACCCCGAATCCGCGCTCGACGAGGAGGCGGGCAAGCTGCTGCTCGAGGACTACGGTAGCTACTGCAGTCGCGCCAAGCTCATCACCAGCGTACATGCCACCCCGAGGGTACGACCAGTCGAATTCAACACCCCTTCCGCCGCCGACTCAACCTCCGCGTCCACCTCGACTTCCGCCTCTCCCACACCCACCCCCGCACCCGCCGCCAAATCAGCGGCCACAGCATTCAACCTCCCCATCATCACCCGCAAATCCGCGTCCCCCGCGCCCGCACCGCCCGCGCACGCCGTCCCGCTCAAGTCCTCGCCGAACGCCGCGAGCCATACCGGCGAGAACGACGGCGCCATCGGGGTGGTGCCCAGCAGCAAAGACCGCCACCTCTCGCCCTCGCCGCTGAGCACCGCCGACTCGAACGTCGATCTCAACGTCGGCGTCGTGGCTGCGAGCGTGCCCTCATCTGGGACGAAGGCGGTTAAGCGTGCAGCGACGGGTAATGCGTCGAGTGGGGCGGAGAAGCGGAAGAAGGCGTTGAAGCGGTTGTGAGCGCTTGGCTACTCGGTATCATACTGATTGGTTCGAGTTGTTGTTGTTGTTTTGCTTCTTTTTATCTATGTATTGTGGAGGGGAAGGGAGGTTAGGTTGGTTAGGCTAGGCTTGTGCCGCCGTACATATATTCTCCTTCTAGTTTCCTTTCTTCGCTGCATTTATCTTGCGTTACCTACCCACATCTTCTTTGTATGGACCGAGCGAAACTTTGTATATTCCTGTTCCCGATTCTACCATCAACTAGTGCGCGACTGAGGGACCAAGATTTTGATGGCTCGTTCATTCTTCTCCCATCATCCATGGAATCCCCCTCCCAAGCAAAAGTATGCTGCTCCGTAGTAGGCGTTGCGGAGTTGTACCAACCACGCGTTTGTACAGGCCGACTCCTTGATATCCATAACGCTGGCGCATGTATGATCACGACTTCCACGGTCAGCCCTCAAAATGTTTCATGATCTGTGTATTCCTTTGCGGTGGGTCCTACAACTAGTGCTACATTAGTGCGTACATTCCTAATTTTTACGAGTATGATCAACGAAAGCGAGTTACAGCAAAAAAGAAAAACCAAATGAATGTGTAGAGCGTCAATGGGCTCAGGTAATAAGTGGGGAAATCAAGGGCTGTCAATGGCGCCTTCCTCGTCAATGGACCACGCATGGGGTCCGTTATGACTTTCCAGGGTGTGTCTACGGAGGTCTAGAGTGGTTGCAGGATGCGTCGGCGCTTCTTCGTAGGTGTGCCGACGGTGCTCCAAGCTCGCGTGGTGTAAAGCTTTTATCAAGCGTCGGACCTCCAATGAGATTGGTCGTTCAACCTGGTTGGCAGACCAGCATTGCTGGATGAACGCCCACTGTGCGTCGGTGACGAATGAGTGCGCTGGTCGCCGGGGCTTGTTGCCTCGATGGATCTCGATTATGACCTGGGCGTCCGTTTTGATGTAGAAATACGGCATGCGGCCGGAGAGGATCTGAAGTAGGGTCAGAGCGTTGCTCGAAACGAGAGTGAAGAATCAGCGAATACCTCGAGGGTAACGGAGCCATAAGAGTAAATGTCGTTGCGGGGTGTTGGCCGAGGCATCTCTTGGGATTCCTCGTCATCGTCCGAGCTTAGAGAATAGAGAGATGCATCCGCCCATCGCACCGCACCGCCGATACACGACGTCAGCGACGAGGACCCACAGAATTCCGCGACTATGCTTGATAGGCCAAAGTCGCATAACTGGGCTTTGCCATCGTCGTCGATGAGGATATTCGACTGTATAAAACGTTAGGATGACACAATTGCCATAGAAAATGGTGGAACTAACCCCAGTCAAGTCGCCATGGACGATCAAATTCTCGTGCACTGAGCGCAGCGGGTAAGGCATTAGGTAACAATACTCGAAGAGAAGACTGACGATAATTGAGCCCGTCAGCAACTTCACACAAGAGCTGAAGTCGGTCCGTCATAGACAAGATGTCACCGCGCCGTTCCATGTACTTCGACACGCTGCCTTGCTCGTGCCAAGGGCAGACCATACTGTCGTAAGGTCCGAAGTCCGAGACGGTACCAAGTAGTTTCAAGACATGTTTGTGGTCCAAGCGCTTCCACACGCTGAGCTCACGCGCAAGCCGCTTTAGATTAAATCAGCATCGGAACGCACACCGGGGACAGATTAGCAGACCTTGTTCATCTTGCGTTCCATCTGAGTGTCATCCAGCCGTGAGCGTAGCACCTTGATCGCGACCTACAAGATCGGCTAGTTAGTTTGGATGAAGAAAAAGGAAAAGAACATAACGCACCCAGCTATCAGGCTGTCGATCCCAAACGCCTTTCCAGACATCGGCGAAGCCTCCGTGGGCTTGAGGATAGCTAAATCCCGAAGTTGAATATCTATCGGATCACTGGTGACGGACGCTCACCTGCCCTCTTTCCGGATCTGTCCAGTCAAGTCGAGCAGCGTCGTTGGGTCCGCCTCGACATCTGGTCCACCATATTGCTCAGCTCAGTGGATACACAACTAGAACGAAAGCCTTACATGGTTCGCTTTCCGGGGGCGGCGTCGGCGGGACGAGGAATCCCAGACCGTTAACCGCCTCATTGACACCCAGGTGACCGCGCGGAAAGGTGGTGTTGATGGCAAGCGGGCTGACCTCCTGAGACCCAGCTCCGAAGAAACGCGGGAGGAGGTTGGGGCTGAGCAGGGATTCTTGGTCGCTGGTCTCTTGAAGTAGAATTGACGACGATTCAGACCGAGGGCCCTTGCGGGCAATGATGCTCCAAGAACGTGCATGGGAGCGTCGGCGCCCGCCAGCATCTTCGTCCTCTGTGGCGACTTGTGTTAGTGGATATCACGCAATGGGTGCGATACATACCGGAAAGTATACCTGCTCGCTCGTCAGTGCTTTCGAGGGAGCTGCGCCCCGAATCTGGAGGATCACGAAGGACGTGCAATGTCGGAACAAACGCCTCGAGAGAGGAATGCCATTGATCGTATTGTTCGGCGCAAGTCGCATAAAATTCCAGAGTCTGCGGTGCATTCATCTCGTCAATGTAATCGAGCTCTAACATGTCTGTAGAGAAGATGCGTAAGTTGAGGGCCGGAATGTCGAGAGTAGAAGTAACATACCTCCTTCAGACGTGCGCAGAAGCTTGAGGCGCGAACTCGGAATTGCAAGTACCAGGTGCAACGGTGTTGTCTGCTGGAGGGCAGGTCCAAAAGCCCAAGCTCTAACGGGATACTCGGAGTAAGGCTGGTCATCGGCTTGTCCTCTATCGAGCTCCTCGGTACAACACAAGAACATCATCTCGAAAAGAAAGACGGAGTACTTGGTCTGCGTTCCAGAGACGTTAACACCGACCACATCGTCCAGCAAGAGAGTCCCGAGTTGACTGGGATCGATGTCCGCACGCCAAGTGAAAGCGCGGCCTGTGAAGATACGCGTGGAGCGCATGGTGCGGACCAGGCGGCCCATCTCGTCTAGGTTTTCAGAGGCTTCGCGCAAGTAGAAGACGGCGTTGCAGAGTAGATCGTATGTGGGTGATTCAGCGGGAGAGGTTACTGATAGGATTTTCTGAGTAGGATGTGAGCCGCATAATACTGTCCAATGGGAGAATTACTGACCTCAAGAAGGAAGGAATAATCTGAAGTTCGGGTCAAAAGAATGGATACGTGGTTGAGCAACATTTGAGCGTGACTGGCGAACAGTGCCTGGTATGCAGCTTAGACAGCGAGAATAGACATATCAACGAAAGTATACCTGAGAACCATCCAAATATTTCTGCAAGATGTCCGCCAATTGTAGATAGATGGCGCAAATTGACCGATAGGCGCCAATAGCGTTGTTCCTCGCTCCCGTCTGCAGACAGTCAATCAGTGTCCCCAACAAAAACCTGAACTGCTCACCTCGAAAGAGAATATTCGATCCCAGTCTTCCTTCAGCGTGGTCTTCACCGCCATCTCGAGTCGTTGTAGAACCCGATCATGGTACTGCCGAAGCGGTGGCCGATTCACGATGAGACAGTCCAGACAGGGATTGATGGGACGCATATCTTCTGAGAGCAGCTCGGCGGAGTCCTATCAAACGGATCGTTCATCACGTATCAGATACCCATTGAAATGGTCACTCACGCCCGTCATGCGCAGAGTAGCAATGTGCGCACGCTCGGTCTCGATGAGTTGTTGAATGTAGTCCTCCCGCAACTGAGGGGCATGCTTGGGAAGAGCAAACACCCCCGGGTACGACTCTTGGAGGGCATGGAGGACGCGTCCAACCGTTTTCAGCACCTGCGAAGATGATCAGCCAGGGTTAAAGTAGGGCAATATACATATAATGCAGCGCACCTTTGCAAAACCTGAGGTAGTCCCGCCGAACAGGTCCTGAACCTGTGTCTTACGCGTCAAGGACTGAATTTAACACTGAAACCCGTACAACGTACCCGCAGAACTTCCCCATATGGTATTTTTTGTTGCACCTCAAGCAGCTGAACGCGCTGGATGAAGGTGGTGAAGTACTTTTCGCGGTGTGGGAGTCCCAGTCCAAGATCTGGTTTGTCGGTGTCGATGGTAAAATCTCGGATAGGTTCTCCAGGAGAGGGTGATCCCAGAAGATCAAGCAAAGTCCCTAGCGGGACGCCGAGAGCAAAAGTCTCCCAGCATAGAACGAAAGTCGAGGCAGGGTGTTTGGTACGCCTGATGTAGTTGAGCCTGCATAACGTCTATGAGGATTGGCGGGTAAACCGAAGACACTGTCTCGCACCAAGGGTGAAATTCGAGGATGAGGTCAAGGCGAGCGAGAATGCGCCTGGCCTCGCGTCGTAGCGAGTCAGACGGGGCCTTGGGGGCTTGAAGAAAGCTCATCTAGCGTCATAAATATGACGAAGAGGTAAAGAGTGGGATCAAGACCGTGGCGGTCAAAAAAGGCCTAATAAGAGACGAGCGCTAGTTGCTGAAGGCACTGCGATCCTTCATCAGAAATTGACAAGAGGTGACTGAAGAGTAGTGATGGGACTGATAAAATATCAGAGAAGAAGGCCTGCCAATTGGGGCTGGTTGAATTCAGCACAAGGGCCAAAACTGCGTATGTTGAGCCGACCAGGACCTGCTAAATGCCTGCAAAATGGAACGCACATTTAGGCGAGAATGAATTCTCCGGTCTATAATTACTTACCAGCGGTGCCGGTTGCCTCTGGCGACGAACTGAGGTGGGAAATCTCTCGAGTGTGCCCAGTGGTGGGCACCGTGGGCTGTGGTAGTAGTACCTCAGCAAACCTGGTGACCTCCGGCATGTACTACATACACCAGTCCGAAGAGAACTGGCCCCAAAACAAGTCGTCGTGAAGGAGATAAGGCTTCAACTTCAATCTTTGGATTAGGTGGAGCCCTTCCGGAGCCAGATAACCGTGACGCGTCCGGGGACATAGAAACGCGTCGCCTTGACGATCCCGGAGGCATAATGAAGGGATCGTCGAAGATAATGAACACAAAATGAAGATGATGGGAGATTCAAATGTGGCTGTGCTAGATGATCGAACTAATTATTTAGTTATTTATTTAATTTAGGCCTAACTGCCACTTAACGTATTCGCTCACCGTTTGCCTCCTGCCGTCAAGTCGCGAGTCGTGCTGCCTTTCAAGCGGTTTGCTGGCAATCTTTGACCTTTCCTCGACGTCGCGCTTGCCAACACTCACGGCTCTTGACCTGCTTCTTACGACTTTGAAGACCGACGAAGGCTGTGACCATGGTTTCCCTTAACGCGTCTTTTCTAGATGGCTTGCTCGATTTTTCTCAGACATCCTTAACGGTGTGCCTGCTTTCCATTTTGTTCAACCCAGTCGCATGGAACATCGTTGCCCAAAATGGTACGTTGGCAACAGCAGCCAGCAGCAATTTTTAGTCTGCACGGCTTGACACGTCCGGATAGAATATAAAAACAAAACTATCACCCGTATATTCGGAGGCAACGCGTACTATGGGTGTTATTTCCTTGCACTCCTCATTTTCTCTTTCGGGATGTTGCGCGACTCGCTGTACGTGTGCCGCGTTTGATTTTTCGTCCCTGAACTAACACGCGTTTTCGACGCGTCGAAAGATATCATCGCGCATTGCTTGACCAACCACGACACGCGATTCTCCCCGCGCCATATGACACGCTTGTCCCCGCAACCCTCTTTTTTATGGGACAAACCTTCGTCGTCACGTCGACCTGGGCGCTAGGCATAACCGGCACCTTTCTCGGAGACTACTTCGGTATTCTTATGGACCATCGCGTCGAAGGGTGAGTCGCGTTGCCATGCTACCCGCAGCTCGATCCATTCATTCATTCTTACAGCTTTCCTTTCAACGTGCTCCGCGATCCCATGTATGTGGGGAGCACTATGTCCTTTGCGGCAACCGCATTATGGTAAGTATATCGATCCTTCAGTATGTTGAAACTAATTATGAAAACACCATCCAGGTACGAGCGTCCGGCGGGGCTGTTAATCACGTTCTACGTCTATGTCGTCTATGTCGTCGCACTGCGCTTTGAGGGGTCTGTCTTGTCCATTTTTATCGTTCTGGCTTCTCACACAGATCTCTACACAGACCCTTCACGGACATGATTTACACGAAGCGGGAGCAGGAGCGCAAGAACTTGAAGAAGGCATAGATGTTCTTAAAAGTATTTCTAGACAGTATCAATATGATAATTTGACAAGACGTCTGTCCATCCTCTAGAGTCAATTATTCTACGTTCTATGCTACTTTTCACGTCGTAAACTCGTACTTGCTCACGACCTTGTCCCAGATCGCGCGCGTTTCGACAGTCGCCCCAAGCCTTGACGCCAGTAAGAACGCGCCGCTCAATTTTCTGGATACTCTCAGTCAGCCGCTTCTGTACTGCCCAAGCAATGTTAAGAGACCCACCTATTCAAACTATACGTCTCCCTCGGCGGCGGGGGTCAAGCGATGTTGCAGCATTACTGGAATTTGCTCCCGTATTTTCGCCGTGATCTCCGCCCACTGCGTCCCGGCGCCGAATGCGAACGGCTGGGGCGTCCCAATCTTAAAAGGTGTTGCGAGGAGGACCATCGAGTTGATGTGTGCGTCAAGCATTAACTGTTAGTGTTGTGAATATGCGACGTTCGCGAAAATACCATGAAGGAGGAAGTAACCCACCTCGTTCTCCTCGCCTGTGAGATACCCGAGCTTCAAGCTCCACTGTATACACGCGTCGCGGTCTCCCGAAGCCGCAGCCCGCAAGAGACGCAGCCAGTTGTCCATGAAAGCCTTCTCGTACTCCCCGCGTCGCGCCAAAGTCGACGAGCTCGACACGTCGTGTCTGCGCGTTCCACAGGAAGTTGGACCAGTTCGGGTCTGTCTGCATGAAGCGGAACTCGAACAGTTCCTTCAAGCAGAGCTCGATGATACGTGCGGCGATCTGTAGCTTAGCTTAGCAAGAGCGAAACATGATAAAGAGACGGACGTACATCATCGCGGTCGCGCTTATCCAGCTGGCTCACGTTAAACTCGCCGACACTCTTCCCCTCTACAAGCTCCATAACCAACACACGATCAGTACTCCCATCCCACACCCACGGAACCTTAAAACCGCTCATCCTTACCGAGATGCTCCGGCGCCCCAAACGCACGCAAAAACCGCGCCTCCCGCGCATAGTCGCACTCGTCCGCCAACTCCTGCTTCATCACCTGCATCGTGCGGTCAAGGAAGAGGCCCCTAGGCAGCAAGCGCCCTGCGGTGAGGAGCAAGTTGATGTACCCCAGATCGCTCGCGATCGAGTTGGCGATGTTAGGGAACTGCACTTTGACAGCGACACGTGCGGGGGCGCCGGTGGGCGATGCGTCCGGTGCGAGGACGGCGGTGTGCACTTGGCCGATGGAGGCGGCGGCGAAGGGGACGCGGTCGAAGCTCGTGAACGAGCGCGCCCACGCTGCGCCGAGAGAGTTCTGGAGGACTTGCTACTCGTCGAATAAGCGATGATGAAAGGCAAATGTAGGAAGACAGACTTCGAGTTGCCAGTCTGGCATGTAGTGTGCGCTGTCCTGGACGCGGCGGAATATCTTGTCTATTTCAGCGGGGAGCACATGTGTGTCTGGAAACTTTGATGAACGAGATGATGGAGAGGGGAGAATGGTGTTTACCCTGAATGCTCAGAAACTGCCCGAGCTTTAGCGCGGCACCTCGCATCTGAGAAAGCTTGGACACAAGACGCGTCACATTGGCTTCCGTCATCATCACAGACTGCTGAGCATCTTTTGAGGCAGACTGCGAGGAGCGGCGAAGGATTTCAGAGGCGGCGCCGTATCCGAGAGACGCCGCCAGACCACCGTAGTGGAATAGCCGACCAATTCGCGAAGAAGGGACTTTCGAGGACTGCAATTGCCGGGTGGACGTTGGGATCTCATCGCTGCGCTGGAGATGGTTATTCGCAAACTTGGGAGCCAATGCATTTATTCACCTCGTCGAACACTCGTTCTATTTTGATAGCGGCTTCCGTGTCGATAGACGGTTTCTCAACCCAGTCACTCACGGAGAGCGGAGCATCTTGTGGCTCCGAAGTAGTGATAGGAATTTCCTGCTGGATAGAAACATCGGAAACGGAATTTGCGGGCACAGTAGGCGCCGTCTCAGTCACACTACCCTGAGTTTCCAGTACAGTAAACACTGGCTTGACCATGCATTTAATTTTTGCATGAGACTGAAAAAGGCGCATATTCACCTCAGTCGGTTCCCGTTCTCTGTTTACATCCACTTTTCCAGTGTCAAGGATAAAGTCTTCCCGAACCTGTACCCTACTTGTCTGCGGCAAAGAAATGGGCGCGATGAAGGGTTTGTCCTGCGACGTGTTTCCGGTGGATGCATTCTTCTTCGAATCTCGCTCGTCTACAGCCGGGACACGGAGACCATCTGCTTGAACCAGTTTTGCAGGATACCTGGTATTCCCTAACGCAGAACCAGGACTGTCCGATCTTGTTGCGGGCTCCGGGGATCGTGAATTTGAAGTATCTTGCGTTTTGACCGCGGCATATTTTATCCCGTTGACTACAGTCTTTTCGGACGCAATTTGTGATGCCCTGAGACGGGCAACGTGTACCAGGATATCACAAGCAGAGGATGCAACGCATAGCCAGTTGTACACTGGGCCAGGTGGCATCAAGTGGCATGAAAGAAGAGGAAGAGATTCGGAGGCGTTATGTGCCGGCCGCGTGGAATGGGCTGCCGACACTGTAGTCTTAGAAAGGAAAAGTTCGAAATCCTCATACTATATTATTCTCTAATACAGTCACAGGCTCTCATCGATTCGAATGTAAGTATTGTCTGGATTCCACATCTTAACCGCGCGTGGCGAGAATGAGACTACACCCAGTTTTCCGCCACAGTAGTTCCCGAACACCCATATTTCCGAGTCACGAGTGCCTCGAAAGTCTTTCATGGGTCAACAGTCCCGCCCCAGCCGACCACCATCTCGCAGCTACAACGACCCGTTGCGAAGATCACACCGATTTTGTCCACAGGTATTGAAGCTCTGTAAGTCTATGAAAAGTCAAGACAGCGAACTTCTGGGAGACTGCTTTGATGAATGTTCTCGCTCTGCGAGGAAATGGCACGTCCATTTTTTAACATGGAAACGGTACGAGTGTTACTCCCATCGATCGACAGAAAAGTGCACGGTGAGCTGGCATTGGCGCACAATCAGCGTTGTGAGAAGGCGAAGTCGGACGAGTTCTTCCCAGAGGCAGAGACCCTCAGTAGTTTGTTGCAAGCCTCAAGGCGGCAAACATCGAGGTGAACTGCGGGTTTTCTTGCTACAGTTTGTGGACTGTGTAGCCCACCAGCCTGTCGCCCCGCCAAACGAGCGCGAGTCGGAAGATGGCGGCATCTGAGGGGATCGCCAGCGGAGGACGCTCATCTTACTTAATGGTTCGAGCTCGCCGGTGTTGGCGACGACGGGCGTCAAGGCTGGTGGGAAAAAACCGCCACGGTCACATGATTGTCCGGCATTTCGTGTTGACGTTCAACTGAGGATTGACAAAACGGCGGGCCCAGATGATATAGATCGAGGATTGATGAGAGGCAGATAGGGCGAGACGAGGCAGATGAAGGATTTTGAGGCACATCGAGCTGCATCCCAATCAAGTATCTGCCCTTTTTGTTATAGCAGCTTGAGGCGAGTTTATGTAAGGCACGGCACAATTTTTATGAAGTAAATCAGCATTTCAGCAACGAAATAATTTACAAGGAGGCGAGGCGTATGTACTACTTACTTGGTGTTATCCTAATGTAGATATAGACCCTAAGTACAGAGGCTGTTACTGGGCCGCGGCGAAAGAGAAGGGAAAAAAGAGAGAAAAACATGTATTTATTTGATGTTAGACCGCTACTAGTACTGTACAGTGCTGCTCTGCGGCTTGGCTGCCGCAAAAGAGGGGGGAAAAGAAGAGAAGAAACTCACCCGCCGATGTCCTCGTCGCTGGCACCAATCTGAATGACCATGGAGACGATGTGCAGACGCCAGAGAATTGAATGGATCTACAAATGAGATTAGCAGATTACACTTAAATCAGGCAAGGCGGGACATACCTGACCCTTCTCCGCGCCCTTGTCTCAAAGCACCGTGGCGGAGTCGGTGTTCGGGATCGTTGGCGGACGTCGGGAGCTTGGAGTACCCTCAAACCATCACACCGTCGGCGTCGGCGGCAATTTGGTCTTTCCTATTGAAGGCTTGGGTTGCGCTGCTCATAGACACGGACTGTTGACGGCACTTCGCCGCCGTTGTCGCTGCTGTGGTCGCTGTCTGCGTCGGCGAGGGGTGAGGTGGTGGGGGGAGGAAGAGAAAAAAAGTTGACAGCTGACAAACAATCGCTCGGCACATATGATCCGTGACATAATAGGCCCAAAATAGAATGTGCCGCACTTTCCAGCGATGTGCCTCAAAATCCTTCATCTGCCTCGTCTCGTCCTATCTGCCTCTCATCAATCCTCGATCTATATCATCTGGGCCCGCCGTTTTGTATATCCTCCGTTCAACTCTGTTCAACTACAACAGTTAACGTTGACGCGCACCGCGCGAATTCGGTTTCAATTTGCTCCAGCCCTTGTTTAGCCCCATCTTAGGTACTCAAGCTTCGATCCTGACTGAAACGCAGTCTGTCCGAATTCGAAGTAGGAGCGCCGCGGCTTTCAAGGAGCCTTCTCGATGGTCCCAACCTTACTCAACCCGAGCCCGAGTTACTGTACCCCACTCCTCGATGACGAGAAGTGCTGCCCTTTACACAGAGCGGATCCGCCTTAACGGCTCCTTCACGCACTACGTGAACGTATTTAAGTGCTCGGGTGGTACGACTCTTTCATCCCCGCAGCGCAATCCCCTCATTGCCCTCCACCCATGACACTATTGGACCTCGTCGTCGGCGCTCTCGCCCTCTTACTCGGTTTTGGTCTCTACTTTTACAACTTACAGAAAAAGAATTTCCCTCTCCCGCCTGGCCCTACAGGTTATCCGTTGATAGGAAACGTCTTCGACATGCCATCAAGTCAAGCGTGGAGAACATTTGCGGAGTGGGGAGAAAAATATGGTTCGCCGTCGACGATCGCTCCTTCCCTATTATCGCTAAAGCTTCGCATTTCAAAGGGGGTATCGTGTCTGTTACCCTACTCCGTCAGCCATACATTATAATCAATGATTCGGCCATCGCGACGAGCGTTCTCGGTGGAGGAGGTAATGCGTACGCTGATCGCCCGACTTTTGAGATGGCGAATATCTGTGGATGGGATCGTGTCCTGAGTAGGTTAGTAATATGCGAAACTTCATGATGGCCAAATTCATCACTAACTCTATGCTCAATCAGCCTGCAATATGGTCCCAGGTATCTTTTCCTCTCACATCCGCGGCACAAAACTCAAACAACAGCATCCTTCATAGATTCAGAGAGTATAGAAAGCTCATCGGCTGAGTAATCGGAAGCCGTGTCAGCATGGAAAAGTTCCATGATATGGAAGAATACCACGCAAACATGCTCCTGAAACGTGTTTTGGAAGATCCTGAGGCTTTCGAGTCGGTGATTCTTTCATAGGACAGCATGTCTACACAACACAAGACGCTAACTTCGGCTTTCATAGGCAATCAGGAAATCTATGGGGGCCTTGATTCTTCAGCTAGCTTACGGATATAGGATCAAAGAAAATGGAAGCGACCCAATCGTAGATCTGGTTGACAGGGTTTGAATTCAAAATTACCTTGCCGTAGCGTCCAAAACTTGAAACCATAGGGAATGCGCCAATTTTCGGACGCAATGCGACCTGGAAAATTTTTAGTTGACGTCCTCCCGATATGTAGGACTCAATTTACTTTCCAATGTTAGAGAGGGACTAACAATCCTTTACCGAAGTGAAATATATTCCTTCCTGGTTCGTTCGACGTCTCTTGTACATGTTCATCCCACGAGTAAATTATTTTAGGTTTCCCGGAGCTGGCTTCCAACACCTCGCAAAGAAGTATCGCCGTACATGTACGGAGGGAGCCGATATCCCCTTATCTTTCGTTCAAGAACAAATAGTGTGTATACAATCAGAGTCAAAGGTTGACAATTCATGTCCTGGTGTTATAGGTTCAAGGAAAAGCCGGCAAATCATACACCGCAGATTTACTCTCACAACCAAATCTATCTGAAGAACAATACCTCAACATCAAATGGAGCGCTGCATCCTTTTATATGGGCGGAACAGATACTGTATGTCACCCTAATGTCCCTAAAATCAAATCCCAGTCTCTGAACTGCGTCTAGACAGTATCCATTGTGATAGCTTACTTCCTCGCGGCAACCAAGTACCCGGAAATCCAAGGCAAGGCACAGACCGAGATGGATCGCGTTGTAGGTGGATCGAGACTTCCGACCCTCGATGATAGAGCGTCCCTCCCATATACCGAAGCACTGTGCCATGAGTTGCGTAGATGGCTGACGATTGTGCCTCTTGGGCTTCCGCACCGTGCTATGCAGGACGACGTGTATGAAGGATATTTCATTCCAAAGAATGCCATCGTCATCCCTAACGTTTGGTAAGTATTCATCGGCCCCCAGAAACGAGCACAACTGACGCGTTCAACAGGAAATTTATGCACGACCCTGCGGTATATCGCAAACCCTTCCTGTGTAATCCTGATCGATTTTTGGGACCCGAACCGGAGCCTGATCCAGTCAACAACGGGCTCTTCGGATACGGTCGGCGGTAAGATCTCCTTATTATTTCTGCGAGCGATTTGACTCAAACAGCAACAGTCTGTGTCCTGGTAAGAAAACTATACCCCGTATGATAGAATCAGCCGACCATTCTCGAAGGCATGCATCTGGCCGATGTGTCGATCTGGATATGTGTAGCGAAAGCAGTTGCTGGCCTCACTATCTCGCGTGCGCTGGATGAAAACGGTGCTCCAATTGACCCGATAGTGGATATCACAGACGGAATCGTGTCGTGCGTATTCATTTTGTCAGGGTAGCGATTTCGCTCAATGGAGTCGTCTCAGACGCCCGCTGCGTTTCAGATGCACAGTGAAGCCGCGATCTGAGCAAGTTCTCAAGTGGATAGAGGAAGCAACATGAGCTACTACATGGATATATTTTCAGAGTATTCACCCTTGTTACTTGAATTCTTGTTCAGCCGGCGGCACCAACATTGATATCTGAGACCGTTCCAACTGAAATCAAACAGGACGGAAGGAACAAAAAAGACACTGGAGAGTTGGCAGATGCTATTTATTACACAGCCTCCAAGATATAGGAAGTGAATAGACGGTGAGAGCAAGATCAAGAGCAAGATGAACAAGAAAGAACAAAGCAGTATGGTGGACTTTATGGACCTGTCCATGCGAGCATCGTCCTATGCCCTTCTTGACTCGAGCTTCAGTATACGACAGGTCATGTAAAATGATGCGGCAGCTACGTTGCGATCTGAGCGAGAAACTGTGTTTTCAATGTAATTTTAGCGCATGTAGGGACGAGTCGAGATAGAAATAACATGCATATGCGAACATAGCACTGACAGGTCACCGATCATATACCCCCGCATGGGCCATGAGCAGGCATGACTGAACGACCTTCCAGTCTTGGAAACGATCGTACCCCAGACTGTCGAAATCGTCCTCTGTAAGACTGCCATGGTCACTCCACACCCATTCCTCGAACGATTGGATGCCCGTAAGGTTGGGAAATATCGTGGACAAAAATCGTGCGACCGCGACTGGGTCCGTCAGCGGAGAGATGCCGACATCCAGTTCCTCCAAGGGCGACTCAGACTGTACGGCGTCACGGGCTACCGGGAGCGCAACATCGCGCGCATCGAAGACAGTAAGACCTAGGCGAATCAATCTTGAGCAGTGTTTCGCAATTTCGCAAAGGCTGCCAGGGCGTGTATTGACATGATACCGGACAGATCTTGGGATTCCGTTTCCCACCGAGTCAGCAAGAAGAGATATTCGAGCTTCGGCCAGGCTCGCGCCATGTCCCACGCCGTAGCGTCATCGATGAAAAAACCGACCGGTGCCTCGAGAGTGACATCGGTTAGGTTTGTGAAGGGGAAGAGAATCGCGAGGGTCGGTCGATCAATCACGTCTGCGGCGAAGATAACGTTGAGAGAATTTCCATCGCAGGATGCGGGCTCGCCGATGTAGAGTGTATGTAGGGAGGTATGCGATAGATGTTTGACCAACGTAGTATACAGCTGACGTGTTGTGAGTCTGGTAGGAAACTCTGCAGTTCCCAAGTGGAAGCTGAGTAGCCGACAGTCGGACAAGATAGACACAAATTCGATCGCGAGTTCCAATGTGGTTTCGTCTAAATGAAGATTCTGAAGAGCGGGGAATGGAGCAGCGCCCAAGTGGGCGGCGGAACACAGGGAGCCGGTATAGTGACCAAAGTCCTCTAAGGTTGGTTCTAGCAAAGACAGCGACTTCAAGGTCTCCAGCTGGGAAATATGCTTTAGGGCTACTCGATCAAGAGAATACAAGTCAAGTTGGGTCACTGCTCGGAGAAGTAGAGCCATTCTCGAAGAGTCGGCGGAGGTGATGTAGGAAGCTGTGAAACAGAATGTCCGTAACTTCGGATACTGGATTGGCAGACTGAAGAGTACGTCATCGCCGCCGGTGGAAGACGAACGAGAGACATGGAGACGGACATCTACGACTTTTGAACCAAGAAAGAGACGAGCCTGTGAAGCGAGGGATTCCTCCGGGAAATCCAATGATATCGAAGTCAAATTGGGACACAAAAAATCACGACTCGGAGGGAGCATGGTGCTCATGCTTTCCAAGACAGAAGCGCACATCTCCAGTTCCTCGGGTTGTAAGCAGAGTTGGCGGATTCGGAGGGCATACGACAATGGAATCGCCCAATCTGCCGGCTGAGTTGGTCCCTTGAGACACTGTGTTCAGGGAACAATCAAACACGCTTCGGTTACTTTTATAAACAGTGCTCACAAACACGCGCCGGGGCCATCTGCGATCTTCTGTCCCTGATTCGGAAATTTCCCAAAGATGCGGCGGCAAGCATTTCAACAGATTCATAAGAGTGAATTGCTGCCGCCACAAGAAATTCAGAGCAGGGTCACGAAAATTTGTACAAGTTCTTGCAAGAGCTGCCAAGGAGTCCCTACTGCCATGAGAAGTTTGTTCATCCGAATACCAGTTGAGTGGATAAGATATGAGTTGAGACAAGATAAGGTCGACGATTTCTGCGATGTGGAGAGCGCGATGCATAGTTGGAACTTGAAGCAATATTGAAGCAAAAAGCAAATGACGAGTGGGAAAATCGGCAGTGATGGTCTGATCAAGTTGCCGTTATGTACATCAACGTTGAAACAGACAACCTTTCGTCGCTCTCCCCCGAGTCGGGGCAAGGCAAAGCATAGTGCGAAGACCCTCGATCAGTCGAGAGTCCACGCTACAGTCCCCGAGATATCGACGATGACTTGAATTAGGGCAAGATCAAGAGCATTGGGGACCGCAAAGCATATTCACTCAAATTTCAGCAAATTTCATGTCATTATGAACCTTCAAGTACACCGTTCTTTGCCCTTCCTTCAAATTGAATTTCCCCCAGGCGCCCGTCCCCCATGACCTGACTATTTTGGAGCATCATGACCAGCGTAGGCGCCCACATTGCAGTGCATAGATTATGATATGACTCGGCTGACTGCGCGTTTCCTTTAAAGACAACCCAACATCTCTGGTGAACTCAGCCTTTCACCATGCCGTCGATGAGCAGCAAAGATTTTTTTGCAACATGGAAACACTCACTATCCGCCGACTTTCAGCAGGATAACGTCCCTGCAGAGTCATCAAACTGGGTCACAGAAACTGCCAAAATACCCACTAACGGCGATCCCAAAGTCATTGCTCTCAGCGACGACAACTCTCTGCTCGCCGCCGGTATTGGTCACCAAGTCTATGTATACGATGTGCCGACTTTGAAGCTCATTCGTACGCTTCAGGGACACGTAGGGTACACCATATCGCGCCTGGAATTTCAGCCGGGTGGACGCAAAATTGCCGCTAGCTCGGAACGACGAAGCGGAAAGCTTGAATCTTTCCTTCGCATCCTTGATTTCGACGAGCCCGTCCAGCATGCACAGTACCTAGACGAGGCTGCGAAGGCGGCGGTATCGGCTGCGTCTGCTGTCCTCCTGCACCATTGGTCCGAAGCCGACCTACAAAACATCGATCTGCAAACTGGGATAGCAGAGATCCTCGCTACCGGCCACGTCGCCGTCGAAGAGCGCAACGGTCGCCTCTTCCGCGGGAATTTCCCCAGCTTCGACTCGTGTCCCTTCAGCCACGACGGGCGCACACTTCTCTTCCGCCCAGACCGCAACGACATCGTTGTGCTCGACGTCGACACCCTGAAACAGCGCCTCCACCTCACGGGCCACACGGACGGCATCATGTGGGCCGAGACGAGCCCTGACGACACAATCATCGGGACGTCGTCGTGGGATCGGACCGTGCGCCTCTGGAGCATCGGATCCGGCGAGCCGATCCGCGTCCTCGAAGGTGCGACGGGCCAGAGCTGGGGCGGCGCGTTTTCGCCCGATGGCGCGCTTATCGCTGCCGGGTCCGGGGACCAACACGTCCGCATCTGGCGCGTCGAGACCGGAGAGCTGTTGCACACCTTGAGTGGATTCACACAGTGGATTCGCAGCCTCTCGTTCTCGCCTGACAATGCGCATATCGCCGCCGGTGCCGCAGGCGGTACGCTTCGCATCTTTGACGTGCACTCGGGGGAGTGCGAACAGAATTGGCAGGTCGACACGTCGACGAGCCAGTTTGTGCGATCGTTTGTCGAAATCAGCGGCGTGCAGTATACGTGCCGTGGGGATCTGTTCTTCACTTCGAGTGGGGGACGTGTTTTTGGGTATAGAGCCGCGGATAACGTCAAGTGGGAGTGCGGGGAGACGGCGCAGTACGTGAAGTTCCGGGTGTCGAGGGATGGGACGATGTTCCTTGGTGCGTTGCGAGATGGAGCCGGGGTGGGGATATGGAAGATCGATTAATTTTTGGAAACAAATGTACTTGTACTTCTAGCAACGAGATAAACGATACCGCAATTATAGCATCTTGCTTCGGAGTTTTAGCTGAATCGAAGGGGTTCGCAACGAGCATGTTCCGCACCTCTACGAATATAGAGTGTCGAAGCGTCAAAGGTGAATGCAAAGAGACTTCAGCGTCTGACAGTGCGACGAAACCCCCGAAAGTCGTGCAGAATCTGGTAGGAGACCGTACCGGGGGTGCAGAGGCTGCAAGAGAGTGATTCGAGCCGCCCCGGCGGCGCGCGCGCCAGATATGATGCAGTGAGGTCTCAGGTCGTCCAGATGGAAGCCAAGTGCTGAGGGTGCGAGTTAAAAGTTTAGCGAGGTCTACTAGTAGCGGTTAACCCGGGCGAGGTTTCTGAAGTAGAAGATTGGCAGAATATCATCGCGAGGATGGGACCGTTTCTTCCACTTGACCGAAGCAACCATTCGATGTCGGTGGCAGCCCAATGTAGAAAAGAGGAGGAGAAAGGAGGAGATCGGCCGAAAATGGCCGCAATGTTAAGTATGTCTCCAAAAGGCAATTTTGCAGCGTCTCTCGAATCTAAAAGAGGTAATTTCCAAGACTATCAACAGGCTACTCCGCTGACGTGTAGATCAACAGCAAATTCCATAAACCGGGATATTGATCTGACTGCTCGCGCGACTACTGAAGGAGCGTTCAGGGACGAACATCATTTCTACTGTACAATCATGGAACAGGCGTCACTGTTTATCATCGGAAGTGCACAAGAAAAGGGCCGTACGAAAAGTACAAAAAGCTTCATTTATGTGTTCAACTCGTAAGGAATTCTTGAACCTGCTTCCACGCCCTGCATTGCGCGTTTACCCCAAACCCATCGACCAGATCCGCTTCGTCCCACATCCATTCATCAAATATGGTAATCCTATCGAGCTTCGGGAACACTGCATGCAAGAACAGGGCAACCGCAAGCGGATCCCGCAGCGGAGAAGTGCCGACATCCAGAAACTCCAGCGACGATTGCGAGACAGCGTGGATTGAATCTGCGATGGGGAGGGCGCGTGCGTCGAAGGTGGTGAGAGTGAGGCTAGTGAGATCAGGACAGTATTGTGCGAAGGCGGTCAGGGCGTGGAGAGACATGATGCCGTGTGGATTGTGACATGGTGCGCCGGTTTTTGCGGCTAAATGGAGGCGTCTAAGACGCGGCCAGGCACGCGCCATTTCCCATGCCGTCGAATTGTCGATGAGGAAACCAAGAGGTGCTTGGAGTCGAAGTTCTGTGAGGTTTTGGAAGGGGAAAAGAACGGCGAGGGTGGGTCCGTCGACCATGTACTCGGCGATGGAGGCTTTGAATGAATGTGAATCTGTGTAATCTGACGGCGTTCCAATGCGGAGATTGAGGAGGGAACTGTGCGACAGATGAGTTGCCAACGCGGAATATAGCCGATGGGCCGCGGTTTTGCTGAGGAAGGGGTCTGTTCCAATGTCCAGACTTTCCAACTGTCGATGGGATAGAAGGGAGATAACCTCGATTGCGAATTCTGGTGTTACGTCGTCGAGATAGAGTTTCTGAAGAGCTGGGAATGCTGGAGAGGTTGGTTGGAAGAGAAGCGGGCCACTCGTGAGACCCATGTCCTCGAAAGACGGGTAAATGAGACACAGTGACTTCAATGTATCGAGTCGGGAGAGATGCTCAAAGGCTGCTCTATCAAGAGTGTCGGCGCTGAGGTGTGTGATTTCGCGGAGAGATGATACAATCTTCGAAGACGTGGCACAGGTTAGATGGAAACAGGACAGGGAGAGGTTTTGCAATGTCGGGTACTGGATCGGCAGATCGAGTAGCGTTTCGTCACTGCCGATGGTCAGATGGAGATCAAGATCTACAATCTTTGGACCAAGGAAGAAACGAGCGCGAGGGATAACAGATAATTGAGAGGCATTGAACCGCAGACTCGTTAGATTGGGGCACAGGAAATCGCAGGACAGTTCTGTGCTGATCTTGTCAAAGACAGATGCATCACAGACCTCCAGTTCATTCGAGCGCAAGCGAAGTGTCCGAATTCGGGTTGAATACGAGAGGAGAATGTCCCAATCTGAGGGCTGGGTGGTACCCGTTATGCGCTTAGACTAAGTTAGGACAGATGATAGTTGATCGAGGTGGGAACACGCCGAGGTCAAACTCACAAAGACGTGGTGCGACCCTGACAGCTTCCTTACTTTTCCTGCTTCGCATAGATGCGAAGGCAGACACCTGAGCAGATTGTTGAGAGTGTATTGCTCGCGCCATAATACATTCAAGGCCGGGTCTTGCAAGCTTTTGCAAGTTCTCGCGAGTGCAGCTAGCGACTTATTGCACGGAATTTCGATGTCAACCAGTCGATGAGGGGTTATGAGATGGGCCAAGATAAGATCGACGAGTTCGGCCACGTCGAGAGCACGATGCATAGCAAGCGAAAACCTCAGGTCAGGCTCTACAGCAGCTAGCTGAAATTGTCGGTAAGACTTCAAGCCTGGTCGGGAGAGATTTCGAGCTCTAGAAACCAAGGCCGGGAATCTCTGGCGCCTAAGCCCGTTGTAGCTCAGCAACAGATCCGCAATGCCGCTGTCTCTTGAACGTTAACGTTGGAGTGAGAGCAAGCCTTGAAATTTGTGACGGCTTGGTGACGGCGTGACCGGCAAGTGACCGCTAAATGTCAAAAGCTCGAAACGCCACATCCCCCACTTTCACACCGACCTCCCTCTTCTCCTTGGCCTTCTTGCCTTTTGGTGCTCCGTCGGAAGTCAAAATAGAGTACTCCGACTTTCCATGAATCTCCCGACAAATGTAGCCCCGTCTACCACGAAAATAACGCGCTATGTCGTCCAAAGGTCTCATACTGTTCTCGAGGTTTGATCTTTGTGCTCACGCCAACCAGTTCGGATGTATTGGCCGATTTGAAGGTGAATGTAATGGTGGAAAACTCGAATAAGATCGTCTGGTACAAGGTGAGATATCTGTCTCTTGTGTGCTGGCTCGTCGTTCAATGGATTGCAGGAGCGATTCCTTGAAGATGAAGAAATCATCGAACATTTTGTTGTGAGTTGTATCGGGCGAAGAGAGACGCTTATTGACACTGGACAGCATAACGAAACGGGGAGGATATGTTGGACAATGCATCGGCCGCGAAACGGGTGGTACATCCGGATCCGGTCCCCCGTGTTCCCGCCTGGTGAGTACTTCGAAATCGTATCCAATCGTCCACTCAACAATTTCCAGGCGTGTTCATTCCCCTCATCCCGCCATCCCCCAACTCCCCACATCCAACCGGCGCGCTTCTCTTCTCGTCGCGCACGAATATACCCCCCGTCCCGGACGTGTCTTCCGCAAGAGCAAGCACGTCCACGAACCACTCATACCCACCCACACCCCCGCCGGCGGTGGTCGTGCTTCCTCCTACACCCACCCCCGCTTCCGTCCAGGCCAGGCTCGACGAGCAGGGCCAACAACAAAAACGACGGCCACAGACCCAGGTGACCGAGTTCGTCTTGGCGCCTTACACCTCGGACCTGCAGTACCTCAAGCCGGAACAAGTCTCGTTTTTCCAGCGAGCATTCTCACTGCTCAAGAGCTCCGCTTCGGGGCCCTCGTATTCGTTCACTCTGGCTCGCGTTGGCGCTCCCCCGTCCGTCTTGGCGTCTCCGCCCTACGTCTCGGATACCACCCCTGTCACTTCGCCTGCGGCAGAGTCGCCGCTCACGTTGGCCACGCCCGCGGTGTTTCCGCCTTTATTAAAATTCCACGACCGCACGCCGGTGATGATGGTTAGCACCGTCACCGGCCTGATAGAAGTTGACCAGACGGAAGAGGCGCTACTAGGCGTAGATTCTAGCTTCTGGTTGGCTGTCGCCTTAACCTACTTAGAGTTCCTGCAGGAGAAAGAGGTGCGAGGATCATTCATTCCGTCTGCCAACATCTCGTCCCTGACTGTTACTTTTGTCCTTTCACTTTCACAGAGCTACCTGGCCGCCCTGAGTGACTGATGTATATGGAATGTATTCTCCCCGCTACCATATGTACGATTAGCAAATATATTTATGGTAACCCTATACTCTAGCGCCACCGATTGCGCTCCTAATGCCTCCGCTCATATTCAGCTGCCGCCGTTACTCCTATGTAGCGCTCTGGGCTCTACTCTACTCTCATCTCCCCACATATCTCGGGCAGCCCCAAAACGATGTTCACCGACGACGACGAAGATGGCAGCAATGTTGCTGCGCTCCAACAGGCGCTTGAATTGGCTGCGGGGGGCACGGAAAGCAAGGCGCATTCGAGATTGGGTAGCCTTGATTTGGATCGCCAGCCTCCCCAGCCTTCGATGTTTTCTCCCAATGGACCACCCCGCTTCGAACCGCTGGGTCCTGATGATGTTTTCGATGTGTTCGACCTCGAGCTGACGTTTCATGTGGGCGGCAAAGTGCGTTTGTATTCCCTCGTTCCTGAACTTCTTCGAGTGCTAATCCGTGGGAGTACAGGAAGCGGGGATTGATGTACGATATCGGAGCAGTGATTCATCCAGTGCTCGGCCTACGTTCAAGGTACAAAAGAAAACAAAGGCCCACTTTTTGGGCAAGAAAAATATGACCGTCGAAGTGTCGCGTAACCTCGCTTGGGACCCTGCCACGGCCACCGCGACCAACAATGGCTCCAAGGGATACAGTGCGTATGATCTCGCTGTGAATGTGCTGCTGTTCGCTCAACATTAACGGGTTTGTAGCCACCGCGTTCACAGCCAAAGACCAGTCTCCGAGGAACGTCTCTCTGCTTTCGACCAACTCCGTCCTCGCTCACACAGCTGTCGGGAGCGTCGTCGACGTTTCCACTTCGTGTGGGTCATACGACCCAAGCAACGCCCCGCTCCGAGAGAATACTGCGCATCACTTCTTCAATCTAAAGCTCAACACCTCCTGCATGCCTGACGCCCCCTCGCCCCAACAACAAAATTCCTCCCGCAAACGCGGCGGCGGCAACCACGGCACCGCGACTCCCGTGCCCCCTCCCACACCCGCGCACGCGCGCCCCTACGTCGGGGGCGGACACTTCCTCTTCGACAGCGCGTCGCACGGCCGCACGGATCTCCTTACAACGCTCTACTGCACCGGCTACGACCAGCGCCCCCACGCGCGCCCGGGCGACATCGCCGTCGCGGAGCTGCGCGTGCGCCCCGCGAGCTCCGGCAACCAGCAGCCCGCGCCCGCGCCGTGGATGCGCTTCTTCAAGGAACGCCATGCGTCGCTGCACATCGCGCGGCGCGGGCTCGAGGCGTGCATGACCGGCATGCATGTGCGCATGCAGGTGCCCAGCGTCGAGACGCAGGGGCGGTCGGCGGTGCTGGCAAGGGGGCAGGCGATGGAGATCGTGTTGGCGGTGTTTGGGACGGCGGTGTTGGCGGTGGAGCATGAGGGGGTTGAGCATAAGCGCTGGGCGTGGCTTTTCCGTCCGAATGCGGGGCCGGGTTTGGGTTTGGGTTTGGGGGCGGGGCAGGGCAGTCCGTCGCCGTCGACGATGGGGATGATGAGGAGGAACATGAAGAATAATTCGAATTTGCCTGGGCCGTTGTTTGGCTTGGGGACGTCGCCCGCGCCGACGGTGGCGGAGGATCCGGGCTTGGCGACGCCTGATCCTGATGGCGAGGACGGGCATTCGGACGATTCGGCGCAAAGCCCGAGTCCGTCTTCACCGCGATTTGCGACGTTCGAGCAGCACCGTGGACCTCCCCTGTTTCCTCCACCACCACCGAAGGGGAAGGTGTATACGCCAAGCATTTCAGAGCTCACCGATGCACATTCAATTGGCGGACATGGGCACGGGCACGGGCATGGACATGCGTATGGGGTTGGCGTTGGTATGGGTGAGAGGGGACCCGGGGAGGAGATGGCGGGGATAACGGACGATTGGGTCCACGCGGAGGAGGATCCTCACTCTGCTCATACCCATGGCGTCCCTGTTCCCATTCCCGTACCCCCGCACATCCCCGCTGCGGCAGAACGTCCGCCCTCCCGCGGAGGACTGTGGTCGCGCAAAGCGAGCTTCAGGTCGGATTCGCGGTGCAGCACTCGGGAGGGGCAGCAGCCCGTGAATGGCAATGGGCAGACGAAGCCTGTTAATGGTAACGGGCAATCGTCGCCCAAGCCTATGACGCCGCCGCAGCCGCAACCTCAGCAACACCAGCCGCAACCGCATTTCAAAGCGGGGAGCTGGCCGGAGAAGACGCCGTCGTTTTTGGAGCGCAGGGTTGTGATGGAAAGGACCGATTCGTCTCAGTCGTCTCCGAATGGGCATCACAATCATCAACATGTTCCGTCGGGGATGAATGGCGCGAATAGCATTCAGAACGGCGGCGGTGGTCCCGCTCATCTTCATCTCGGGGCGAATGGGAATGGAAATGGTGGTGTCGCTCCGACCAACGGCATGAATGGAAATGTCCCTGGGTCTGGAGAAGGGGCGCCGCCCTTTGGGCGTCCGGGGCCGTGGGCTGAAAAGGTGCAAGGGCAGGGGCAGGGATAGGAGCTGGGACCGGGAGCGAGGTTTGCTTTTTCTATCTATTATTCTCCGCTTCATTTTTTACTCTTGATTCTATGATACCACCCGCTCGACCTTTTCCCCTACTTACATCTCAATCGGATCTCATGTTCTCACCAAATTTGTAGCCCCTCGCGGCTCGTTCATGTCGGTATAAGATACAATACTCACAATACTCACATTTTTTCATATATACATGGTGTACATTACTTCGCCCCCAATCGAATGAAACAGTCTACCAGCCGTCAGGAAGTAAAGATGAGAAAGCAGGCTGAGGTGTGTCCCTGCTCGTTGGTCAAATAGCAGTCATCGTGATTCCATTCCCCAGAGGGAGAGACATTGAGGTGGGAGTTCATTGCAATGAGATACTCTATGCACATGCAATGATTTTGGGGGTGTTAGTTGTCCTAAGTAAGTATGTAGTAGAATTATGTGACCAGTGAGTAAAAGTAAGGGTGAAGGAAGGAGGTCATGGAGACGGATGCATAGATAGATCAAAGACCACCAAGCACCACCGACGTGAAAGAAGCCGCCAACCACCGCCTAATACACTGGACCTCTCCCTTGCCCACCATACCCCGAAGGCCCAACTCCTTGACCATACCCTTGCGACCTCCCCCCTGCATACCCACCCGAATACTGATTCTGCCCCTGCCTAGCATACGCCCTCGACTGCGACGGCCTCAATGAATCCCGCCTCTGGTCCGGGTTGTAGTACTGATTCTGCCCCGCCGTCCTGTTCACGGCGTACTCGAGGTTGAGGGGGCCGTAGGGCGTGATGGCACCGTTAACCTGGGCGATAGCCTTCGTGGCGAGGTCGACCGACATGAACTCGACGAAGCCGGAGCCTGTTATTTCGCCGTTGGCTTGACTGCGTACTGTAAAAAGGAAAGTGTAAATCAGAAACTGGGTGCAAAAGGAAGAGAAAAACGACTGACGGAAATGCACCCGCTGGATACTCGTCTCAAACTCATTCAGCGCCGTCCTCAACGCCTCCTCGTTGCCCCTGTAGTCGTAAAAGTAGAGCCGGTGCGAAGGCGGGTTGTTACCCGTGGGGCGCGTGGGGGCGTAGTCGACACGAATGTTGCGATCGAGCATGTAGAGGGGCTCCTCCACGAAGCTCTCATAGCAACTAATCGCGTCCTCTTCCCTCAGGAACTCGACGTGTGCAAAACCGCGCGGTTCGCCTCCGGGACGGGTAGCGATGCGGATGCTTTTGATGGGACCAAAGGGCTCGAATTTCTCGCGGATTTCAGGCTCGTCGGTGCCGAAGGGCATGTTGCCTACAAAGAGGGTGCGGCCTGGGGGCTGAGCGCCGCGGGCAATAGAGCCGGGGGTGAGTTTGGGCGTAGAGGGGCGGTTGCTGGGAGGCAGGGAGTAGTCGACGCGGACCTGGCGCCCGAAAATTTGGAGGGGGCTCTGTATGCATTGGTCGGCGGAGGCCTGCTCGGTAAACGTGGCATACGCAAAGCCACGGCTGGAGCCGTCGGGGTTGTGAACTTTTTATTCGTTCTTTTAAGCACAAATTTTGAAAAAAGAGTGTACAAAGTTACTGACTTATTCTGACACCCTCAACTTCGCCGAATTGGCTGATGAGGTCGCGTATGTCGGACTCATTGGCCTCAAAAGCGAGGTTACCCAGAAACAGTTGCCGACTAGGTGGGTTGTCCGAGTACGGGGTGTTTCCGGCCGGTGCGTGCGCTCTTGCCGCATAGTCGTCGGACCGACACAACGTCGTGGAAAATGGTCGTAGAGCTAAGGAAACTGGACGAGGAATACGAGCCAGCAGCGAAGTTGTAGACTGCCTTGCGGCAGCGGTGAGAACTACGCGCGCTTGTCTCCGAACGACGTTGGCCAACATGGTGGAAGAAACAGAAAAAGTTTGGGTTTGGCCCAGCTTGTATCGGAAGCCTTCGGCGTAATCTAGACTCTGGTGCGACCTTGGCCGCGGCACAGTTCATGGCCATGGCTCAGCGGTTCCGGTCAGACTTTTCTTCAATTAGCGAGTACTTATGCACTAATTTGTACCGAGAATTTCTATGTTGAATTTTACCCCAACAAGAATTGAAAAGAGAGAGATACTCAATATATATTTTTCACCGCGGCACCGCAAATTACAACATTGTGCGCTCGGTATAAGTAGTTCAACACTCTCTGGCGGATGCTGGGGATGCTTTGAGTTAAGACAAAACACGAGAAAGAGAGCCTAACAATTAGCGCACCGTATAATTCGTAAATATCCATGCAGTTCTTTGAGTTTTTATTACAAAATAAACAGATGCGAATGGTTTCGAATTCGATCAATGCCAAAGCTCTTCTATTATAGTTCTATAGATGCTTCAGATTAGAACGCTGCTTAAGGTCGAAAGAACGGTGAACCACGTACCACGGGATCAAGATTGTCTCCAAGAAACCGGAATTTTCAACGCAGTTCACCTCTTGATCACAATTCACCAGAAATCTTCAGTCCGAATCCTCCCGGATAACGTTGCGACCGTCCATCTGGCCGCAAAAGCCGGCGCACCATGTCACAATCCACACGGCATCATGTCTGTCCACGCCATGACCGCCTTCGCACGATACTGCCCTGAGCTCACTAGCCTCACTGTCACCGCCTTCGATGCACGCGCCTTCCCCATCGCGGATTCAATCCACGCTGTCTCGCAGTCGTTGCTGGAGTTTCTCGATGTCGGCACTTCTCCGCTGCGGAATCTGCTTGCGGTTGCACTGTTCTTGCATGCAGTGTTCCCGAAGCTCGATAGAATCACCATATTTGATGAATGGATGTGGGACGAAGCGGATCTGGTCGATGGGTTTGGGCAATGGGGTAAGCAAGCAATGCAGGGCGTGGAAGCAGGTTCAAGAAATCCTTACGAGTTGAACACATAACTGAATCTTTTTGTACTTTTTTTGTGCGGCCCTTTTCTTGTGCACTTACGATGATAAAGCAGTGACGCCTGTTGCATATTTGTACAGTAGAAATAATGTTCGTCTCTGATCGCTCCCTCAATGGCTCACGAGGAGTCGGATCAATATATCGGGGCATGTTATTTCCTGCTGATCTACACGTCAGTGGAGTAGCCCGTTGATAGTCTTGAAAATCGCCTATTTTAGATTCGAGAGACGCTGCAAAATTGCCTTTTGGAGACATACTTGGCATCGCGGCAATTTTCGGCCGATCTCCTCCTGTAAGTACTTACTCTACATTGGGTTGCCATCGAGTGGTTGCTTCGGTCAAGTGGAAGCAACGGTCCCATCCTCGCAATGATATCCTGCCAATCTTCTACTTCAGAAACCTCGCCCGGGTTCACTGCGCCAGACCTCGCTAGACGCATCCTCACTTGATCCTCACAGGACCTCACTTGACTTCCATCTGGACGACCTGAGACCTCACTGCACCGGATTTGGCGCGTGCGTCGCCGAGGCGGCTCGAATCACTCTCTTACAACCTCTGCACCCCCAGTACGGTCTCCTACCAAATTCTGCACGACTTTCGGGGGGTTCCTCGTCGCACTGTCAGACGCTGAAGTCTCTTTGCATTCACCTTTGACGCTTCGACACTTTATATTCGTAGAGGTGCGGAACATGCTCGTTGCGAGCCCCTTCAATTCAGCTAAAACTCTGAAGCAAGATGCTATGATTGTGCCAGTACAGTATCGTTTATCTCATTGCTACAAGTATAAAGTACATTTGTTTCCAAAAATCAATCGATCTTCCATATCCCCACCCCGGCTCCATCTCGCAACGCACCAACCAACATCGTCCCATCCTTCGACACCCGGAACTTCACATATTGTGCTGTCTCCCCGCACTCCCACTTGACGTTATCCGCAGCTCTATACCCAAAAACACGTCCCTCACTTGAAGTGAAGAACAAATCCCCGCGAGACGTATACTGCACGCCGTTGATTTCGACAAACGATCGCACGAACTGGTCCGTCGACGTGTCGACCTGCCAATTCTGTTCGCACTCTCCCGACTGCACATCGAAGACGCGGAGCGTACCGCCTGAGGCACCGGCGGCGAGATGCGCGTTGTCAGGTGAGAACGAGAGACTGCGGATCCACCGCGTGAATCCGCTCAAGGTGTGTAACAGCTCTCCCGTTTCGACGCGCCAGATGCGCACATGCTGGTCCCCGGACCCGGCAGCGACGAGTGCGCCATCAGGCGAGAACGCACCGCCCCAGCTCTGGTTCGTCGCGCCTTCGAGGACGCGAATCGCCTCGCCGGAATCAATACTCCAGAGGCGCACGGTCTGATCCCACGACGACGTCGCGATGATTGTATCGTCAGGGCTGGTCTCTGCCCACATGATGCCGTCGGTGTGGCCAGTGAGGTGGAGGCGCTGTTTCAGAGTGTCGACGTCGAGCACGACGATGTCATTGCGGTCTGGGCAGAAGAGAAGTGTGCGCCCGTCGTGGCTGAAGGGGCACGAGTCGAAGCTGGGGAAATGGCCGCGGAAAAGGCGACCGTTGCGCTCTTCGACGGCGACGTGGCCGGTAGCGAGGATCTCTGCTATGCCTGTTTGCAGATCGACGCCTTTGAGGTCGGCTTCGGACCAATGGTGCAGAAGGACAGAAGACGCGGCCGATACCGCCGCCTTCGTAGCTTCGTCTAGGTATTGTGCATGCTGGATGGGCTCGTCGAGATCCAGAATTCTAACAAAAGATTCAAGGTTTCCGCTTCGTCGCTCCGAGCTAGTAGCGATTTTGCGTCCACCCGGCTGAAACTCGAGGTGCGATATGGTGTACCCTACGTGCCCTTGAAGCGTACGAACGAGCTTCAAAGTCAGCACCTCGTATACGTAGACTTGGTGGCCGATACCGGCGGCGAGCAGAGACTTGTCGTCGCTGAGAGCAATGACTTGGGGATCACCGTTGGTGGGTATTTTGGCGGTTTCTGTGACCCAGTTTGACGACTCTGCAGGGACGTTATTCTGCTGAAAGTCGGCGGATAGTGAGTGTTTCCATGTTGCAAAGAAATCTGTGCTGCTCATGCACGGCATGGTGAAAGGCTGAGTTCAGTGTTCACCGGAGATGGTGGGTTGTTTTTAAAAAAGAGGCGCAGTCATTCGAGTCATATGTGCAGTACGGGCGCCTAGTACGCTGGTACAGTATACTGTAATTATGATGCTCCATGGTAGTCAAGGTGTGGGTGACGGGCTCCTGGTGTAATTTAGATTCGAGGAAGGGCAGAGGACGGTGTAGTTCACCTTGCCGCACTGCCTTTTGCCTTGCTTGCCCTCAGCAATGCACCCTTGGTCTTGAGGAGCCGAATTTACTAAGTAACGGCAACTTGATCAGCCATCACTGCCGATTTTCCCACTTGTGTTTGCTTTTAAGTACTTCAAATTTCCTTCCATATGCATCGCGCTCTGAACATCACAGAAATCGTCGACCTTATCTTGTCTCAACTTATATCCTATCCACTCAACTGGTATCTGGATGAAGAGACTTCTTGTCGCAACTCCCTGGCAGCCCTTGCGAGAACTTGTACAACTTTTCGTGACCCTGCGCTGAATTTCTTGTGGCGGCAGCAATTCACTCTCATCAATGTGTTGAAATGCTTGCCCCTGCATCTTTGGGAAATTTCGGAATCACTGGCAGGGACCGAAGCGCACAGATGGTCCCGGCGCGTGTTTGTAAGTGTCGATGAAAGTGACCGAAGCGTGTTTGATTATTGTTCCATCGACACAGCGTCTAAAGGGACCAACTCAGCCGGCAGATTGGGAGATTCCATTGTCTTATGCCCTCCGAATCCGCCAACTCAGCTTACAACCCGAGCAACTGGAGATGTGCGCTTCTGTCTTGGAAAGCATGAGCAGCAAGCTCCCTCCGAGTCGTGATTTTTTGTTCCCCAATTTGACTTCGATATCATTGGATATCCCGGAGGAATCCCCCGCTTCACAGGCTCGTCTCTTTTTTGGTCCAAAAGTCGTAGATCTCCGCCTCCGCGTCTCTCGTTCATTTTTCACCGGCGACGATGACATACTCTTCAATCTGCCCATCCAGTATCCGAAATTACGGACAGTTTTTTTCACATCTTCCCACTCTACCTCTGCCGCCTCTTCTAGGATAGCTCTACATCTCCGAGCAGTGACGCAACTTGATTTGAAGTCTCTTGATGGAGTAGCCTTGAAGCATATTTCCCAGCTAGAGACCTTGAAATCGCTGTCTTTACTAGGACCATCCTTGGAGGACTTTGGTCACTATACCGGCTCCCTCTGTTCCGCCTCCCACTCGGGCGCCGCTCCATTCCCCGCCCTTCAACATCTTCGGTTAGACGAAACCACACTGAAACTCGCCATCGAATTCGTGTCTATTTTGTCCAACTGTCGACTTCTCAGCTTCCACTTGGGAACAGCAGAGTTTCCCACCAGACTCACAACACGTCAGCTATATACGGCGTTGGCAAAACATCTATCACATACCTCCCTACACACGCTCTACATCGGCGAGCCCGCATCCTACGATGCAAATCCGCTCCAGGTTAATTTCGCCGCAGACGTGATCGATCGACCGACCCTCGCGATTCTCTTCCCCTTCACAAACCTCACCGACGTCACTCTCGAGGCACCGGTTGGTTTCTTGATCGACGACGCTACGGCGTGGGACATAGCGCGAGCCTGGCCGAAGCTCGAATATCTCGTCTTGCTGACGCGGTGGGAAGCGGAATCCGAAAATCTGTCCGCTATCATGTCGATACACGCCCTTGCGGCCTTTGCGAAACACTGCCCGAAATTGGTTCGCCTAGGTCTCACTGCCTTCGATGCGCGCGACGTTGCACTCCCGGTGGACCGCGACGTCGTACAGTCTGAGTCGCCCTTGGAGGATTTGGATGTCGGCATTTCTCCGCTGACGGATCCAGTTGCAGTCGCACAATTTTTGGCCACGATATTTCCCAACCTTACGCGCATCCAATCGTTCGAGGAATGGTTATGGAGTGACCCCGGTAATATTACGCCGGCCCCTTTCGGTAGTCCAGCGTATGATCGTTTTCAGGAATGGAAGGTCGTTCAGTCATGTCTGCTCATGGCCCATGCGGGGGTATATGATCGGTGACCTGGCAGTGATATGCTTACATATGCATGTTATCTCTATCTTGACTTGTCTTTGCATAGGTTACGATTACATTGAACACGAAATCTCTGGCTTAGATCACACACAGCTGCCACAGCATTTTACACGATCCCTCGTATACGTTCCTCACTCCCCAAATGGCAATGTTGAAGTTTCCGTAAACTCAGCTTCCGTTGGCCAAAACAGACCACGTCTCCTTTTGGCAGTGCGAGAGACGCTGTAAAATTGCCTTTTCGGGTATTCGGCGATATAGCGTTTCGGGCGAAAAAGGCCAAAGCATTGACACCTTTCCTGCTTTGCCATGTATTGCTCCTCATAGTACGATGCCCAATTATCTCGCGTCTGCGACCGTCGGTGAATCTCCCGAACCCCAGCTGCACGCTCATCACTGAGTCCCCAACATCGTCCCGTCCTTCGATACGCCACACCGCCCCCCCTCGTTTTACCCCCATTCCCGCTTCGAAATCCCCTTCCGCGCACCTCCATCTCGATACCCACATCGTCCCCTCCGTCGGCCGAACGTCTTTGCATGCATACTCCTCCGACAATCTGGCTCGTCGAAGTGTCAAGCTGCCCTGATTCTGCTCACACTCAGAGTCCTGACCGGACGTCAGAGACGCGCAGTGTACTACCGTCTGTAGCGCCAGCGGCGCAGTAGAGGTTGTGGGGTCAGAACGAGACTCAGATGCTGCGGAATCGGTAGTGACTCCGCCTAGTGTGTGGAAGAGCTCTCCGCCGGTACTGACACACACGCCAAACGCGAACGTCTTTGTACAACCGCCGGCCAGAACGCTCCGCTCCAATCCCAAGACGACGGTGCGATGCAGCGCTCGTTTCGGTTTATATGAAGCGTACCAGCCGGGTCTGCGTTTCGACCTCGAGTTCCACAAGCTCATCAGTGTGATTGATTCATGAAGAGGAAGAACCGAGTCACGGCTGGACGCGCGCCCGGAAAGGTGTTCCGATCGCTTCTCGAAGAAGACGATTTCCCCGCTAGCGGCCCCGGTGGGCAGATTGAGGCACTCTCGGGTATCTGATGCTGGGAGGATAGAAAATGCAGCGGATGCGGATGCGGCCGCGTCGACATATTGTGCAGTTCGCGGCTTGTGTTTTTGGGCCATCGAGGGCTCGGATCCTCATCGAGACTCGAAGTTCCCGTATTTCGTGCGTCCACGGGCTGGAACTCGAGGCGCCGTAATGCTACATCGTGAATACGACTTTCAATCCCAACGCGAGATGAACAATGTATCGTCCCGTACTTTGCGATCGTGACCCTCCGTGGCCATGGTGGTTTCTGTTACCCAACAGTCGGAACGCCGTACTGCTGCAAGTCGCCGGAGAGGAAGTGGTTTTAGAGTTCAGCGCTGTTCGTGCACGCGGCGTGAAAACCTCCATGATATGATTAGAGAATCGAGTGTCATTCTACAGAATGCTCACATAGCGAGACGGCCGCGTGAAAAAGACTTGGGCGAAGGCGGTGGGCGAGGGGACGCATAAGTGACACGGAGCTCGTGATCGAGAATGCGCGGCGGAGTCACCGCCATCTGCTCATGCGCGCTAACCGCGTCCTCCTCCTTTAGAAACTCGACGTGCGCGAAGCTATGGATTCCCCCGCGTGGGCTCTTGCCGACGCTCACGCGCTGGATTGCGCCGAAGGGCTCGAATACGTCGCGGACGTGGCCCTCGTGGCCGCCAGGGGCGATGTTGCCGACGAAGAGGATGCGGCCTGGGGGCTGAGCGCCGCGGGCAACAGAGCCGGGGGTGAGCTTGGGTGTAGAAGGGATGCAAAATACGGGCTTACAGGCAGCCTCGAGTAGTCGACGCGGACCTGGCGCCCGAAAATTTGGAGGGGGCTTTGTATGCACTGGTCGGCGGAGGCTTGTTCGGCGAACGTGGCATACGCAAAGCCACGGCTGGAGCCGTCGGGGTTGTGAACTTTTTATTCGTTCTTTTAAGCACAAATTTTTTAAAAAAAGAGTGTACAAAGTTACTGACTTATTCTGACACTCTCAACTTCGCCGAATTGGCTGATGAGGTCGCGTATGTCGGACTCATTGGCCTCAAAAGCGACGTTACCCAGAAACAGTTGCCGACTAGGTGGGTAGTCCGAGTGCGGAGTGTTTCCGGCTGGTGCTTGCGCCCTTGCCGCATAGTCGTCGGATCGACACAACGTCGTCGAAAACGGTCGTAAAGCCAACGAACTTGGACGGGAAAAACGGGCCAGCAACGAGGGTGTAGACTGCCTGGTAGCAGCGGCAAGGACTACCCGCGCTTGTCTCCGAACGACGTTGGCCAACATAGTGGAAGGAAGAGAAAAAGTTGGGTTTGGTCCAGCTTGTATCGGAAGCCTTCGGCGTAATCCAGACGCCCATCGGGCCGGCTATTCCGGGAAAATTCAACCGAAGTTCAATTTCCAGCTGTTGGGTGGAGGCTTAGAGGACTATGAATGTGCACTTCAAGCAGTTGTAAGATATCAAGAATCAGATAATTTGAGTTAACCCCTTGCGATCTGGACAGGGATTCTGACTTGGTTCAATTATGATTGATGCCCATTGACACTGGCAGGCTAAGTTGCTGACTTATTATTCCTCTACAAGAAACTTTGCGAAACACTGCCCGAGATTAGCTCGCCTAGGCCTTACTGCCTTTGATGCACGCGATGTTGCACTCCTGCCGGACCGCGACGTCATACAGCCGCCCTTGGAAGATTTGGATGTCGGCATTTCTCCACTGACGGATCCAGTTGCGGTGGCGCAATTTTTCTTCACAATATTTCCCAACCTTACAACCATCCAATTGTTTGAGGAATGGATATGGAGTCACCCTGGTAATATTACGCCGGCCCGTTTTGGTACCCCGGTGTATGATCGTTTTCAGGGATGAACGGTCGTTCAGTCATGTCTGACCGGGGCATATAACCGATGGCCTGTCAGTGTTATGCTTGTCCTACGTATGTACATATAGGTGATGAAGTTTCCATGAATTTAGTATTCAAGCCGTTGGCCAAAATAGAACATGTCTCCTTTTGGCAGTGTGAGAGACGCTGTAAAGTTGCCTTTCTGGGATATGTATTCAGCAATATGGCATTTTCGGTGTAAATGCACTCCATTTCTGCCCTGCTACCGCACCGCATTGTATAGCAGATAAGAGCGAAAGATATCAGAACTTTCTGACTGGTCATACTACGAAGAGCAATACGGTTCCACGGCAAAAGACGACGACCAAATCTCGTCGCGTCTACTACCGTTGGTGAATCTCACAAACCCCAACTGAACACTCATCACTGAGTCCCCAACATCGTCCAGTCCTTGAATACGCCACACCGCCCACGCTCGTTTTTCCCCACTTCGAAATCACCTTCCCCTTCCGCGCACCCCCATCTCGATACCCGCATCGTCGGTCCGTCGGCCGGAAAAAACAGGTCGTTTTTGCATGCATACTCCTCCGACAATCTGGGTCGTCGAAGCGTCAAACCGCTGCCCAACGATTCTGCTCACACTCAGAGTGTCAAAGACGCGAAGTGTACCGCCGGCAGCGCCAGCGGCGAAGTAGAGGTTATCGGGTGAGAACGACATTCAGAGGCTGTGGAATCCAGGTAGTGACTAGTGTGTGTAAGAGCTCCCCCGGTTCTGACACGCCAAACGCGAAGGCCATTGTCCCCGTTCCGCAGCGACGAGCCTGCCGTCGGGCGAGAACAATCTGGTCCCAAGACGACGTCGCGATGCAGCGCTCGTTTTGGCCCACATGATGGCGCCGGTATGCCCGCTGAGGCATCGGCGCTCGGTCTGCGTTTCGACCTCGAGTTTCACAATCTCAGTGTGATTCATGAGGAGGAAGAACCGCGCATCACGACCGGGCGCGCGCGTCAAACGCCTCGGAAAGGTGTTCCTACTTATCGCTTCTCGAAGACGACTTCCCCGCTGGCATGAGCTCAGCGACTCGGTCGGCAGGTTGAGGCGTTCTCGGGTGATGGATGTTGGGAAGAGAGCAGATGCAGCGGATGCGGCCGCGTCGAATGCTTCCGTCGGTATATTACTTATGCAATCTGAGGCTTGTTTGGGCGGGACATCCAAGTCCCAGAGTCTCACCCAGACTTGACGTTCCCGTTTTTCGTGCGCCAGGGAGCTTGCGTTCACCCAGCTGAACTCGAAGCGCCGTACTTCGTGCCCTGCGCGCCCGGGAAGTGTATGCGTACATTGCACCACGTTTCAAGCCGAAAACACCAGAGAGAGACTGCGTTAAAAGGCGCATGGACGGTCGAAAAGGCGGATGGGACATGCTCCGGTGGCATGATATGCAAGGCGATCCTGATGTGGTGACTTTTGAAGATGCAGAAAGAACACCAGTAGTATTTTCGCTTCTGACTCGACACAGTGGATTTTAATTTATTGGGTGTCGCTTGCTTGGAGCTTGTGAGCCAAGACGCGCCCAGCCCATTCCATAAACACCAACCCCGTTCGCTCGGGCACTCAGCGCTGTACTCCAAAATGCGTCTCCTGGAGGCTGGCAGACAGAGTGCTGGCACAATGAGTACCAGGACCGCCATGCCTCCCTCATCACACGCGCCGCGAAGACTGGGGCGCCAGAGGCGGACGAGGGGACGCATAAGTGACACGGAGCTCGTGATCGAGAATGCGCGGCGGAGTCACCGCCATCTGTTCATGTGCGCAAACCGCGTCCTCCTCGTTTAGGAACTCGACGTGCGCAAAGCCACGGGGCTCGCCGCGTCGGCTCGTGGCGACGCTGACGCGCTGGATTGCGCCAAAAGGCTCGAATACGTCGCGGACGTGGCCCTCGTGGTCACCAGGGGCGAGGTTGCCGACATAGAGGATGCGGCTTGGGGGTTGACCGCGGAGGTTGTTAGCCTTGGAGTACTCGACGCGGAGTGGGCGATCGAAGAGGTCGAGGCCCACTACGAGGCAGCGGTCGGCGGCGGATTGGTCTGCAAAGACAACCCATCCGGTGCCGCGATGTGAACCGTCGGCATTTCTAACTGTTTGAGCATTGTTTCAGAACTAAGAACAAGGGAAGAGGCAGAAACACACACGTAAGCGGACACTGTCGACCTCGCCGAATGGTAGGACGAGTTCGTGAATGTCCTCTTCAGTGGCGTTGAAGGGTATATTTCCCAAGTAAAGTTGACGACTAGGCGGTGTCTTCGTCATCCAAGTGGGTGTGCTCGGTATGCGAGTGGATGTGTTTTTGACTGGGCGCTGCGCATCGCCGGATTCGTTGGACCAACACAAGGTCGTCGAAAAAGGTCGCAAAGCCCAAGAACTTGAACGGGGGGTATTGGCCAGCAATGAGAGTGTATATTTTCGAAAAGGTAGGTTGCGTACTACCCGTCCTTGCCCACGAAAGATACTGGCCGCCATGGCGGTCGCTGGTAGAGGACAAGGGTTCTGTACTATTCCGATCAATTCGTCTGTCACGCGTCACAGCCGATTCCTGAAAACCCCAGTGTCCCCACCATTGAATGATTTTAAGGCAATTCGGTCAAAGCTGTGTCCCACCTCAACCTCCCGCACACACCGGTCCGTGTGCGCCCCTCGCAGACGCTTTCTTTTCACTCTGAATGGTTCCTGACACGAGCGATCAACAAAACCGCACAAGATAACCGCCTAAAAGCCAAGTTCGGTCATCTTTAGACTTTACATGTACACTTTCACTCAATCAACTTGAACATTGGCTATGTTGCTTCTCAGACTCCCGCGCCCGTGAGAGGCATTATATGAACTGCACCCATCTATACCCCAAATCTTTCTCTTCATCTTGATTCCGTGTTGGCAAAAGGTTGGCAACCGCCTGCAATTTTGATCATGTGGCGCCCGGCCGTTCTTCGTCCAATGATACTTATAGGTACCTCTTGAGAGCGAAGTCCTTCCTCCCTCCTCCTCTTCGTCTTCAGGTTTCAAGGTTGTTTATCCTTGGTTTTTGTTCGTTCTTGAATCTTCTTCCGGTGGCCTACAGAGCTACAGCCATGGTGACCGACGCACCCTTCATTTCCCCTCCGGCAGCCATTTCGTTATGGTTCGTTGCACTTTTATACGGTAAATCTGGGTCTTCCTCAGAAAAAAAGGACTTATCATGAACGCCATCTCTCCAGGCACGCACCTCATCGTCTTTCCTGCCGCGCTCTACGTTCTTCTGTCAGTCAAAACTACAGCATTGCTTTAGGAATCCGAACCACTGATCTCATACTATTCCAGACGCAAACAACTCACAAGAGCTATCCTCGCGATGCTGACCGCCATCATTTTTATGTTCGCCATGTCCCTCCATGTCCACAGTATTAACTGTTACACTCTGGACCGCCACCATCCTCGACGGAACAATCGTTGGGATCTACTTCAACCGAGGCGTGAGAGCGCGCATTCTGATGTGGCCGCGAAATATGAATGTGCGTAAAGTTGCTATTTCGTGCATCTGAGGTATACTGATAAAAATGACCTACAATAGCTCATCGTCGCTGATGGAATCGTCGTTTGGAGGATGATAGTCCTGTATCAGAATAAAATTCTGCGTGCTGGAATCCTGTTTCTCCTCTTCTCATTCAGTGGTACGCAGCAGCCTCTTTATTTCTCATTAAAATGATTCACAACTGATTTCTTGGCAGCGCTCGCTTTATTCAACAGCATCGGCGAGCCCGCAGACGGACCGTTCGAGCGAGCCCTCATTCTCTCCACCACAGCATCATTCCTAAGCTTCGGAACAAATCTCATCGCAACCGCCGCAATATCATGGAAAGCTTGGTGCGCCCTCATCCATTTATCACACCTCCACATTCAAGCCACTTAAATTCCTTACAGGAAATTCCGACGAACGAACCCGCATTCATGGCGAACGACTCAGTCCTTCACTGCCGTCAACAAAACTCTCATCCTCCTCATCGAAACGGGCTTATTATATCTGACATGGCAGCTCCTCGTTGCTATCATAACGTACACCTCGAGTCATTGCGATGGGAGAACTCAATCGTGTGTGAATGTGCAGTTTGCAGCGAATGCGATCGCGGAGTCTACGACTATCGTTGCGGTGCGTTGGATTTCCCGAAACACTTGAATATCTCATGAAGAGAAAATGGTTTTGATTGATTGCGTTTCAGGCGTTATATCCGACCTCGACCCTGGTCATTGTCGGCGCGAAGAAGTCAATAGCGGATCAGTGTGGTCCGCTCCCGAGCGTGAATGAAGGTTCTCGGATATCTGCGAGGTCGTCGAGCAACAGCAGGAATGCGATCCCAGGTGTGATGATCATCAAGGTGCCTCAAGATGCATGGAGTGGAACTGCCAGCGTCACGAATCCTGAATCTCCAAACGTTAAATTGGGCTACGTGTAGGCATATTCTCGATTTTCTTTATATCATAGGTACCTTTTTTCTCCTTGGACGGCTTGCCGTTCTGCGTTGTATGTATGTATGTATGTGAAAGTAAAGGTGTAAGTTATGTACGTAAGTACCGATGTTGTACCTCTACCTGCTGTATGGTGGGACGGATCCTTCTTGCTATCTTGCAAGAATCACAGTCTAACGCTAATCTCCGCCGTTCTTTGTAGGTGATACCTCAACCATAAATTATACAATATTGGTGACCCTGAATGCTACCCTCCAAATTCTCAAGTCACAAGGAACCTCACACACGTCTCGTTTTGACTTTGAAAAAGATCTCGACTGCCTGAGAACTGGAGTCGTGTCGTGCACCTTCCTTTTTGGGAACCGAAACGCTGTAAAATTTCCTTTCGGGGACTCGGCGTAGACGGCAATTTCCGACCAGTGGCCTTTTCATCTTCCTCGCCGACGAGTGGCACCCAGACTCACTGCCCTATGCATCGCGCTCTCAACATCGCTGAGATCGTGCATCTCATCTTCGCTCATCTTATATCTCCCGTGGGGCCTCTGAGCCATCCGCATGATCCGAGTAGAGAAACACCGCAGCACAACGGTTCGCTGGCTGCACTGGCGAGAACGTGTACACGTTTTCGTGACCCCGCTCTGGATCTGTTATGGCGCGAACAAAACACTCTTACGAATCTTCTGAGATGCCTGGGGCCTGCGCACCTTTGGGAAGGGCCCCTGGATGTCCATGAATCGCCGCAACGCCGCGTTTTTGTGAGCACCTTGTCCAAGCTTCACGTGAAAAAACTATTAACGTTTCTTGGATAAGCGCATAAAGGGTTCGATCCAATCCGCGGATTGTCAGAGTCTATTGGCGCATGCCTGCCGAATCCGTAGACTCTCTTTGAACCTCGAACAAATGACCATCTGCGGGGATTCAGTGTTTGACATGATCCGCGAGCTGCCTCGCGACTTCCTGTGCCCTAACTTGACATCTCTGCACTTGAATGTCGGGCAAATCTACCTTGTTCCGCGCGCCGGTCTCTTTTTCTTGGTCCAAGCGTTGTAGATGTCAGCCTGGTGGTCTCCTTCAGAGGTGATGGTGCATTTCTCGACTTTCCAATCCAGTACTCGGGATTGCAACGGCTTTCTCTCTTATCAGCCAACTTGAACATTGACACGTCTTCGGATACAAAGATTATTTGCCTTCTCAGTAAAATCAGACACCTCAGGCTCGATTCTGTTGATCGAGTGGCCTTCCAACGTGTTGCTCAGCTTGATGGTCTACAGTCCCTCTCTCTCAGAGTTCCATCTTTGGCGCACCTGGCTCCAGTTTCTACCCTCCGGTTCTCCCCCTTGAATCCTCCGTTCTCTGCTCTCCAGTCTCTCTATCTAGACAATACAACGCTAGAATTCGTAATCGAGTTCGTGTCTGTCATGTCCGACTGTCGATTAGTCAGTTTCCACGTCGGAACTAGCAAAATTACCAGCAAATATACAGCGCGTCGACTGTATACGAGTTTAGCAATTCATCTGTGGCATACCTTCCTGTGCAGTCTCTATATCGGCGAAACGTCTCTGGTAAAAAAACACTTCGTCGTTCGAGGTCCCATTCACTGACCATGTGATAGATAGACCCACCCTGGTCATCGAGGTGAATCTCAAGGCACCCATTGGGTTTTTTATCGACGACAGCGCGGCATTAGATATGGCGCGTGCCTGGCCAAGAGTCAAATATCTCTTCATAATGACGAAATCGGGTTCACAAACTCACAATCCACCCAGCATCATGTCGATACACTCCCTAATCGCGTTCGCCAAACACTGCCCCGAGTTGGTGCGGTTAGGCATCACGGCCTTCGCCGCATGCGCTGTTGGGCCACCGGTGGACCCTACGGTCATACAAACGTCCTTGCAGTCCTTGAATGTTGGCACTTCTCCTATAGCGGATCCCACTGCCGTCGCGCAGTTCCTACGTAGGGTGTTCCCCAATCTCGCGAGCATCTTCTCGTTCGACGCATGTATGTGGTTGGATATAAATGTTTTGCAGGCCAATTTTGACCTTGTGGCGTACAATCGAGCTACGGCATGGGCACAGGTCGGAGTATTACTGAAACATGGAGAGTCGAGACGATACATGACTTAGATTATTCGGGTAAAACCCGGGCATGTATACAGCCCTGTTTACAGAAAGAGTTCGCCTAGTGAAGGCTACCTAATTACACTGCGTTTGAGTGCTGTCCGCGTAGAGAGACAGTCAGGCAAATTCCAAATCAACACAGCTTTTCTATAAACCTCATAAGCAATAACAGTTCGTCAAACGAAACTAATTAAGAGTGGCCCTTCCCAACGATCTCAACGCCCAACTTGCCAGGTTGACTGCCCGTTCCCACGCACCCGATAAACGTTTCCTGAAGGGATCTCCCTGCCTCCACGGCGGTATATTCGTCGATGGATCCGGAGTCGAAGGGAAAATTGATGAAGGAGGGAAGTCTGACGGAAGAAATTCGCCCGAATTTGGTGGCGGGGATTCGAACGAATCTCTCAATCTCAGCTCAGCGGCTTGAGTGTTCCAGTCGAAACCCCAAGTAGCAAACAAAGGGCCATCGTCATCGGTCCTATCCGCCGCGTATGTTGCCGGGTTAAACATTCCGGCGAGCAGATTGTCGTTGATAACCTGCTGTGTAACGAGCGCATTGCCCAAGCGTGCAACGGGATCGTTCTGGTCGCCCACGCCAGGCTGACCTACCCACCATCGTGGCAGGCCATCGCGGGGACATTCAATGACGCGAGCACGCGCATTGACATTGAGCGCCTGGTTCTGATTTCCGGTATTCCAATTAACGGCACGATAGCGATCTCCGCGCTGAAGGTAGAACTGCCGCGCGTGGAAGAAAGAGGCAAATTGGACACCGAGGTAGGTGTGTCCGTTCGCAAACGCAAGGTCATCAACATGCATATGCATGGCAACTACGATGTCGCCAGGTGTTTCTTGGAGATTCGGGAAATTGCGGATGTCCCATACAACTGGGAACAAAAAGGGGGAATTAGACAACAAAAGTCTTGAATAATACTGATGACTTACTTTCAATGAGAAGATGATTTTGTTGCCCCGGTCCCAACTGTTCAACTGCAACATATGCAACAGGCAGCCGTCCAGCAATAATCTCGTTGATAACAGCCCCAGTAGTGGGTCGACCAGGTATCGCACTGTTCAAAACATTGTTCTCCCAGAAATTTCGTTTGTCGTTTACGGCCACTGTATTGTTCAAACCTCTCCGAGTCGTACCGCCACCGGCAGGAAGTTGGCATACGCCTGTCTGCGCACTACCGTAATTGTTAAATCCCGCGGCCCAAGAGGCACCTTGAAAATGTTAACGGTGAGAGAAATCCGATCGGAGTCGACTAACCTTGACAAAGGGCATCGACTACGAGGTCAACAATGTCATATCCAGGGAAACGAGCCTGTTCCGTGATGAAATTGTCGAAATGCATGCTGTTTGCATTGCCAAACTGGTCGTCAAAATTGTCTGAGATAATGAGGTCAAGACCGGTTGTACGCAAGCTCGAGCCTGCAATGATCGGCGCAAGAGCCAAAGCATTATCAAAACCGGAAACGGCTCGCTTAGTGCTTTCACTGCATGTAGGATCTTGCTTGAATGCAGTCAACTTGTTTTGAAAGTCGGCTAACGCGGGATTGTTTGCAACTGTACTTGAGTGAGCAGGCGAACTGAGGTGAGCATATTGGAAGTCATTCACCTTCCTCCGTATCACAACAAAATGCTTGTGAGCCCCAGATACACGAGCCGATATCCGTAGCAATGAGCTGCTTGCCAGCGGGGCACTTCCCTTGGCACACGAATGGGTTCTGGAAGAAGGAGTTGTCATCGCCATGTTTATTCCATTCGCAACCTGTAAACGGAGGCGGCTGCGTGCAGCAGTAGCTTTTGACGCCTGACAAACTACAGGGCTGCTCTCCGCCTTGACCCCAAGTTGTTGTCACAAGCGGTTGTCGATCGCTCTCCTTGCATCCGGCCTTGGGACACGACGGCGCGGACCCTTCCCATTGACAAGCACCCCAATCCTACACTTTGATATTACTGGACCGCTGATGTCTTCGACTGCTTTGCGTACCTTATCGGCCGTTGTCTTTTTACAGCACAGAGCTTTATGACCGGTCCAACAGTCCGACCCGTCGCCGTTGATTCCTGTTCCAATCTGAATTTCATCGTCGTTACATCTGCCGTTGCAGAATGGTGCGGTACCGCCCCATCGACACGTCGGGGCGTTATTAGGCGGGCAGCAGAAGACACGCTCAAAGCGTGAGTCGCCGGAGCCGTTCCATTCGTCGCGACAGGCGTTGTTGCCCTCGGAAATGCCAATAGCAGCAGACTTGTCCGGATGGTTGGCGATGATGACCGGACGTGTGCCAGCCGGGCAATTATCACCCAGCCCACAATCTGAGAACACACAGGAGGTGATGGGGTCCTCGGTTGAGGCGAGGGCTTTGAGTGAAAGTGATGAACGTCCAGTGACTCCGCCGAGAGTACTAGCCGCCGAACCGCTTTTATCATCGAGACTAGCGGCCCACACCATTGTCCTGTGGATATTAATGACACCACATTCGACGAAGAACAATAGATGAAAAACTGACCCGCCTAAGCAGTGATTGTTCGCATAATCAATCTTGAGCTTGAATGTATCGGAATCCTGGACATAGTTTAGCTGATGTCAGATTGGGAACTACATGAACCGTACATCATAAGAAACCCAATTATTGCCTCCATAGGTTACGATTTTCACCGCAGCGGCTTGATCCAAAGTCACTTTCGCACCAGCCGCGATAATCCGGTTAATCTCTGGGAAAGACAGTGTTCCCACGTTTGCTGTACACTCGCCAGCTGGGGCGCCACTAGAGAAAGCACATCCAGCTGCGGTACACGAAGGGTCAGTAAGCGTGAAGCTGCGACCATAGAAGCCCAATCCTAGAGTAACTTTTGAAGGATCGATGTTGTTTCGCCACAAAAGCTGGAGGGCCTGGTCGATCTCGGTGAGATTCGTATGTGCGCCAACGATGGCACCAATAAAAGGGTCAGTCGAGTCCCACGTTCCATGGAGGTCGTAACTGCCGAAATTTCAGATATGAGTAGGACGAGAAGAGAATTCGATGTACGTCATCATGTTGAACCAATCAATTGTTTGGGCAATCTTCACAACATCAAAATGTTGCAGATACCTATCGAAAATTCAGGTACGAGAATTTTAGAAGAGTAAGATACACACCAGAACGAGCTTGGAATCGTGATAGAAAGTCCGTAGTTGTGTCCGGAGGCCGCAAATGCATTTTTTAGATTGTTCAAGAATGTCGGATAGTTGGCGAAATCCGCAGGTCGGCCGCTTCGTTCAGGAGCAACAGGATATTCCCAATCGATGTCAACACTGGAAATCGACAACTCTGAGTGAAATAGAAGATGAACATGCGAATATATTTACCCATCAAAACCGTATGTGCTCATGAAGGAAATCAAGGAGGCAAAGAATTTTTGTTGGGCATCGGTCGAACCGGCAAGGTCAGAAAAAGTCGTCGCGGTCGGTTGATCTGGATCATTCATGCTCCATCCTCCGCTGAAGCCACGTCAATTTCATAATACTAAACGTACAAAGCAAGCCAGTCTCACATAGAGATCCAAACTTGCAGGCCAGGGCTCCGATTCTTCAAATTGGTGAGCCGAGAGAATAGGTCGACCTGAGTGTCATCCATCGGCGCCACAGCGAACGATTGCGGGTCGACGAAAGCAAACGCGAAGTTGAGGTGAGTATACGCGCCGATGGGCAAGTTCTCTGGATACATCTGATCGCATGCACGCGAGATGGCCCATCCCTCGTAGTAGCCAATGGTTCGCTGGTTGGACGATGTGCCCCCTGAGCATGACGGCTCAGTGACGGTCTGGTCACCACAAAACTCGGAGGTGGTTCCGCAAAACCCTACGGCGTGATCAGCTACAATAGATGGATTGGGATACAATCCTCACCGAACTTGGAACAACAAACATTCAAAGGACAAGCCTCAGCATTTGACCATTGGGGGCCCCATCCAGGATCGCAGTCGGACTTGGCATCGCACGAAGATGTACAGTTCCCTGTACCACAGAAAGTTGGGCCAAGGCCACATATGCCACTGTTACCGCAACATCCAATAGAACATGGTTTGGTGGGACTACAGGAGAAGTCCTGAGCTGCAGACAGAGAGGCAAAAAGCGCAATCCCCGCAAAAGCAAGCACTGTGCAAGACTTCATGATACGAGGGCTCGGACTGAAGCTGTCGCCCGAATGGCCATGTATTAAGAGTTTGAGAATCGAGACAGTCGAATGCTTGTACGAAATCGATCACTTCGGGACGCCACATCGAAGAGGTGGACTAATTTTGAGACCGGCGTGGTATGGCATACTAGTATTGTTCAAGACTGAAAGCCCCGAAACGCCGACATTCGCCGAGTCAGCAATTCAACAACGGGCTTCCTCGCTTGATTGACCCTGGTATATTTTTCGCCGAGACAGAAAGAAGAGTTGAGAGTCCCATATATGGTGGTAAGAAATGTGGAACCGCGTGCAATGGGCATTTCTATCTGCGTCTAAATGCGAAGACCGAAAGAAAAGGATCTGTTGAAGGGGTAGTTCAACTGGAAAGTTGCCGACTTTACCAACTTCGACTAAGATTCTAGCGGACCCGAAGGCTTCTTGTTCCTGGCGTTGCTTCGGCGGAAGAGGACGTCGAGAGAGGGTATTCAAAGTGCGTAATTCGGATCCCCGTGCGAGGACATTCGACGGAGTTGCGTTCAGGTCGCGACGGTTCTGGAATAATTGCCAAACACACTCGGTGAGAAAGGCTTGGCCTGGACTGACGCCTTTCGGGGTTCATCCAGGGCGCGATTGAATTCTATGTTCGCCGAGTATAGAACAAGATAATTTTAGCCAGATCGGAATCATAATGGTAAAAGCAATCCCTTGAGAACGGCGTTAGATTTGGGCTCTAAGAGTCGGCGCTCGTACCCATCCCTCCACCCCCCAACACCATGGCGCAAATTTCCCTCTACTCGGGAGGAATCTTCAACGACGCGCCGCTGTCGACAGGATGTACCACCGCGCTGAATGCTCCCTTGAATTGTGACCCCTACTGGCTTACTCTGACGTCTGCGGACCTCTACGTATCTCTGCAAGACAATTCGACACAGGACGCGCTGTGCTCTGCCACTTGTGGATCGTCGTTCGCGTCATACCATAACAACGTCCTCAAAGCATGTGCGAACGATCCAAACCCGTGGACGGGCATCCCCGCTACGTGGGCCAGCGATGCGATATGGTCGACATACAACAGAACCTGTCTAAAGGATCCGACTACAAACATATACTGCACTGGTGAGATAAGAAATATCACGACTTGTAGAAAAACTCACTGACGCCTTTCTGCAGACTACATCGCGAGCATCTCCCTCGAGATCGACGGTGGCGTCAGCAGCCTACCGCAGGCGCAAAAATGCAGCCCCTGTGTCTTGAGTCTGATGCAGCAAGCACAGAGCACTGCGTACTCGAACTACAGCCCCCTCCACGTCGCCGACTTCCTTGCGGTTCAGCAGTCTTGCGGCGTCACATTCCCGACTGACGTGAAGCCCCCCATCGCGAACATCTCATCCCCCCTCATCGCGACCACCTCCGGCACAAACACCTGCTTGTCGGGGAACTTCTATACGGTCCAGAGCGGCGATAACTGCCAGACGATCGCTGCGAGCAAGAACGTCGCGACGGGTACCCTGCAGTCGATTAACAACATATTCCGCGACTGCAGTAACCTGATTGCAGGTGCACAGATGTACGCACCTTGAATTTTCCTCCGCAGCTCGTTGTGCTTACGCTTGACGTGCAGCTGTCTTCCTCTTACGTGCCAGACCTATCTCGTCCAGCCCGGCGATACCTGTTGGAGCATTGCTGCCACCGCAGGTATCACCGTCACGACATTCCTTGGATACAATCCCACCATCAACCCTAGCTGCACCAACCTCCTTTCGGGCTTCAACGTCTGCCTCTCTCCGTCGGCGGGAACGTATACGCCTACGACCATCGCTGGTGCGACTGTAACCAAAACCGACCTCTTCGCCACCTCCACCGTCCCTCCCCCTGGCCCAACGCCGTTCAAGACGACCCCAAAATGCGGGAAGTACTATCAGGTCAAACCAGACGACTTCTGCCAACTCATCTCCGTCAACGCGAGCATCCCGCTCGATCTTTTCGAGGAGATCAATCCCAGCATCGATGAAGCCTGCGATAACCTCGTCCCGGGTTTCTACTACTGCGTCTTCCCTACGGCCGACTGGAACGCGACGAGCATCGACAACGGCACGACAACGACGGTGGCGCCGCCCGCACCCACCCCGCCGGGAACAACGGGTGCGTGCTTCGCGTGGCATGTCATCGTCAGCGGAGACACATGCGCGGTCTTGGAGTCGCAGTTCGGTGCGACGATGCAGCAGCTGCTGCAATGGAACCCGCAGCTCAACAGTGGTTGCACGAATTTGCTGCTCGGAGACGCCTATTGCGTGGACGGAGCGCCGACCACATCCGGCTCAGCGAGTGGCAGCGGTGTCCCCTCCACCACTGTCGCTCCTCCCGCGCCGACTCCCCCGGGGACGACCAACGCATGCTTCGTTTGGCATACGGTTGTGAGCGGGGATTCGTGCGGGGCGATGGAGTCGCAATTTGGGATTACGATGGCGCAGTTGGTGGCTTGGAACCCGCAGCTGAACAGCGGGTGCACGAATCTGCTCCTCAGAGAGGCGTACTGCGTCGATGGAGCTCCCACCAGCTCGGCTTCCGGTAGCGGCTCCGCAACCACAGTGGCGCCGCCGGCGCCGACTCCGCCTGGAACGACGAGCGCCTGCTTCGTTTGGCATACGGTAGTTAGTGGCGATTCTTGCGGCGCGATGGAGGGTCAGTTTGGGATTACGATGGCCCAGCTTGTCGCGTGGAACCCGCAGCTGAATAGCGCTTGCACCAATTTGCTATTGGGCGAGGCGTATTGTGTAAAGGCGTAGAGCACTTCAAGTTGACAAACGAGACGGCATATATAAAGACTAGCTACGAAATTTGAATGAAATCAGTCAAGTACGAGGATAAGACTGGATTCACTCACAATCTGCCGTGTTTCTCAATTCTCGCACACATGCTGAGCCAACATCCTGACACTATTACCCCCTGCCACCATCTTGTTATGTCGTGAGTGGCGGCAGGTGTTTTCACGGGAGTCAGCTTGTTCTACCGATCCTTAAGCAGAGAAACGGGGAGAATTTGGGCGTTGTGTTTACCTCATAGAGGTGGTAACTGCACCGTATGCGTGGGTTGAAACAAAGTTATGCTTTCCTTCCAGGTGACGGAATGGACAGGGTTGGGTAACTTGTACTTGCGCAAGAAACAAAGTGACGTAGAAATTTGCCGAGATTCGAATGAGAGTATTTAGGGCGTTGCTGAGCTCAGAGCTAGAGAGAACGTGGACATAATATGTGTATTCCCTACTGCGAATCAATGAGCCGGAGCGAGGCCCACCGCCTTGGGGACCTGGGAGAAAGGGTTGGTAAAGGTGATGCGCAGGATGCCGACTAATATGTACAAACAACCGCTCGCGTCCGGAAAAGGAAGGTCGTCCTAACCATCACCATGGCTTTTCTTCTTCGGATTTCGAGATTGGACGAGAAGCCTAACATTGCTCGCAATGCACGACGGGCATATTTACTTGGCAGAGTCAGTCTCTGAGTCATCGTGCACGGTGCTAAATATCTTCCGCAACAGGTCCGACACACAAGACACCAAACGAGCTTCAATGGGGTTTTTTCCACAGAAATAGGGAAGGAAAAACTGGTGCGTTGAGGCTCAGGTGTGGTCGCTGCTGGCGAGGACGACGGCGGACGGCGAAGAAGAGTGGGAAAAATAATGTCTCACCATCAAGGATCAATCCATGGCCATCAATCGCCGAGTGCAGATCGCGTCAACCGTCATCATCTCCAGCCATCTACCCCGAGTAAACACTAGGAAATCAGTCGAAATTTTCGCCCCTTGTCTCTTGAAGATTCTTATATATCGATGCTGCTCAAAATTTACTTGTTCAGATTACAGGAAGTATTCAAGTTTGGAGCAGCCTTGGAGCCGCCCGAAGTTGCGTTGGCCCGTGAACTTACTCAAGTGTATCACAATCCAAATCTGACAATTACTATCGATATCGGCAAGCCAAACGAAACATAATAACCGTGCTAGTGCCTTACCCGTGCGGGTCCGAGTCATTGCATCATAATAACGGTAGCCTTTTCCTCTCGCCGTCACCTCCAACGGTGAGGCCACGAAGCTTCACGCCCCCCTTCCGTCCATCCAACTTTGAATTCTTCCCAATGTTTCTCTGTCGCATTGTTCGTACCCTCATTTTTGCGCTGTCGCTGTCAGCGACGCATGTTCACGCTCTTGCCGTTCGTCTTCTTTTCCTCGTCGCGTCTCAAGATGCCGCCTCTCATACGACTGTTTTGCAGGTCATTACACCCCTCTACCATAACCCCGACAGTACCTGCGCCGCCTGGGATTCATATACCAAACTGTCGGCTTTTTCGTCCTCTCGTCCCCGGTCTGACCGCCGCCAACTTACTCTACACACAGAATTCAAAACCATCCCAACACGACATTCTATACGATAATCAACCCAGATCACGGTCCCGGCGCAGCCAATTCTCAACCTCGAGGAGGATACCAAGCCTGTGTCCAGAATCTTCGTCCCTCGGCGAATCCAAACGCGATTGTTTTGGGCTACGTCGAGACCAAGTCTGCATCGACAGTTCTCGCGGATATCGACACATACGCCGGATGGCAGCCTACCTATCGCCCGACCGGAATTTTCATGGATAATGTCACCGCGACGGCGGAGAATCTCGAGACGTATAGCGGATATGTGTCGCACGCGAAATCGAAGGGGTTCACATTCGTGCGTTTCAAAATGTTCTGCTTATCCTTGGTTTCGTACTCACCGACCCGTCGAACAAAAATAGACTGGACTGAACACCGGCGGCCCCGCCGACGCAGCGTACTATCCTTTGGTCGACCTGATCAACACATATAGCGCCGCATATTCCTCGTTCAACCCCACTTCGTTCTCATCATCATCCAACTCCGATTCCACGCCAATCTCGAAACAGTCCGTCTGGCTTCTCGACACCCCGCCCTCAACAATCGGCAGTAGTTCTGGAATGTTGAACCAGTTAGGAGCAGCTGGATTGGGCGCCGTGTTCATGTCCAACGAAACTACGGCGGTAGGGCTAAGCGGTTTGCCTCCGAATTTCGCGGCGTTCGTTGGGGACGTTGCAACAGCCAAGGTAAATGATTTTACTCGTGGCTCGATGCGTTCTCAATTTTGATATAGAACCTCGCACCCTCCTCTTCGTCCGGACCCTCTGCTTCGTCGAGTTCTCAGGGTTCCGTCCCGGTTCGTATTCATCTAGCTTTTGCTTCTATTGCGAAAATGGATCCTTACATTATTTCTTTCGTGAATAGACGTCTTCCTCTCATGCTACCGAAAATGTTCGTTCATTCTTCTTCTTCATTTTTGAATCCTATTCATCATCAACTGATTTCATCTGCAGACCAAGTCAAGCCCTCCCATCGCCGCTATCGTCGGAGGTGTCCTCGGCGGGCTCGTGGTAATTCTCGTGCTCATTGTCATTGCTCTATGTATGAGAAGACGAAAACATCCTTCCGGTGTGTCCTTCCGAGTCATTTCTCACAGAATTCGGAAACTCTGACGCGGATCCTACAAAAGAACAAGAACTCCAACCTCAGCACGCAGAAATGATGCCTTTCCAAGTGGCCACACCTACGAATCCGGGTCCCGCGTGCGACACCTCCATGACCGCGACACCGGAACTCTGGCCTCCACGGGGCTCAGAGAGTACGTTTCCGGGCGAGCAATCCATCGCAAGCGGCCCCATGATGAGCGGAAAACGAGCTCTGATGTTCGCAACCGCACCTCCCTCAATGCATCACAGTTTAGGCGGGGCGCACTCACCCTCGCCGTCTGCCGCTTATACTAGTTCTCCTGCGGCGCACACGATTTATTCATCGTCTGAAACGTCGGACGCTGGGGCAAGTTCTGAAGACTGGGATACATTGATGGTCGCACAACAGAACCCGCCCCCGTATTCGCCGAATCCTACTCAACATTAACTTACTTAAGATACAGAAAAAAGCAAGTAGTAATTTCGTTCGTACTTGTATCCATGTATTAATACCACTCACGCGCAAGGGGTATTTGTGCTACCGGACAATGTAGTAGAAGTGAATTATGAAGTAGAAAAATGGCCACATTCGTTCGCGCCCATGACAAGCGCCTAAGCAGTCCAAGTGGCCGCGGCCAAGTCATTGCCGTACCATGACCGCTGATTGCCGGGACCGCTGATTGCCGACGAATTCGAACCTCAACCACAACCATCTACCCTTCTCCCGAAAATTGCATGGAAGGATTCAGTGCCGTGTACAGGTCCCTCTCGCAGGTATATTCGTTGTTCTGGTTCAAATTTACGTTCTACATATGTCTCAGATAAAGCGGCAGACGCCTTTTGGTGCGTGAATACTGTTTCTACTCGTGCCGGTTCAAATAAAACTTGCTCGGAGACAAGCAATTTTTTTCAATTCTAAATGAATGTTGCCCCAAATGTGGCGTCGGGGTACCCAACGCCCAAATCTTTCCCTCGGCTGTGGAATTTCTAGCGTTCGTGGTAACTACTAACAAGCGGTCCGATGATGAGCGGAAAGAGCGGGACGATAATAGTTCCACCACCATCACCGTCAATGACTAGTGTGTGGGGACGAACGCAGTCGAGTTCGTATGTTTCTCCCTTGAGTGGGACGATTCATTCATCGTCAGTGATGTCTGATAGTCAATCGATTGTTCAGCTTTTCTTCGAATTTTGAATTTTGAATTTTGGGCTTCTGTATGTGACATCATGCATCATCCGCAACAAGTCTTTATTTTTTGTTTTTGCATCCATCTGCCAAGGTGCTGTCCAACTTGGAAAGTCCCTGGGACATCAGCGCGCCCAGGCTGTCAGCAACGCCCGCGATAGCGGCCGCCGTTCAGTTTATGTTTCTCGCCAGTAAAATCGAAGGAAATGCGAGCATTAGATCTTCAGTGACCAGCCAAAATCACCTGAAGTTCTTGACCCAGCAAATTTCCTTTAGCTTACAAAAAACAAATTGAACTCGAGAATTTCAAACATCACGGTTGTTATCGTGGGAGACCATCAATCAAAAATGATGTGATAGATACCAAATTCCGTTTCTGCGGCCGACCACCACAGACCTTCCCTTCTTTCTGGCTTCATGCTGCCATGCTGGCCTTCTACATTCTTTTAATCCAGCTATTCGTCGCGCCATGCACATATGCTCTCGGGGTGGGTCTACTCTAACGAGCTTTTCCGAGTTCAGTTGTTGAAACTTGGGATCCAACCTTCCCCAGATCCTCCTACCGCTATACGTCTACCCTGGAACCAACTGCGCTGCGTGGTCCCCTGTCTTTGACGCGTGCGCTCCCTCTTCCTTCATTTCAAGATCCCTCGTACTCAATATTCGAATCTTCAGTATTTCCGCCAATTCCAACGCACAATGGTACATCGTTATAAACCCCAACGATGGCCCAGGGTCGACCTCGGACCAGCTCTACCAAGACTGTGTTTCCAAAATACCCTCCTCTTCAAATCAAATTATAATGGGATTCATCAATACGAACAGAGGGAACACCCCTGGGGATGTGGACGCATATGCTGGGTGGCCGAGCTCCTCACGCCCCCGCGGAATCTTTTTCGTCAATATCACGCCGACAACGAGCCAGTTGGCCACATCCCAGAGCTATATATCCCATGCCAAATCCCAGGGTTTTACCTTTGTGCGTCCACAATCACGTTGATCTATTCCGAAGGATTCACGCTTTCGATGCAGATCGGTTTAGACCCCGGGCAGTCCGTCTCTGACTCCGCATATTTCTCCGCCGCAGACCTCGTCAACACCTACGAAGACTCATATTCATCTTTCAATCCGAACTCCCTGAGTGGCACCATGTCCAAGCAATCGGTGATACTTGTCAACTCACCATCGACGGGATCATACAGCTCTGTTATCTCACAGCTGCAAAGCAAAGGAGTAGCGGCCGTCTACATATCCACCGTGTCGGACGATAGGTCGGATTTACCGGCGCAGTTGTCGCTCTTTGCTAGCGAGGTTGCGAGCGTCGGAGGAGTACGAGCCCTTCTTGAACATCAAATTCAGATTAAATATGCTAAAAATCAATGTAGAGCTCCACTGGTTCAAATTCAGGCAATTCAGGATCCTCTCAAAACCCCCCTCCTTCGAACCCAAACTCGTCCGACCCCGCCGCTCCTTCGAATCCCTCAAACGGTTCTCCGAACTCCGGATCCGCTACCCCATCTATCCCAGTCAGTGACTTGAATTACCTTCAGTTTTCATTATTTAACCCATCTAATTGTTGGTTTCAGGGCGGCCCTGCTTCCACCACATCTAACTCGTCGCCTTCATCTCAGAATCTTAACTCCCCATCGCAATCTAACGGTGTCAAAGGCGTATGTGATTTCCTGATTGAACCAGTTCTCAACGGTCTGAAACTTCACATCAGGGCCTTCAAACGACTTCCACGTCGTCCCTGACCTCGTCAAACAGTGCTTCAGGCGTTCCGGATTCTAATCAAGTTCGTGATTTGCGGTCGTTGACGCTCGCACTTGGACTGAAATAAATAAATATCTAAAGCCTCAAGCTGCTGCAAGCGCGAGTCATCATGGACCGTCAATCGCCGCTATCGTGGGCGGTGTTCTCGGTGGTCTGATCGTCTTGTTGCTCTTGCTCGTTGGCTTCTTGTGTATGCGACGACGACGACGGAATCCTCTTGGTATGCGGATAGCTCTTCTTCATCGATGTTTGTATTGACTTGATTTCTCAAGGCTCGCCAGAGACAGTAGCTCCCTTCACCGAAGTGCAACAACATACCTCGACTCTGATAACTGGTATCGCTGGAGCAAGCACTCTTCCAGCACAGACTGAAGACACAGAATTCGCTTCGGGCTCTTCGACTACATCTTGGAATCGTGATGTCAAGCCGTTGGTACCGGAGTCGGACATCTCAGCCACGACCACTGCGGAGCCCTCCGCTCATCGTGCTTCGCATTTGACGGCAGCTCGAATATCCGCCGCGCCGACTTATGGATCGGCATGGGAGACTTTTAGTGGGACGTCGGGTCCCCCTCCGTCGTATCATAATTAATTGGTTTTCTCCTGCCTCGTGAATCAATTCAACACTATCCGAGATTCATTCATTTTACGCATCCATCTACTTGAGTCGAATCTGCTTTAACTTTCGACTCCAACTGATTCAAACAACACGAAATTTCGGCATCTCGGCCTGAGACCAAATCAATTTAAATCACTGTACATAGAACGTTCTTGACTTCTTCCTCCACAGGATGAATCTGGAACGGACTTGAATCGTGTGCGGTTCCGAGTCCGGCCAGTCGTGACTCGTGGATTCCCTCAGTAATCTCTGCAGCATCCTCATCTCGTATGTGTCGTTGTCATCAGCGGGGGCGAATACTTGGCGAATACGAGAGACTTTCTAGATCTAGGAATGGATTGCCAGTGGTATTGCAGTGGTACAATTTTTTTCGATTTTCGATCTGATACTTTATTATAGTCACGGTGGATTGATTTTGTTTTCATGGACGAAGGCTTACGTCCGACATCTATCCCTTCAAGCGACGCCAAAATTCGACTGCTCTATTTCAGTCTACCATCCATCTGCCAGAGAACCCGATCTACTTCTATCTGAATCATGAGCGCGGGCGCTGTTCAATGGACGGTCTATTTTCATTGTGAATGGTGAATCGTGATTTTCACTTGCAAAAAGTCCTCCCGTCCGATTAGATGTGCGCAGGTAAGCCATTGCTAAACATTTTACAACATTTTGAAGTAGACTGAAAGCAGCTTGAGTCGTATGGAATACCCTCCCGACATTGTGTTGTGTGGACAATCTTCCCTACAAGGTGAGAAGCATTCAAGAAGCATCCGAGTCATGATGCCGGCGAAGGTTAGTTGATGGATGGTTTTACTTCCGTTCCTGGCAGTGAAAGGAAGACATTCACTCCCATTCCTTTCCCAAACCGCCATGCTGGCTCACTACATTCCTTCAATCTGGCTTTTTGTCGTACCATGCACCTACGCGCTTGGAGTCAGTTCATTCCTCCGATTCTTGTAATCTCCGACTTCGGCTGAAAAGCTATGCCAGATCTTGCTACCTCTATACATCTACCCTGACAGCAGCTGTGTTTCGTGGTCTTCTGCTTTTGAGGCGTATGTTTCCTCTTCCCCCCTCATGAAATCATCACCATTCATGGCTTGCCATCGATGTCCTGGACCAGCATATCCGTCAATTCCAACACACAATGGTACATCATTGTCAACCCAGATAACGGACCAGGGGCACTCGATCAGCTTTACCAGGACTGTGTCTCTCAAATACCGGTCTCGTCTGATCAAGTCATCATGGGATACGTAGATACAGCAGCCGGGAACGTTCTTGGAGATGTCGACACCTATGCCGGATGGCCAAGCTCATCGCGCCCACGCGGGATATTTTTCGACAGTATTACGCCGACGACGAACCAGTTAAGCACATACCAGAGCTACATATCCCACGCGAAATCGAAGGGTTTTACCTTTGTGAGTCTGCCATAACGAGTCGTTCGAGATTGAATCATCACTCATTCCCTTTGATAGACTGGCTTAGACTCCGGCGAATCGGTTTCGGACTCTGCGTATTTTTCCATCGCGGACCTGATCAACACCTACGAAGATTCATACTCGTCTTTCAACCCCGATTCTTTGACGGGGACCATCTCCAAGCAATCTGTAATACTTGTCAACTCACCCACAACGGGATCATACACATCGATAATTTCGCAATTGAAGATGAAAGGAGTGGCGGCCGTCTATATCTCGACTGTATCCGATAGCACGCCGGACTTACCCGCCCAGTTATCTCTATTTGCCAGTGAAGTTGTAAGTGTTGGGGTAGGGGGTGTGGCTTGGACGCATATCTCAGATGTACTTATGTTTGTCCAGAGCTCCACTAGTTCAAATTCCGATTCCTCGAACAACGGATCCACCACCGACGCGTCCTCTCGCTTTATTTCAGTGAGTTGATTACTTAAATTAATGCCGACTTTGAGTGTCTGTTCAATGATTGCCAATGGTTGGACATTTCAGATCGCTTCTAGTAGTAGTACCCCCACCACTGGCACACCCAATTCGCCGCCTTCGTCTCAATCTTCAAGTTCAAAAAGGAGTCCTTCGCAATCCCCAGGTATCAACAGCGTATGTGATTGCACGAATGCACCGCTCTGCAATGATATACCAACTCCAGACCCCGGGCCTTTCAACGACATCTGCGTCGTCTCCAACAGCATCTAATAGTAAAAATGTTCCCGATCCTAATGAGGTCAGTCCTTTTCCGTAGTCGCTATTCAGGTTATGGAAGCTCAGCGCATGCTTATCGCAAGACTCAAACCCCTTCAAGGTCGAGACAATCTATAGCTCCCATCATTGGTGGTGTTATCGGGGGTCTCGTCTTTTTATCAAGTCTACTCATCGCGTTTCTGCGTGTGCGACGAAGACGCCGCGATCAGCTCGGTATGCGCATGTCTTTTCGGCACCTAGACTTGCCTGCCAGTGGCTGATAATCTGCGAAGCTTCTCCGGACACAGTACCCGCTCCCTTCACCGAAGTGAACAACCCATCTAGACTAATCATCGGCGGTAGTGGCACCGATTCTACTCGAGCCGACAACTTCTTACCAGAATTTCCCTCAGATACTGAGATCCCAACGCGGGAAGGTAATGGCAAGCTTGAACCCGATTTAGTGCGCCCGGCCGGAAGTGAAACGGATCCCTTCACGCATCGTCCTTCAAACCTGACGACAGAACAATGGGAGACTTTGAGCAAGGCCTCAGGTCCACCTCCGTCTTATCACATTTGATTTTGCGATTCCCGGCTTCCTATGTACTAGCTATATTGTTCTTCGTCCAAAGTCCACGATGGGAATCCTGCTTAATGCTGCTGGCTGAACTCCAAGAACCATGACTTTGAAGGAGAGGGCCGAGAGGAAACAGTTTTCCAAACTTCGTATCGTTGATCAGGTATCATAATCCCTTGATAATCCTAGGAATCTTCCTCAACATCAAATATGTATAAATCATGAACAACTGCTTTTCGTTCATCGGACAGTTCATCGGATATTGAGTTGGGAACTTGGTTGAAAAGTTGAAAATCCGGCATCTCGGCCCGAAAGGCAAACAATTCTAAATAAAGCCTGTTGTGCCTTTCACAGTTCTGTGGACCCACCGAGGTCTTCTCCACGACAGTTCGAGTGGCATAAGTATTTGGCACCCGCCAACGACTCTCGCAAGCTAGCGTGCAGCGAGCATCGTAGTTCTCGTAAACTCCGAGTCAAGGTCTATTGTGTCGACTCCCCGTCGCCGAGTTTGTGTAGAGGCAAAACACCGTCCATCGAATGCTGAAGGGGACAAAGGACCACATCAAATCTATTGGCACGAAAGTTCGCATTTTCCGCTGCGTTAACGCGTTCGCATGTATCTATGAAGGCCCTTACTGGACAAAAGCAAAAAATATAGCCGCCACCCTCGAGATGCCGAGAGATTTGTAAAGAAATGTCAAGAAATGTCAAGAAATGTTGAGTTCTACGCAAATTTGTGCAGATCTCACCGGAAAACACCGAGTTCTTTCAATTTCTTTGTCCCAGCGACCAGTAAGGTGAGATCTTGAGTATCTCGACCAGCATCGAGATCTTGGCTTGCAGTGTACTTGCTGATCTAGACATCTCGACTCTCGGTCTTTCAAATTTTGAAGAGACTGGTACGGTACTCCTCTTGGCAGCCTATTCTTGTCCTAAATAAATTTGAATTGGACCCCTCTCTGTTCAGTGTTCATGTGCTCTCCAAGCATGTGCCTGGTGGAGCTGATCCGCATTTTCTGAGCGAATTGAATGTGTCTCGCGGCTGTAATGAAACAAGTGCTCACTAATAATTTCTGAGCCGCCCCTCAATACAACTTGGACTTCTCCCCTTCGCACTCTCATGCCCGTCTCCTACCCTACCCGTGGCCAATGCACAGTTTGCAGACCTTGTGTCGCCTGGTTTGTCTGGATGTTTGATCCCGTTCAGCGCGCCCAAGTCCCTCGTGAGGTCCGTTTTCGATGTCTTCATCCCTCATTGTGGCCTCTGACGCATTCTAGAATAGACTCCGACTTCACCAGGGGAGCTGTGCGATGGATGCAACGACCCTTGGTCTTCTCATACCGCCTTACCCATGGACCCAAACGACCGCCATTACCATCTTCGCAGGGGGGAATGTGAGATCGCTCGATGCGGCGGTTACTTCCCCGTAAGTCTCTTATTCCGAGTTTTCTCTATCTAATTTTGTCTTGACAGGCGGGAGGTTGCTGGTCGTCAAATTCTCCTGCCTTGTGTGTTTGTGGTAGGCCCTGGATTTCTCACAAGATGCTGAACGCGTAAGCCATTCCTTTTGCACCCTTTGTTGTCTGCTGATGCCTTTAATTGAGCCCTTCCGCACCTACCTCGCAAACCCGAGGAAGCGATGTCGCCTCAACCGTGGTTCCCCAAACCAGCGCGCGCGCACCTCCCATGGATGGGTTTGGCGGTGTTCCCGCGCCCGTTGCAGGCAATGTTGGGACACGGCGTGCAGCCAGCGGCGCTCGTTCCCTGCCCCACGGTGCCTTTGCCCCTGCCTTTGTCAATCACTTTGGACCGCGCAACCCTTTCCCCGGGAATCGAAGCTCAGCAGTCCCTCTCTCGGAACTTGTTGTCGTCTGCTGGCCGCTGGTTGTGAGTCCCTTCTTCTCTTCTCATTTGGAACAATCACTGACAATTTTCTTTGCAGACGAAGGAAAGCCAGCACCAGGTGCCTGGATTCCCAGCCCCTGCCATATCCATCGCCAATGAGTTTGCGAAGCGATACACGGATCGACTCTCTCAGTTCCACCTCGTTGTCAAGATCCTTGTGCCTTCCACCGGTCCCATCTCACCTGCTGAGTTCTTTCACAAACTTCGAGATAGCCTCGATGCTCACCAGATTTCCATTCCTGCCTCGCCGTCGGATGTGGATGCATCCAGCGGGGATTTACACTGTCAGCCCTTTGTCCTTCTCAAGGCCGCTACTCCCAGGAACGCAACCTACACCCTTACCGTGCACCCTACAATCAACGACAACAACTTTGAATGCAAAGAACTACTCAAGTTCGGCAAGAAGTTTCCAAATCCCATAACAGGCGCAGACCGCACGTTGCCTTGGATCTGGATTGGTGCGTACGCCTTCTGCTCAATTCCCGTTGAAGACGCCCTACTCACCTCACTGTCAGCCTGTCGGTATGGGCCAGCTTTGGGTCCTGTCGCCGAGTTCTCGACTCCCGGCAGGCCGCTTACGGGACGGCATCCGTGCTATGGCCTCCATGTCATTGAGCCGCTCCCTCGCAGTATCCAACGGAATGAGCCTTTGGAGGTCGATTGCCTTTCGACTTGCCCTCCTCGGCACGGTTTTGTGGTATGTGACCTTTTATGACACCACTGGCACCGCTTCTGAGCCTCGTTTCCCGTTCAAGGCACCTGCTGCGACTATCGCAGACATGGAAATTGAAAGCCGACCTGTCACACCGCCATCTCAGTCATCGCTCATCCGGCAGCGCTCGCCTCGATCTCAGGCACGTCTCTTGTATTGAGGTGTCAAATACATTTCTTGCTCAACTCGTCTACAATTCTAGGGTCCAACACATGAGCGCCGTGTTCGACCTCGTCAGCAGCCGTATCCTCCCCGCGACCCGTCTCCTCCACCTCGGCCCGTCTCTCCTTCCCCTCCTTCACCACCGCCACAAGCCATCGAACTTCAAGTTGGAATCGACACACTCTCCAACGACGATATTGTGGAGTGGAGGGACCAGGTTGCATTGCAGGTGGAGCCTGCGGCGACCTCAGCTGGGCTGCTTCATATCCACGGACATTCAATCCGCAGTGTCGCTGCATGCATTCTTGATCTTGTAAAGTTCCTTGATTGTCGTACCGACCCAGCGGCTGTTTTCAAGATGGACGGCGACAACCAGCACCAGGAAGAGATCGTTCGGTGTGATGCGGAAGACTTCAGTCTGAGCTCGTTCTTACGTCCGTGTCGAAACATTCTTATGTATGTTTGCTCCATTGCCTGTCGTCACGTTCTCAGTTCGCTGAACCATCGTCAGCGGCGTTCGGCAAAACACCGCTAGACGGGCTGTCACTTCTGGTGTTGGCCCAGAGCGTGCCGCCATGCGTCTTGCCGCCACCCTCTTGAGCGAAAAACACCACCACTGGCAGCAGGTTCCATCATCGCAGATGTTCCGTCCCGTCCTTTCCCCCACAGTCATTCCAGAGCGTATCAATACCTTTCGAGCGCACGGAATCTTTCTTGCGCTTCACTGTTACCTCCTTCAGCACGGTCCGCACCCCATCAGCATCTGGCTTCTTCTCTCCTTCATCTGCGGCAAGGACACCATGCTCATCCCCAAGCACATTCTCGAATACATGGACCCTGGTGTCGCAAAGCTTCTTGCGGCGTGGTACGAGTTTCTCCCCGACTCCCCTGTCCCTCCTGCTTCCGACCACTCGCATCCGTTGCGGCTGTTCATCCTCGAGCATTGGATCCCCGCTATCCAGGTATTGCCATTCGCCCTGCCCCTTTTCTGCGGTAGCTGAGGTGATTCACAGCCCAATCTCATTTCCGATGTTCGGACCCCTGAGGAGCACAAAGCCTGGATCATCACCGCATTTTCGATCATTTTGTTCGGTCATCCCGATCCATGGAATCATCCTGAATATCTCGCACTTCGGGAGGGGTTCAACAAGGCTTTCGGACGTCTCCGCTTCAATGAGGTGTGTCATTTTGTCCTCAAGTCATTTCATTTTCACATTTGAATCCAGAGCCTGCGTTCTCTACGTGCGTCCGCATTCTTGGTCGCAATTTATGACCGCCGGGTCCACCGCATCGAGGAGGTTCAAGACCATTTGAGCTATTCTGTCACCTCGCGTCATTCAGACCTCACAACACCTTACCTTGTCAAGCTGTTCAGGCTTCGGGTCGAGGAGTATCTGCAAGGCGCTGGCCATCCGGTTGAGCTCCGTGACCGAATCAAGGCTTTTGGTATCCCGGACGAACAGTTTATCGCGACACAGGGAGACCCATTGCTTCGCGCGAACCTTCTTCTTCGCTGTGGATCTGACTCAGACATGCGTCCTACCGAAGACAACTGGAATCTTTCGGTGCGTTGTCGTTCTCTCATGACCTCCGCACCTCTGATAATGGCACATCCACAGTTCAATTTCCGGGGACGTAGTGTATCCGTGAGTTCCATGGCTCTCACCGTCACATTGTACTGACCGAGGCGAAAAAAGCGACTCAATGTACCTGAACCTCTGGCGTTTCACACATGTTTTTACAGCATTGAAGTAGATTTGAATGACGGACTGCGCCAGCTTCTTTTAGATCCTGTAGTATCTGTTCATGGCGTCTCGTCGAGATTTACGCTCTGGATACACGAGCAGATGGTGGATCCTGACCACAACGCGACCTAATATTTAGAAAATTACCTATTAGACCGTCTAGACACAATAAGGATGTCGATAAAGTGATATTACTTTGAAACACGATCAGTATTGGGCCAAAGAAGGAAGACGTGCGATATGAGACATTACGAGTGCTCCTCTTTTGCTCCTTCCCGCATGTCGCGTCGCACAAGACCTCCCGCCCTCACCGCCGGGCGACGATACCCTCAGCGCGCGCGGCGGGCGACCCGTCGTGCTGATGAACCTCAGAGCTTTGCTGTTGAGCAGCAGAGTCGCGACATAGATGAGGTGGAGATGGTCAATTCTGACTCGTCCGATGAGCCACCACATTCGACAACCACCAATACACTGGGCCTCAGCCGTGATAGCTCTGTAGAGCTGCTTGACAGTCGACCTGTTCAAGCAAATGTCAATCTGTCCCAAGGTGAGATACCTGGCAAGCGCACCGAGAGCCTTCCGAGCAGGAAAAAAAAATTGATTTAAATCCCAGACAATTTTGATACTACCGTGCACATCACCCCCGTGTCTGAGGCGTCGGCTCGTATTGAATCAGGCTCTGACAACGAGGAAGATGGTGAGCCAGAACAATGAGATTGTCTTTGCCACATTGCTGACATCCTACCAAGACGATGCTGCACGCTCCCTCGAGGTCTTTCGAGCTGAGCGGCAGTTCATGAGCACGCTAAACGGTAGGAAGCAAGACATTGTATCCTTCAGCATTGTCTCTGACAATTCTATAGAGCCGACTCTTACCCTCGCACAACGTATTGAGATGCTGGTCGCAGAGGTGCAACGCCTGGAGAGCGTTTACGCAGATCGGGTGCCTTCCATGCTCTCTGCTGCGCTTGGCGTCGCTCCAGAAGCACCACCCGCACCGGCCGAGGCACTCACCCCTCAAGAGCTCCCCACGACTCAAAACACGATGTCTGCACATGAAGACATCCGCCTGCAAGGTAAAATATGCCGCACACAAAAGCCAATATGCATGTCTTACCTTCCAATGCTAGCTCTCTACCTCGTCGGTCTACACGCTCCTCATGGCCGGCGCAGCTTCGTTGAGGTGCTGGCTGCTGATCCCCCCGATCCCACGCTCATACGTCGGCTGCAAAATGGCATGCTGGGGCGGATGCTTCAGGACCTTCGTCGACAGATGGGTGACTATTATATCGCGACATCGAGGGCAGCTGTCAGCGTCGATACTCCAGGGGATGACTACATGCGTTGGGACCATGGCTTTGAGGAGCTTGGCTCATGGGCTGCGGTTGAGGACGCTGCAAACAGTGCCGTGTGGGATCGTGTCTTGCCCATTGAATCGTCTCCAGAGCGCACAAGGCTCTTGACTCACCGTCGTATGGCTGCCGAGTCCCCGGTGTACGTCCTGTACATCTATCATGGGGTGAGCATACTCTGACCTAAGTGCCTCACGGACATACGCACCTCTAATACTGCCTTTAGGAGGCGCAGGGAATGTGGAGTGATACGATCAGCACACACCTTGTGCCCATGGCTCCGCCCGCGATGGCTCCGACGGTGCCGGCAGGAGCGATAACGGGGAGCGATCCTGTGCAAGCCTACCTTCAGCAGCGTTTTGGGCCGAAACTTGGGCAGATCGCACATGTCCAGACAATGAGATGTGGCACGGCGTACCGGCACTGCACCGAGGAGAAGCATTTTGTTGCTATCCTGACGGAGCTCGGAGTTCGACTACACCTGCGGGAATTCCCCAGGATAGAGGTTCCGGGCGGTATCTCTGTTGGATATGACGATGTGGTTCAGGTGGCCAAGCTCAATAAAAGCACACTTGCTGGGATACGCACTGCTGTCACCAAAGCTCGGGAGGCTCGCCGGCAGCTCGATCGGCACATTCGCAGTCGAGCCCAGTCCAATTGGGTGGCTGTCAATTCGCACCAGCAAGAGGCGCACGACGAGCGGAGTCTCATGCGAGACACATTTGATGCATTGCTTGGAGAGAGGGACATTGACGACAGTTTCTTGGACGATGTTACGGCTGATTCACCAAAAGCTGCTGCGCTCAGGATGAGCTACCAGAACTTCAAAGACGTCACGGAGGAGATTCAAAGTGGCAGGTATTTTATCGATCAGTAAATACGGTGCCGATGTACTGCGCAGAAAATACAGGCGTCAGTTTGTCCAAACTCATATCGCCACATTCAATGGCTGTCCCACCTCTAATTTGGTGCCCTTTGAACGGCACTCTCGCTAGTTGGTTGGCTTACATGGACGTTGCGAGCTGGCAGCGTGGAATGAGAATTAATCTGTTCACGGTCAAATCAACCTACCAATTCTTTCGCAAATATGTTCTAGCAAATGTGAGTGATGATTGGGTTTGACAGAAATAATACTCACCGTAGTAGACTCGATTGATGTATACAAACCCACCTCGCACCCTGCACCAATCGCTGTTTGCTAGCTCGGACCAAGTCTCGACAGTTCCAAGACATATCTCGTTCTCAACGGGATGCATTGCAATGATTGTTCGACCCATTTCGTGCGTAGTATGCGGAATATTCAATTGTGAGGAACGTTGTGGAGGGAAGGAAGACGTCGGTGTAGCATTGACGTCAATGGATTTGAAGACCGCTGTCCTAAAATCCAGTCGCGTCATCGATAGACGGTGTAGTGGGAGGGAGAAGAGCGGAGCCAAAAAAGAAGACGCGGCTAACTCGGACGCAGATTTGACACCTGCCGTTCCGCGGGATCCCCGTTGGAAGACCCCTCCTCGGTTAAGATACCTATCTCGATTTGGGATTGAATCGGAACTCAACATCGGTGCTTCAGTGATTTTAAGGTGTCGGTGTTTTGTTTATTGAGCAAGCCAAATCCACTTCACTGACTACCAACATTATGTCTACAACCAGCAGCTCACTCAGTGACACCCCCGCTTCTGCGTCGTTGAAACCCGTCGACTCCGAACATAAAACGGCGTCAGCAACTACCAATGCTGAGGATCCTGACAGGTGAGACAATTATTGTAGGTGACGCACACAGACAACTAATCATAATCTCTTCCTCATGATCGCGCCAGCAGTGCAGCCCAACGCCCTGCGCAGGCAGATCCGCAGGTGGCTGGTGCAACTGTCAACACCGTCAACGCTCACTCGGAGGGACCCCGCCAGCACTTCCAATACTCGTTGGTGCAGGTCAACATCCGGGCAAATGTTGGTGGCACCCGCTCCGCCAATCCGGACATGGCGTATTTTGGAGGTGCCCACGTTGATAGTGCCGACAATGCCTCTCGTTTTTTTGTTAATCAGTGTGTGCCTTCCGCAACATCGTTCGCTGCTTGACTCTAATCTATTATGGGAATAGCACTATCTGATCGAGCTGTAACGTCTGAGTAGTTAGACAGAATGTTTTCTTTTTGACTACGTTGGACGTTCGCTTCATCCCGTAGCCCCTGCTCAACCAAAATCTTACCACTATATTTCACTTCTCACTTTTGTCTCACTTTCGCACTCGAACGCTCACTGATTTGAACATTCGAACTAACTTCATTCTCGAAAGCTCTCTTCGTCTCAACCCTAGTTTCTGGTTATTCAACGAATATCTGTGGTACCAAAACTGTGATGGTGTATTTAAGTTTTATTTCACAACTGATTGCTTGCTGGCTTACTTTTCGCGTTCATGGCTGATTGAAGTTCCGGTTGAGTAAAAACCGAGACTATGCTCGCTCGCCTCGTGAGTCAATTCGGTTTATAGAATCACTGACCTTGAATTTGAATTTTTGAAGGCCGAGACTATGCCGGTTTGAATTGAATCGCGCGCACACATATTCGACTGCAATAGGTAACCAGTTTGTTGACTCCAACGTATACTGACCTTGACCTTCAAGCAAGTTTCATTCGAAGGTCCTGAAGTTGTTCAGGTAAGGTTTCATTCCGCAAGTTTGTTTCGATAGCTAGCTAGCGTGAACTTGGTTTGTAGCATCATCAACAACCTTTCGTTCAACGTCAAAGGTAAACTCAACTTACTCTTACATCGTTTCGTCTTCAACCCATACCAACGTTCAGATATTCACTCATTGACTCAAGGCTTGAATACACATTGCGCTCGTTGCTGAATTTTGAGGGTGGATCTCGGCGTAACGAGAACGGCGCCGCCGAACGACAAATTAGGCCCCGGGGGTAACGATGGGTGTAAAATGCAGGCTGGGTACGCGTTAGTTCTGCGAATTGGGGGTAGAAATGAATTAATAACCTGTGTTTTTCAGTTTTGATGCATTTTGAGGGTAGACCTCGACGGCGCGAAAAAGGCGTAACTGAACGTCAAATTGAGCCTCGAAGGCAATAGACGGCATTAGATATACCTTAGGGGTGCGTTAGTCGTGTGAGTTTGAAGCAGAAATGAATTAATAACTTAGGGTTTAAGTTTTGGTGACTTTTGCGGGCAGACCTCAACGGCGCGAGAACGGCAGCGCCGAACGCCAAATCGAGCCCCGGGGGTAACGAAAGACATTAAATGCATGCTGGGAATGCGTTATTTTTGTGTGGTAGAGGCTGAAATGGATTGATAATTCAAGATTTTCGATTTTGATGCATTTTGCGGCAGACCTCAACGGCGCGAGAACGGCGGCGCCAAACGGCAGATCGAGCCCCGGGGGTGCTGAGCGACATTGAATATAGTCTAGGGGCACGTTAACGTCTCGTATTAGAGGTCGAAATAACCTATTAATCAAAGATTTTCGATTTTGATCGTTTTGAGGGCAGACCTCTACGGGGCGCGAACGGCGGCGCCGTTGGTCGAATTGAGCCCCGGGGGCAGCGAAGGGCCTTATCTTCATGCTGGGCATGCGCTAGTTTGGTGTGGTAGACGGGAAAATAGATTAATATTTGAAGATTTTCGATTTTGATGAATTTTGAGGTCAGGTCTCGACCGCGCGAGAACGGCGGTGCCGTTCGTCAAATTGAGTACCGGGAGCAGCAAACGGCCTTATTTTCATGCTGGGAGTGCGTTAGTTTGGTGTGGTACAAGCAGAAATGAATTGATAACTGAAGATTTTCGATTTTGATCATTTTGAGGGCAGCTCTCAACCGCGCGCGAACGGCGGCGCCGTTCGGGAAATTGGGCCCCGGGGGCAATGAATAGAAGGAAATGCATGCTGGGTACGCGTTAGTTCTGCGAGTTGGGGGTAGAAATGAGTCAATAATCCGTGTTTTCCAGTTTTGATTCATTTTGAGTGCAGATCTTGACGGCGCGAGAACGGCGGCGCCGTTCGTCCAATGGAGCCCCGGGGGCAGCGGAAGGCCTTATTGTCATGCTGGGAATGCGTTAGTTTGGTGTGGTACAGGCAGAAATGAATTAATAAGTGAAGATTTTCGATTTTGATGAATTTTGAGGTCAGGTCTCGACCGCGCGAGAACGGCGGCGCCGAACGGCAGATCCTCTGGGCGCACACTGACTTCTCGTGTTGGAGGTGGAAATGACTGGATAATTGAAGATTTTGGGTTTTGATGATTTTGAGGGCAGGTGTCTATGGCACGAGAATGGCGGCGCCGACCGGCGAATCGAGCCCCGGGGGTGCTGAGCGACATCGAATATAGTCTGGGCATGCGTTAGTTCTGTGTGGTGGTGGCAGAAATGAATTAATAGCCAAAGATTTTCGTTTTTGATCATTTTCAGAGCAGAGCTCGGCGGCGCGAGAACGGCGAAGCCGAGCAACGAATCGGGCCCCGGAAGCGAGAGGTACCGTTAGATGTGTGCTGAATATGGGTTAGTTCACTGTCTTGGAGGCAGGATTGCGTTAATAGCTCACAATTTTTGTTTTCGAGGTTTTTGGAGGCCGGACATCAACGGCGCGAGAACGGCATAGCCGAACGTCCAATCGAAGCCCGGAGGCGATAAAGGGCATCTGTTATACCTTGGGGGTGCATCAGTTCCGTGTGTTCGAGAAAGAAATGAATTAATAACTTAGGTTTTCACTTTTGGTGCATTTTGCGGGCAGACCTCGACAGCGTGAGAACGGCGGCGGCTGGACCCGAATCGAGAGGCGGAGGTGGTGTGTCGCATCGAATAAGAACTGGCTGTGTGTTAGTTTGCTATGTTAGAGGTGAAAATCAATTATTAACTTACAGTTTTCAATTCCGATGATTTTGGGGCCCCATGTCGACGGGGCGAGAACGCCGCCGGCAACCGAACCGAGGGGCGGAGGAAATGGGAAGCATCAAGGATAGTCCGAGCGTGCGGTGGTTTGGTGTATGGGAGCCAAAAACCAGCAAGCTACTTACGGTTTTCAATTTTCCAGGGTGAGAAACGCAAAACAAAAACACCGGAAACATTGACAATCAGAGTGCAGCGATGCCATGTGTCATACACCCAGAGAACGAACAAAAAGCAAAGCATTTGCGCTGCTTGACGCGCTAAGTTGGGTAGAAACCGGGAGAGTATTGCGACAGAAATTCGGGAAGAGAGATGGTGTGCACATTGGCGCCCACGGCAACAGCCGATGATTTGGCGCTAAAAAGAGACTGAGAGTCCGGTGGCTGTGACGGCGAGCAACTTTACCATCATCTACTGATGGTAAAGTTGCTCGCCGTCACAGCATTTCCGTTTTCGGCCAAAGATTCATGTTGCTTGTGCGGAAGATAAGATCGTTCATGGGCAATGCACGTTTGAAAGGGACAGGAAGTCAGAAGCAATTATTTCTCGAGCCGTTGACACATTCATTCAAGTAACAGTCTGTTCCTATATCCTACAGCTTTTAGTCTACTCTACAGCTTTGCCTTGAGCTTGGACAACCAGCTATAAGACAATCGACATGAATTTTGCGTGTTGAGAGAACAAAATCTCAAGCGTACCGCACAACGGCAGCACGGTCATTTGGACAATTGACAGCGCCGGGTTTCTGTGTTGGTTTGGACCTGAAATCATAGCCAGGTGGGAATGAGATGGGAAGCGAGAAGAGTAGATAGCTGACGAGCTGGGGTACAAGATTGAGGTGAAACGGTAGTCGGGCTGTGATGGTGACTTCGAAATCTTCTTCGGTGCTCGCAAGGTATATGCTCGGAAGCCGAATTTACATGGGACAGGTGATTTTTGAATGAGATCGTAGACCGGCTGCGGGGATGGAGCACGAGAAGACGAAGTGAGGAGACTGGGGAGTGAGTCTGTGCTCGAGTGAGGGGACATAATGGTAGCTCGGGATGAGGATGCGACGCAAGAAACATGGTGGCCAGTATTAATAGAGGCACGGCATCAAATTGGTTCCGCGGAACCAAATCGGTTGACGTGTGCATCAAATCGGTTGACATGCGCATCAAACCTGTGTCTCTCTTCACCTCCACCACCTTCCTCGAGCACTTCCTCACTATTGCCGTGTTCTGGGCGCGTCGGCGGTGTGCGCACCTATCTTCAATGAAAGTTGTCAGCAAGAAGAATGGATGCTTCTGGAGAATCCGTCTCAGAAGGTGCGCCAGCTTCCTCATTTTACCTGTTCTTGAGAATCCGTCTCGGAATCTGCGCCAGCTTCTCTTGTAATCGCCGTCCACGATGGACTCAATGACGCAACTCAATTTCAGCACCAGTCCCGCTGAATCCAGTTGCGTCATCGAGGTCCCGTCCGCGCACTTTCGGCGGCTGGTCTTCACACCTTGTTCGTTCCCAACACCTTCGTCGCCTCCTCGCATTATGGCTGGTCGGAGAGCAGGCGGCACCACTGCTCCGTCTGCGGGCGCCAACGAGACCACGACAAACTGGAAACAACGCGATCCCACGCTTGAAAAGCTCTTCATCGTTCCGAATCACCCGCTCCGTGCTCACGTACCTGGTGGGACGACGTATGTCTACCTTCAAGACACAAGTCAGGCGGGTCTTGCCGCAACATGGGCACTGGAGAAGGACCGTGAGATTCCGTCTGGAACGCTGCAAGAGCTGCTAGCGTCGGGTGCGCGATTCCGATTGATTTCTGTGTGCTGGCTTAACGGACTCAAATTCAATTCTCACAGGGCAACTACAGCTGTTTGAGAGGGACGCTGTGTTTTCGCGTAGTATCCAAGGGTCCGGACGGCCTGAGGATGACCATGCACAAGTTTGGGTTACTGGCGGGTGCGTCTTGAATCTGTTTTTTCACAACCGCTTCATTCACTGAAGTCCATGCCAGCCGTGTTATTACTCGAGAAATGAACCAAGCCTTTGATGATGCCCGCGATGAATTCCTCGGGCCTCGTTCACTTCGTACCCGCACCCGAGCTCAGAAGCCCCGCAACGACAAGGGCAATGTTGTTCAGGGACCCGCAACTGGCGGAATCGCCTACGAGCGCACCAAAATCTGCAAATCGGTTCAGCCTCCTGCTCGCTGCTACACTTTCGGTCCCTCCGCGGAAACCCCTCGATCAATTGTCGCCCCAGTCGCGTCGGCCAAGATGGAAACGGAGACGGTCGAGGCGGATGCAGCTGGGCGCCGTCGTTTGCTCATGGTTAGTTTTTCTTTCGTTTTTGTTTTCCTGTTTGCTATCATATGAATGTGGTTGACGGCACATTTCAATATAGGCCGCAGGCGCCATTGCTGACGCAGCTATGCGTGAGGCCCCGCTCCACGTCCAAGAGCATCTAAAACAGATTGCATCGCTCGTCAACGTGCCCATGATCGGCGTCGCAAACAATTATGCGTATGCTACGGGGCAAGTCAACGTTGCGACCGCAAAACGCCCTCGCAACAACAAGAAGAAGCCTGGAAAAAAAGCTAAAGGTGAGTCGGCACTGCTGCGTTACGACCTGTAGCCTTCTGACCGTGCTTGAGGTCCGACCCTTGCGGCTGACATGGGCTTCTTTGGCGACGCACATGAGGACAGGAAAGACGAGCTTGCGCATTACTCACATATGTCCGCCAATTCCGACCTGCCCGACGACGACAACTACACTCCCGGCTTCTTCTTCATCCTTCAGCTCGGCGTCTTCATTCTCCTTGACCGTCACACTTCCATCAATTTTTCCGGCCTCCGTCGGCATGGTGGCACGCCGCCGCTATGTGGTCGGTCCGCGAACGCCAAGCTCCACAAGTTCGCGTACCGTTTTGTAGTGATTTTTTATCCTCCTTCTCGTATGATGGATGGCACTGCACGCTGGACGCTTGGTGCCATGCCCAACAACACGTCGTTTATCTTCCCCCCCGAGATGCTGCATGCTGGGTGAGCTGGTTTCTCTCTCGTTGACTGTCGCTCACCCACAACTTTATAGCGTCACGAACCGCATTCAAGCGGGATGGCCAGCTGAAGCTACGTGTGATCGGGCGTCGTTCGTCCGCGAGGGGCCGTTGATGATGACCCAGGATGCTCACGCCCATTTTGTTTCTCGGTCGCTATCGCTCATGGTCAACTACTTTCTGCTTCAACTCCCGAAGGCTTACGAGGTGCGATTCGACCCCGACAAATTCTCCGAATCGATCACCATGGTGGTTGATGACCGTCGGGTGCACCTCGAGCCTTGGGAGTTTGCTCCCGGTCATCGACTTCCTGCTGAGCGCCGCCCGCAGCGCGTAGAGGCTGTGGATTGCCCTGACGTGGAGATGGTCGATCAGGACACCGTCCGCTCTGCTGCTTGGGCTCGCTGGGATGCCTACGTTGCGAACGCCGCCACTCACATTCCGTACGTCGGTCGACGTGGACCTCTCAAACCTCGTGCTCCGCCGCCCCCACCCGAACCGGAGATGAAGAAGAAAGCGGGGGATCGGGGTGAGTTCATTTAGTTTGATCTGCAACAATAGCTGACGGTTGGATGCAAAGGGGAAGGGTATGAGGGCGCTGACGAAGGAGAACCCGGCAAATCCACGCGTAGAAAACCCCGCCAGCCTCGACGTAAGGCACCACTTGTGGAGGTCGAGACTGAGGAGGGTGAGAGCGGGTCCGACGCCGAGCCTCTGCCTACACCTTCACCACCATCAGCGAAACGGAAGCGACCCTCGAAACTTCCAAAACCCCCACCCCCACCGCCTGAAGGTTCGTCACCAGAGTCTGAGGACACTGATGACGAACGGCCTTTCTCTGCAGTAGCAGCCCGAGACGCGCGAGCCAAGGCAAGAGCAAGACGTGGCCAACAGCTGGAATCTGTGGACAACAACGACGGTGACAATGACAGCGACGACGAAGACACCGAAGAAGGATACGAGGGCGCGGCAGCAAGAACCGTTGGGCGCGCGAATGCCCAGGTATTTGATTGTGTCGAGAGTGAGTTCTCCGTCAGCGCTTACCGCGTACCATCGATCTCACTTTGCTGTACAGTTGTGCGTCCTCCGCGTAAACGGGGGCGGGTTATGCATGTCGATAGATCTCAAGGTACGTTCCGTACGTCCCGCACTATTGTTGCCTCGGACTGACCACTTCCATCGTAGCAGCTGTACATACGGTCGGGGATTGGAATGCCGGCCCACTTAATGATGATATTGAGGAAGGCGTGGTTATGAGCGCCGATGCAGGATTGTCGAATCCAACGCCTCCAGGTAGCCGTCGTCGTAATAAGCGCTGATTGTATCTGAATCTTAACGTATATATTCTTTTTCAAGCACCGAACCGCTTTTGCGCTACTCTGACACTCGAGGCTCTGCTCCGCAACTCTGACGACATTTCCACCGCCTGGTTGATATCCCGCCAGACAAAGCCGCCGACGTCTGACCTTGGCGAGCTGGACGCCGCGTACTCTGCCCTTTCACAGAACCCCTCCGCTGCTGCCACTGTGCCCTTCTTCGAAACGATCTGGGCGAGTTTAGATCAGATGAATACGTTGGAGGCGCTGAACACGCTCCGCACACGCCTGGATCGGGAGCGTATCATGCTGACAACGTACATGGCATGGCGGTGGCTTGATGCGTATTGTCCCATGCAAATTGAAGCAGCCTTGCTTCACCAGCATGAGACCGGAGAGGAAGGGTGGATCGGGCGTTTGGCGCGGGATGTTCGAGGCCTGCTGGAGTCCAGAGTCGAGCAACACATTCTATCGTCCCAGCACTATGGTCTGGCGATTCCAAACACGGAGTTTGAGTTCCGCAATAGGCGGGGGAGAATTCTCGTCAGCGATGCTGAGCTTTCAGCTGCTACGGTTGCACATACAACTCGCATCATTGCTTTGTGGCTGCACTTCCCCGTCGTGGGCGTGTCGCGATATCAGGGTTGGTTTGTTCATGCCCTTCTTCGCACCGTGGGGCGAGGAGTGCTGCTTTTGGATGAGACGTGGCGAGCGTTCAGTCAGATTCGCAAATATGTTCTTGGCGACTCACAGGCACGCGACCACTGTAACCAGCAGTTCCAAGCGCTGGTGATTCAGCTTTCGCAGCATCCTTTGCGCTCCACAACCTCACCCGAGTCCGCAGCGCTGCGTCAGACGGTCGACATTCTGAATCTCGTTCGGCTTCCATCGTCATCTTCCCTGACCATGGCAATAGAGTTAGTCTCCGAGAGCTCAGCACCTCCCCGACCCAGCTCGTCATGCGAGACGGCAATGGATATAGACGTCGAACCCGATCCATCATCCACTCGTTCTCCCACATCGGATTGTTCTTCTGGTCTTGTCGCTCCCACCACACCCTCTCCCAGTCTCTTGCTTACGTCGCAGCTTCCAAAACTGGCGCATTTTACGCGGTTTCTGGACGAAGCTCTCACTGCTGTGCACCAAGGACCCCAACTCGCCAACCCAACCCCTTACCAGACTTTGCTTCTCTCTGACATCGATCGCTTCTCCCCATTTCGAGAGCTTGCTCCATCTCGGTGTCGTGCTACGAGCGCCCACGGCCCTTACACAGCAGACTTTGCCGCCACGGACAGCGGATTTCTAAGCGCCATGATTTTCCGTGCCATTACCTTCAACACCGATTTCTGTCGCCTTGCACGGATGCGCTACCGGGATGGCGCTGATTTCACTGTGGCGATGGAGGAAGAAGCTGCTAAACATCGTCAAGCACACGGCGTTGACCCACCACCCGCTTTCTTCTGTGATCCCTGTGCGTACGGTCCAATCAACGATGGGAGAACGGTGGATTTAGCCCAGCAATATGCTGCTGCGATCAGCGGAGGCGATGGCCTGGCAGCTCAGTTGCAGCTGAGCCGCGATCGAGGAGAGGCACAGCTGCCTTTTGTGACGTTTTGGAAGTGGCTGAAGGGCAGGACCAAGAGCGGCCCTCGATTTCCCGAGCTTGGACAGCTGGGATCATATCTTCTTGCCGCCGATTATACTTACACGTCGCCTCAGCTTGTGGCATCTCCGACCATCGACGACTTGGGCGCTATCATTTGCGGTATGAACAAGGGGGCGGTGAGTGGGCTTGAACACCTTGGGCTTATTCCACGCCGGTCCCGAAATCTACGCAATCGACCTCGCCACTCCACACTGAGCGCTTGCACTGCTGCTCTGAAGATCGTTCTTAATGCGCTCAATGCACATTGGTCGGAGCAAGTCCGGCGCGACGTTGGTCTTGACCTCGTCATGATCGAACATTCACTTTGCAAACTCAGTCGAGCAATAGGGAAAAAAAAGTTCGGTGTCGTAGACGAGTAGTAAATACTGTGTTGGTGTACATCAAATACCATCTGCGGTCTCTATCCTCGAGTCGTCTTTGGCAAAGCGATTCCAAAGTTTGAGCGGCTCTTGAATCTGGATCCAATCAATATCAAATGGGAGTATTGCAGATACGATGCCCGTTGATCGAGCTGCCCTGAACTCGATTCCTTCGCTTGATTTCCACCACGCTTGGTATTCACGGCGCAAGGAAACTGACCGCCAAAGGCGAAACTGGTTTGCGTCACGCCCTACAATCGCGGACTCCAGTTCTTCCTCCAAAGGACAGTTGTCGTCGAGGTAAAGGGACATGAGTTGTGGAAGATGGGTTCTGATAAGGGCAGCGAGAATTCCAGAGCATTCGCGTTCCGCGACCCCGTCGATGTCGTCAATCCGGAAACATCGGTCCACATCCCGCAGAAGAACCAGTTTCGCAGGGAGTGTACCGGGTCCGTTGCGCTCCGCCCATAGGAAAAACTCATTCAGATATTGTGAGGGGATCACAAGGCGAGAAAGGGAGGGGGATATTTGTGGGCAAATCCAGATTGAAGCTGTGATCTGCGAATCCGGCAAGCCACCCTCTCTGAGCTCGAGTGTCGTCACCGCGCATTGAGAGCGCTGAAGAAAGTCTGAGACGCGTGGAATGGCCTGGGACATCAGAAGTATTCCCAGGATCAGATGCCGTAGGTTTGGGAGGGTCAAAAAAGCCATAGGGAAAGTGTTGCAGTTCACGGAGAATGTGGTCACATTCAGAAGCGTGTGTTGGGATTCTGGGGATGCAAAGAGGTGGAAGCGATCCACCCTTATGTCCATGCTGAGGAACTCGACGTTTTGGATGGCCGCAAGGACCGGCTCAAACGCCTTGAAGCTGTATACACCAGGCGGGTTCGGTCGATATGGATTGAGCGAGAGGCCGAGATGGGTCAGCTGGGCCCAGGGAAAGGAGGAGGGGGGAGGACCGGTCCAGATCAGCTTGGTGAGACGAGGCGCTTGGGATGCGAGGGACGAAAACCAGTGAAGAGATTGCCCGTCATACTTCAAGTCGTTTGAATGTCGGATGACAAGACTTTGGAGCTCTGGCATTGGAGGCGGAGAATCGGATGGTGGATGGAACATATCCTTGATGGTGAGGTGGTGGCACTGCGAAAGGTGGGGAAGAAGAAGTGACAGGTGCCGGTGAATAGGGAGACAAGTGTTTTTTCGGTTCTCACACGCGGTGCGTAGAGCCAACGCTCTACCGCACGAGCGCTCTAGCCAAAGCTCAACAAGATGTGGGCTGCGTACGGAGGTCACATCCAACCCCCTCCAAAGGCGAGAATCCAAAATAGCGAGAACACGCCATCGGGACGATACCTGACAGAGCAAAAGCGGTGCCTGTGTTGGGCTAGGGTCGAGGAATGAAGGCCCAGGAAAGAAGGTGGACGGATATGAGGGCACGGAGGGGAGAGTGAGCATGAATATCTCTGACAGTGTCTCATTTGCGAGACTTTCAATGGTACTGTTCGAGGGTGTCATGGCGGAAAGCGAGACGCAATAAATATGAGGATTTCCTAAATAGGGTGCCGTAACTTGTTTTATTCATAAAAAGCACTACAAATAGCGAACGCCTCCTTCCACACCAATTTTCTGACAGTCATGCTACGGGAGGTAAGATCTATGGTGCTTGCAAGCTCGTGGTCCAAATACGCAATCTGCTCAGCGGTAAAAGGCGCCTCAGGCGCCTCACAGACCACCTCAGAGAGGTCGTGCGCGTTAGGAGAGAAAGGATTGCTGTCAGCCCACTCCTCCGGATTCTGCATCAGGAAATGATGCATGAGCGCGGGGTCGTCTGCAACGTCCCAATCGATACCGTATGTGGAAGGGTCAGCAACCTCATCGTCGGTGGGGACGACCATCCGCTCAAGACCGCGGGGTCCGTCTTGTAGCTGGCTGAAGAAGAACATGTCATGCGGAGAGCGTGTACGCTCACCACGGATCTGCAGATCGTGCTGGTTCCAAGCCTCAGCCCATTCGAGCGCGTCTTGCTGGATGGAGGGAAGGAAGAGGTGGTGCAGGAGCCAGATGTGCTCAGGGACAGTGGGATTGAGACCGTGGTTGACCTCCAGGTCAGTGAAGAACTTCTTCCACTTGAACCCGAACGCGTGGGTGACATCGTACCACAGGCGCTCAATACGAGTGTTATTTACGCTCCTGAAATCAATGTCAATGACGGTAGCTGCAGGTCAACAGAACACAGTCTTACCTTCCCCAGATATATGAGCCACGCTCGACCCCACGCTCCGTCTCCATCATCACGGCCACAAGAATATTCTCAGCGCCGTGGTCGCCACGGACACGACTTGGCAGCCCATAACGCCTCACAGCGTCTTGGAAGAGCTCCAGAACTGTCTGTGCGCGGTTGTTGTCGTTGACGGCTATCCCAGTCACGAGCCGAGACTTTCCATCGATGAAACAGTGAATAACAATTTTGAATCGAATAAGCCCTGAAGTACGTCAATAAAAGCGTGTTGAAACAAGGATGGCACTAACCATGCTGTCCGTCATGATGCCAAAGCGAGTTGGCACCAGCTACAGTATAAGGTGTGCGGTGTATGAAGCGAGCACCAAAGGCGCCAGGAGAACCGTGAACGCGAAGATAGGAGGCGGCTATTCTGTCTCGAGGAACTCTGTGCCCCAGGTTACGGAGGCGTCCCTTCAGCATGCGTCGCCCAAAGTTGGGGAAAGTTTCCAGAATGGATGCGAGGAGAGAGTCGAGCTCGTCGTCTGAGATGGTGGAGACAGGGGCAGAGGTTGAGGTATAAGTCCGAGAGATGCTGCCATCCTCTTGTGGCGTGTCAGTGTACACAGGCTCCCCAGGCTCCACAAGACCGTATTCCAAGGCTCGGCGACGAATCGTGCGTGCACCTACACCGAAGACCTCCTCCAGGTGACTTGGTCCCCGGAGAGCCAACGCCTGTCGTAAGATCTCAGGGTCAATCTCCACACGCGGACGCCCGCCCGTGCTTGTGCGAGACACGACAGGAAGCGAGGGACCAGTCGGCATGTCAGACGACTCATGACGAGCTTCCTCCAGCGCGTCGATCATTTCCGTTATGCTCTGCTCGACCGTAGCTAGTTCGGCTGCGGGGATGATTGCTCGATGCTGCCGCATGTCGTTAGCGCTGTTGAGGGATGAGGGAAAGGAGACAGGACTTGCGATTTGAATTGCGCCGGAAAACTGCAAGACTTCATTGACCTGATAAGTGAGTTGGGTGTCGGCGCCGCGCTGCGTTCGTAGAGTACGGATGACATTGCGCTTGAGTATCTGGTATGCTTGACGGAGATTCTCGAGCTGTTCAGACATGGTGCGGAGGGAAGTTCGTATACGTTCACGTGGGTGGGCGCAGTGAGCGAGCGTCAAAGATCAGAAATACGGGGTAACCAGCGCAACAAACACAGCCTTTTGCTGCGGACAAGCCAAACTTGGCAAAGATCGCATGGCACATAGGTCACCAGATAACAGCGGGGGTGGCTTGGCTGATGCAATGGGTGATATGCGACTGCGTCAACGGTTTCTTGTCATTGAGATCTGGAACCATTCTGCTTGTCGAATTCAGAGATCTCGAGTTCCTGAATTTTGCTGTCATTGAGATCTTGACATTATCGTTTTCGCTGGAATTTCTGAACAACTCGAGATCTTGAGGATTGTTGAATAACTCAGAACGGTTCTCTTCAACAAAATTTCTTCACGATCTCGGCATTTGTGAGGAACTCGAGAAATTTTGATCATTTCCGCCAGATCTCCACATTTTTTAGCAATTCTCTACGGAAACTCACGGATCTCGATCCATGGACGGTATATTGGGTAAAATTCAATAGTTTTGTCCAATAAGGTCCCTCAAATGTATCGCTTCAAGCGAGTTCACGAGTCGCTGAATGATCATGATGTCAGCTGCATACATCCGAATCGGAAGGCGCCCACAAGGATAGGAAGCTAACCCGAAATTGCCGTCCCGCCTAGACTTGTTTTGGTAAGTCCGAATTGGGTCGAAGAAACCTGATGCCTGACATATGCTGACATATGCCAGAATTTCACTGCTGCGCTGATATCAAGATTTTGAACGCGAGCCAATAAGAAAAACCAAGAGGAAATCTCTTCCAAAACATGTAAGTGGCTAGTCTCTTGTAAACAGACGCTACATACAAATGGTCCTCGTACCTGCGGTGTATGTAGTCTGTCAAGTTGCTGACATCCGTGATTGGAGGTGAGGTTAATGCCGTAATGATTGGAATTCTTTTGAATCAATCGCGTCGTTGTGCATTCTGCTACGTGTTTTTAGTTACTCTGCTGTGCGGGGTACCTTTGACAACTCAATTTGATGATGTTGCTCACTTGACTGGAAGAAAATGGCTCCAAATTGAGTGAGTTTAGAATTTGGTGGGTTGGCCGCCGGCCACCCGCGGTATTGCTAATTCCTGTCGCAGTGAGTGAAATCACTTACTCAAACTTCATAGACCTGTTAGACTATGTTAATTTGAGCCCCATGTCCCAAAATATAAGCAGTTGACGGGGGCACAGTGGTGGTATACGGTGAATAGCGGGTGGGAACTATTTCCCAATTCGTACATTACGGCATTATGCCCACCTCCGTCAGTTGCGTACTTTCAGCCCCACGACTTTGCACACACGTGACGCGGCCGCTCGGCCCAGTTCACACTCCGCTCGGGCTTGAACGGCATCCACTCCAGGTCAAAGCACCATGTGAATGAATGGGTGGCAATTGTGCCCAAGTAATTTTGGGTAACTGAAGATCTTGAATTCCAAGCATATATACAGAGAGTGAATTATTTATTGAACTACACTACACACTGCTGGAGATATAACTCGACCGAGTACAAGTGCACTCAGAGACGCGTGCAATGGGCGTCGGGAAGGACGCGTCGTATCCAAGCATATGGCAAGGAAAGAGAAAAGTAACGTGTCTCGCAAGAGCCGCGCCCCGTTCGGACACCCAGCACCAAGCCGCCGCCGCACCGACACGTCGTACTCGGTAGGAAAGGAGTGAAAAGACTTGGGCAGGACGGTTCGCGAGTTCCAGGAAGGGATTACTCACCTGAGTGGCCCCCAGAGTCATACCAGTGCCATTGCAGACACTCAACAGCCCCCTCTAATCACTCTCCATAGTCTTCCCGACGTGGTAGCCACTGGGGGCGCGACTTCGACGCGTCGAGTATATCCAGTGGCAAGTGGGAGCCTGCCAAAACCGCGAGGTGGGTCGAGTGGAAGCGCGGGATGGGAGCGGGCATGCTTGAAGGAGGCGAAGGACGTTCGACGAGGGTTGTACGAGGGTTGTGAAGGTGGGTGGTGGCAGGAAGGAAGAAACGAAGTAACGAAAGCCACAAGAGCGGAGATTGAATTGCGCCGGGATGCCGCTCACGTGTCCAGCAAAGTTGTGGGGCTGAAAGTCAAGAACTACCTCCGTGCATCACCCCCGTGGCAAAATACAGACTAGTAAGTGGCTACTTTCTGTGTTTCTTTTCTTTTTCCCCGAAATCTCTCTAGAAGACGGCATGAAGAACTTTCATTGTACCTCAAGATTGGTTCAATCATTCTCCGTTGAACGGCAGAGGCATTTGACTTGATTTGCGGTAAGGCAATCTCGCAATAGGCAGCTCTCATCACGAAGCATATGGCACTCGCGGAAATATTACGAAACCAGCGCAGAGAAAAAACTTTACTATTCACACAGACGAGTCATATATACGGGTGCGCACCAATAGGTCCACGACCGCTCGTACATCCTTCGAAATCCGAGGCACAAATCTAATCCACTCGATTGTCGCCGCCTCAACCAGAAGTCTCCCTCGTATGCTTCCCAGGAGGTGGCGAGTATGGCGACGGCGGCGGAAGAGAAACCGACCGGTCACGACCTCGCAAGCGATCTCTATTGAACGCAGTCAAAGACGGAGAAGCTGTTTGCGGCGAGGTATCCGCAGACTCCACACTCTCCAGCTCATCAACTTCGGATCCGGTTCCTTGTGGCACAATCATATTCCTCTTCTGCGCTCTGCTACGTCGTTTTCGTGGCCTCTTGTGCCCCTCCCCGCGAGACAGGTCAAGTTGCCAGTAACACCCTTTACCCATGTGCGTTACATCTCGCGGGATCTTGCGGAAAACTCTGTTTAAAGAGAGATTGTGGCGCACCGAATTCTTTAGGCGCATGCGTAAGCGGCGATGAAAATATGCGGAGTGAAGGAACTGAACCTTCCAGGCGTCATCCTGACGGTGCTCGTGATACCACATAAAACGCACGATAAGTGCATCGCAAATACCCTGGAGAGTCAGCCGTCGATGTGGACTGCCGTGGATTGCGAGCTTGATGAGGGTGGGTAGGGATGCGAACGGTTTTTGTCCATCTGGAGGATCTGCGATCGCCCGGAGGTCAACGGGGATGTTCGGCGGGAGACAGAGCTGCCTTCTGATATAGGCTGAATCGCTGTCCTCAATAGGTTCCGGTTGCTTCTGCTTTTCCTCAAAGTCCCTGCTGGCGCTTGATTGCTGTGCGACACTGGTCGATGATGAAGGTTCAACCTCGGGTTCGCTATCCTGTCGACACGAAGGTAAGTCGTTCTACAACTTGATCAGCCGCCACTCACAGAATTCAAGATATTCCGAAGGTAAAATGGGCCTGTAAGCCTTCTGCGTGGCGCCGTGGGTATCTCAGGCTCGAGAGTGGCGTGCGGCGCCGGCGTGTTGCGACTTGAACCGGGCGAAGGTGTGTGGCGGTGGCCAGAAAATGCATGGCGGTCATCGGTATGGCTGGAGCTTGCGCCTGAGCCTCCATACATATTCATGGGTCGAAATCAGTGGAGGACGCAAGCAGGGTGGGCGTGGGTGACTCGCAAGTCAATGATGCGCATCAGAAGCAGTGATTTCGGACCCACAGAACCCGCCTTCTTGCCCATCATTTGATGCGGCTTCGCCGAACATTGATGGCTCTTATTGTCCAGAGCATGAGATGCGTAGAAAAATGTGTTTTAGGTGATTATTTTGCGCAGAACTAACTCAGTGGTAATTATCTCTACCTTACGAGTTTTGTGTATGCATTTCATGCAATAGTATGCTGTATAATAATGCACGGAAATATCATCAAGGAAGCCTTGAGGCTTGAGAAAAAAAATGCAAATATCACTGCATTCGGCCGGCAGCAGGCAGACGGACTTTACAAGATACACGTGGCCCGAGTAGATCGGCCTTATGCTTGAGGCTCAAAAAATGAGAGCAATAGGACTCCGAAAGCACCGCATCACTTTTGCCTGGTACAAAAAGTCCTATTACACATCAATAGGATGCACAACCCAATCGTCAGTTGATTTATATAATATAATTGGCGGTACTAATGGGCGAAAAGATCCTTTTCTTGCCGGGTGTTAGTGCATCCGAAATTCTGAACAACCTCACATACTTTGAAACAGCTTTAGCCTTTGGTAAGTCAGAGAACTGGGAGGGAATCTAACATTAAACACCGAGGACATCTAACAGCACTACAACACTCACCAATTCCAACTGCGCAAGGGTTGCAGTCATCGACGTCCGGCTGTGATGTCGAGTCCGATAGTTGAATGGATCTCAACTTCGATGCTTGACTATATCAATAACAAAATGTCCGCTTCTACGCCGAAAAGCAGAATTGGTGAGAATCAATGCGCGAAAGAATCTCCACCTGCAAGAAGTCAACGTAAGAAACTGCGCTTTCCTTTGAGATTATACGCGTCAGTTTTTGTTGACGCAGCTGAACAAACGCGCGGTATCCACTTCCGAACTCACTTGAGCCGCTAACAAGCGGAGAGATTTGCACTCCGTGTGGGTCCGCTGCGAATTATTCTGTGTACCTTTTGTGTGATCATCGACGGCTCCTTCGTTAATTGCGGGCGTTGGTATGGTTGATGACAAGTTGTTTGCGACAAAAGGATATCTGGTAAGCCGGTTAACGGATTCACCGGATACCGGTTGTACATTCATTGTGCCTCGACTTCGTTGCATTTGCATACGCCGATCTGCCATCACTTGAAGCTTGCCGATACACTGCCTACTCGTTGGCTTGAAACAGGATCCAAAACTGGTCTGGAGACGCGACTTGTAATGCGTTTTCAATCTGCTGAAGAAGGTAGCTGGTAAGATCCTAGTCATGGCCCTTGTTGAGGTCATCTGTTCGGTCTTGCATGAATGTCGATGATGAGCGTCAAGAGCAAGTTCAGAGGAGAGAGATCAACCAATCAATGATCTGGTGATCCGGAAACCTGGATCCACACACAATCCACACAACGGTCAACAATGGTCACAACGGTTGTCACCGTTGTGTTACACTGCCCACCGCCTCTCCGACGCTTGGTCGCTCGGTCCCGTCGTTTGTCCCTGACTTTGTGCAACCTCAGCCTTGTCTCACGGCAACGACTTCCTACTCTGTAGCCAGTCGTGACTGAGCATCCGGAGGTAAAAATTAGGTCCGTTTGTGATGAAGCCCGGTCGCAGATAGCAGGTGGGGATTTTCCTCTCAACATTTGCCCAGGCATGCTTTTTGCGTGAGCAAGAGTGCAATCTATCCCTATATTGCAATCAGAATTCCTTGAAGAAGTTCTAGGAAGCCGGAATTACCCAAAATGTGCGGGAGTGTTTCAAAGGGATCTACATGACGATCCTTCTCCCCCTCGGCATCATCCTCAATTTGTGATTCGAGGTCTATCCGAGAGCCCCGACGTCGCCGAGAAGGGAAAAGAAAAGAGCTGGACTGGTAGGCAGGAGAGCTACTTATTATGAACCACCACAATCATCGGCACACCACTCTCCCCTCTCATGATTTCGCCTTTGCGTCCTTCTCCTGACAGAAGCAACAATAAACTACCTCGCGGTCAAGCATGTTTCAATTGTAGACGTCGTAAGAGGGTAAACCGTATGCCCTCGACAATTTGTTGTTTGCTTACCTCTCGCACAGAAATGTGACGGAAATCTACCGTGCGGTCAATGCACACATCTAAACATCGAAGACGACTGTGAATACAACGATACTGAGAAACGCAGTCTCGCCCACATTCTGCAAGAAGATATCGACCGTCTCGAAACTCGCATCCACTCGCTGCAACAGCCACATAGGCCCGGCATCGATAGCCCCGGCTCGCCGTATCCAAATCGCCCTCCCTCGGCTCTGTCTCGGACGCCTACTCCACGACATACGCGTAACTTATCGTCTCGTTTTAATTCAGTATCCCAGCTTACAATATAACAGGACATAGTTCCGCCTCTTCGACCAGTCGGTCTGCCACGCCTTCACGTAAATTCCATATTTCCATTCCTTTCCAACAACTTCTCAGGACCATCATACAGACTCACGCACCGGGAGCGAGCCGTCTCGAGAAATGATAGAGCTGTTGTAAGTTTGTTTGCTCTCAAACAATTATTCATTTTCAACACTCTCTTCCAGAATAGACACTTTCCTCCCTTACGCATCAGAATTCGGCTTCTTCCTGAACTGTGCTCGTTTCCGTCAATCCGCCTTGCTACCCTTACAACTTGGCCATCACTCCCGTCCATCGGCGGCTTTGCTGTGCGCCGTGTACCTCTGGGGTTTACATTTATCCAGTCAACCGAATTTAATGGCGCAGGAATCAACATTCCTAGCTCGTGCACTTGATCTTACCAGCAAAGGCTTGTCCGACCCTCACCCGAATCGAGTTATGCATACACTACAGGCGGAGGTGTTGTTGTCGTATTATTTTTTCGCGTCTGGTCGGGCGTTGGAGGTGAGCGTTCGTTCTTCGCCGAAATGTTCATGCTGAAAGGCGACGATTCAGGGAAAGTATCATTCCGCCGGAGCCATATCTCTAAGTCTCAGCTCGTCGCTGCACCTCATTCGCTCGGAGCATCGCCCATCCTCAGGGATGCTTCACCCAGCGGCAGACGTCGTCGAAGAAGGCGAGCGCATACATGCCTGGTGGACGGTGCTCCTACTTGACACCTGTTGGGCTGTGGGCCTCTGCGAGACGCCTGGACTCGCAAGTAGAGAGTCCCAGGCGATGGTAGATACTCCGTGGCCCCTGGAGAGCGATGACTATGCGCAGGTGATGATCGATTGCCCCAAATCCGAAGATCTTATTATACTCACTGCATTCTATTCCAGGGACGATTCCCGCCCAATGCCCGGTATAGCCTCACCGTGCAGAACTTTCTCAACGGCGCGCCTGCTATGAACACGGAAATGTCAACCGTCGCGATGTTTGCCAAGGCGGCTATCTTGTGGCAGCGTGCTGACGAGCTCGCGCGGACTTGGAAGCCCGGTATGCTGTTCTCGTCCGGGTATCGAAGTTGTATTTTGACAATCGAACCTCAGGCATGTCACCGCAAAGCGCCGCTTCGTTCAGCAACGACTTCAATCGCCTCGACGCCCTCATCGACCGTCTGCGCGATTCACTCGTGTCGCCGAATCAAATGTCTCGCCCCACATCTGCAATGACACGAACGCTCGTCGTTGCACACAGCATAGCGCATTCCGCCACCGTGCGGCTACATAGCTTGTTCGCTCACACGGACAGTTCGTCCAAACGCAAGCGCCTTGCTGCGGCGCGGTCAGGTGTGTATGAATCAGCTCATTTTCGAACTTGAGAAACTCAATTCCGGGTAGTCCTCGGCATCATTGCTGCGGTCCCGTTGCGCAACTTTGCGTACATCAACCCGATTATGGGGACGGTTTGGGCTGCATCGTGCGGTGTGTTCTTAGAAGAGATACATACGCTGCGAACGAGACATAGTGGACCGCCACGAGAGGAGGAGATGAATCTGAGGACGTTTTTGAACCGCGCGATGACTGCTATTGTTGCGTTTGAGAATACGTGTCCATTGATGCGTGAGTGTCTTTGTTTTCGTGGATCGCGAGGTTTAACTCTTGTTCGTAGGATCACAGATAGCGCCAGTGCGGGAAAACTGCAGTCGGATCGGAATTTAAATTTGGTGCCTAAATCTGACTGGAAGGAACTACAGTATATGGCCCTTGGAGGAGGTGCATTCGCATGATTTGATTGGCCTGGGACTTTGTAGCTTAGAGCGAACATAATGAATTCGGAGCTTGTAATTTCGGAAATAGACCAAGTTATGTTGTATATCGCGTCGTTGAATCAAATGTTTTGCGGTTTTGATTTATTTTTGTGATGCGTCGCACCAATTGTGTTGGACCTAAGCTTACACACTTTCCCGGAGGTTCCCCGGAACGTTAACGTCGTCGGAGGTAGGACTCGGAGAAAACAATGACGAGCGTGCTCTGTGGGTGTTGTGGTTGATCTGACCGTTTGCCGTGTTGGATATGGGAACTGGTTGCCCAAACCGAGAACAAATGGGAAATGGGATTTTTTCTTCTTGAAACGTCCGACTGGTACGGCGGATGGACCGGCGATCGTTGAGACAAGTTACGCCATGTCTCACGGCGGGGCGGCAAGAGGCGTGCCATCACTGCCATCAAATGGGCTTTCCTCGCGCCAAATACCAAGAAGGTTCAGGTGAGACACTTGCGGGTGTTCAAGGTAAGATTGGGGTTTTGTCGCGCGGAGCATATGTAATCGACTCCTAAGTACTCTTTGGCAGTTTCTGTTGGCAAATTGGACATCGAACTTGTTGAAACTCTTGCCGGTCATTCTTAAGCAGCGTTCGGTATGAGCGTCTCAAAAACTTTTTGTTCTTGGAAGCTGCACGGAGATTCTGTCTGGCTGTAAATGAAGCGGCCGAGCCTTCCTAAAAGGGTAATTTTGCAACGTCTCCCAAATTGCCGAAAATGGACTTCGTGATATCTCGATCTTCCGGCTCACAGCGCAAAACTCGGACCTATAACAGACAACCAGAGCTTTACCACAGACGCGAATAGTTTTGAGAGTGGCCCTCGGTGACCTCTGTACACTCAAGGGGCCGGCCCGGGTAACGCCGGAGGCTTGTGTTACAAATACCTACAATGTGACGTAAGCACGAAGTTTCTTGCATTTTGCATTGATTCTGCGACTATGGCGAATGCCCTCCGAAGGCAAGCGCCTCTAGCTTTTGCTCTTACTACGAGCATCTCTCTGCCCTCGCTTCTTCATCGTCTTCCCCGTTCACATCTCTGGGCTGTTCGACCATTTTCGACGACACTGTGTCGCGCAGAGAGCAGGTCCGAGTCTGCCGATAATACATCAACCAGGCAAAGAGAAACTGGTTCGAACTCCGCAAGCCATTGGATATACCCACCCAGTCGTGGACTTTTCTTCACCAACTTCCCTAAAGACGCCAATGAGAGCGACCTTCGCGACGCCGCCAGCCCGTTTGGCGAAATCGAATCTGTTCGATTACGTGAGTTTTCTTTGTCCTCTCCCGCTGCATTGTTCAAACATTGGGAAAGAAAGTGTGGCATCTCGATGGCATGATGAATGGCTATGGCTTTGTCAACTTCGCCGCGCAATCCGCTGCAGACCAGTGCCTAAACGCCGGCCTCGAAATTTCCGGCCACGCACTCAAATTAGCATATCCTCGCATATCTAAACGCCCACGCGTAGAAAGTAGCACACCGACTCAGAGATTCCCAAGGCGTCGTCAACTGTTCTTGAGCAATCTTCCTTTTGCCGCCAACGAAGACGACGTCTTACGCGTCTTCAAGCCGTTCGGGGAGATCGAAAGTATCAGAATATGTGAGTCTCCTTTTTCCTTAATCCCCTCTTTTTGTGTGTTCACAGGATGGAACCCCAAGTGCGAACCTCTGACGGCTCGACTCGCGGTTATGCCTATGTCACCTTTGCTAAGCAATCTGCGGCCGACGCATGTGTTCTCTCCCCGCTGGAGATATTTGGCCGCACAATCCGTTTTGGCTACGCCCACAAGCGCGACCTGGGCCCATTCCCCCCCTCCCATATCCTTCATCTCAGCGATCTGCCTCCCAACACCGAGCCGCATCATATCCACACTGGATTTGAGAGTTTTGGCGTCATCAGGGCCATCCGGCTCTATTCTGAAGGTGGAAGCGAGATTGTTGAAGCGCAGCGTTTGACTGCGCATGTCCAATTTGCGAGCAAAGGGGACGCAGTTAGAGCATACGAGAAAAGTGCTGGAGAGCCGTTGTATATCATGCAGCGCAGGGTGCGCGTCGATTACGGTCCGGGGAAAAATCTGCGCTAGCGGGTACTGTGTTTTTATCTACTGGTTTCTGTCTGTACTGAACTCCAACAGTTGTATATACTCATTTGGAATTTCGACGCTCTCTTCTGTAGTCCTCCAAGAACGCAGCCGCTCTGCGACTCGGATGTCTCGCCTCATCGTGAGTATAGTGGAAGAAGTAGTTCTGTATTCACATATGCTCTGGATCCCCATTCTCATGACGCATTTGCTGACAGCTCAGGCAAGCGAGTATGCGAGCTGGCCTGAGCGAGAGGCAAGCTAGTGAAGAGTGCCAGACATGATCTGGCTCTTCGCCACTGGTCATTCTTTCACCGCGCCTTCGCGTCGGCGACACGGCGCAGGCTCTCATTTGCGCTGTTTCTCGGCGCGTTTCTTCCCTCGCCCACTCTCCCACTCCTTACCTCTTCTGTTACTTGCGCTTTGGTGGCCGCTGTGGGTCTCATTCCTCTGGACCCTCAGTGGCCTTGACATACGGTTCGGTCGTGCCCGCGTCCAAGGCCTTTGTTGAGGATGTCAGTCGGTTCATGCAGCGGAGGATTACGTTGATGCAGATGAGGGAGATGACGATGACTACGGGGACGATGAGGAAGACTCCGCGTTGTTGGGGATGGTGAAGATTATGAGTGCGGATCCGAGGGCTGCGGCGATCTTGAAGCAGGTGGATTTCTCTTCTTTCTTCGTTCGTTCCTCTTGGATTACAGAATTCACTGATGATGTCCTTCATTAACTCTAGCACGACTATGACTGGTTCACGCGCCTGCAAAGATCCCGGGAACCAGCACCGAACGCGCTCGTATGCATGAGCGAGCAAGGCGGTGTCCACGCCTGTTAGTAGGACGCCGGGCCGCATCATAGCGCCCGAGGCAAGATGCAAGATATCGCCGAGTGGAAGGCGGCGTACGTATGAGCTCGGGGGACCTCATGAGGACAAGGGTAAGGGGAGAGCTGTTGACGAGGAGGAGATGGAGATGGAGAAGCAAAAGAAGCGTCGACAATCGACACCTGCGAGAGCGGTGGGTGAGCAGGTGTATTTCCCGGGTAGCCCTGCGCCGGTGACGACGACGCGGTTGTTGGAACAGGCGGAGAGGGAGGTTGTCAGTCGGGGTGTGGTCTCGCCGTCGCGCGGAGAGGGATCTATCTCTTTCTTGTCCAGCGCTTTGGCTGCTGGTTCGGCCTCCGCATCCGCTTTGGGCTCTGGGGCGATGAGTCAGCGTGCGTCTGCGCTGTTGCCCGAGTCCGATAACGATGGATCTCAAGAGGAGGAAGGACAGATTTCGTCGAAGAATGACGAACAGGAATGGACGAGGGCGGATTGGAAGGTGCTCGATGCTTGTTTCACGGATGAACGGATTGCGGTGGCGCAGAGGCTTGGAAAGGTGCTCAATCTTTCACCTGCGCCTCTGCCGAAGACATTCTCTTTCCCCATACGCCTGTTCGCAATACCCCTGCGGACGTGGACGGTCCCGCGGCCTGGATGATCTCTACTGACGCGGTGGATCTCGCAAGGAATGTCGAGAGGTTTGTTGGGATTCTGGGTGGGGAGCAGGACGTGAAAACTTGGGGTAAGACGTGGGATGGGTGAGTCTTTTAATTTGTTGTTATTGTATCTTGCTTTCTCTGATGCCGATTGTTTGATTTCCAGGAGAACTTGACTCGTTGCGAGAGGGTGCTACAGAATAAGCAGCGTGCAGGGCCACCTACTCCTGGTATTATTGCCGCTGCGACGACCAAACCCGAAACCAAGTCGAATCAAGACGATAATGTGTTCTCTCGCCGGCGTGCCTCGGTGGTTACTTCCGACCAAGTACACTCTGCCCCGCCGCGTCCTTTTGGCGGGTCGTGAAGACTGCAGCCGGCCGGAACACCCAAACTCCTCACACACTCACACAGGACTCGTCTATGAGACGCTCGTCAATTTCTTGATCACCGGTGGCGGCACGATCCTCACACACTCATCTTGCCTCACAGTCCGGTCCTTGCAGTATCAAGTCATTATAATCATTGCTAGTGTACTACTTCAGTTTAGATTTCTCGTACCATCTCGCAGTGTATCAACATCACTGCCTTCGATGTCAGATACTCGCTGTGATTTTTTTCTGCGTGCTCCCGCTTGACAGTATAAGCAGACGTGTTTTTTGGTTATTCACGCTTATAGCACACATCGCGGAACTACAAACGGTGAGACGACGCGCCGGCCAGCCTCGTCGCACACAAAACGGGCGAGCGTGTCCCAGTTCATTGCGAGGGCTTGGGGGTCTTGGGCTCAATCGTTCGAGGAGCCGCAAAGGCGAGACGAATTTGGCGGTCGAGTAAACGCACCGGCGTCTTCTTGACACCCTCAACCGCCTTTATCGCGCCCTCCGTGTTCGCAAAAGTGACATGCGCGAACCCGCGTGGTTCGCCTTCTTTCTCCCTAGCGATGCGAATGCCGTCAATGGCGCCGAAGGGCTCCAAAATTTCGCGCAGTCGAGTTTCGTTCGTGTTAAAAGGGATGCTACCGACGAAAACTTCGGGGTTGGGGGCCTGCTGATTGGAAGGCGGGGATGAGTATGCCACACGGAGTGGGCGGCCGGAGACTTGGAGGCCTTTGCTGAGGCATTCGTCGGCGGCGGCTTGGTTGGTGAAGACAACGAACCCGGCGCCACGGTTAGAGCCGTCACTGTATTTTACTTACGCCGTGATTTAGTAAATGAATGGTCGAAAGAGAGACCGGGACACGCACGGAGTCGGACGTCCTCGACGTCGCCGAATTGAGAGGCTTGGGCGTGGATGTCGGCTTCGACGGTGTCAAAGTGAAGATTCGCCACAAACAGTTGGCGACTGGGCGGATGCTGGACCTTGGGCTTTTGGCCTGCATCTGCCGCCGCCGTGTCATTACACCGCGAAAATGTCGTCGAAAAGGGTCGCAAAACCAAGGAATTTGGACGGGCGATGCGGGCAAGTACTGAGGGCGTAGACTGCCTAGCTGCGACGGTGAGAGCTACCCGCGCTTGCCTTCGGACGACATTGGCCAACATATCGGTGGAGGAGAGAAAACAAGGCAAAATGGAATTTGTGACACATGCCCGGAAAAGGAACCCGTGACAGCTTGTGCATTTGCCAGTGCCGTTCTCGATGCATTGGCCCGTTGACTGAGCTTTTCTTGGGTTTGGCGCGCCTCAACTTGACAATTATCATTGCTAAGTAGAAGATGATACAATAAATTACGAATCTCAATCAACTAGGACCACGGAACAGGCTTCATCAGATTAGCAAAGGAACCTCCATCCAAGTCTGTCAATTCACGAAGCTTTTCGACGTTTTCCGCACATCTCGCTACTCCCTGTCGCCCTACTCGACCCTTCTTCCTCTTAGCAAATTGAGCTACTGCCCCCTCGTACGCAACTCGAGCACCCGAAAGATCCAGTCTCGCAGCGCAAGTGTACGCCAGCAGTTCCAGACTCTGGAAACCCATCTCCTGTGAGGCGTTGAGAGACCGTGCGATCGGTGCCAATGCATCGTCGTAGGCTTCCGAGCCTAGGCGGCAGAGAGCAGTCATCCTTGAAGTGCGACAGATTAACCCAATCTCTCCGCATTCCTCGGCCTTCGCTAGGGCGTCCCGAGCGAGGAGAATGGCTTCTTGAGGCTCGTCGAGACGGGCGTACGTTCTTGACATGTAATATAGAGCCTGCGCGGTGCTCGCCGGGCATTTCAGCTCTTAGAAAATCGCCCTTGCACTGGAAAGCTTTTCGAGGGCTTCTTCTCGACGCTTACGCCAACAAAGGAACTCTCCCAGTCCTGGCAAGCTACAAGCGACATAGAATCGCTCATTCCCGTCATGAGAAAGATTAGCCTCAGCTTCGTAGACCCGGGTTTCGAGCTCTTGCCTTTGCCTTTCATGAATCTCCAAAGGCGCACGGTCTCCATTAAACATTCGCCCGACATGATACGATCCATTCCCCCGGGAAGATTTTTATAAATGCCAGACGCTTCTTCGAATGTTTAGACGTTTGGCGTATAGAGAGACGGCGAAGAGGTTCCTCCCAAGACAGCGATGCGCTTCCGCGACACGGCGAGCGGCAGCGTGCGGGTCGACGACACCAGGATTGTCGTGAGCTGCTTGCGCTATTCTCAATGCATGGGAAGCCAACTTGGAGCTAGGTTTTGTCCACAACTGGTATAATGCGAAGGCGATAAGGGCATCAAAGGCATTTGGACGGAGATCATTGACATCGACGTCCAGGAGTAAGCCCTGTATGTTCGTCTCTTCCCCTGCGAGTGCCGGCTCAGTGATGAGCGAGTCCAGACAGTCAAATGATTCGGCCCTGATACGGAGGAGATCTGATGATTTGGCTTCAATGCAGGGAATCCAGAATATGTATTCTTCCTTGAAACTGCTGACTATGGTCGGGCTCTCCGCCATGGCGAGCGCCACACTCGTCTGTCCCATGCCCCTAGCTCCGGTGCTGCACACCCGCGAGGTGTTCTCAGCGGCCAAGAGAGAGACGAGTTCGTCGATGAGATCTTCGCGGTCAAACAGCGCACGAGTGTTAGGATGCATGTCTTGGCGAAAGCACGCTGAGGGCGCGTTATGAGGCTGCCTAGTCCTGTTCACCGCATCTTCAATTCGGTTGAGCTGAGCGGCGAAAGCAGAGAATCTGCTCTGATTTTTGTCCAGAAGATCTTCCACCTGGAGCTGACTAACGGCCTGTGAGAAGATGAGGGCCGATAATATGAAAAGAACGAGCACACTGTGAATTGCTCGAGCGCAGCGTAATGAACTCACGCATCTGTCGACGCGTTCCTTATTCAAATTGTGAAAGAACAGCAGCAGCCATTTCTTGGATAGACCGTCAGCGTTGTCCGATTGGATCAACAGCGACCCACCATTGTAGTCTTCTGACCTTGTCTTGAAGGGTCATGGACGTCTTCGTGTTTACCGACACTGTGTCGACGACCGCGAGCATGAGATCATACACATTCAAAGTTAGGTCTCTCCAAGAGTCCAATCACTGTCGCTCCTGCTCTTCCGAGTCTTCAGATTTCGAGTCCGAGTCAAGATTTGAGACAGTCCTGCCGGTGCATCATTTGAGTGGTGCCCGAAGAAGAGTTTGAGGTCAGTGAGATGGAAGACAAGAGCAAAAGGATAAGCCTTTCGGGGAAAGAATGTGAGATACTTGTCACACGGTGTTGTCGTCGACTTCGACATCGTCTTTGCCCGACGAAACATCGCGCCTCCCAGTAGCACGACTTCTCTCTTTAATTACACGCACCATTCCAATCGTCAATTGGGGGGGAAGGACTACAAGTGGATGCAAAATGCCAAAAGAAAACAGCATTCGGACTTAGTAGATAGGGTGCGGCCTGGACAGTCGCGCAAAACAATCCGAGTCTGCCCCATCGAGGCTCTCTAGATTGTCTGAACATCGCGTCAACCCATCTCGCCCTAAAGGACTACAGCTAATCTTTGAATACTGCGCTTGCGCAGCGGTATATGCCGCTACAGCTTGCACAAAGTCCGACGTGGCGGCACAATTGTAGGCAAGGAACTCCAAACTCTGCCCTATAGCCAGAGGCGAGCCTCGAGCGCGGCAAAGCGTGAGCAAACGCGTGATAACGACGAGAGCCTCTTCATACATCGCCGAAACGATGAGATACCCTGCCAAGCTACCCGACACCCGGCATAGCAATCCCACCTCTCCTGACTCTTCTGCTTTGGACAACGCTTCCCTGACGATGGGTAGAGCTTCGGAGAATTCACTCCGACACGCATATGTTCTGGCAATGAAATGAAGACACTGGGCTGTGCTGGCCGGGCAGTCTAGTTCTTCAAAGATGGCCTTCGCAGTACGGAGTGTTGCCAGAGTTTCTTCATCCGGACGGTCCGACCACCAAGAGAAGTATCCAAGCCCCAGCAACCCTCGGGCAACATCGTATCTCCTGGATTCATCGGCAGCAAGATCGGCCTGCCCTTCCTGGACGAGGCTATGTAGATCGTCTTCGTCCTGTGTCTCCGTGAAGGTCAACGCATTGAGCAGCTCCATCGAACATTCGCCAGCCCGCGACAGATCAGCACCACCAGGTAAAGATTTGAGCATGTTGCGCGCCTCCTCAAAATGAACGCAAGCGTTATCATAGTGATCAAGAGAAAATAATGTTTTCCCCAAGCATCGGTGGGCTTCGGCGACACGACGCGCAGCGGCGTCGGGATCGGTGGGGTGTGGATGAGAGTATGCGGCGCGCGCGATCTGTAGAGTATGCGTAGCGAACAGTATACTGGGCTTGGTCCACGACTGATAGAGAGCGAAGGTGATGGCAGCATCCACAGCATGCGGACGAAGAACTTGTAGATCAATGTCCACGAGCAGACCATGGATGTTGGTCTCCTCCGAGGCGAGGGCTGTCAAATCGTCCTTGAATTTGCCATCGTCCGGAATGGATTTATGGTCAAGAACGAATCGGTAGCAAGCCTCGTGCACTTGCTCTCGAACTTCGGCGGATATGCGGTTTTGCTGAGACATGTACGATTGGATCGTGGGCCGGACGAAGATACGGGCTGTCGAGAACGCTCCATCGCCTTGCTCGATCAGTGCCGCCGCACGCAAAGTCTGTACCGCGACAGAGGGTGATGCCAACTTCGGTGCCCACCAGCGCAAATTGTACCTAGTTGTTCCTGCGGGAAGCATCGAAAGTATGGCCAACAGCCTCAGTGCCTCGGGATTCGACTTCACCACCCCCCGCTCCATCGAGAGGCGAATTGTCTCGTCCATACTCGTGACTTCATTCCCGCACAGCATCCCCGTACCCGCTGTCCTCCAATCCAAGAGCAGATCAGCTGGCGAGGCCCTCAAACGCCCTGCGCTCGCAGCCGCTAGTGTGATGGCCAACGGCATGTAGCCGATGGAGGCGAGAAACTCGTCGAGCTCGCGCTCGTCATCGGGAAGCTCGTGCCCGCCAGCCGCATCTCGATACTTTTGGCGGAATACGGCACGCGCGGGGACCGGATCTAGTGCTGAAAGCGGACGGTGTTGCCATTGAATATGGTCCCCAGGAGTGAAGCCGGATGTCATAGTGACCAAGAGTGCGATATGGGATAACGCCGCAAGCCGCGCAAGAATATGTCCCACCTTGTCTCGGTCTTGGCCAGATAACCAAGGTGTTTCAAAGTTATCGAGGAGCAATAGCCGTCGTTCTTTCGTAGCATCCAGCTCGGCGAGTAGAAGGTCGAGACTGTCATATGTTTCGGCCGTGACACGAAGCTGGGTGTAGAGTATGCGGCGGAGGATATCTGAGGACTTCGCTTCGACACAAGGAATCCAGAATATGTACTCTTTCTTGAAAGTACGTGTTATTGTGGGGCTCTCGGCGACTGCTAGCGCAACACTGGTCTTTCCCATGCCACCGACCCCACTGACGCATACGCGCGAAGTAGTCGGACTAACGAGAAGAGAGGCGATGTCGTTGATAAGGGCGTCCCGCCCATGGAAGATAGGATGAGAGGGGGGTATGTCTTGACGAGGATATGGTGAAGGCGCGTTGTGTAGCTGATTGCTTTTTTGCATCGCGGCTTCGATCCTGTCGCCCTGGGCGGCAAAGGTAGAGCAATCTGCTCTGATCTTGTCCAGAATATCTTCCACGTGGAGCTGACTAACAATCTGTGGGAACATATTAGCATCGATGTCGAGGTGAGGTGCCGTACAGACCTGGAACTGTTGAAGTGCAGCGGTGAGACGAGCGACACATCTGTCCACCCGATCTTTGTTAAGATCGCGGAAGATCAATAGCAGCCACTTGTTTTGCTCCCGGACTTTTTCCACATCGGCCAAGACGTCATCAAGGATACTAACGCCAGAGTCAGTCCCAGCGGTGAATTTGCACTTGTGAACAAACCGTTGTAGTCGCTGGATCTTCTCCCGCAGTTCCAAAGATGTCCTTCTGTTAACCGGCACCGTTTCGACGACCGCAAGCATAAGATCGTACACCTGCTGCTGCAGCTCTCTCACAGTCTCCTCGATTGTGATCGCTTGCTGCTGACAATTAGCCATGAGCGGAGGATCCGTTAGGAAGGAGCGACCTCGCAAGCCTCCAGGATCTCAATCCCGACGTTCAAGAACGCGGACAGGAATGGAAGAGGGATAAGGGAGGAAACGCCTTCCAGAGCTTCAGCCAACGCCCTGCCTCCTCTTATTGCGTACATTGCGGAGGTCGGCGTTAGCGACACTTGACTGGCGAAGGGGGGCTGGAAAATGTAAATAAGGACCTGTCCACGAATAGCTAGAATAGACGTACATCGCAGAAATCAAGCCTTGGAGGGAGAGATTTCTTGGGGACCCGCCATGAAAGGCACCCAATCATCGGGCACCAGGAACAACTCAGAGTGTACAGCAGAAAAGGGACGCGTGCGGAGGAAGAAACAGAAGAAAGCTGAATATCAAGTGAGTAATTTATCAGAGATGGAGACATATTGGGACCCACACACAGTTCTTAGAAGCGACGCCGCGTTGTACCCATGTTGCGAAGTGGATTTTTACGGCTTGGATGCGGCAAGTAGAATAGAAGATGGCGAACACACGACTGCATGCAGGTCTTGAGTTTCCGTATCGGGAGTGAGCCGCCCAAAGACACGGCGACGGTCGGAATTGCTTTGAACTCGCTTGTGCAGCCCTTGGAAGTCGCCCTGCATTGGGATGGTAAAGCCAAGGTTGCTGATCGACGCTCAATTGCACACACAGTACCATCTACAGTGCCATCCCTCGCCGTTCCAAAGCAGTGGATGCGCCACGGTTGTGTCCATTACCAATCTCCTTCTCCAGAACGAGAAGACCGGCTGGAGAAGATGGTCCGTGCGAGAGGCATAGGCTGCTGAACGGTCAACTAGAAGGTAACACAATTGCGCTGTAAGCATTTCTGCAACTTTGGCTCCGGTGAAGATGTCCGCTTCCGAGCGTCGCGCCAGTGCCATTCGTTCGAGCACGGGAAGGTCGGCTAGCGTCGCGGGGCGGAAGGTGTATGGGGAGGAAGACTAAAGAATGCATGAAACGCGAGATCCAGAAGCTTGAGCCACTTGAGCAACAGCTTGCTCACCCCACGCAAGCCTTGACTGTCCTACATGTTTATGTCAAACAGTATATCCTAGAGCAGATCGCCTAGACTGTAGTCCCACTTTCATGATGAGAAGCTTTCTGCTTGGAACTTGGGTTAACCCGGGTCCCGAAGTCGTCCGAGAAGCTGGAGATTTTTCTTTTCAGTGCATGTTGAGCGCAGTGATTCCTTCGTCCCAAGAATGCAGCGTTTAAAGGCTTATAGCACAATCGTGCAAGAAGTCAAGCTAGTCAAGAGCAAATAACAACTTCTGATTGCTTAACCTTTAGGTTAGGCTACTTAGACGGGCTTGCGTTTTGTCCATCAAACCAAATAAGAGACAAACAAACGTTTTTGCGTGTGCCGTTGGATGTGCCGCACCGGCAATTGCGGCTTCTGACCAAAGGTGACGTACCGCGGAACTGCCTCCGAACACCGACAGTCTGTCGTCTCTTCCTGTTTTTGACCAGTTTTGACCGCCGTCTGCGCTCAAAAGCTTACCTTTGTCATCTGGGACCTCCTCTCAAAGGCTACAGCAACACCAACACATCTTGCAAATGGCCAAGCCGCCGCCGCCCGTCATTCCCCCGAAATTCACTCACACATGTCTGCAAACTTTGCGCGTCACTGAGAATCGTCGCCGCCTTCGCTTCTCTTAGCCTCTTTGTCTTCATTTCTCAGGAAGACATGATATCTTCCCTCGACCTCACAGTTCTCGTGTTTCCCTCTACATCCCCATTCACTGCATGCATCCACCCTCGTCATGAACGCCTCGTCCGCTGACAGCGTACTAGAAGACAGTATCACGGCGCGCGGGACTCAAGGAAGCAAAGCCGCCTTGCGTAGGACGGGCTCGTACATCCCTCGTACGCCGATCGCGTTCATCTTGTTTCGGTTGAGCTTCATTCGGAGTCAGAACGTGCCGGAAAGGGTAGAGGGCAGTCATAGCACGTCGAGTAAGATTTTCAGTGAGTCTGTCTCCTTCTGACTGTCGAGTTGCGTCGCATTTCTTGGGTTTTTTTTTTCTTCCGTGGATCGATCGTTCAGCCACACGCCACGCATGGTTTTGAGTGTTAGCACAGCGCGTCGGGGGAGGGTTGGGTCTCGTGGGACTGTGATTCCTCGAATGTTGTTATGTGTCTAGTCCGTTTTTTCGCTCTTTATTCCTTCTTCTCTCACTCGGTCGTTCGTGCTTCAGTGCCATCTCTTAATTTCTTTGACATTGGTGGTAGAGCTCAGATTTGCTTTCGACGCGTCCGTTTGCCTATGCTCTGCACCTCGGCAGGTATGCGCTACAACGCAATGAGCTCAGCATTTGCTCGCTCGCTTGCAGACCGAATTACCCATACCGCAGACTGGAACTTTACATACAAATCGTAGTACATACTGTATTCGCGGATGGCCGCAGTCGAACGGCGTTCAATGTCAATGCAAAGCGGCTCCTAGCGTAGTCAGAAAAGCGTCAACCTAAAGGTTAAGCTACCGCCTCGCAGAGGCCATATACTGTTCATTGAATCCCAGCCAAATTGGGACTCACTTGATGGCTGCCTTGACCATGGGCCTCGATTCTAACACTCTCTCCCGCAACCCATGGCTACACCCTCTGAAACGACGCTAGAACACTCAGAAACGCTGTGGTTCTCTTCAGATGTGATAGTTTTACGAGCTGGGAGCCGCATATTTCGCGTCTTTGTCGCAATTCTGAAGGAAAAATCTTCTGTATTCGCCGACATGTTTGCCTTTCCCCAACCGTCTCAGGCCTCTGGCGACGTCGAAACTGTGGATGGGGTGCCTGTGGTGACTGTCTACGACGATCCTGAACAGCTGGAGATATTTCTTAAAGCAATCTTTGATTCAGAGTGAGCTCAGTTCATCATCTTTGCGGTGGAGTATTGTCTCGAGTCGCGCCATCCGCTCCTAGACGGAAAGATTCCTTTGCCGAGCACATTGACCTGACATTGAATCTGGTTCGGTGGAAACCGTTCTGGTATCGCTCGAAGTATTGACACATGATTTACTTCTTGGCGTGCTGGACTGTTGAGCGATAGCAGGTGGCGCACAAGACTGAAGAATAGAGTAATCTGCTGAGGTCGAGGGCGTAGCGCAGCGCGAGACGGAGCCAAGAGCGAACGGGCAGAAGCTTGTGAGGTGACGCGATACATGCTGATGATCCATGTTAGATTCCTCCTCTCCCTCTCTATCCAAACCCACCTCTCAGAATTCCTCAGCATCCTCCGCCTTTCCCACAAGTACGACGTCCCATTCCTCCGCCGCCTCACTCTCTCCCAGCTCGAATCCCTCTTCCCCACCACCCTCTCCCAATACGACGCCCGCGCCCCATCAACCTCCGGCGTGAACAAATCCCCCACGCCCTCCTCTCTCCCCACCCTCTTCTCCGTCGTCCAAACCCTCACAGAAGTCAACGCCCCCTGGCTCCTCCCCGTCCTCTACTACGACATCTGCCGCCTCGACCTAGACAAAATCATCTCCTCTTCCGCCTGGCTGACCCTCTCCGATGCACAACGCCGGCCCTTCCTCGTAGGCTCGCAGAATCAAGCGAGGCAGATGTTCAACGTCATTGAGTTCTCCTTCCTCGCAAAGGGGCAGTACGACCCGCAGTGCAAAGACTGGAAGATATGTAATAAAAATCGTCTGCAGCTAGCTCATGCTATGAGCCGTCGGACGTTACCTCTCGTCCTCACCTCCCCTCTCGATGTCTGGTCACCGGTCTTCTGGGAAGCGGTAGAGACCGCCCAGGATCCCCTGTGTAAACCCTGCGTCACCGAGGCGAGAAAACTTCACGCCTTGGCGCGGCAGGCATTCTGGAATGGATTGCCAGGACTATACGATCTAGCGGATTGGCACGAACTCGAGGAGCTGCGAGAAGCTGCTTTCCCATTGTCATAAATCAATGCTCTCGAATGAAATCTAGTGGCTAATAAAGATGTACAAAATTTGTTCTTTCTTTGCATGCAAATTGCGGACTATGTACAGTACTGGTTGATGTGGTCGTAAATTGATTCGGGATTCGTATGTGTGCGTGTCGTGTACCATATAATAAAGTAATCAAACGTGTCGTGCAAAAAAGAGAGTCGTATGCAGAAACAGAGAGGATGTGCGTGCGGGTGTGGATTATAAAGATGCAAGTGCGATTGATGCGTGCAGAGATGATGGTGGAATGAACAGAAGGAAGAGGATGAGGACACAAAACGACTAGATCTTCAGCTCACGAAACCCGCGCACGTCAACGCGGCCGGTCCCATTCCGCTGCCACTCCCCCGTCCCCTCAAACCTACCTCCAGGAATAATGATCTTCCCCGCACTGCCCTTAGTTGCCGCCGGCGCTGTCGCCCTCGTCTTCGGCAGCCCCAGCTTCTTGCGCTCCCGCCTCGTCAGCGGCTTGATGGGTACTACCGGAACGGGTTCTGGAGGCGGGCTAGGGCTCATGCTCGAGAGGCTCGAGAGACTCGACGATGAAGACAGCGCCGGTGGCGACAACGAAAGCGAAAGCGACGTCCCGCTCGTCCCGCTGCTCCGACTCTCCTCCGCGCCCCCTGCCTCCGCCTCATCATCGTCTTCATCGCCATCGTCTTCGTCGTCGCTCCCGGAATCCATCTCGACATCACCATCGCCATCGCCATCAACATCCACTTCCTCGTCTTCCTCCCCACCATCCCGCCGCGCATCAGCATCGCCATCATCTCGGTGCCTCGAACTCGACGCCGTCCGCGAGGAATACGCATACGCACTCCTCGTCCTCTTCGCAACACTCTCGCTCTCGCTCCCCGCACTCCCGCTACTCTCGTCAAAGCTCCTCTTCGGGCTCCTCTGCACCCTCCCGCTCCCGCTTGCACTGCTACCCGCACCACTCGTCCGACTCGACCGCAGTGTCCTTGCCCCCTCTTCCGTTGCCCCAAGCTTCGAAGCCGACGGCGGCAACGACGGCTCCACGGGCTTTGTTGGCGACGCACTCGACAGCTTCAGCCGCACCTTCGGGAGGACCGAGCGTTTCTCCCCACTCGCGGGTTTCTCTTCTCCTGCCTTGTTCTTCCGCTCCTCCTTCGCCTCCCGTTCCATCCGCTTCCTCTCCTTCGCGTCTGCCTTGCTCTGCTTCGGGTTCGGCAGGTCGGGCGTAGAGGGGGAGGGGTAGGGTGGGGTTTCGTGTACGCAGGGAAGACCGGTGTGTGGACCCTTCAGGTTGCGGATGGAAGAGAAGTGTTCCCAATCGTGGTATCTGCAGAGTAAATTGAGTTTTTGGTTAAGAGAGGAAAAGAGACACTCACGCGACGTAAATCGTCCCCTCCTCCGGCAGCTGATAACAATCCTCCCCAGCCGCGTCCACGTCAATGGCATCGATCCTATGCGAACCAGACGCTGGCGGCGCAGGAGAGGGCGAGGCGGACGGGGCAAGCGAGGAGAGGCTCGAGAGACTTGACGATGAGGCGGAGGTGCCTGATCAACCGGTTAGCGACGTTACTCCGGTCGGTATGAACACATACCTAAATTGGGCACGGTTGGCACAGTGGGGGATGGCGGTCCACCACCGGCCGCCCATTCGATAACGTAGACGAGTCCCGGCTGGATGACCTTAACGTTGCGTTGGGTAAGGTGCGCAAAGGCGGAGAGCTCCATGTGGCCGCCATAGGTTGCTGTTGGCAAACAAAAAGATAGTCAGTAATGACAACAATGAAGATGCTACCAAGATAGAAAGAAGAAACGAATGATATGAGATGGCACGTTTCGAGGAGGGCTCTCAGAAGACAGATCGATACCTCCGGGAGGTATACGGTCGTAGTGTCTTCTTTCTGCTCGCCTCGTGCATCGCGTAGGCGCACGGTCACGCAGGTCCATGCAGCACAGCATGTACGCGTACGCGTAGGAGATATGCAAAGGAACTGGGGGCTTTCACCAATGATAAAGGCTCCAGACAACCGCGGAAAGGGGAAAGACCACAAAGGCGCCATCGACATCAAGGCTGGGACGAGGGTATAAAAAGGTCCATAATTGGGTTCCCTCTCGTCAAAGATTAGTGGACGCGCACATCTAGCCGCGCGTGGGGCGGGGTCACGCAGGTCGACGCAGCAGGTAAGAGATCTTCGAAAAAAAAAAAAGTGCTTTGACCAATTATGAAGTTTCAAGGCGATCACGGAAAGGTGAAAGACACAAATGCGACATTAAGACTGCGACGAGGGCAAAAAAAGATCCGTAATCGGGTCCCTCTCGTCAACGATTCGCTTGATTGGTAGAGGCGCACAGCTGGCTCCCATAACGGCGCCGAAGCCGGAAGGCGCTCACCAGCCACAGGCGGGCGTCTATCCTCTCTCCGTGAAAGACGCTTGATACCCGAAAAAGGATAGCACAGGGAGGATGCAGCATGGGAAGGTGAATCTCTCCGGCCGTACAGCACCACATCTCCCTAGCAGTTGCTCAATGTCGACTCTTCAGACGAGTATGGCAACCGCCACGGCACCACAAGGCGGAATGACACAACCAAAAAGTCGAGTGGCACAACCAAAAATCATGGGAAAAAGGAGAAAAAAACAACAAAACGGGTGGCACTCACCATTCTCGCGCATGCATCGCAGATGAACATCAATACCCCGATCGTCTTCAACGAAGGGCTCGTAACGTGACTTGTGTCTCGCAATCCAGTCGCAGATATCCCGCCTCAACTGCGCATAACGCGATGGGGAGCCATACAACTGGTCACTGAGGGCGCGAAACAGACAATTGCCGTCGCCGATGGTGTTGGCGGCGTAGAGGCCAAGAGAGCGCAGTTGCTCAGTCAGCATAGCGGTGTTCTCCATCGGGTCGGATAGGAGCTGGGTCTGGTCAGCACGCCCATCGTACGGTCTACCCGCCAGGCATACTCACCCGCGCCTTGCTCGACCGCGTCGTTCGGGGCCGCACTGTACGGACGCAAGACCCATTAGCACCGCGAAAAACGACGAAAAAACGCGGAAAATTGGGGAAAGGGGAGAAGGACGTACGCTGAGACTGTAGCTTCTTCGAGGTCTTCTTGGGAGTACCCATGTCAGCGGAGTGAGGGTCAGAGAGTCTAAGTCTATGTGGGGAGCGGGGGGATGATGGTGGTAAGAGAGCGGAGTTTGAATTTCTGTGATGGATCGCGTGAGTCCGGGACTTCGGCTGATGCCGGACCGCCAATTTAGTGTAATGAACAGATTGCCTTGTCGGCTGCGATGCTCTAGAGTATGCGCTCAATGAACGCGCGGGTGTGTAGTTCGTGGGCGTGCGAGCAGAAACTTTCAGCGCTTTCAAGGTTCATCTCTTCATCTCAAGTCAATCCAAATTTATGATGATTGATATTGGTGGAGTTTGTTCGGCGTCATGGGGACTAACAATTTCTGATCCTTCAGCTCCCATTCACAGAAAACAAGGCTGAAGAGAGATTGAATGAAAAAAGGGAGACTCCTGTACGAAATCTGGGACGGTCTGAATCGAATGCCGGAAACTTCATAAACTCTTCATTCAACCTGAAATTGTAAAGGATCGACCAGAATTCCGACTCAGCGAAGTCCACGACAGATGTACTAGCGTTCATCGGGTCGGTCGGAGTACTTCACGGGGCGGATTAAACATGTCGGGGAATGCAGAAGACTCTTTCTTTCAGATTACGACTTCAAGGTTGTAAAACCACCGGATCCGAACCACATTGTTGCTGGCTATTCACCAGGCATTTCGGAGGGTGAAGCCATGTGCTGCGGGTACCTGAAAGTCTGCTTGAAGTCAAATCGTTGATACTCGTAAGTAAGTTTCGCTTGGGTTAATTGGTTCCGAGGTCGTGACTTGTGCCTTCACCGAAAGAAACACAAATGAGAAGGCTTTCCGCGATCTAGTACGCGACTCGTGACCTTTCATGCAAGTGGTAGTAGGAGGCTTCGGTGGGGGTGGTGCATTGACATGAAACGCCAGGGAGACAGCCAAGAGAAACAAATGTAAACAACCGCTCGCGTCCGAAATAGGAAGGTCGTACTTACCTCCCCGATTGTTCTTTCGGAGAGTTAATCAGCTGACGGAATTTCCGACCGCGTCTACGTTGTTCAATTAGCGACCATCACAACGTTCAATCACGCCAGAAAGAGAGAAAATATCTTATGCAAATGGCATTTTTGGGTCAAGTATTTAAATGAGTGGTCAGAACTTCAAGGACTACAAAGCCATCCATGAACATGACCAATCAAGATTGAGTTACCCCTGATCGTCTCTCGTCGCATCCTCCACCCACTTCAAAACCTGCTCGGATCGCGGCTTGACAGTGCATTTGAAAGGAAGTGGACGCCTACCATAAACATGCGGTAAGCGGGCCGCCACTTTGTGCGGCAGGACTCGTCCTTTTTTTTTTTGTTCCAGTTCAGCAGAGAAAATACCTAGTTTGACCGAGCTCTCAAAATCATAGACGGCAATCCCTATTGTCATTGAAATTAGACTTATAGGATCTGGTAGCATCGTTTGATTTCAAAACGAGACACATTTCATTCAATTTGGCTGCCTATTATGTGTAGCTACGCTAGGCTACAATTCGTTGCGAACTCACCTTCCCGCCGCTCACTTCCATTCCATCCGCCTCCCGCCGGCCGCCGCAACGAGCACGCGAGCGGCGCATTAACTGCCCTCCAGGACCGTTCTTCCTTGGTTCTTCCCAAACTCCTACCTGAGCGCAAATCATGTCGTCTGAATCCTTGAGCAAATGAACCCACTTTATTCGCCTTGAGAATTGCTTTGTACCTGAAGGCAGATTTCCGAACGAGTCGGAGTGGCCAGCGCGAGGTCAACCGTCAGGGTGATGTCGACATTGACAGTGTTGATGAAGGTCGGCTGTGAGGTTTGAGGTGGGTGGTTGCGTGGCGACTCGCTTGTTTCGTCAGTCTCATTGCACTGATGCACGGAGGGGGCGTGACTCGGGAAAGTTGGCGGGAAGGGTGAGGACGGTGCACCGGACGACTCCAAGAGAGCGGTGCGGCGACGCACGTTCCCATGCATTGATGCACTGCTAACCCGTTGATGGATAAAGTTAATGGGAAGGCGGGGGTGGGTGAGGCCAGTGAGGCAGATAGGAGATCTGATAAAGAAATGAATCGGGATGGGGACGCACAGTGAGTAAAGTTATACCGATGAGCATTCCTAACTGACTGCGATTTAACTTCAAGCGGTGGTTTTTGAGTGAGTCGGTGGGCGTAGCGCGACCCGAGATGCTAACGGTTTGAAGGTGTGGGTGGACAAGACGGAGATGGTGGGATCGAGGAAAGCCGAGTATCAAGTTGGGAACGGTGAGGGAACGGAGTGGTGCAGGGGCATGCGCTGGGCGGAAATGTCATGTGTGGTTGGACGAGGTGGCGACACGGCACTAGATAGTCCAATGCGGACTGTAGCCTACTGTAGCGCACCTTCGCCGTCGTTGATGGTGACGCGTCCTGAGGGTGGCTTGGGGATGGAGGGCGTGGGAACCATGTGTTTGACGGTTGGTCCGTAGCCGAATTGCCGGTCGTACTCCAGAGTCCATTGATGCCCGCTAGGCTTGCTCTATTTGAACGGCTCCCATATACCGGGTGCGCTCTGCAAGCTTTGTTGCACAGTGATTTGTTTTCGCCGTTATCTTGGATGTATCACTTTATTTGCGATGCTTTCAAGCTTAGACACCTAGTCCTCCGACCCTCAGACAATCTAAACGGCAACTTGAATCTTGATTCTGCTCTCTCTCAACAACAAAGTCAATTCGCAGATTGCTCTCACTCTTAACGCGTTTGTGTTCGGAAACACCAAATCAATTTAACCTCAGGCTCATAGTTCTGGTTGCCTGTGACTACATCGTTGATCATACCAGCAATTGATTTACATTATATATGGAGCTCACTCCCCCCGCGGCCGGTTCTGACCACTGCCAGACCAGTCAACAACAACACGACTTTCAAACCATTTTCCTCGCAGAATCTCTATAGAAATAGGTACTTATTCCAATAAGGAGGCACCTGGAAACTAAATCAGACGCCGTGCGGGGTAGGTCGAAATTTGTATTTCTCTTCTCAAAGCTCGCTCGGTCGCCGCTTGCGCGTCGACCAGCTCGCATTGAGAACGGCCCTTCGGGGTTTCTTTGCCGAATTCGAAATCAGATCCGAACAGATGTATCATCAAACTCGTGGGAGAAAAACGCGTTTTCTCTACAATCTAGAGTGACCACACTGATGCGATCAAATTCTCGAAAACCTCATCCTGAAGATCGAAAAGAACGATTACTTAAAAGTACTCGTAATTAGGCTGAGTATGGATTGGAGAAATTCAAGGATTTATACGCACGAGACAATTCCATCAGAAACATCCGCTATCGGATCAATTGGGACACCTTTCTCATCCAACGCACGGGAGATGGTGAGTCCAGCAACCGCCTTCACTACGCATATCCAAATTGAGACGTCCGCCAAATGCATGCCTTCAAAAGTGTGAAAATTAAGATATACAATCAGTGTTCTTCCCCACCTGGGCATACACTTTCACAAATTGAAACAAGAATTAAACATTATACAATAAAACAAGTTGAATCTCACCGCCGACCATACCCGAATAGCCCCATGTCAGCTGGATCAGGCTCCGCGTTAGGTCCCAAGTATCGGTCAGGCTTGAACAGCATCGAGTCCCGATACACCTTCGGATCATGTAGAAAATTCCTGCTCCCACTTTCGTCAGTTTTTGGCCCTGGATATAGAATCAAACACACCAAATATTGGGAATGACAAACGCATTCTTCGGAATAAAATATTCGCCATACACATCATCTTTCATTGCGCGATGTGGAGCTGCTAACGGCACGATCGGCAGCCATCTAGCGAGTTCCTTGCAAAGCGCGTCGATATATGGAAGCGACGGTCTGTCGTTTAACGTTGGGAGCCTGCCTCTGCCTATGACGTGATCTATCTCAGCCTGAGCTTTATCCTGAATATGTGGGTGTTTTGTCGCCGCCAGGAAATAAGCCGTTATGACTGAGACGGTCTGAGAACGCGTCAAGGTGCTGAGTATTATCTATTATCTTGACATCAAAACACGTACTGTATCTGAACCAGCGGCATAAAAAGACGCAGCACTCCATTTGATGTCAGAATATTGCTGTTCAGAAAGACCCGGTTGAGAAAGCAGATCTGCAGTGTAAGATTTTCCGGCTTGTCCTTGTTCCTACAGTCATGGAACATTACTCGCTTGCAAACTACACGCTATATCACTTGCCATTTGATGTTGCACGTACGCTAGAGGCACCTCTGCAAGCTCATCACATGAGCGATTGTACTTCTCCGCGAGGCGTTTGAACCCGGCTCCGGGAAACCTAAAATCGAATGAGAAAATTTGCGAGAGATTCCGCAACTTATTTGTGTATGCACCAGAAGGGAACATATTTCACTGGGGATACGGTAAATTTGAGTCTTGAATTTGTCCTCCGAGTAAAACGAAACCTACAAGCCGGAAGCACTTCAACTAAGAAAGCTCCAGGTCTCATTATCTCTGAAAATTCGAGCATGCCCTGTGGATGCATGGTGAGGAATCAGTGGCAAGAGTATCCGAACTCGAACCTTGTCCGCAAGATCAACGAAAGGATCGCTCCCCTTTTCCTCGATCTTGTAGCCATAAGTCAGTTGAAGAACCAAGGCTGCAGCCGACTTTCTGGTCGCCTGGAACATTCGAGTTGAGTTCGATAAGGGAAAAGGGGAGAACGATTTACCGCCTCAAACGCTACAGGGTCCTCCAGGACGCGTTTCAAGAACATGTTCCCTTGATATTCTTCAATCTCGTTAAACTTCTCGATACATCCACGGGTTCCAATCACTCGGCTGATCAGTTTTCTGTATTCCCTGAACCTAGAATAGAGGTTAGGCATTCGAAGTCTGTAGGACGCTGAAAATACCTAGGGCCATATCGAGCACTGTCGAATTCAACCAGGGACGTTACCGTATATCATCTCGACACGAACCTACTCAAGACGCGGTCCCAACCGCAAAGATTTGCCATTTCAAAGGTCGGGCGGTCAGCGTAGATGTTGCCGCGTCGATCGAGCACCTCAGTCGCAATCGCCGGATCGTTGATGATAATAAATGGCTGACCCATGAGCGTAACTGACATGATTCCTCCTACATGGCATACAACTAACTGAGTACTATGGCACCAGCGAACTTAGAGACATACCATAGTTTTTACCCCACTCAGCAAATGTTATCCACGACTGGCTTGCGGGCATGTCAAAGAAATTGCCAATGAGAGGATAGCCTTTTGGACCAGGAGGCAGGTGCATCTTCTTTTTTCGAGAATAGTAGAGACGAAGCCAGATGGCGAGCGAAACAGCGAGCACACCGACAGCGATATCTCGCGGAGCCATGGTGGGCGAAAGACAAATAATCCGTGCGAGCAGCAGACAGATAGCCACATCAGACTTCCTAAACCTATGGATAGCTAGGTCTGAGGCGCCCACGGGCCACTGGCACAACCTGGACACTTCGGAGAGTCGAGAGACCCACGCCACATTGTGGCGTGGAAGATGTGGAACAGATGACCCGGCAGTAGGTAGTTCAGAAGTTTAGTTTCCGTGACACTCCCGTTATAGTACGAGTTAGCCGCCGTTGGAAGAGGACGGCGAATGTGCTCAAAGTCCGATTTAGGACATTTCGCAACGACTCAGACAATTTGCGTGACTCGGACATCCAACCACTGCGTTGAAATGTTCGAGCAGATATCTGAAGCCGTTGGCAAGCTATAACACCACTGAATCGTAGCATTGAATTGTCTGAGAAAAAGCTCAAGGACTGCGCTTGTCGCCGGATCTATAGTGGTAATTGTGGGACGTGTCGAGTCCTCCGAGTCGCCGACCTCGACGGACTGACAGTCAAAATTAACCCTTTCAACAGAACAAACTTCCGTACGTACTCCTCAACGCAGCGATGCATATGGTACCTCGCAAGTATTCATCCCAACCCAACTCAAATCTTCATCTCTCCCGCAAATAATTGTATCATAAAATCGATATATTAGAATTTTGCAAGAATTTTGATTCTCGCTGTCTACTCACATTCCTGTGTCCACTGGCGGCGGTAGAACTCTTACGGCAGCAAGTTCCGTCCATTGTCCACTTCGTCCATTGTTCCAAAATATTGCCGGCCAGATCATGGCCATGGACAATCCCACCTTACAGTAGACAATCCAGAAACGAAAGCGCCAACACGCCAAACTCTGCCAAATATTTGCATTTATTGACGTTGACACGATCACGGGCCGTCCACTCTTCTTCACCTTCCTCCATCTCCCTGTATTATATTTCGAAAGACAGCCGATTTAATGGCGTCTAGGATACCTGTGAGTTGTTTCAGCGCTTATCCTTCCAATTCCGCTGAAATGTCGCGCTCAGGTTCGTCGTCCGCGCACTCAAGGCGCCGAAAACGAGAACCCCCAGATCACCGCCGTCACCTCACGCGCCAAACCCACCGGTCGTGCTGGAGTTCTCTCTCAACGCAACAAAATCTCTGTAGCAAGCACTTCCGATGCCACCAAGAGCAAGACGACGCGCGCCGCCGAGATCGAGTCGATCTTGGGGAACCGCAAGAGAGAAGCCTTGAAGGAGGTGGAGCTGCGCAAGAACATTCGGGTGGGCTCTACGAGTGGGCAACGGATGTTGAGTGGCAAGCGTCAGATTCTCGGTTTGCCCAAGGGCTCTGCATCAGAGGCTCCTGCGTTGCTTGCGTCTCTCAGGAAGGCCAAGGAAGTGCAGCAGGTGTTCGTTCCGCCACCCGTCGCGTCAAACGCGGTTCCCGTGCGTAGACTGACCAGTCGTCGATCTCTCATCCCTGTGGCACGCGACAACGGCCTCATCGACTTGGACGCGGACGACGATGAAGAACCTGCTGCGAAACGCCAGCGCACATCGTCGGTAGCACCTGAAGACGACGAATACGGACCCTCCGAAGCTGAAATTACCCAACTCCTCACCGAGGAAGACGTTGACGCCGGCTTCGAGGCCGAACCCAATGGCCCCGACTGGGACGATCTCGACGCAGCCGACTTTGACGACCCCCTCATGGCCAGCGAATACGTCACCGACATCCAACTGTACCTCAAGCAGGTCGAGCTCACCACCCTTCCCTCACCGACATATATGTCCGCGCAGCCCGCCCTTGACTGGGGCTTGCGTTCGCAAATGAACGACTGGCTCATTCAAGTCCACGCGCGTTTCCATCTCCTCCCCGAGACGCTCTTCCTCTGCATGCACCTCATGGATCGCTTTTTATCCCTGCGCGCCGTCGCCGTCGGCAAGCTTCAACTCGTCGGCATGGCGTGTCTCCTGCTAGCTTCTAAATTCGAGGAAACGGTGTCTCCCGCGATCGTCAACTTCACCCAGATTTCGGGAGACGCGTATACGGCTGACGAGATGCGCAGTGCAGAGAAGCATATCTTGAAGACCCTCGAGTGGGATCTGAGCTACCCGAACCCAATGAATTGGCTCAGAAGAGTGAGCAAGGTCGAAGGGTGCGTGTTTTGGTCTACATATTAAACTATATATGCTAACTATCTCTCAGGTACGAACCCCAAGCGCGTAATTTGGCCAAATACCTCGCCGAAATTGCGCTCATGGACAGGCACCTCGTCGCCACACCCCCAAGTCTCCTCGCCGCGTCAGCGATGTGGCTTGCGCGCGTAGCCTTGGGCGAGGGCGACTGGGTCTCTGTGCGGCGCGGTGATTCCGTGGCCGCCGAAGTAGCAGCAGTGGATTCGGATGCGATACCCCCACCTTCTACCGACGCGCCACCGCCTTCCACAGACGCGCCATCGGACTCGGACGATTTTCCCGCCACTCCCACGCGTGCGACACCCCACGACACGGACACGCATTTCACACTCTGGAGCCCCAACCTCGCACACTACTCGATGTACAGCGAGAGCGAGCTGCTCCCCACCGTCGAGCACATGCTGCGGTATATCGTGCAGCCGCTCAAGCAGGATGGTGTTTTTTATAGGAAGTGGGCGGCGAAGAAGAATATGAAGGTGTGTTCACGGTTCTCTTGTATATTTTTCTTCCGTATACGTTTTTGCTCTACTTCCCCCTCTTCGCGTCTTTCCTCTCCCCTTTACCTTCTTCTTTCGTTTTCGTGTCGCCTCTCTCTTTTCTCTCGTTTCTCTCCGCGCGCTCTCCCATGCTGACAGCCCTCCTACTCCCCTTCAGGTCAGCGTATACATGCGCGAATGGGCTCTCTCGCGGTGGCCGGAGGGCAGCACCGTCGACCTCGTGCGCGATTTGCCGGGGCTGAGGAAGGAGATCCGAGTGAGAAAGGAGAAGGGGAAGGGGAGGAAAGCCGGCGAGGAGCAGTGAGAAGTGCTTACGCCAAATAGGCGGGGCGGGACAAGGGAGGTTGCGGGGGAGGAGGAGGAGGAGGAGGAGGGGAAAGGATGCTAACATTGCAAAAATCGGCGGGCTTTTACTAACGGTTTCCATTCACGCCTGCGACACCCACATTCATCTATCTACTGATCGGGAAACCCGGATGGAGAGCTCTACCGACCTCGCACTTTCGCATATCTCACTGGCATTGCATTGGCGTCTTTCTTGAAACCGCCGCTGTAACATAGGCAATTTGATCACAAACACAAAGATAATTTATATTCCGTTCACTGTCAGATTTTCCGCTACTCCCAAGATCAGCATCGACCGACGACCGACGATTACAAACTCTGCATTCCTCAAATTTCTTAGTACCAAGGATACGGTCTCGCTCAAGCAGCAAAGCCGTCTTCATCTAATTCCGTCAATGTGCTCAGCTTTTCCCGGTTGTCGAGAACTCTAGCGAGTCCCTGCCCCCCCATTCGGGTGGTTTCGATCTGGGCAAACTGTTTATGGGCTCCTTCGTACGCCATCCGCGCACCAGGAAGATCCCTCCGCGCTGCGCAATTATACCCTAAAAGCTCGAGACTTTGCGCGATGCCAGTAGCAAACCCCAGCTCATGGCCACACGCGACTGTGCGAGTGAGAATTGGCAGCGCTTCCTCGTCGCGAGCTAATAACATGAGATAGCGCGCAGTAATCCGCAATGTGCGACAGAGCAGCGCGTTATCGCCGGACTCAGCAGCTTCCACCGACGCAGTTTGCGCGAAAGAAATTGCTTGCGGGAGCTGGTTGAGCTGAGCATGGAATCGAGCAATGAAGTAGAGGCAGAGCGCGCTGCTCGCTCGACATTTCAAGTCCGCGAGCGGCGATTTCTCCACCACATATATTCACCGTACCCAAGCAAACCCAACGCAACGTAGTACTTTTTAGTGGGATCGTCGGAGAGGTCAGCTTGCGCTTCGTGGATACGGTCATCCGGACTCCAGCGACGCACGGTCTGATCCCAGGACGACGTCGCGATGAATTTATCGTCAGCGCTTGTCTCTCCCCACATGATAATTGTGGTGTGCTCGACGATGCGGAGGCGCCCCTTGCCTGTGGTGACATCAAGCAGAATGACCTCGCTTTTGAGATGACGTCCGAGTCCTTGCTGTTCATGGTCATTGGCCAATGCGCAGAATTCTTTTCAGGACGCGAGTCGTTCAGGCAGGGCTTATAGGTTCTGCCTTTGGTCGTCCTTTCCAAAGATACCGCAATAGCAATAACTTGCTTCCTTACTTCGGATTTCACTGCGTTGTATCACATATTATTTGAATTATATTGAGGACTGGCGTTGGATGGGCGCTGCATTGAGCGTAGTGCTGCCACGGCTTGGCGATGGCTGGGTCGGCGTTGGCACGGATGGCTTTTGCTGGCCACGAAACCGCTGTTGTATAGGTGGAGCGAGACAGTTTGTAGAAACGGGCAATCCTGAGCATGTGGTGAGCGGTGAGAGGTGACCTCTCAGGAGTCTTGAATACGTTATTCTGCCCATGAAAGTTGACCTACACTGGACCCGTACTTAAGGCAAAGGTCGCGTCAGCGTCCACGTTTCCGTCTCAGAGCCATTAGACTTGCGGATTGCTTCAACGCGTGTTGCATAAGAGGTAATCGGGGGGAAGAGCGGGGACTCGGAGGTGGGGTTATCATTGGTATTGCAACCCTGAGCTTAAAGGTGCAACGCGAGGCTGGGAAGTAGTTTCTCAGCCCACGCAAGTCCTACTGGCTGATGCTGCCAGCGAACCGTTGTATCCTGGTGCAATATCGCCTAGACTGTGGTCCCACTTTCGACAAGAAGATTTCTGCTTGAAATTCGAAACCTGGGTCCTGCAGTCTTGAATCAACTCAAAATCGTCCGCGAAGCTGGGGATTTTCGCGTCTCTTTTCAGCGCATGTTGAGCGCAGTAATTTCTTCGTCCCAAGTATGCTGAGCGGCGTTCAAAGGTTTTGGAAGAAGTCAAGAGCAAGAACGTCATCCTGAGCCAAATTGGGACTTGATGGCTGCCTTCACCATGGTCCTCGACTCTAGCACTCTCTGCTCTCGCAACCCATGGCTACACCCTCCGAAACGACGCTGGAACAGTCAGAAACGCTATGATTCTCTTCGGATGTGGTAGTCCTACGAGCTGGAAGCGACGTCGCGTTCTGCTTTACCTCGCGTTCTCTCAACGACCTTGTCCACTCGTCTTTTCCCTCTGCTACAACGAGTTCAAGGCAAATTGTGCGTCCATGTCCCTCTCTCCTCTCTCCGCAGCGCCAATATCTTCCCAATGCAGCTCCACCGCTATGCCGCCCTTTCTTCAAGCAACACCTCCAAACCAAGTCTCATCTACGAGACTACGACCAGCCCTTCACTAGTACCTTCACCTCCCATGCCTACCTCGCTCCCTCTAGTTTCCGCCGGGCGCAAGAGCATACATCTATTACGACGACGACGACGACGACAGTGAACGAAACTCGCCTGAGGACTTCAGCGTACGTCGTTGTCTCTTGATCTGTTTTTTGCTCGCTAACTCGTGTCCTCAACCTCCCTCCAATCAGTCGCGACACCAAACGCGGGTCCCGCCTACGTACCATTGACACGGAAACGCCTTCTCGGGGAGCACAAACAGGTGCGTCGCATCTCGCTTTTGCTCATTACTTGACTCTAACGAATCCCTCAACGCTCGTTAACGCGTTAATGGCGCCGACAACGACGCCGACGCCGCCCCCACTTTGCCGCTGCCCACATATGCTGCCCCACGCCTCGTATCAAGACATCACCGTCTCCTCTCCGCGCCAACGCCCAAGCCGGCCCACCATTCTCAACTCAAGCGCCGCCCATTCGGTCACCTTACTCATTGTCTCCTCCCCTCCCTGACTCACTACTGCCGCCCGCCTTCCACCGCCGCCCCAGGTGCTTCGACCGCCGCCACAGCAAGAAACACGTCCCCTCCTCCACTCCTCGCCCTTTGCTACCCAACCCAAGACCACCCCGACTACTCGCACGGAACAACAAGGAATCAAGGTGTGTCGTGTGTCGTCACCGTATCTCTTTTTCTTCCTAATTCGTGCCCAGCTCAGCGCCAATCCTGCGTGTACGCCGCCGACCCACCTCCACCTCTCGAATCGTTGGCGTCGCAGAACTACGTACCGAGTACCTCAGCTTCGACGGAACCAACCGTCCGGCGTCGCGGGGGCACCTGACGACCAAGGTGCGTGGCCGCTGTCTCTCTTCTTGTTCGCTCACTCACGCACTCGGCGCACACAGCGCCTACCACCACCCGCCGCCACCTCCTGAGCAGCGCCGACCATCGCCACCATCCAGCTCCCGTCAAGAAAATACCACATATCCGCTTCGCGACCCCTCGCCTAAGCCGACCCGCCCTTCCTCAACACAAATGCTGCTCACCCATCCTCCCATCTCCGAATCGCTGCAGAAACAGGAGGTGTCGACAGCGAGAAACAAGGTGCATCCCCACTACCCTCTCCATCCCCGCTTCGCCGACGCGGCCGCCGCCGCTTCCTCACTCCCACACCCCGCTCTCATGGTCTCTTCGTCGCCGCCGCCACTCCGACCCACGGACTCGCCGTTCCTCAAAATCTACATTCGGCAAACTCCACGCCGCCGCTCGCGCCAGTCAATCCGCAAGATGCCGAATTCGCTCCACCGACGCTGTCTTACCCTAAGTCTTGCCACGGGCACCGCTCCTCAACCCGCCACCCCACCCCTCTTGCCTAACCCTGGGAATCAACGAACGTGCGAAGCAGGGGGGGATGGCGTACGTACGTACGTACCTTGTAACCCTCTACTCAAGTAGAATATTCTAATATATCGATTTTTGATACAATCTATTGCGGGAGACGAGTTGGTGAGATGAAGATTTGAGTTGGGATGAAGACTTGCGAGGTACCATATGCATCCGAGCTGCGTTGAGGAGTACGTACGGAAGTTTGTTCTATTGGAAGGGTTAATTTTGTCTGTCAGTCCGTCGAGGTCGGCGACTCAGAGGACTCGACATCACACGTCCCACAGTTACTGTATCATTCAAGTATCATTTCGACCGGTTGTTCACTGGCCGTTATGCGTTACACCTTTTGTTCACTGGACGACCAATTGTTCACCGGCCGGTAATCAAAGGAAAATTACCCGTTGATGAAGAGATAGAGTCCAGACGCCTGCTTTTAAAGGACGGTGCCATAGAGCCCTTGCAAACATTGAATTCTAGATGCTGAAAGCCTGTGAGCCGGGTTCTTTCGTGGACCAGCGAATCCATTACTAAGAATCCAGGGAGAGGACTTCTCTCGTTAATACAGCTACATCTACTGCGTCAATTGAAGCCAGACTATTCAACAGTCAAAAAAACCTTATTTTTGTCGACGGTTTCGCTCGGTTTCGATGCCAGACCTGACAGAGACTGCTGGTAAGTAATTTGTGGTAGAATTGTTACATATCACAGGTATTGCCTTTTCGTACCTGGGTATAAGCAAAGAGCTAAAGATCGAAGGGAGAGTGACGAACTTCCTTTTTCGGACGAGAGCGGTTGCTTGCTCGTACTTGGCAAAGGCTTGGGGCTGATGGCCGCTTTCTCCGGAGAGCCTCTGCTCGGACTCTGCTCCGTTCGTACTTGACCGTTGACGGTTCCATTCCTTCCCCAACTCTTCAACACTATGGCTACGACGCAAGCGTCTATCAAAATGCGTCCGGTTGGCATCGTCAAGCCACAATGCTCAAGAGTGCCCAAGGCGGGCCGCGGCGCCTCTTGCACTGGCACTGGTACTATCAACTTCAAGGCTGTAGAAGGGTCTGAGAAGACCTCTCCCTTGCACGAACAAGACTATAGTGGTTACTCTCAAACTCTGCTACGAACCTGAGACCTTACCGAGGGCTGAGGCTAAGCTTAGTGCTGAAGTCCTGGCAACTCCGAGTCCGGTCAGTGGTCACTCATGAAGAATCCCTCGATTCCAACCGATCAACCTGCAAACTTTTTTTTGCAGCGCGTATTTGACTGTCATTTGCCAGTGAGGAAGCTACCAACACCGAGTCGCAGAACGGCGCTTTTTCGAAGCTTTGTCTATTACTTACATTGACTCTTCATAACCTGGACCTTGAATTGGCGCGGAGCAATGCCAACGTTAACTCGGTTGAAAGTAAATGACGTTCAAACTTGAAGCTTCCAGGCCGTTCCCAGTGAGTGCTGTTGTGATCGCCGTCTCGCTTTGAAGTCGAGTAAATTCCCAGAAGTATAAGTATTCGTTGTCGTCGGACTGGCTTCTATCACTGCACACTCCGCGTATCTCGAGTCAGTTGAGGTACAAGAAGCAGCCGATTCTCAAACTGTTTAACATCAGACTCGGATATCGATTCTTGTGAGGGGCGCTTTTGTGTTTCTGTTCTTCCAGAGTCTGATCATTAGCGTCAATAGCTCTGGTGATTAATCACGCCCCATATCGATAATTTGTGTCATACACCGCTTCAGCCGCAGAGTCGACTCAGTCTCGTCGATGGGGATATACTCGCTTGATTTCGATCCAGCCATATCCGCGGTCCGTCCTCTGGTCCTCTGTAAGATGATACAGACTGTATCACACTCCAACAATACTTCTGGGCCGCCCGGCCGCATCGCCCTTTCTGGTTCCTGGATTATTCTATGCGCTGCAATCAAACGCGACCGAGATCCGGACGTAGGGTATGCAGTTTGCATACTATATGTCTATTCAGAACTTCGGACATGCTGTAGTTCCGGTCCCCGCCTCGCGTGGTCGAGGCGGCATTGATCGGAGCGCAGCCATCTCGAACGGTAGCAAAGCCTCGGCTTTCTTTCTTCGTTCTGGCTGGTCTTCTGCCGTGAAGAAGTCGATGGCTGGTGACGTTGGTCCGAGTTTGAAGACCGTCTAAAGTGAACTTGAGTAAGGTGCGTTACTTCGTGTAGCGGGATTCCTTGATACGGCCAAGTTAGCGGGATGCAGATACGACGGTCGCCACTTTCCAGCCGTCGCGGCCCGATGTGTCTCGTGAAACAGCTTGAACTCAACATAGCTAAGAGCTGTTGAGTGTACATAAAGCACTAAACCACAAGGTCATGTTTCGGAATACGCTTGTCGCTTAACAGGTCGGTTGACTCATTCGCCTGCAGCCGAGCCACCTAACCACTTTTATTCACTTACTGTTTTGGTCTAGAATTTGTAGATGCGAATGCCGGAATTGGGTGTATGGGCGTTTATGCCGCCATATCTCTCCTCGGCGTCTCGGTGCTAATTTAGCGCATAAACGCTGCAATCACATCTTCAACTTCTGAACCAGGTTCAAAACAGTCATCACTTGAATTGTGTGGAGTTGCTTGAATACGATTACCAAGGGTCGGATCTAACGCTTTTCTCTCCGTCTTCGCGTCTTCTGAATTGCTCTTCTTTTCCAGCATTCGCCACAGCATCTTTTCGTTTTGTGATTATCTCCGTACATCTCCCTCAGATTTTCTTCCGCCCTGGTTGTCGTGGGCAGTGACGATCTTGACTATTTTGGGCAGTCGTCCGGCTTTACCCGATTTGGCTCTATGTTTTGGTGTTGCCTGCGTCGAATTTACATTTTCAAGTTTCCTGTTGAGATTACGGCTCCACGCGATCGCAGCTCATTTCCGCGCATAAACCGTTCGTCAAAGCTCGCTGTCGCATTGCCTCACTTGGCTTTTCCCACAGGTCAAGCGCCCACTCTCCTGTTGCGCGCCTGCATATGGCAAAATTCGTGCTGCTATCGTGCTGAGATACTTACATTATCACTGATACACACTTACTTCGGAGGTGCATTCAGCCGGTCAGATGAAAAATCAGCTATCTCAAGTCTGCTAGGCCTGGAATTAGTATCCTTCTCTGCATCAGATCCGAGTTCCGACTTCGCTTTCAGCATTCCTCTCCAGGGTTCCAAGAAAAAATAGTTCAGCCGGTGATTAATCTTATGACGAGATCGGTTCCGGAACGACAGCAGTTAAATATGGTACAAAAAGCTCGTTCACCTCGCTGCAGACACGCGCCTACTTTCTGGCATCCCGTTACCTTTTCTGCTGCAACTCACCCCACTCCTGGAATGAGTTATCGCGTTCTATTCCTTGGTTTGAACACAATTCTGGGTGCCTACTACCTATTCCTCCGTCGTCGCAGAAACACTGTCCGGAATATCATTGGTCCACCGTCGCCATCATGGGTCTTTGGTTTGAGTTAGCCTTTTCATTCTTGACGCACTTCTCTTACTTGGTTCGTCAGGACATTCCTTGCAGCTGGTTTTCGCTCCCGAGTATGGCGATTATGAATTCTTGTGGCAGAAGATGTACGGACCGTTGTATCGACTCAAAGGGTGTTTTGGGGCCAGTTCGTTTCACTTCACATGTAATGTCGCGCTAATGGGCATGCAGGAAGACTCTTTGGTTATCTCGGATCCCGTTGCGTTACAGCACATCGTCAATAGTCCTGCTATCGAGCACGGTCCAGTTTTAGAAAATATAATCGAACTACTATTTGGGAAGAAGTCTGTGGTTTCGACCAAAGGTAAGCACGAAACCTAGATCGTTCATCTAAGTCTGTGACAATAACCGTCATCAATGTGGCTGCTGTAGGAGAGGCACACAAACATTTTCGTGCTGCGATGAATGCCGGGTTCTCAGCTTCCGCTGTTCGTGATTTGCAACCTGCATTGGTCAGAGCGGCGCAAGAGGTACGAGTGCTGTTCAGAGTGAAGGTTATGGATATTAAACGTCCACTCAATTTTTAAAGTTGACTGAAGAGTTGCAACAAATTTCGGCGACTCCGGTGAATCTATCACCGCGTCTCAGTAACGCAACGCTGAATGCCGTGCTACAAGGTGAATTTTACGGCCTCGGATATTCTTGATTTCTGACGCTGAGTGTTTGAAGCGGGGCTTGGATGCTCACCTGCCGATTTGAGCGAGGAATTGTTGGGAAATAATTGGAAAATTGTGTAAGTTTCCCCGGTTCAGTTTCGTTCTATATTGTGTTATTCTAAACACTACATCTAGGTCGCTCTCATCAAGTCAATCTGCGCCTCATATTTTTGCAATCGGTGCTTGTATGCCAAAATGGGTTTGGACGCTGGCGAGTAAGATGCCAACGGCTACCTTCAAAGTCATCCGTTCCGCAAAGAACCTCACAGAAAGACTCGGGGAGAAAGTGGTTCAGAATAAACGAGACCTGAAACGGCAGGGAATGGAGATAAACACAGACGTGTTTGGAGTGCTCAGTGAGTCTTTACCTGATTTGCTTAATCGAACCCACTAAGTCAATCTGCAGTGGATCAATACCGTCAAGGCAAATCTAAACATACTCTTAACTGGGAAGAGATCGCGGCGCAGACTTCGGCTATTCTTTTTCCGGGGCAGGATCCGACTGTGATTATGCCGAAATGCGCTGGACATTCATCTGACACTGATGCTTGTTTTGACAGGCAAATACGCTGGCCTTTGGGCTGTGGGAGCTGGCCAAACATCCTGAGTTTCAAGAAGAACTCAGAGCCGAAATTCTGTCTAATGCTCCAGCTATTGAGACGTGTACATATGATACTATGCCGTTACTGAATGCATTCATCAAGGTATTCCCCCTTTGCAAGACAACACATGCGTTACTTATATTGTTTCTCTTTACAGGAGGTGCTCAGACTGTATCCAGCGGCAGCACTTATACAAAGAATCGCCGTAGAGGATACCGTCATTCCCCTCGCCAACCCTATCATCACCGCCTCCAAACAGTTTATTGGCAATGTGCCTGTTCAAAAGGGACAGGTTCTGACTCTGGCTGTAGCTTCGTATCAAAGGTTCGCGGAACTCGAAAATATCATTGAGTAGTCTGCTCTACTTAATCGGTTCGGTTTATAGGCTGGAACAGTACTGGGGAGAGGATGCTCAGCAATTCAGACCATCACGGTGGATTGATGGAACGTTAAACGATCTTAAGGCGCCAGCCATTGGTCCCTATGCCAATCTGTTCGCCTTTTCTTTCTTTTTCTTTTCGACGGCGATCTCATCCTCATTTTCAGCATGAGCTTCCTCGGCGGTCCGCGAGTGTGCCTTGGGTATGCTTTGAATTTATTGAAAGCAGATTTATTTTGACTCAAACTTTTTCATTTCCGCAGATGGCGCTTTGCGTGAGTTCTGGAATTTCAAATGCTCGTTCCGAGTCACTGACTTTGCATCAATATAGGGTGCTCGAGCTGCAGGTCTTTTTCTGTGAACTTGTTCGAAACCTGTATTTTTCGCTTCCTGAGGATGACTCCGTGCGGCTGAGATTTTCTGGCTCCCTCATACCCGTTCTCCCAACCGGGGAAAAGGGCATGCCTTTGTCTATTTCGCGTGTATAAGAACTCGGACTCATTTGATGATTATTGTAGTATTATTGTACGCTCTGTAGCCAGTTTTTGATACTTGTACACGCCGGCCCATTGTCCAAAATGAAAGCGGAACGCGAAACCAGAAACAAGGTGTTTTTCAGGTGACCGCGTCAGCATCAGGTGATCGCGTCAATATAATTCGGGCCGTTCCGGACAGTTCGAATTTTCAAGTTGAATCCCGAATACATGCGCACTTCGCCCTGCGAATTCATACTCATATAACGGAAATAAGTAGTGTTTTACTCGGGCTAGACATGAGCTATAATCTATCAAACAATATATATGCCTTAGTGTCTTGAACCCGACATTGGCCCATTGGGACCGGCTCCGATGAGAAAGCAATTAGAGTGGACATTCCGCTCATTGGTGAAATACGAATTGATGTAAATGCTCGACTCTCGTTCAGGTTATTTAGTAAGGAAGACGAAATGAAGATGCTGACTATATTGTAATTTATTAACTCGCGCTGTGTCCGGGAGGAATGGCTAAGTGGTGGTCTGGAAGCCTGAGACCCTGCGGGATAGCTAGCAAAGGGCTCGATAGCAATGGCTACAGACAAGCTTGGATGATCTACGCTAGAGGCTCGTGCCAAACACAACCAAAGTGATGGCGCCCAGGAAACCCCACTACATCTGCCCACCCAGACCTAAAGCGACGTCCTCGTCGCTTGGGCCCCCTCCTGAACCCAACCCAACATGCGGAGAACACGACCTAAACCTTGGAGAGTCGGATCTCGGTCCCAATCAAGTCGGCTCGGGTGAGCAAAATCTGAGCGTGGCGCAGCGGTGCGGAATGAATGGCGAGGGCGGGACGAGGATGAAAACATGGGGCGACGGTGTGTACGACGAGTGCGGCGGGCACGATGCTGAAGCGAACAGAACGGCTTCGCTGTCGAGTCGGAACGAAGGACGGAAAAGTCGCGCGGCGGAGAATGGGGGCGAGGAATGTCGACGTCCTCGGCGAGCGCAACGTCGGCGGCCCAATCGACAGGCGGGGGCAGTGCAGCAGGGGTGTCCAAAGACGGAGTAGTGGAGGCGGCGGGTGCGGCAGGCAGAGAGGGTGCAGAGGGAATACATTCGGGAGCAGGGGAAGGGGTAGGGGTGTTGGGAGGATCAGTACCGACGCCAATATCGACGGTAACGCACGCAGAAAACATCCCGCTCATCTTCCTGACCTTCGCCTTCTCGAAATCACGGCCCTCAATGAATCCCAGCCGCTTCCCCTCTAATTCACCCTTCTCATAAGCATCGCGCGCAATCGCGTCCCCGTCAATACTAGTCGTGGCGGTGCCGACCATAGCACGCCCAGCGCGTAAGCCAATACCAAGGGCGAGGAGCCAACGCTGGCCCACAATGGCCTCGCCCAGATCTTGGCCGTATATGAGCGCGTGCCGGTACGCTGCGATACAGTCGTCGGGAGCATCTGAAAGTGCGCCGAACCGATCGTCAAGCTTGTCAGGGACGGGCGTACAGAGTGAGGTGAGCTGGTATCGTTCCCATTCTATATCTAAGTCTTCAGCGGGAGCAGGGGATGGGGTGACCGGTGCTGGAGCTGTATTTGTGGGCAGAATAGCCGTGGCCGCAGGTGGCGCGGTATTTTTTCTGCGGTTCTTCTTGGTCATTCGGGAGCGGGAGTCAGGAGCGCAGCAGGAGAGCAGGAGAAGGCAGGAGAAGCGGGGGAGCAGGAGAGAACAGAAAGAAGTCTATCCGGATGTCGGCGTGGCAGCGGGGAAGCAAAAAGCAGCGGGAATGGCGCTTCCTGGGAACGAATATCACTCTCGTCACCAAATGTATCCGCTGAGAATGGCAGAGTGGTGGTCCAGAAGCCGGAGATCCCGCAGAATAGCTGAGCAGGGACTCGATAGCGATGGCTACGGACAAGGTATGGATGATCTACGCTAGAGGCTGGTGCCAAACACAACCAAAGTGATGGCGTCCAGGAAACCCCACTACATCTGCCCACCCAGACCTAAAGCGACGTCCTCGTCGCTTGGGCCTCCTCCTGAACCCAACCCAACATGCGAAGAACACGACCTAAACCTTGGAGAGTCGGATCTCGGTCCCAATCAAGTCGGCTCGGGTGAGCAAAATCTGAGCGTGGCGCAGCGGTGCGGAATGAATGGCGAGGGCGGGACGAGGATGAAAACATGGGGCGACGGTGTGTACGACGAGTGCGGCGGGCACGATGCTGAAGCGAACAGAACGGCTTCGCTGTCGAGTCGGAACGAAGGACGGAAAAGTCACGAGGCGGAGAACGGGGGCGAGAAATGTCGACGTCCTCGGCGAGCGCAACCTCAGCGGCCCAATCGACAGGCGGGGGCGGTGGAGCGGGGGCGTCCAGAGACGGAGCAGTGGAGGCTGACGGTGCGACGGGCAGAGAGGGTGCAGAGGGAATAAATTCGGGAGCAAGGGAAGGGGTAGGGGTGATTGGAGGATCAGTTCCGACGCCAATATCGACGGTCACGCACGCGGAAAACATTCCGCTCATCTTCCTGACCTTCGCCTTCTCGAAATCCCGGCCCTCAATGAATCCCGACCGCTTCCCTTCTAATTCACCCTTCTCATAAGCATCCCGTGCAATCGCCTCCCCGTCAATGCTAGTCGCAGCGGTGCCAGCCATAGCACGGCCAGCGCGTAAGCCAATGCCGAGCGCGAGAAGCCAACGTTGGCCTACAATGGCTTCGCCCATATCCTGGCCGTATGCGAGCGCTTGCCGGTACGCTGCGAGACAGTCGGCGGGTACATCTGAAAGCGCGCCAAATCGATCGTCAAGTGTGTCGGGGACGGGGGTGCAGAGGGAGGTGAGCTGGTATCGTTCCCATTCTATATCTAAGTCTTCGGCGGGAGCAGGGGATGGAGCAGTCGATGCTGGAGCTGTGTTTGTAGGCAAAATAGCCATGGCTGCAGGTGGCGCGGCATTTTTTCTGCGGTTCTTCTTGGTCATTCGGGAGCGGGAGTCGGGAGCGCAGCAGGAGAGCAGGAGAATGCAGGAGAGAGCAGGAGAGAGCAGGAGAAGCAGGGGGATAGGAGAAAATCGGAAGAAAACTATCCGGATGTCGACGTGGCGGCAGATAAGCAAAAAGCACAGCGGGAATGGCGCTTCCTGGGAAAGAATATCACTCTCGTCACCAGATGTGTCCGGGAGGAATGGCTAAGTGGTGGTCTGGAAGCCTGAGACCCTGCGGGATAGCTAGCAAAGGGCTCGATAGCAATGGCTACAGACAAGCTTGGATGATCTACGCTAGAGGCTCGTGCCAAACACAACCAAAGTGATGGCGCCCAGGAAACCCCACTACAGCGCTGACTGAGGTTGTCGGGGTGCCCAAGGTGAAGTAGGTAAACCGCCCGTTGTCCTGCGGATTGACGGTTTCGGTGAGTTTCAAGACGAGAAGCATCTGTCGCTTGGACCAAAGTCACGGTGGACCTCGGATTGGCCGCGACGAGTTTTGCTATGCTATTTCTACGAACCAACATTTTCCGGTTTCCGAGATATATCGAGGATGAGTGGTCGACTGAGTAGATCTCCGCTTTGGGTCTGGCAGCCCGCGTGAGGAAAGCCTAGTGTTACCACGAGTCTACAACTCTGTAGTCAGATTGTCTCTGAAAAATGGAGCCAGTCTTCAAAAATACGACAATCAAAATTCATTTCAACTTGATTTCCCGCGAATCCCCGTTCAAGTGCAGACAAGAGAAAAGCGAACAAGTGCATTTGAATAAATAGATGATATTGTTAGACGCGACTTTCCAACTCGTCCCTACCAGATTCAGCGACAGCTTCGGCTGATGCGACCGGTGGACCGTTGGGGACCAGAAAGAGCAGCGAGACCACTAGATAAAAGGCCGTCCAGTCCACTGCATAAGTAAGGTACCCAGGGGAGCCGGTCGTTGCACAATACTTCCATTGAGTCCGTGTTAGTCAACAAAGGAAACAAGGCGACTCAGACATACCGATATAAACTCGCCCCAAGTAGCCCAAATCGATAACGCTCCAAACAAAGCACCGAATTCGCGGCTACGTCCGAGGGCGGTGAAATACGAGGCTGCGAGGGAGTAGAGCGCAGGGAGGGCGCCGATGCTGAAAGGGTATGTGAAGAAGAAGATGCCGTAGAGTATGCTGGAGCGGGGGCCGCCGAAGACGAGGATGCCGATGACGCAGACGGCGGCGAGGAGGACGGAGTTTTGTGCGAGAGAGCGGGCGAGGAGGCGGCCGGATTTCTCTGAGTCCGAATCCGACTCGGTGAAAGTGCGTTGAATGAATGAGGCGAGGGCTGCATGATGCATGCATGAATGAGTCAAATATGGGCAAGGCTTGCTCTCACTAACCTGGGATGACTCCGAGCAGCGTCGAGAGATTGATTATGAGAGGAATGACAAGCAGAAGTGAGCGCTGATGTGCCTGGGTCAGACAGAACTTCAGTGATGCATGTGAAGCTTACCGGTAGCCCCCGAAAATATCCCTGGTACGAAGTGAAAGATACCATTTTCCCGCCAAACGCCTGCAGAAACCGGATAGTAAATTGAGCTTTGACACAAAGAGTGCGGACTCACCAACGTCCAGCAGTAGAAGAAAGTCGCAAAAGCAAGGAGCACAACTTTACCCCGAGACGGCCCTTTTCGTGCCAACGTCGTGAAAGGAGAGAATATATAATGTAAGAGAGTGCTTCGAGGGGGAGGCGGATTCTGTAGTTGTTGCTGGTTCAACGACTCGGGAAGGATGCGATGTATCAAATATAGATTCGCCACCGCGAGTGGGATGCTCAAGAAGTATGTAAATTCTGGCGAAGTGTGGGTTGTGCTGTCGAGGAGTTTGTCGATGGCCCAACCCAGCTAGGTAGGTATTAGCGGACAGACAAAGTGGGTAGAAGCCGACATACATAGCCGCCGCACCGTATAAATATGAGGTAAGTGCCTTGAATGACACTGAATATCACGGTTCTTCCAAAGAAGATTAGAGCAGAGAAATACAGCAAAGGAGAAGTGCTTACCGTGAGATCGCATCTCCCGACACGTCAGAAGCATATCTGATAAGTCGTTAACCGCTGACTTTTCGCAGAGGGGCAAAGCACGTACGCATGAACAGCAGCATTAAACGCCGGGAATCCACCAAGAACCCCTTCGATGATAATGGCAATGGAAATCCCTTCATGGCTGAAGATTTTCCTCGCGACCGCCGCATACATCACATCGCTGTGGAAGAAGTGAGTCAAAGGTTGTGCTACCAAAGATGATTGCGCACAGAATAATGCTGCCAGTAAGGGAGACAAGCAAGATAGGGACTCGGCCGCGCCGGTCAGATAAAGCACTCCACCATCCTATACTTGCGAAACAAACGACTGCGGATGCCCAGGTTGACCCTGTTTGGCCAAATGAGTGATGTGGCTCATGAGCACGATGCGTGTTACTCACACAAGTCCAACCCAATTGAGTAACCGGGCATTTGTAGCCAATCGTCGAGGATGGGCCCTGCTACAGGTCAACCAAATTTCAGCCCAGAGCCAATGGAATAAAATCTAAGAGCGTACGCCGGGATATAATGAAATCGCGAGAGAACATGGATATTCCGCGCTGTTGAATCGAGTGAGCTGGAGCAAAGCTCGTCGAAAGGAACCACGAACACAAGTAGAGGCAAGGGCCACGACTAGTAACAATCTGTATAGTCTACGCGGAAACAGAGTTAGTTGGACGGTCTGATCTGACGATAAACCGTCTGACTTGTGTCGATCACTACGACTTCCGCTGCCATCCTCCGGCGTCGTCAATTCGGAAGTTGAACGCGGTGAGCGAGGCCGAGGAAGGAGGGGGTCTGTCTCTGTCGACATGCCAAAGTGAGGTGAAGGAGACAGGAAATGTGGCGGGAGTCTCCTCCGTCTTTATGAAGTTGACTCTGTTGACTCGTTGAGCTGCGGAAGAACTTCCGTGACTGCGCTCAATACAATTGAAAGTACACGGTTACCTCCCGCGTGTGCAATCACCTGAACGCTTCAAGTTCGTCTGCGGAAATAGCCAAGAGGCTTTGAGACAGAGTTTTGTGGTCGGAGACTCGGAGTTTGGGTCGAAGCACAACGAGTGCAACGTGAGAATATGTCGGGATTTGCTGATGGATCAATGATGCGTTGATGGGTTCAAATCCTGCAAGTTGAAGTAGCTCATCTCTGGCGGGTCGCTGAGCTTCAAAGCTACCTGTACCCCAAATCATGACGCTGCCCAGATCTCCGAACTCGAAGTCAAGGGAAGAAAAAACAAACCAAATTAAAAAACAAAGGTAAGCAACAACGTCATGTGACCGCGTATCGCCTTTCCGATGTCTTCTGGTGACTCCTTCACCATTTTGCCCGAATATCTTCAGCGCCGAATAGACAAAGCATTCGACTCTTGCAATAACTCGAAAGGCAGCACTTCCACCGACTCCGGAGGTGGATTCATCGGTGGTGGCTTCCTCGTCGAAGAATCAGAGCCAGCGACTCAGATACCGCTCTCTGCAATTCCGGAGGCGCTTCAGCAACTAGATCTCCCTCCAGACGACGAACAGATCCTACAGGTGTTAAAGAATGCAGCGTCTGGATGGCAGTTGGCTGCCGATCACTCGGAGGCAGCAGGAAGCGGAGATGGGGAGCAGTACGTGAGCCGCGACGACTGGCGCTCCGTTTGCAGCGTTCTTCTCGAACATCGGGCAGAGGAGTACGAAGATAGCGATGAAATGGACGTGGACGCGGCTGCAGAGCAGGTGGATGACTTTGATGAGGAAGACGCTCCAGATGACGAGTACGAAGAAAATGAGGAGCAAGAAGAAGATTCGGAGTCGGATGAGTATGTTGACGAAAGCCCGTCAAAGTCCCGGAGAAGTGCTCGTTCGAAGAAGACTCGCCGCCGCTCACCGTCCTCGGACTCCTCAGATTCATCGTCAACACCGAAAAAACTCACGCCCAGGCAGCAGAAGACTTGTCTGGACACCTACGCGCTTTTCTTCCCTGATGCTTCTGAGGCGGACCTTCCTACTCAACGAGTTACTATGGCCGATGTACAACGCTTGACGAAACTCATTGGGGATAAACTCAAGGCTGAGGAGGTGGATGATTTCTTTCCTCTTATATTCAGCCGTTCGCTAAAACTTTTATTATGAAGATTTTGGACATGCTCGGGGAGTTTTCGACTGCACCGGATAAATCGATGAGCTTCGAGAATTTCCAAACGATGATGTTGTCTGCGAAGCTATGTTGATATGAGTGTACGATCTGGTATTGAACTTGAACTTTTTTTTTTGCTCAGAAGGAATTATTCGACGGACTTCAAAGTAATACCGCCACTTCGCATTTTGTATTTTGATACACCGATTACTAGGAAGAGTCTCAAACACAAACTCGCTCGAAGTTGCCACACAAGAATGAACATTCCTCAGCATGCGACTCGTTGCGAATGATTCAATTCGATCGTCGAGGTCAGCTCAGCAGAAATATATACCTTCCTCCTTCTAACATCTCAAGGGAGGGAACCGACCACGGCGCTTGCGTGATTTGGCACTCGACTAGGCAATCCATGTATCTAGCTTTGTATCGCTCGTTCTGGCGATACTCTTCGCATCTGGCTCATTCCGGTTGGAACCGTGCTGATCACCCTCGTCCTGTGATGTTGCATAATTGACCATCTGCCAGGTTTGGTCGCTTAGGACCGGAAAGTAAGGCAGCATCATCCCATCCCATGCTGACCGGGACCCGATTCGGGCCTCATCAACTTGACTTTGGGTTTGTTCGTCGGTAATAAGAGGACAGCTTAGGAGTGGTACCTGAAATTATCGCAAAGAGATCAAGATCGACGTTCAGCAAAGAGGTGCTGAGTCTGTCTGACAATTCAACCCGGTTGTCCACCTTCATCATTCCATCATGATCAACCAGGCGTAAAGGTTTGACTCGCAAGTCAGTAAGAATCGGTTGGAAAACTGCTCAGATGCGCTATAGTAATCTAACGCATAAACCCAGTCCATGTACCGTCAAGTTCGGTGACTTCCGAGTCGCTGACGGAAGTGTGGAGAGCTTGTCAACATTGTCGAAGCCAACTGTATTCTTGAAAATACGTTCAAACGAAATAATTCCTCGGGGTATTCAATCTATCGTCCTATGGGTGCTTGTGGGTCCTTGATTTCTTGCATGGTATTGTTGCCCAGGACTTGGGGCTTGGAGCGATGAGTTTCACTAAGACTCACCAGTGCACTTCGTACGTAGCAGCTAGGTCATCTCGATTCTCAAGAAGCGACGGAACCTTCGGAGTGATTTAGTGGCGAGTCAGCCTTGAAGTCGACCGTCGCTCATTATGATGCGTGCGAATCCGTTTGCGAGCGGTAAGTCGAATTGTCTGTTTTACACGGGGGCGGGAGAAGGAGAGGATTCTCAGTATCTTACATCTTCGGGGGTTCAGTGCTGATTGATTGCCAGCGAAAGCTGAAGGCATAATTGAATCAATGAATGACAGTGAACGGCGATCTTCCGCCTTCTCCCGCTGCTCGCATGGCTGTTCAATTCAGTCGGAGGATCTGTATCATTGTCGATTTTTTTTATGAGTTCATCGTTCTCATGAGGTTGCTTACTTTTCTGCCAGGTTGACAGCGGTGTGGTTGGCATCCACGCAAGCAATGAATATGGTGCGCTCGGCCTAAACACCACCAAATAGGTCCCATCATTGATGCGATCATTGATGTCTCAAATCGACCGAAGGAAAAAATTTAAATTTAAATTGTATTGTTTGCTGCACAATTGGGGCCAGGCAGAGTTAAAACATACCAGGAAGTCTCAATTGGTGTAGCAGCAAGGTCACAGAGGTCTCTGAGAGCATATAAAATGAGGGAGTAGATCAGTGGTGACCTAAATTAGGCATGTTTTGTAAGCTCACATGACTGATTGATTGATTGCATCACTGATGTCTCAAATCGGCCCCGCGGAAAAAGTATTTATTGTGAGTTTTGAGCGGATGAAGAATCCGGATAATTCTATTTGGCAACCCGGTTGCCAGCTAGTTTGGGGTTGCCGAATAGAATTTTTCTATTTGGCAACCCTGCTGCCGACGGCATATCGGCCGGAACTGATCGAGGCCAATGATCAGAGGTTGTCCATAGTTCGATTCAAGTATGAACAGTTGAATGGTCCGCATTTTGTACAGTCAGTGGTTTCTCAGGACTATTGCAGGCTGAGTATGTTATGCTGGGCAGATGAGCCAGCTCTCCGGGTCTATCTGAAATTTGAGTAAGGTCTGGATTAAGCCGGCGATCATTGAGAACCATTCCGAACTCTGCCAAAGACAACAATTTTTGAATGCAACTCGGGTCAATAAATAATAGAGAGCACTCATAGAGAGGGACAAGGACATTTACTGTCATAAGCAATGGACAATTGTCGTAGGGAACAGGAAGGTATGGACATCAATATCCACAACACTCCCGGCCAGCCGGCAGTGAGGAATGAGTGTTGTTGGAGCTGGCCATGGTGTCAAGAAATCGAATGATATGGCATTCAAATTTTCTTTGCTCGTCTACTTCCACTAGTAGGACTCACCTCAGTGCAGACTTGATAGATTTTGCACAGAGCAGACCCTCGGCAGGACGGCACATTTGATGCCATCTTTGTTCTATTTGGCAACCCCCAGAAAAAGTAGGGGGTTGCCAAACAAACCGGGTTGCCAATTAGAATTATCCGAAGAATCCCTCTTGAGGGATTGTACTACTATCTAATCGGACTGTTTTGGCCAGAGGATCAGTCGTGGGAAGGTTTTGATCAGGTGGAATAAATTTCGTTCTTGTTTGGTGGTGTTTAGGCCGAGCGCACCATAGCATAGCATATGCGGGCCTGGTTGTCATACCAATTTTCTTAGCCCCCTGGAAGTTGGAACACGACAGAGGGCGAACGATGACTGGCTGTTTCTTTCAAGTTACAGTGAGAGGTGGAAGGAGTTACATAGAGGCAAGTACTAGTTGGAGGGGGGAGCTGTACAGTTTGCTGCCGAGTCTCTGTTTCCATCGATGAAGCTACAGTAAGTATATCACTCGGAGGCGTGAGGTCGGAGAGCACGAATGAGTCATTGCAATTGCTGGCACGGGTCGGGGCGGGAAGTCTGTACATAGATGATAGGAGAGAATTCTCGCTCCGTCGAGGCGACGGGCGAGGCTCGGAAGTTAAGATCAGACCGGTGTGCGCAACACGAAGGCCGGTGGGTGAGCGATTCGGAAGCGGTTCGGAAGCTGCGGGTTGTTTTGACTCGGAGTAGAGGTGTTTGTAGTTGGCAATTCCATTCGCGAGTCCGAGTCGGGTAGCTGACAAGACGAGGAGGGGAAGAGAGTAGACGCCGGAAGCACTGGTTAGAGGAACGAAGGGAGTTGGGATCTCTGTACAGCCTTGAAAGAAAATGTTGCGATGCTGTGTTTTTGCATGTGGACTCGATTTGACCGAAGGGCGCGGGGGGAGGGTAAACGGGATCGGAGGCGGACACGGGGCAAAGGTGGGTAAACAGAAAAAAGATGTCTTTGAGGAGGAGAAATGCGATGGCCAAGGCAATTTGATGTGTTATGTAATTGAGTGTACCTGCTTTCCACTATCATCGACATCTCTGCATACGAACAGGGGACGACAGACGACGACAACGACTACGACGACGACGACAACGAACACAAACACCACGACGGCGACGGCAACCATCGACGACGACGCAGAGAGAACAGCCGCGGCTCAAGCGTACCTGCGCGCCCGCGTCATCGAGAACGCACGACTCGAGCGCGGATACCCGCCTTCTTCCGACATGGCTGCGTCCACGCACCACGCCCACCCCATCCACGCACACGCCCACGCCCACGCCCACACCCTCCCCCTCCCCTCCCCTCGGCCATCCCTTGGCTTGTCTACCGCTGCGTCGTCTGCAGCGAACTCGGGGTTATCACTCTCCTCAGAGGACGCAAGTGGCGGGGAGCACACCGCGCGGCCGGGCAACGCGCACCACCATGCGGCGTTCCATGCGCAGAGTCTGCCCATGCCCGCGGTGCTGGCTTCACAACGACAACGGCCGCCCGCGGCGTTGTTGGCGTCGTCGTCCGCTTCGTATCCAGATACGGACATGGACGACGGGATGCTGTTGACGATGGATCCGGAGGAGGATTCCGCCCCGGGCAGGCATTTTCAGAGTGCGTTGTCTTCCCTTCTCTCTTCTCTACATTCTACATTCTGGATACTGACTACTACTCGCAGCTACACCAACGACCCAACAACTCGCCTCCGCGCTCTCCCGCCCCCTCACCCAAGTCGAGGCAGACCGCCTCGCCTACCTCGACCGCCTCAAGTTCTTTCTCGCAACCGCCCCGAGTCGCTGGGACGTCGATGAGGATGGCGGAGAGCGTGAGTGGCTTTCTCATCTCATCTTTCTTTGTTTCTTTCTCGGGGTCATACGAGATGGGAGTGCTCTCCCTCCTCGCTTCACATTCCTTTCCTCGCTTTCCCTCTGCCATCGATCTCCGCCTTGTCACTTCACTGCCCCTATACGATCCGCGCGATGTGCGATTGGCATCGGCCGTCGGCAAATTCGGGGGTGGTGGCGGCGACGTGAGAGTGGACCCACCGACGATCGATTGCGGGCGTGGAAGACCGTGGATCGATGGAGGCCATCGGCGTCTGTGGGTGCTGGGAGTAAGGTGGATGTCGGTCCGTCCGTCGCTGTCGGTTTGTCCCGGGATTGGCGAGCGAGTCTGTCGGCTTTCGTTCTGTCAGTCTGTCTTGATGATAGAGGACCACGCGCGGCGGACTGGGAATCCCAACGAATGCTTTTAAAATTCGTCTTGCTTTCTCTTTCGTTTTTTATGTCGTCGAGTGCGCCGCATAATCTTGCAGAGACGACGATTGTGGAAACCCCTTTATTACCCCTTCGTTCCGGAATAACAGTCTTGTTTTATCTTACCTATTTACTCACTCACAAACTTGGATACTCACACACTTTACAGCCCACCTATCCCACTACGCCTCCTCCTCTTCCTCATCCCTCCCCTCCTCCCTCTCCTCCCACTCTTCAAACAACAATCCCTACTCGCACCCCTCCCAGACGGCGATTACGCCGACCTCCCACCCCGCGCTGAATAGGTTCCTACTACCATCGCAGGAGTACGTCTCGTGCGTGCTGTGGAATGGCTTGTATCATATTACGGGGACGGATATTGTGAGGGCGTTGGTTTTCAGGTTTGAGGTGGGTTTCTTCCCATCCTTTTTTTGTTTTTTGCTCGAGCGAGTTCATCTCGCTTTCTTGCTTTGTTATCCTTTTTTTGAGGAGGATGCTAACGCTTACCTCCCTTGCTTGCAGGCCTTCTCCCGCCCCGTACGCAACATGAAGAAGTTTGAGGAGGGGGTGTTTTCAGATTTGAGGAATTTGAAGCCGGGGGCGGATGCGTGTTTGGAGGAGCCGAAGGTGGGTTCTTTTCGTTGCGTCGTATCTTCTTCCTTTTCGGTGGTTTTTGGTGGCGGTTTTGTTGCGTGGGTTTTTGGGGGTTGTGGTGCGGCGGGTTGGGGTGCGGCGAGACTGCGGAGGGGGACGCATGCGCAAAGGAGGAGGGGGAGGCGGGGGGCTGTCGTCTACGCCACAGGCGTGGTGTCGTCTTGAGTGGGTAGAGCCGATGTCCTGTGCGATTGAGACGGCGTTGCGGAGGCGGACAGAGTGAGATGAGACAGGCGCAGACGAGTCGAGTTATGTGCTGGGTGTTCGTGTAGCCCCCGCGATGACGGCTGTCGGTGGTGGAGAGGCTTCGCCAGAGCGGACTGGGACGTCTTGGTTTGGGGTTTGGGGTTTTCGTGTGTCTCTTTCTCATCGCCTGTGCGGGCTGTTTGGGACGGGCGTGGGTGGCGGGGATCCGGGCTTCTGCGATTTCGATGGGCGCTTGTGCAGGGAGAAAAGAAAAGAGAGGTCATCTTGATGATGGCTTGACTGGGGGCTCCCGAACTTGAGAGTCGCTTTCGGGTGGGCGTTGGAGTGGCCACGTAGAGACAAGCGCACGGATGAGCTTGTGCTGGCCGTTTTTGTCGCTCGTGTGTGTTTTCGGCGGCTATGACGGCTGTCGGTGGCGGAGCGTCTTCGTCTGGGAGGCCCTGACTTTGGGGCGCTACATTGTGACGGAGGCCGGACGGTCGCGGGGGAACTCCCAGGCGCAGACGCCGTAGCGCGGGGGTCCGCGCCGAGTGTGTTTTGCTGAGGTGGAAGACGGAGGCGGAGTGGGAGAAGAAGAGAGAGAGAGCGGGGTATGATGTGGGAATACCCGCGCTGGATTTATATGTCGCCATCTCGAAATCCGGGTACGACAACACGTACGCGACGAACGAACGAATGTTCGATTCGAATCCCGAGTACCGTCACGGGGATGCGGATAGGGATGGGGACGGCGACGAGACGCGTTTCGTGTTTCGGGTATTGGATGGGATATACGATGTGACGGCGGGTTACGGCAGGGGTGGCTTCTTTTCTCGCTTTCGTTTTCGTGCTTGCGTTTCGCTTTCTCTATCCTTCTCCGCTTGCTGACCAGGACGACTCGATGCTGACTACTGTTTCGATTAGTCTCCCTTCCTGGACTTGTTGTTCAAGTACCAATGTATTCGGACGCAGAAGAAGCAGAAGGTGTTTTATTGGTGAATTGTGATTTTCTTTGTCGCCGCTCAAAGCTGATCTTGTATTGTAGGTTCTCTGTCCCGCACGACCGACTGTTCCTCGATGCTCTTGAGCGAGACTTGAAGCGGGAGAAGATGGGGTTGGAGCCTACGACCCAGGTGCGTACTTTGAGCAAGGTGTCGTATTCACCACTGATTTTTTTTTTAGATCACTGGTGAACCTGCGCTTTCCTTCAAATACGACGGGAAGAAGTCGTTATACGAGCAATTCGTTCTCAACCGCGGCATGTCCAAGCCAGACGACGACAACTCTCCCGCCGGCTCGCGGAATGCATCCGTTTCATCGCACGCCTCCCATGACGATTCTTCCTCCGTACCGACGCCGTTTATGGCCATGTTCGGGCTGTTTGAGGGAAGCCCGACGTACAAGCAGCGTCGCAAGAAGAGCGGCAAGCCGTCGGGTCTTGGACCGCACGGCGCGGCTGATGAAGAGGAGCGGCGCGGACGGCCGCCGGGGCGATACGTCCCTGGCCCGGGCGAGGAGGAGATGATGGCGGGCGCCACCGCGGGCTTGAGCGCGGCGGAGATGTTCATCAAGCAGGCGAGGGGCGAGCTCGGTCCTGGTGGCAGCCAGCGCTCGTATGGCGGTCCGTACGGTGCGCAGAACGCCCATCAGCAGCATGTGCAGCAGCTGGCGCATCATCAGGAGATGTTGGCGGCGTTCCAGGCGCAGCAGCACCATCCGGTGATGCAGCAGCAGCCGCAGCAACAGCAGCAGCATCCCGGTGCGGGGCAGAGGCAGAGGAGTCATGAGGAGACGATGCGGGAGGCGTATGCGGCTAATCAGCAGCAGGCGGCGGCGGCTGCAGCTGCGGCGCAGGCACAGGCACAGCAACATTCGCCTGGGTTTGCGCAGACGGGGTTCGCTCAGCCGTCGAATGCGGGGACGCCGTTTGCGCCGAATGCGGGGACGAATGGCGGGGCGCCTGGGGAGATGAAGACGAAGGTGTTTGCGTGCCCTCTGTTCTCGTGCGGGCGGATGTTCAAGCGGATGGAGCATCTGCGGCGGCATTTGCGGACGCATACGATGGAGCGGCCGTTTGTGTGTCCGAAATGCAATAAGCGGTTTTCGAGGAGCGATAATCTGAATCAGCATGTAAGGACGCATCAGCGGGCGGATGGGTTGGGTGTTGGGTCGGAGTGGACGGGGGCGGGGGCGACGAGTGGGGAGGAGGATGAGAGTGGTGGGGAGGGGGAGGAGATTGATGAGTTGGCGGGGGATGATTCGATTGGGGGGCCGAGTGGGATTGGTGTGACGCTTGGGATGTTTGGAGGGCCGTCGGGGGTGGGGCTTGGGATGGGGATGGGCGGCGGAATGGGCGGTGTTGGTGCCGGGGGGACGTCGAGGTTGAGTGCGGATATGTCGTATGGTGGTCAGCAGCTGGACGTGCAGATGTGCGAGGTGGAGGTGCAGGGAGATGTGCAGGAGGTTATTGGCGATGAGGAGGGCTTGATGATGCGGAGTGGACCACCCGCGCAGCAGGGTGAAAACTCGTTCTTCCCTGCGGCGCACCCGACTGGGGCTGGTGGACCGTACGGCAGCAATCATAGCTCGAGCGAGTTCGTCAACAACATTTCGGGCGAACAATGGGCCGCCATTCGCTCGTCGAATTCTGGGAGCCCTGCGTATAGCTCGATGAGCGTTCCTTCGCCGCCGCCGCCTGTCCAGCGCGCCACCCTTCCCAATGCTCCAACTCCGTTCTCGCGTCACCATTCTTCCGGTTCCAACGGCTCCATGTACGAGGAGTATGTCACCTCCATCTCTGCGCCTTCGCACAAGCAGGCGTTCGACCACGCCTCGCTGTACCCTCCTGGATTGCTTGAAAACCTGAGCACTGGCGGAGGAGCTGTCCGTCGACACCGTAGCATGACGCCGTCTGTCGTGCGGAATGGTGAGCCCATTCGGAGGCCGCTGACGAGCAATAGTGGCGAGTTCCCGGGTGTTGGTGCATCGCCGTCGTCGAGGGGTTACCATCCCTATGCCTATGGATCCGCTTCCGGTAGTCGCGCGGGTAGCACACATTCCAGCCCGTCGTACCACAATATCCCTCTGGCACCGGAATTCAGACGGTCAGATTCACGCAACTCGAATCTCAGTGCGAGTGGGAGCGGCGGAAGCGGACTCAATGAGCAGATGCGGCAGATGATGACTATGGGCGGGAGTAGCGGCGCAGACGCGGATGCTCAGTATGTGACTGCGCCTGGGTATCCTGGAGGCCAGGAGATGTTCCGCTCTGACAGCCCTGGACCTGCAGCGTTCACGAGCTCGCCGCAACCGTTCACTTCGTCGCCGGGCTTATATTCGACGGACCTCCCTGGAGGCGGGACGCAGTATGAAACGTATGCTGGCGCGCACCAGCATCATGCGCAGACAGTCCCTGCACAATTCGACAAACAGGGTCTGTATGCAGAATACGCTCCGGCAGCCGGTGGTGTGGGAGGCGACTACTATGCGACGCATCCTCAGCATGTCAGCACCATATAATTCGACAGCAGTCCTCCGCCCTCTTGTTTTCCTCCCTACGCTAATCATTCACATCAAGAAGAATTCCTTGGTGCCCACTAATCACGTCAAAACGCTCCGCCGCTGTATCGACATACTCCTGCTATCGTCTATATTTTATTTCTTGCGCACCATCACTCGCTAACGGCGTTGGTCCACTTACTATATGACCTTAATATCTTACTCGTATAACCTATTTTCTGTCGTTTGTTTCCTTTGCTGCTGCTTCCCCTCTTTTGTCTCTCTCGTTGTCGTCTACCCCCTCATCTCATCTATTTGCTTGGGCGTCAGCCACATTATCTATCTATCTATTCTATTTATTGTCCAGATCTTGGCCTATATCTATACACCCTTACTATTGGCGTTTGTACAATTGTCTACACTAATACCAAAAGACACCTAGGCTCATCGAATGAGGGGCGCTAGTCTGCTTGAGGAAGGACGAAAGATGAAGACCTCATCAGACCTCATCCAAGATTCCAAAAGCCAGCTATAATGGGTATAGGCGCGTTGTGGACGGGCTACAACGGATTTGACCAGTCCTCAGGTACATCAACTGATCCTTAACGAGTCCGTCCTTCCAGCCTTCCTTCCTTGGGCGGGCTATGCAGGCGGAAGGAAATGTTCCGTTACCGAGCACATCGGTTTTGCTTCGACGCTGTGTCGGGTAATGTATGATGAACGAAAAACGAGGCTTACAAACAATGTAGGCGGGGGAAGGTTAGATCATTGCTCCCATACATCGTCGCACTTTCGCTCTGCTGGCTTCATTTGGAAAAGATATGATGGTGCATATGCATATGCATATGCAGTTAGATGCATAGTTTCCGGTATCGGAGGACTCAAGTTCATAGAGAAAATGGAGCGGGCCGGACGGGGACGAGGCTGTATGTGCACAGAGGTCACTCTACCGAGGGGAACAGGGTACATGCGGTGCATGTCTCATCTGCACCTGTATCAAGTCGAGAGGGCGAAGGCGAGGCGTAGGTTACCATTCGGGAGAAGGCAGAATTATGATACCCGAAGCCAGTAAATGCCTCGATGTGTTCGTTGGTGGTATTAAGAATGAATCAATATTCGCGGTAGAAGAAGCACAAGACACAAGTTTTCCCAAAAGAACGACAGAAAATTATGCGGATCCTGCAGCCGCAGCTTCGAGTTGTTGAGCGAGAGTGTCAACGAGCTGGTCGTGCGATTTCGTGAGCTCGCTGGTGATGATCCCGCTGAGGAGGATGTTGGCCTATGGTCGATCGGTCAGGGAGGGATTGCCGAGATAGAAAAATATTGAGTAGTTACAGTGAGGGTATCCGTCTCCGTGAGGTCAGTTCCACCGTTCGCGTTCGCCACGGCCCTCCACTCGTTGTGCAGACTCACACCCGCCGCGACCGCATTATCGGTGTTCATCCCGTCCGGCAAAGTCTGGAACTTCGCGGTGTATGTTGTGGGGATGCTGATGCCCAGGAACAAGGGGACGGAGTCCGTGACCGAGAAAGTGTTGGGGTCGTTCGGGTCCTGCTCGGCTTTGGTGACGAGGGGGTTGAGCTTGATCATGCGCTCGAAGTCGTGCAGGGCTGCGACGACGTCTGCGACGGGGGCGTTGATGTGCTTCGTCGAGCTGATGGTGGAGGTTTTGTCAAAGATGCTCCGAGCGGCGACTGACATGGAGGAAAAGTGTAAGCGGAGCAGATTTTGGATGGAAAGCAATGCGTACGAGGCAAGGCAGAGGCAGAGGCTACAAGGGCTGCGATAACGATTTGGAAACGCATTTTTGTCGTTTAAAGGAGAGTGAAGTGTTGATTTCAAAAAAGGGTTATTAGGTCGAAAGAGAATCAATCTCGAAGAGGGAGGATAGAGGTGAGGACGGGGAGACCAAACGTGAGGATAAAAAGAAAAGACAAAATCTAGCGGGGCGGTTTTATATTTGTCGCTAGATTACTGGGCATCATTTCCCCTTGCCTATGACAAACGTTGCGGAAATCACAACGAGGAAGAACGGACCACGCGCGTCAAGGGATTTCAATTGCGAAATGTTGCATGTGAAACAACAGACCGTACGAAGGAAGAGCGGATGGATGTAGGTGGACCGCTAAGTATGGACCGCGACATAGATTCGGTCAGAAAACCATGAGCGTTTCGTTGGAGAACATACTGAGAACATGCGTTGATCAGACTTTCGTATTGAAACTTGTTGAAAGATTTTCATCGTTGCCAGATGAACGATTCGATGTGGCTGTGTGATTCGAGGTACCGCGCGATGTGAGTTGTCATGGCAGCGTCCGCGTTCTCTCAACCAAGCCTGGTTTTGGCCTGGTTGGTGAGCTGCGCTCGCCGCCCTACGTGGGGCGGGTGTGTAGCTCGTTGATATGTGCGGGGCTGTAGCGCTTCTGGCAGTCTTTGACGTGTGTTTTATCCCAGTACAGTCTGAAAAACGCGACCCGAGGCGACCCAGAACATGAAGTATCAATATTTGTGGGACTATTGGTTTTGGAATTTGGAACTTGGATAAAAGAGCTGCATCCCCCAGAGGCACGGAAGCGAGTGATGCCGCCATCGATGCGCTTCAAAGATAGATGAACAAGAGACGTGTACGGTGTCGCCTGTTGTGGCTGTCTCATTGCTGTATGTCAGATGCGAAAGTTGGAAAAGTTTGAGAGTACTGCTGGCTCGTCTGGAGAATACGTTCCGCTATCAGATTCAAGATAGCGTAGAGCAAAGGCATATGTGTTGTATTTTGGTAAGAGACCCAGCCCCGCCAAGTACCACTCGCATGATCCAAGAGTGGGCGAGCTGTGAAACAAAGATTGGCTTGGATATAGTTATCATAGTATTGCTCTGAAAGCTGACATATTCCAGCCGGACGGTGCCACATACTGAGGTTCTGCTAAACAATCGATTGGCATCTCAACGAACGCAACCCACGACGCCGTATCCGAAAAAGAGCCGGTACTCGAATACCGAGCCAATCTGACCATCCGGCCGCAGCCTAGACATCCGATAATTCTACTTCTTTTTCTTCGGCTTTTTCTTCTTCACGCCGCCTGCAGCGGGTGGACCGGAGGCTGAGGGTGTTACACTTGAACCGGTAGCAACTTCTGCAGTTGCGGTGGACGCTGCGGGGGGCTCCGGGGTCGCTGGAGGCGCGATTTTGCGGTGATTCTGCATTTTCTCCATCAAGGACAGGTTGAGAGCCTCGAATCGATTGAGGAATATGGACGAATAGGTCTTGAACTTGATACACTGGAAGGCACAGAAATTTAAAGCCGATAAGATGCGCAAGTATGCGCTGCACGCACTGTTGTGTTGTCCGTGACTTTGAGTACCAATTTCCCCTCCGACGACTTCCACTTTACACAATAGCGGGTCTGCAACTACATGGATTTCACCGATGAGAATTGGTAAATTAGGGCGTACGGTGGTCGGTGATTTAGTATACAGAGCCTCAGCAGCATCTTGATAGTCTTGCCAGCTGTGGATGTACACCATCGCACATTGAGCTGGCGAGTCGTAAGAAGAGGTGTCACGCCGTCACACACTCGGGATCGCGATCCGTCCCCATCCGCAAAGGCGTGACATCACACCTCTTCTCTCTCTCTCACTCTTTTCCCTCCCACCTCGATGGCCAGCGGAGACAGAAAACGTCGGTCAACAACGCTTCACGCGTCTGCGACTTATTGATTCCTCCCAGCCCTTCCGTTCGTCGCCAACTTCGCCGCTGGCGCCATTGCAGGCATATCGGAGATTCTCACTTTTTATCCTCTCGGTGGGGCGTTTGACGCGTTGTAATGGTCTGAGAAGTAACTTTACTTTTATAGATGTTGTAGGTATCTTTCGGAGTTCCATCTGGACTTATTTCGATGTGGTCTTGTGCTAGGTCAAAACGCGCATGCAATTGGAGACGGGAAAAGCGAGGCATGGCTTGTTTGGGACTTTTAACTCGATTATAAAGGAGGAGGGGTGCGCGCCATTGTCCTATCATCTGTGTTTTCTCTGACACCTATGTTGAAGCTTCGGGCGATTGTATCGCGGTGCGAATACCTCTCGATTCTGATCTTCACCTCGTCGGACTCAATCCCAGTGTTATAGGTCTTGTACCGCCCTTGCTCTTAGAAGCACCAAAGCGTGCTGTAAAATTGTACGTCTACCACATGTGTCTAGTCCTTGATTCCCACCAGTCTTGAAAATTCAGTGCCTCCAACGATTTCTGGGGCAAAACATACCTCAATTATTCCGGCGAAAGCAAGATGACCCAAAATCTGTCTATTCTGACGGGATGCAGCGCTGGTGCAACTGTACGTCGTTTCGGTTGCAGTCATACCTCCACTTGTCTCATCACTTGGTTTAGGAAAGTTTCGTTGTCGTCCCATTCGAACTCGTCAAAATCAAGTATGCACGATGAGAGACCATCATTCAAAGACAATAACTGACGTGTTCCTGTTTGCCATTTGCCAGAATGCAAGACAAAACCAGCACATTTAAAGGCCCAATGGAAGTCGTTCGACACATAGTCAGATCTAACGGTGTGTTGGGTTTGTATGCCGGTATGGAATCCACGTTTTGGAGGTGCGCCTGGCGCTCTTATTGCTCTTCATATTCTGAACATCTCAACTTCCCTGCAGACATGTATGGTGGAATGGAGGCTACTTCGGATGCATCTTCCAAGTTCGGTCGCTTATGCCTAAGGCTGAGGTATGAGCTACCTCGGACATCATCATCTAACTGTGTCGTATCTATGCACATACTTGCAGACACCTCAAGCAACACTTTTCAACAATTTCGTTTCTGGATCCATCGGTGGTCTTGCTGGCACGATACTGAACACTCCGTGAGTCCTTCCTCTGATTCGGCTGACTCTCATTAACGTGTATTTGTAGTATTGATGTTCGTTCCGATGCCGCACTCGATCCAGATATCGCGACTACTTACCGTGTTATTCCATAGGTCGTGAAATCCCGCATCCAGAGCGTGAACAAAGTGCCGGGTGTTACGCCAAAGTACAACTGGACATACCCGGCCCTTGTCACAATTTTCCGTGAGGAGGGTCCCGCTGCGCTGTACAAGGGCTTTGTGCCGAAAGTGCTTCGACTGGCACCGGGCGGTGGTGTGCTCTTGCTTGTCGTCGAATTTACGCTAGGCGTCTTCAGAAAAGGTGTGTTTGTCTAACCTTTTATTATACCGATCGAGAATCATGCTGAATCCGGTACAGCGCTTGGACCGCCGTATATCTGAGGGATGGCGCTGTTGAACCCTGGAATAGAACACAAATATAGATCGTATCATCGTGTATCTCAACATGCATTAGTGTCGGTCTTCCCAAGCTTCGTAAGAATCTTGACTTGTCTTTCGGGTCCACCCGGGACGAGCGCTCAAGTGCTCGTCGGAAAACTTCCGGACTTCAGCTTCCTCCCATCATGATGCGCGGTACGCCGTATCTGAATGCTTTAAATACTACTTACAGACGCTCGTGTATCGCCTCCTACAATCCACCATCATGGCGTTATACGCTAAACTGCACTCACTCTCCCAAACTTTCGTCAGCCCTCCGGATTTGCCCACCTTCCTCGCCCTCAGGGCCCCCCATGCCGTCCACTCCTGGGGCCATAACCACCTCGTCTCCAAAAATCCCACCCTCGCGAGCCTAGACAACGCGGCATTTGAAGCCCATCTCCACTCAACTGGGCGCTATCTCGAATCACTCGGTGGTGAACTAACGGACATTATCATCGATGAAAGGCGATGCTGAGGATGAGTTACTTCCTCAAGCCCAAGGGCTCGGATGAGACGGTGGAGAACGATTTGGTGTGGATTTTGACTTTCACGGGCGAGGGAGAAGTAGAAGGAGGCGTGGATGGTGTTTTGATCAAGGAAAGCATGGAATTCATAGATGCAACGGCGAGTGGCAGGTTGGCGATTGTGCTGAAGGAAATGCATGGCAAGTTGGACGAGGACGTTAAAGGAGGAATATCGATAATTATATGACTGAACAGAGCCTGCATTCAATGCAGTGTCCTTGTAGTTGATTTCGCCGGGCTGGTGGCCCAGATTGTACACAGAAATGCAATTTTGCACGGAAATGCAGTGAATTGTAAACATGCAAGGGAGTACGCGGTCACCTGATTATGAAAACATTCTCTCCTTCACCCCTATTTCTTTTGGCGAAACTTACCACACTCGTGTACCACAGATTCGCGATCTCTTTTGGATCTCTTTGAAGGCTCGTTCAAAGATCTTAATTGCCAATGACTTGCCCGGGTGTCTCTGGAACAACTTCGAGCTTCTTCCGTAGAAGAGCTTCGAGTGACGCGAATCGACCTTCCAATTTGACTTCCAGCGCGGCAAACTTCGACTCCAGCGCAGAGATCTTGCTCTTCAACTCTTGTAGGGTCACATCCTTGACTTGAACGTCCAGAATGGGCGTGTTGTCAAAGAGCAACACCAGCAAATGGTAGTGTTTGTGTTCTGTCTCAACACCATCCTGCTTAACGGGCTCCCCTTTAGTCTCGCATTCTGCACAAATGTAGGTTTCCTCTGCTAATAAAGGTCAGATAGTGTTCAATCTTTAGAGCATGCGACATACTGCAGTCAATGCAAACCCAGAAAGGATATGTTGCAGGCTTCTCGCAGTGGTAGCAAGCGCGCTCTTGTGACTGGAACTTTCCCGTAGTACGATTTGACTGCAATACATCCTCACTGTGGGAGCTGGAAGCCGCCGTGACTGCAGGTGCCTTGGACGGTGCTTTGATTTGTTCTGCAATGCTTCTGGCTACAGACACGATCCGTTTCAGCTCGTCCTCATATACGTGTCGAGTCGTTTTGACCAGCAGGTGAGAACGAAGATGAGTGAAGTCGTCATATAGCCCTCGTGGTGTTTGCTCCTTGCATTCTATGCAAAGATCGATACACTGGGAATACAGGTCATTGATGCATTCGATACAGAAAAACCTCGTCTCGTAGATTTCGTGAGAGCAAGAGTCACAGATGCGAGCACTGTAACTTTGGTTCAGAAACCGGATGGCATGTTCATAGGTCAGAACTTACTGCGCTATTAGCTGTCGAATCTCCAGCTCGGCGACAGCGTTGTAAAGTCGTGAGTACGAGGGCAAAACCTCAGTCTTCAGTTGTAGAAACTCTGTCTCCTCTTCCGCTGTCAAAGGCTGCCTCGATGTGGCAAGACCCCTCCACTCAACTATCTGTCTTTTCCTGAGCTCGATGAATCGCTCCCGGGCTGATAATGCATTTGTGGTCAGTCGACCGTTTTCTTCAAGTAACGAACGACGAAATTCGAATGGCGCCTGTCCCGAAACAGATTTATCCTCGCAGCCGCCATCCGAATTCACAGAGCGTGCAGGAGGCCCATCTGTTATCGCGGGAGAGCTTGAATCTTGTTCTGTTATAGCGATTGGTGGGGAGGTTTCAACCAAAGCAGATTCCGAGTCGACGGATCCTGCCACGGTGGAAAAGGTTTCTGAATATCCTTTGACACTCCAGAGACCTGTGATCATGTCGGTCTCCGCATCGTATTCGCCTTCACACAGCACAGCATAACCGTCCGGCCAGGTTATCGTGAATATGACGGACTTTTGCTTTTCGATAGTTCCGGAGACATTCAAAATAGCCAAGTAACTCTCTGCGGCGCCAAGCAACTTGTCTCCTCTCTGTATGAGAACCAAGGAAAGTTTGCCTTCTGGAGTACTCCCATCCGACAACGTGAGATGACCTGTCCACATCCCAATGTGCGATTTTACTCCCGTCACCGTGACCTGCGGCAAGTATTTCGTCTCCAGAACTGTCTCGTGTTCGGGTTCAGCCAAGATCCCATTCAGCAAGATATTCGGTTCGACTTTCTCCAAGATGGCTTTCGCTGTGTTCTCATCATCTTCGTCCCGTGGCCCAAGCTCATCTGAATCCTCTAGTACGAAGCCGTCTTCTTCTTGAAAAGTACGCAGTGTGTAATTTATCGGATCGGGTTCATGCTGCCCCAAAAATAGTTGAAACTGAAACAGTGTAAGTTTGAGTCTCACTAGCGTAAAACTGAAGAGTACCATGCCAAAGGCGAATAGACCCAGTCCCTCCTTTCCATCGAGCGCATTTGACTTATATATCACTATGTTCTGTCAAAATCCATTCGTTCACAGAAAAGCTTTCGGGATGATTACCTGCCAGACGGGCTGCTCTTTGTTCGACCGCGCTGAATATACTGTCTAGGGACGTGCTCATTGTGTCAAACTCGGATTCATGCAAGTTGTGCAGACATGCAAGCCGCATGATATCCAGATGACGCAGGAGGATTTGGTAGAGCAATGGGAAGATATACTGACAATTGTATCAGAATGCATGCAAATTGCGAGAGTCGCCAACTCACAAGCTCGATCCTTTCAATTCGCCTCAAGCCTGTTGTCAAGCGAAGGGTTGTAATGTTATCAAGCTCATATCGAAGGCGTGCTAATTGCCTCTTGAGTTTATCTGCTTCCGTCACCCTAAATTCCGTGGCGACTTGCGCAAGATGAGCATCGGTGGGGTACGCGCTTGGAGACACAGCCTCCGCCGAACGTGTCGACCGTAATAAAAGTTCCACTCGTCTTATTCCAGGACCAGACAAGTAACCATACATCGCGTTGGCATTGGCGACTTTTGCGCGTCGCATGAGGCTTAGCATGGTGGAGAGAATTTTGTAGATCATGTTCTTGAACCAGGTAACCGTCAAATGCCACCCGGCCGCCCAAAAAGCCAACCATTTTATCAGACTAAAAATGTGTAAGCACAAGGTGAATTAGAGCCAAGAATGCTTACCTCCAAGTTCGGGGGCGCAATCTCGCAAAGTGATTGGCCTCCTTGATACTAATCAATCCAGTACCGTCAGTGTCGATAACGTCGAGAAGTGGCTGCAAATGTGCGACATTGATGTATGCCAGCGCCCAGCGCTCATCTTCAGACGCCTCTATCGTCGTGCTAGTCAACACTGGAAATGCAAGAGGGGCCGCCAAAATAATGGGGGTAGCTGGAGGAGAACCCGCCGCAGAATTTGTCGGGCTCCCTACCACACTATTCGCAGCTGATAGTCCGGAACGATCGAATTTTTCAGTGTAGTAGTCGTTCAAAGCGAGAACAAAACCTCGCGCGTTGACACTCCCTTTCCAGCCCTGCTCTTCCCAGAGTTCTTTGAGATCCTGTTCGAAGGTATGACTTGGTACTTCTAAATCAAATCGAATCGAAATCGAGAACACTTACAGGATCTTTGACCTTCGTATGTATGCCTCCTGAGAGATAGCCAATGACAACGCTGATGACATGCTCCCCGGTCTCATCAATGACATCGGTCAATTGCTTCTCGTGGGCATCGAGTTTGCGAAGGAAGATATCTGTGTGTTTGGCCAAAGCCTTGTCGAAGTCTTCTTTCAGCTCAGCGTCCAGCATTTTTCTCGCAGTAGCAAGATCACCCTTCCCAGATTGCTTGGGGTCAAAAGAAGAGAGCTTTTCACCGCTCTTTTCAATGAGCTCCTTCAGATACGAGTCGTTATCCAGGCATGCCTTTGCACCACCCTTGGCAATGATAAATTTCTGCACTTCACGCTCGCGTGGTGTGTCGAGCTTTCGAAAAAGGGCTTCGACCATGTGTTTGATAAGCCTGAGTTCACCCGTCTGCCCGTCAAGCTTTTCGATGGCATCGTCGACTGACACTGCAATATGGGCTTGAAGGAATAGCATAAGTTTCTGTCTGTGTTGGTCAAACTTTCCCATGAAGTCTTCCAATCGGCCTTCGTAAATTTTCGACTTGATCATTTTGGCTGTCGACAGGTGAAACGGAACACATAATATATATTTCGCGAACCACGTACCCAAGCTGCCCTTGTTCATGTACTGATCACAGGCAGCCCCACAAATTTTTATGTCGGCGGCGATATTTTTGATCAAGTCCGACAATCCCTCGATCCAGTTCCCATCCGGAGCCTTGACTTTGACGTCGTGCGTATGACGCAGCCTCGAATAAATGATTCAATTAATGCTATAAACAAGGGAAATGAAACGTACCGGAAAAGAACGCTCATCGTATCTTGTATTTGAATCTTCACGGCAAGAACCTTCTTGTTGTTTTCTCGCCGAGTTAAATCCATAGTTATCATCAGCTTGAACGGCAAGATTGCAACTTTGGGTGTTCAGTCCACACATATGATTGCAGACGATGCAGACATACCTCCAAGAAAAGGATGAAGTCGGCCAAGGAGATCAAGTCCATCGACTAGAACCTTAGAAACTTCAATGAACCTGCTCAAAGCGCCTTCGATCGCTTTTGTGTCTGAGTTAGCCGCGAGTGCGTGGCCTGCACTGTTGATGGCCTCCGAATTTTCGGCATAGTAGTCGTTGAGCATTCTGTAGGCGTCATGTACATGACCAATCGAAGGGCTCAGTTTATCCTCTACGTCAATGAATGAGTTAAAATCAAACTAGTAGGGATTCTTGGTAGATAATACGGCGTACCGAACTTATCGAGCCTGGACTTCGATGCTGTGACCGCTGCAGAGGAAAATGCGGCTGGGAACGCGGCCTCGACGACATCGGCAGTGTTAGATTTATTTGGAGAATTCTCGTGCTCAGGAGGCGTTGGGGAATCCCTCGTCACTTTAATCTCCGGAAGTGTTGTACTGATGCTGAGGGAATTATCCATGGGCGAGGTAGGTTCAAAAGGACAACACAGATCAGTGAGGTAGTCCACCGCTATAAGTACCATGCCCGGCGCTTATGATGCAATCTCGCAAGTCCGCTGACACGAAGGAATCCGGTGTCTGGTTGCACCCAGCCTGGTAGCACAACTGATCTGGGTCAAGAACCACATATAAGAAGAAACAGATGGGGTACCTTGCTTTCCACGGCTACTCAATAAGGCGACTGCCACAGGATCCGTGACGGTTGAAAATCAACTGCCTTGAGTAAGGGTTCTCCGACGTACAAGTTAGCCGTCAGCGTCCGTGGGTTCCGGGTCTGAAGTGAGAAATTTGGAGTTCACGGCGCTTAGAGTACGGAAACGAATCCCCGGCGCAGCAGAGCGCAGCTAAGACGTATGGATACTCAGGTCACAGGTGCCGAGGTTCAAAAGAAGGTAGACATTGTTCGTGTTCACGATACCATCTGGCTTCTGGACAGTGGATTTGGCGCTGTAGGAGGAGAGACTGGAGAGTCTCGAGGCAAAAAGTTAGGAAAGAGTTGACTCGACTGCCAGAAAGAAGGGATTCCGATTGGGATGCCAGATATTGGATTCGGATATTAGCTGTTTGCTCGAATTACTTTCCAGTCGGCCGTCTCAAAGGACAAAAGGTCAGAGGAACTAGCGTCACATTGGTGTCACAACCAATCAAGATGCGTGACATTGATAATCGGGAATTCTTCCAGACTATCCGATCCCTTGCTTAAGCAGCTTAACAGGCGATGATAATTCACAAGAACTCTTCTAGACTACACCACATGGGGGCTACGCGAGCATTTGAATTCCGACCTTCAAGTCTTGACTACCTGGTCTGGTTGGTCAGGTACTTATTGACCGCTACTAGGGAAGCCGACAAACTACTGTACGACGCCACTGGCAGCGAGACAACATACATGCGACGACCGTCATCTTGCCATCCGCACGCAGCCGATTTCTGACGCCGACATCAACGCTCGCCCTTGCTTTGCAAAGCCTACCGCTAGATTGACGGCCATGGCAGACGAGGAACTCGATTGGGACGACGACGAAGGCCCATCTGCTTGCACTCCCCCCGTCCCCAAGAAGGATGAAGATGCTGTCTCTTTAGGTGACAGCGACGAAGGCCAGCAGGCCTAGGCGCTTGAAGTGGCGCCTGACGCACTTACAATCGAGGATTCACCCAGTCCACCCTCACTCGCTGTTCTTCTCATCCTCTACTCAACCCACCCTCACCCCGCGTTTCATTGGTGCTGTCCAACGGTACCGCTAGCAGGACAGAAGGACCTGACACAAGCTGCAGGCAAAGCCTCGGCAACCAGCAGAGGCGCCACACCCGTCTTCGAGACGACACGCGCACGCACACACACCGAGGCAGCAACAAAAGAACGCAAAAGAAATCGTCCTCAAAAAGGAAGAGCGGCCACATCCCCATCTTTTCGCCATCGTAGCCCTGGCCCAGCAAATGAGTCGGATGGATGACTGGCCATGGCAGTCGCTCGACACCAAGGCGAGACAGTGGAGGTACGTACACAAGTTCCCCGCCTCGCATCGTTAATTCTACGTCAAGCCCAGCTTTGTCGTTTCTCTCCTCGCCACCATCCTACACCACGCCAGCACCCGAATTCCAGGATCCGAGGCAGCATTTGGTGTACACGTAAGACCTTCGAGCCCGATCTGCCCCGTCATCCGAGTCGCGCCAGGCCCATAAGACGCCAAGAACGCCGATGTATGGCAGCGACTGGGGGAGGATCGACATCGACATGGACCGCATCTCCCCTCGTTTCTCCCTGTGCCGCTGTCCGCTGACTTCAAACAACACACCAGTCTGCATCCAGCCACTCTCCATCGACGTCGCAAAGCCATCTCAGCGATAGAAGACACCTCATCCGATCCTGCATACATAGGCCGTCTTCTCTCGCAGGATATAAAGAGTCAAGCGGGTCCTATGCACATGACATCGTGCCCCGCCTTGCCTGGCTTGACAATGACCCGTAGCAATTCGCAAGCGGCCAAGCAGACACCGTCGCTGCCAGCACCTACGCGCCTGACGCCTCCTGCGACGTTTTCGCTTCCCGAGACTCGGCTCTTCCTCTCCTCTCCATACGCGCGGATACACCGCAGTACGACGGACCCCCGACATGAACCTGACTGTCGCGCGACGACCAGCTCCACGGACGAGGAAACGAAAAGTAGAAGGACAAAAGCGAAGCACGTACCTCCGACCTGGCCACACCTTCGTAGCCGCCGGCTGCTTCGACTCCGACGTTGTGTGATTTCAATTTCGATGCGTCTTGGATTGGCGGGGTCGACGAGGAAGAGTACCTGCGAAACGAGCGTTAGCGTATAGCAGCGAGGGAAGAGGGCCGGGAGGAGGGGCAAAAAGTCTGGAAGAGAAGAGAAATTGGGTAGCGTATTATATGGATGACAGCGGGGTACGCCGTCGAGCAAGTGTGCCTTCTTGTTCTTCCGTTTTCCTCCCCGTCACCCGGGAGGGTATCACCACTTCGATCCACCCGGGAAGAGTTTCACCAAGATATCCGACATGATATGTGTGGGATGATGGAAAGAGGAGAAGAAGGAAGTCGTCGAGTGGGAAGCGATCGAATCCAATGGTGAGCTATATATGCGTGCGCTCCGCGCGTGCTTGATATTCAAGACCCGAGAGGGGACGTGACGTAGTTTGAACGACTATCTTCAAAAAAGTTTATAAAGTCTTGTTTACGAGACTAGACGTGACGTATATGTGAGGAGTGGAGGGCGAGGGCGCAAGGGGGTGACAGGCGGGGGACCTAGAGGAAGCTGAACTGAGAGAAAGGTCAGAATCATGTATAGTATAATTACAATGCGAATGCCAGAGAAGATAGAGGACAGAGGCTGACAGAGGAGAGGAGTGAGAGGAACGGATAACTCACTAACATAGTGTAGTACAACTTGACAAGTAAAACCACCACCATCACCACAGGAACAGGGAAAGAGGATACGAGCGGATTTAGATGCAGCTCGTTCAGTTCCGATGATCTTGTTACTGCGATTAAAGAAAGGGCGGAGAAGCTTTGACTGCGATAGCGACATCGCGCCGTCCACCAGGGCACGCCGCGTAAAGGCTGATGCGTGCATTTGACCATCCCCCCTCGGCGCCGTTGTTATCCATCGTGAATACCCCAAGTCGGTACGACAAGGAGACGCATGGATTGTAAAAAACGTGAAATGAGAGAAGTAGAGTGGAGTGATGAAAATCCGCAAGACCAAGCAATAGGGAGAGGTAGAGAGATAAAGGTGCGGATGAACGCTGAGGATGCCGTCGTCGACAGCTCGAGTCTTCGTCGCCAACGTTGTCGCCGTGCAGCAAGATTGGTCGTCCTCCACAACGTTGTCGGACGTCTACGTAATCACCTTCACACTTCCGATCCGCGCCCGGGCCGGCCCTTGTTGTGCCCCTATCTTCCAGAATCCATTCGAACTGGTCGCTCTCGCACACAGTGCGCCCTTTACGCATCTTGTCGCGACCATCATAAACTGTCAACGTTTTCACCCCATTGACCGTGTTACGCTCTATACCATATGGAATATTTTATCTGCCAAGGCCCAAAATCTGAGCCCTCAATTCGCGAAGTGGAGGTAATGGCCCGAGCTGATGGCGGAGTCTGCGCATTCGAAAGCGGCAACACTGTAGTACTTATTAATATTACTTATGCTGCTCAACTTTTCACAATTCAGCACAAAAGAAAACTCAAAAGCAAACCGTGACGGGCAACGATTCCAAGATCGCGTTCAACGTTTTGAATTCCAGCCTAAATCACTGTTCTGCGGACTTGTGAATTGTCCATTTTTCATTCCCGTCACTGGGCTGTCGCGGTGACTCGAGATTGCCCCAAAACCTCACCCGCACTCTCTTTCGCAGCTTACATGTATACAACGAAGACTTGGCGGCGCCCGACTAGTTGCCTAGGCCTCTTGCTCTGTACTGGGCCTGACTGAGTTGAAAAGAGAATCTGGTTCGATTCCGGTCCATTGATTCATTCCGAGTCTTGATGCCAGGCGGCTTTTTTGCTTCGCTTCACTCCTCATTCCGAGTCCCTAGTCAGATTCCCTGCTCCAGGCTTCCTTCCCTGCTGTCAGACGCGAAGACTTGGCGGCAAACGGTAAGCTTCAACCTTTCCTTTGTCAAAAATCTACGTCGAAAAATACCTAATCCGGTTCAACTCCGGGTCAAGTCATGGATGGCTTCGACGGTATCTAATTTTTTCTTCCTACTAGAAACATCCCTCCTCACCCGCAGCCGTACCTTCTTTGCACATCCAAAGTAAATCGTCTCCTGAAACGACGTGGCTATAATCACAACCGAGAATGAAAATATTGCCCTCCCTTGTCTAGATCTCCCTTGTACCAACGCGTTAACGCACTGCAAACGAACTTCGGAGGCTCGGCGGGGCCTGCAGGCTGTGAATCTCACCTTTTAGCTACTTCACGCACAGAGGCTTTTCCTTCTGTTATGAAATCCACCCTCCTTGACGAGGAAAATCCAACGGGTCAACTCGTCATCATTCGTTATGAAGCGGCACCCAATTATCTGGGTTATTGAACCCTCCCTTAACCGAGGATCGTTCGATTCCAGCAAGGTCAGCAGCTGATAGGTTACGATGACTGATGACGGAAGATTTCCAAGTGCGGGCGGCGGCCGTGATTCTGTGAAGGCGACCTCGTTCGCATCGAGTCGAAGGTGAAATGTATACATTCATATCAGCATAGCCTAGCGCACAACATCATCGTCTGGAAATTCTCAAAGCTCATCGATTTGTCCGGTGCAGTCGAAAACTCCGCCAGCATGTCCAGAATCTTCATTATAACAGGTTCAGTGAACGGTTGAATATGAGAGGAAAGAAACCACCCACCTCCTCAGCTTTGAGTTTATCGCCAATGAGCTTCGACAAGCGTTGAATATCACCCATAGTGACTCGTTGATCAGGAAGGTCCGCCTCAGATATATCAGGAAAGAAAAGCGCGTAGGTGTCTAGACAAGTTTTCTTCTGCCTCGGGGTGGGTTTTTTCGGTGTTGACAGTGAGTCTGAGGAGTCCGATGAGGGTGAGCGGCGGCGAGTCTTCTTCGAACGAGAACTTCTCAGGAACTTTGACGGGCTCTCGTCAACATACTCATCCGACTCCGAATCTTCTTCCGGCTCCTCGTTTTCTTCGTACTCGTCATCTGGGGCGGCTTCGTCATCAAAGTCATCCACCTGCTCTACAGCCGCGTCTACGTCCATTTCATCGCTATCCTCGTACTCCTCTGCCCGATGCTCATGGAGGACGCTGCAAACAGAGCGCCAGTCGTCGCGGCTCACGTACTGCTCACCATCTCCGCCGCTTCCTGCTCCCTCCGACTGATCGGCGGCCAACTGCCACCCAGACGCCGCATTTTTGAACACCTGCAGGACCTGTTCGTCGTCTGGAGGGAGATCTAGCTGCTGAAGCGCCTCCGGAATTGCGGAGAGTGGTATCTGGCTCGCTGGCTCTAATTCTTCGACGAGGAAGCCACCGCCGATGAATCCGCCTCCGGAGTCAGTGGAAGTGCTTTCTTTCGAGGGGATGCAGGAGTCAAAAGCTTTGTCTATTCGTCGCTGAAGATATTCAGGCAAAATGGCGAAGGAGTCATTGGGGGACATCACAAACTTGGGTACGCGGTCACATGATGGAATCCCACGCTCCTTTGCTTTCCTCCTCTCAACCTCCTCTCCCGCGGTGCCGTCTCCGAACCAGCTCTCACCCTCCTGGATTCTCTCGTCTTTGTCTTCAAACGAGCTCTAAATTCCGAATTCGTCAAATCTTTCGTCTCAGGGGAGACATCGTAACACTGGCAACTAAGTGACTCTCGAGTCTCCTTTGGATTTGCCCAAGATTTGCACCCTCGACGATCTTGATTATGAAGTCGACCTTCTCGAGAAATTTGGAATACATAATTGTCCTGCTTCAAACTTGACTGGCTTATGACCTCACTCCTTTTTTGCATCGTTGCAGACCGCTCGGGTCAAGCAATGTTCTGTCTCTTGGCAGTATACGTATACATATGCCTGTTTATCGCATTCTATCAAACCACCAAGGTATCTGCTGCGTCTGCCTCCGCATTCATCAGCACTTCGAGACTCTCTACTATGCGCCGTGCGGACCACACTTTGAATCGAATACAACTCAAAATCAAAAACATCACTCTCAAACGGACTCAAAGCTACGATCGATACTTTCAATGAGCAGATAGGAGGGACCGACCTCGAACACTCCTCGGTCCACGAGCGTCACGCTATATGGAATTCGCTCTGCATTTAATGAACGCCAAAATTATTTGTCGAGATCCAAGCCTACCTCTCTCCTTGGAATCCACTCACCCTCTTACCTCAACTCAACTGACCATTTGACGAAGCAAGCATGCCTTCTATCGATCTCCAGACATCAACTGGCCTCGAAACCTTCTCCTACACCCTCTCGACACCGACAAATGCTTCCGCTGATAAGATCGTCGTGGGTCTACCTACGGTGCTTTTTGTGCATCCGGTGTATGTCACGTCTGCGATATTTCATCGTGAGTAGTCTTTATTTCTTTGCGTACTGCGATACATGGATATTCATTCATCCTACTTCATATAGCCATTTTTGCGGACACCAAGCTTCGACGCTTCAATCTACTGACCATGGATCTTCGCGGGCACGGTCGCACTCCAGCCACGGTGGACAATTCGTATGGGAGACAGGTTGCGGCGCATGATGTGTTTGGGCTGGTCGTAAGTGCACTTTCCCTTCATTGACTCCATTTCTTACCATAGTTTGAATCGTGTCATTCCAGGACGCCCTCAAGATTCCCGCCTGTCACGTCGTGGGCATCTCCATGGGCGCCAATATCGCGCTACAGATGGCCGTTATCGCGCCGGAGAAGGTGTTATCGCTGTTCTTGCTTTCGCCTTCGTCGCAGACGGAGGTACGCCTTCATCATCGCGTTCGGAGCCATATAGCTGATCCCATGTATCTGTCTTCATAGCCGATCGAGAGCCTTGAAGGCCGGCAAGAAATCTACGAGTGCTGGGCGTCTGCGTTCCAAGATCCGGACAGCGGCACGACGGACGAGTGCGCCATGGCAGATGCCATGCTTGGAGTCGCGCAGTTGGCGTATGGCGATAACAAGACGTCGTTCACCAAAGCGTACGTGTCTTACTCTTCAATTGAATCATATTTTCGCTGCTGCTCACATTTGAAATTGAATTTAGGCTTGGTTCTGCCACCTACGACGCTGCCGTGCAGAATTGGTCTCCATCCGAGGAAGCACTGAGTGTCATGCATGCCGTTAGCGTCGAGTTTTTCCAGGACGAACATCGCCAGGATATCAACGATAATGACAACTTATACGCCTCGCTCTCGCGCATTGAGTCCACCACCCCGATTCTGGTGGTCCATTGTAGCGAGGACATCATCTACCCTCGTTCTTCAGCGGAGGAGTTCTGCACGCTCTTGCGCCGTGCCGAGCTAGACGTGGACCTCGTCTCGCTTGATGGAGCGCCGCACTTTGGGAATGCTACACATCCGGATGAGTGAGTTTCTTACATACTCTCCTTGAAAATGAATTGAATTCTGATTGCGATTTCTCTAAACTCAGAACTAACGCGATGCTGTATTCCTTCCTCACGGCCAATTGCTCTTCTTTCCAAGACGTGGGGCCGGCTCAAATGCGCGTGACATCTCCGTTCTTGGAGGAGCTGAAACGGTGTGGGTTTATGGAGGATGAGAATCAGAATGATTCTGATGATTCTGACTGAGGCTTTGTTCCGGCTCGTTCATGGTTTTCTGGAGACGCACTATTTGAGCATACAAGCATAATAGGATACCTCTGAATCGTCCATTCGATTCGTTCTCGATACCTGTAGATAGATGCGCGTTAATCTGGGAGTAATGAAAGATGTAGATGTGATAGTGTATATTACTTGTTATGTTGAACGACATGTTCCAATTAGGATTCAAAGTGTAAATGACATTGCGGGCGTAGTCTGGTTTCGAATGTTTCAATCGTCTTCGAATACGCTCTTGGGTCTGCCTTCCTCGTCGTATTCGATCCCATTGTGGGACTTCTGGTTCAGAATCAATGGAGCAGAAATGCTTTGGCTAGAAGTACCAGACTGATGAAAGAACGAAGAGATTGAAAGATAGGCCGCGTACGAAGTTGCATCCGAATTATCATCTAACCTTCTGAAGCCTCTCCTCTCCCAGGCAAATCTGAATCCCCGTCCAGTCCCGTTGTGGCGCCCTCGAAACCATATGAGTGCGGCGATCATGGCGGCGACGAGTAGAACTCCGAGCATGGAGATTAATCCAATGACTACCGGCGAGAGGGCTCGATTGCTCGAATTGGATGATTCATTGACGCTGGCAGCGTTTGTCGAGGGAGAGGGTATGGGGTTGGTCGGACTGTAATAAATATTCGTTTAAGATGTCTCGGTGTGCAGAACGAAAACTTTTGAGTTCATACGTTGATGTAATCGTCGGCGCAGACAGAGCGAGCTCGACGAAAAATAGCCAAAACAGGACGAGGGAAAGTTGAAGCATCGTCGAAGAAGAACGACTGGCAACGTCCGAGTCGGAGGGGAGAAAGAAGAAAAACCCAAAGCCAAGGAAGTCGATATTAGGATTTGCAATACATACTATACTGTACGGATAGTCTCTGTTAAACATCGGTGTCCGCACCGGTGAGAACCTGTGCTGGTAAGTAAGTTTCATGCCGATCACGGAATGAGCCAGATCCGACGCGCACGATAAATGCAATAGGACTAGCAGTGCGCCCACACTGATATGCCTTTGTGTGTCCTTGTCATAAGTATCGCGGCCAAGAGGTGTCGCCGGCGAACTCGGAGATTTGCTCAGGCCATGACCGTCAAGCTGGTGCCGAGTTCAAGCGCAGAGCGCTATGAAGAGAGAACTGCATCAGAAACATGGAGCTTTCCATGCGAATTGAGCGAGTTTGTGGCCCTGCGCATAAAGTATTGAAATGTGAAGGCTTCCCGGCGCAATGCGAGGAATCTTGGGCGCGATACCCGGAAAGTCTAGGAGGCGACGACCCATCCGCCCAGGGATACCCGCTCAACTAGAAGTCGACTCGCTATAAATGCAGTAAATTGAGAATGAACGAATTAGATAGGAACATACTGTGCGCGCGCAGCGCGGAATGGTGATGCAAGTGCCAAAGCACGATATGAGGATGCAGGCGCCGAAGCGCATTGGATGCAAGCGCATGAGCGCAGTATGATGATGCAGGCGCATGTGCGCAATATAATGATCCAGGCGCCGAAGGGCGGTATAATGCAGGCGCATGCATGAGCGCAGGATGATGATGATGATGCGGATGCACGAAGCCAGTTGCGAACGAGAGCGTCGATGGGAAGCACAAGGACAAGTGATGTCGCTGCCGTAGAACATGGCTTGCTAGTGATAAAGGACCACAATAACACACTGGTACTTGAAGCCACCGGAAATTTTGGATTCAGTGGCAGGAGCACGGAGAAAGAGAGAGTTTGAAGAGCGCTGATAAACCCAATAGCTCATGAGAAGGTCCGTAAGGTTTCTTGAATCCGCCCTGGAGGGAAGCAATACGGTATAGGGGTTGCGCTTCCCTCCATGCAAGGTAGACGCCTTCCTCCTCGTCCCGAGCATAGATACTGTGGCAAAGAAGCAGTTTGCTGCCTAGGGACTGAAGCTTGACATCTTGAGCTGCGATTAATGGCTTGCTTAGACACCGACGTGGAGCAAAAGACTGGTGATTGCAGAGACCTTCGGACAGGATGGCGCCCGTTAATGACGCCGACCAAGCAGCAGCAGCAGGAAACAGGCTTGCATTGTCTTCACGACCCCCCAAGCAACAACAAAGCAACAAGCAAAAATGCGACCATCGCCGCCTAAGCAAGGCGATGGTCGTGGACGGAGATGAAGAGGAGAGTCACGGCGTGAGCACCCAATTTGGGTATCTGTACATGCTTGCGCGAGCCGATGTGTCACGGGGTCGCGTCTTATCTCTTCCTCCAATGACATCCATGTGCCGAGTACCTTGCAGCCTTCGCGCCGCGAAACGTACCTTGGAGTACCTACGACAAACCACATCGATTTCAAGCCGTAGCTATGCATTCTCCTCCCGAAACGTGCCCAGACACCCACGAGCACGCTCCCTGTTGGCCACAATGCCATTAACGCCTCAAATATGGGCAGACATTGAACCCACAACGTACACCTTCTTGTGAGCTCAAATCTGACGTGCACGAATTCTCTCTAACGCGCAGCTTTTTGCAGCCACCACCCAGACATTCCCCTCTCCGTACGCACTCTCAAAAAAATCACCTGCCTCGAAAAACCCGAAGAGAACACATTGTACCTCCCTTGGCGCCGTCCCATCAAAATCAAGGTCATAGTGAAGAAGCGCGCCCCCACCGTAGAAGAATTCACCCGCATACTCCCCATGCTATACGACCACCCAGGCCCAGTCGGCGCCCCCACAATCCACGCCTTCGTCAACCCCATGCCGGGGCTCTATCCCACAAACATCAGCATGCTCTTCGATCTCGCGTCCCAGAATCCAGAGCTTTTGCGCTGGCCTATATTTGTCAATTGGGAGCTCAATTTGTGTTCAATCGGGGGAATGGGGTATAAGAACTTGTTGAAGCCGGCTGTGGTGAGGAGGGAAGAGGCAATGCTGAGGGATATTTGGCGGAGAAAGAACCTTACGAGACATTGGGGCCAGGAGAATCCATCATTCAGGTTATTCAATGACTACTAGTTGTGCGTTTTTTTTCTATCTTTGGCATCGAGACTACATCCAAGAGTTCAATCGCCTTGTCTCACAGTAATTGGGCGCGCGGAAGTTGCCTCGATTGCTCTGCTTTGCGCTCACCAGCTACGGCGCTCGGTGTACACATACGACGACCCGGGTCTACTGCTCCGTCTATTGCGTGCCGTCGCATCTGTCCATAAATCGACTTGGCTGCCGAAGCGTGGAGAAATCCGGTCTTATGGCGGAGCGGATACTTATTCTCCTCAAGCATAGCGACTGCGGGAATCGCACTCATTGGACAGTGGTCCATGGAGTGCCAGTGGGACCGCTAGAGTGGAATTCGTCGAATATTCTGAATCATAATTTGGAAGTTGCGTACAGTACTCTAACTCTGAAAAAGCCACGCGTCCATGCGGAGATATCAACTACTGAGGGAGGTAAAAGAGTTTCTGTGGTCGAAGTATGCATATAGGTGCATGCAGCAAACGAATATCCGAGACAATAAGAGGCATCAAGTCTTATAGCGGTGCGAGCATTTGCGCTTGCGAGACGCTTCCCAGTGTTATCAAAGTCAAGCGACAGAGCGAGGACGGTACATCCAACGACGAGTGCAGCTCTCCACTCCGGCGGCTCTGAGGGGATAGTGCCCAGCAGCCGTCTCGAGCTGTAACGGCGGACATACGAGTATAAGTACACCGAGGACTCCCCTCCCCGCCTCGCGTCGACCTTCCAATATGCACACTCCCCATTGTAAAGCGTGACGCACAAACCCGAGAACCGCATGAGAACGCCAGCCGATCTGAAGGTCGGCGCCGCTGGAATGATACGCAGCTGTGAAAGCCAAGGCCGGCAAGTCAATCGTGTACTTGGCGACGATGGGACGAATGCGGGAGATGCAGACACCCATATACAGGTGCGTCACGAAGAGATGAAGCACGATGGCGCCGGCGTCGAGACCAAGCACGAGTATCGACGCCAGGCAATCCAGGTGTATACGAGGTGTCGCCGGCGAGGCATGGTGGGGTGGCACATAGACGAACATACGTAGCACGAGTATCACAGAGGATGCGCAGACGCCGCCCGAAAAGCCACCATTCTACTTACCCGCCTGCGTTCCACAGACCATTGATCGAAGCTACCATTGCGTCGACGGTCAAGCAATCCAAAGCAACGTGGATGCGCGTCCTCGAAAGCACGATGAGGCTGAGCTGGCTCGGATGACGAAGCGGATATTTCGCGGCGAATGCAGAAGACAGTGGAGGCAGAAGCCCACAAGCACAGTATCACCATGCAGAACGAGGAGGTGAAGATCTGACACCCCTGGTTCCGAGGGCGATGCTCACTCCATCGACGGCGCCGTTTACAGCCATGGACTCGGGCCCAGCAAAATCCGGATCCCTGGCATGACCCAGACCCTCCGCTACTGAGACTAACCACCTCGTCAGAAGCGACGCACCAGCGGACAACACTCCCTCGCCGTCCCCGCCGCGTTTGAAGTAACATCATTGGACGAGAGACCGCATCTCCCATATCTCGACGCAGACACGTGGTCCGACGCCAGACGGAACGAGCTCAATTCGTCCAGTGGATCTACCCAGATCACCCGTCTATTTCAAGGGAGAAGATAGATAGAGGAGGCATGACGGCGTGTGGTGGCTGCACGAAGGCACGGTGGCACGGACGGGAAGCGGAAAGGACTGCACAAGGCGGATCCGGATGTCGGGTGCGAGGGCCCAGTGTCCTGGTCGAAACGAGCAAGCAAAACCTTAACACCCCCGCGCAGAGAATGCAATCCTTCGAACCCAGGACTTCTTTCGACGACATGCGTCCTACCAAGAACGACCACGCTTCTCACCATGCTCGACGAACTGCTCTCGGAATTGAGACAGAAGTTAACCCATCTTCACGCGCCGCCCATCCATCTCCCATCTCTAAGCGGCGAGCGTCATCTTGTTCACCCCAATCCCAGCAAGCCGTAGCACCGCTCGCTCAGCGTACACGAGGTGCTCCCGCATGCGCACGAAGAGGGCAGGCATGACGTGTCGGGGAGGGGAGAGCGCGATGACTGGTCGAGAGAGCGGAGGTGCATTCGCATTTGAGGAAAGGAAAATGCACGCGTCCCCTGCCTTGGAAGTCGACTCTCGTGTCAGCCCCTTCTGTCCCGGCTGTAAGAACGCCATGAATGGACAAGGCGCCAGACACGACAGAGAGCCACGACCCGCACCCATCCATATCAGTGCTTATCGCCCGAGGAAAGCGGGTTGGAAGCGCGAGAGCGGGCAGCAGTAAGCGCAGATCTCGATGAGGGAGGAGGGAGGTGGAGGGTAGAGTGGAGCGAAGGGTTCATTCCAAAACGCGAATCGACGTATAACAGGGGGAAGAGTATCGCGGGAGTACGGGGTGCTCGTATTATTATCGCCTTCAGGGCGGAGGACTGCGGAGAGCTCAGAGATAGAGCGGTCTGTGTCGATAGTGCCCAGATAGATTGATGAAATACACCACGCGCGGAATAGCCGGAGCGAATGGGAACGCGAAAAGCTACCAGGCAAGTTAGTATGAGAGACATGAATGATGGCATTTATCTGACCACTCGCTTTTCCGCACCACCGTCATCGTCGAATGCACAGCACTCCAGGGGTTAGACGCCGGCCCCTCAAGGAATGCTCTAGAATATTGAATGAGTCGGAAGGTGAAAGAATTGGTATTGGGTACGCACCATATTGTCCTCGCATTTAGAATACGAGCTGACAGCCAGTCTGAAGCCCGCAACGTCTCGAGAGAGAAAAGGACGGTTGAGGCGACTGTGCATCAGACCGTCTCGAGACTTTAATACAAGCCATCCCAGCTGGCGGTATTATCGTAGCAGTGACGGCCAGTCGCTCAGTTTGCTATGAGGTTTGGCAAAATGTCGGAAGGCTCGACGAGGCTCGAGACGCAGCCAATGCATTGTGATTCAGAAGGACAAGTTAGGGCGCGATGTGCCGACGCGGCGGGATCGGCTCGAGTCAACAAACCACAACACCAAGAAATTCTTTCGGGAACTTCCATGTTTGCCGATTTTCGATTTTGCTCTGCCGCTCGCCGAACTTGCTCAGATGCCTTGGGGCCTGGGATACGACTCGGAATAAGTTTCATCTTGCCTAGTACTGTAGCAGCCTGGCCTTTGGTTCCCTCGACTGGCATCGATATTCAAAGGCGATTTCGTTTGCGGATGGTTTCTTTGTACATCGTAAGTTATTGACTCTCGCTCCCTTTCAGCTCGTTCACAGTAGATGATAGCATTCACAACGAGCCGTACAAATCTAAAACCGTGATGAGTAGTATCAAGCTCAACTGAATCAGAGCCAGCATTTTCATGGGGCTCGACACCACCATGACCTCCGAATCTTCGTCTAGGTCTCCACTTCTTGGGACACTTTCACACTTTTCATCTTCTACTGCGGGTAATCATTCAATTCAAATTCTGGGTGTGGCGTAAGAGACGCCATGTTCTTACCTATGTCCAGAATCCCCGGCTCCCCTTCATCCACAGGCTGATCAATATTGGCCCGGGAGCTTGACACTTCCTCGATCCAGGCTTGACCGCCTAGCATGTTTCCGTCTCATAGTGTAGCTGGCTGGTATGTCTACATGGATTGACTCACCATTGACGTTCAAAGATTTTTCAAAATCAGAATATAGTTGGTAAAGTGGCACGCCAAGATGTCGAGCGAGATCTTGACTATCGGGATCGAATCCTTTGCCTTGGTGAAACTGGCGGAGACCAGTGTAGATAGTATCGCTCCATGCTGTGCCGTGACCAGATAATGAAACGCAGATGGCCGGGAATCCAAGCTCAGAAGCCTGCTCCACACTCAGTTGGTCCCCGCCTGATGGATTGAGGGACCAGTATCCAACATTTTCCGGACATCTGAAAGATACTGGACCAACCTGGAAAGACTGTGACGGACAGAGGAAGAGGAATCCGGTCAATGAATGCCAATCAGTCGCATTGACGGACTGAAGCTGGAGTTCAACTTTGATCTGGATCCAGGTAAATAGGGCTAGAAACAGATTCAAATGACGGATCAACAGACATATGGTCATTTACCATAATCTTCAGTGTTCGAGAAATCACCATGGCATTTCAGAATATGGTTTGCTTGGCTGAGCCAGAGGTTTGGATCCCTGTTATGCAGCTGAGCGTATAGATGCAAGCTGATAGGATTTCCCTCTCGCTCAACTAGCCCAGAAACGGCGAAACTAGTTTCGAAGAGGGTCACAGAAGCACATTTGCACACATGAGGACGAGCTTACCGGTTCCAACCAGTTTTCGTTATGCGTGGCGCTTCGGTTCCGTTTCCTATCATTTTCCAGGTCGGATCTAAGCAACTAGTACTACCTAGGCCTGTGTCTAGCGTGGGGGCAATAGCAAGTGGGCTGCTGAGATTGCGGTGCTCAGTAGCATGATACACTGCACCCAAATGAAGCGTGGTCGTGAGCAGAAATTCCCTAGACACGGAATGCCTGCCAAGTTGTGCTGCCTGGCAAATTGAGTGGTAATCTTTGACTTTTAGAGCGTCGAAAATGAATCGGGTTAGGATGCCTCTGAGCAAGCTCATTGGAGAGATATTTTCAGTCTGGGTAACAGGGAAAAACAGGTAGTCGAACCCTTCCAGATCAATACAGAGTTGGCCAGTGGAGGGACGTAGGAAGAGGGTATACGCTCTCTGATTTGCGCGGGGTTGAATGCGGGTAACACCGAAGAGGAGGAGGTGAACTGACAGTGTGCAACCCAGAGTTGAAACGGGCTCGAAAATAGTCAGACGCAGCCTATGGTCCACTGAATACATCACAATCTAGTGCATATACACACTCTCATACCTTGAACTCGTTCGCCTGCAAGAAGTGAACGTATAGATTGTCAGTGGCAAGTCAGAAACTATCAGAACGAACCATGGAGGCATAGATATAAGAGACCACCATTGGAGATTGTTGATAGATTTTCATGATGTTACTCCAAGGAATCATAACTGACAAAAACCAGAGTTAAACTCGACCTAAACTCAAACAACTTCAGGCGTACCCTCGTAGAAAATGCTCGCATGAACATATTCCGAACGCACTGTTCCAAAAAGCTGAAGGAATGATGGGTGGCTTTCGCATCCGACTCTGAATTAGCAGTACACGACTCATATATCAGACTGCAGCGCACCGAAATTTCATATAATTCGCCACGTCCCTTTTCAATTCCTGAAAATGTGACCGTCAAGAGAACTAGCTACTATACTTAAGCGAGGAAAAAGTTCACCTCTTCAGCGTCCTGGCCCTCGTAAAAGACCACTGTCATCTCCCTCCGATCCTTAACTTGGGCGGAATAATATCTCCTAACGGCGTTTCGCCTGCGGATACAGACTCGCGAGTTGTCCAAGTACACTTCTTGTTGTAGATGGATATCGCAGACTGAGATTGCGGGTGGAGCTGAGGGAGTCGCATTTTAGTATGATCACAAGCCATAGGAGAAGAATGTACCGGAATCAATTGCTGAAGCCAGAGTGCTTGAATTTCTCCGTGCGCCTGATACTCGCACTTTCAGAGCTGACAAATGAACGAGCACTGAAGAACTTACTTCCATCGTTGACATGAACAATCAACCGTTCGGCATGCGAGACAGTGAATGTAGGACCTTCGCCATTGCCGCCGGCACCACCATCCTGCCCACCTCTCCCACCTCTACCTCCAATTCCGCCCGACACTACAGAGATGTGAAAACTGGTAACGTGGAATGTATTGAGCCATCATCGTACCATTGAGTATCGTACCTGACGCGGACAAGATAGCGCCGATCTCTGGAAATGCCTCTTGCGAGTCGTTTTCAAGCTCCATTATCGCAAGTGGGATGGGGAAGAGAGAGAAGAACGGGGAGGTCACAATCTACAGCCTCGTGGGATCGTGTGGTACTTGACGCCCGCGAAAATAGCTGTACTGCTTCAGGCACCGTCACATCTGTCGACTGGACAGCAATTATTAATACGGAATGGAACGAACTTCGATAAAAAAACATACAGCCATCGAGAATTAAATTTGGCTCAGAATTGAGTGCACATTCAAGGATGACCGTGCACTGCTATTCAACGCTTCGAGTTCGCAAGTTAGAATTACAGTCTGGATAAATTTGCGAGTCTAGGCAAGCGACATGTACGAGAGAAGCACCGGTTGTAGATTATCGATGTTTCCAGATTGAGGATGATTTGCAATTCGCAAAGGATAAGTTTGCCCGCTTGCACAGGGCTAGTAAAATCAGAGCCAATTGTGGGACATCTGAAACGTCGACGAGAGGCAGAAGAAAAAGCCGGGTGATTCCGTATAGGAAATTGTGGTCAAGTGGACGCCAGACAGGGACCGGAGTGAATATGTTGGTGATAAGTATTCAAGGTAGTATGTCGTTCATGTAGCTTCGCTTAAGCTTCAACTATCGTAGCTAGGTGAGTTAATTGAAGTTCGTTGATATTCGTCGACAAGACTTGAGGGAAAAGACAAAGACAAAAACGTTGAAGATGCAGCCGTTCAAAATTCAAGAGAGAGGCGGTTACTCTCGTGAAGGCCTTCTTCTGAGAGAAGGAATCACTGGCAAGAAGGATTCAAGGAATATTAAATTCGAATTTCTTGCGAATTTCGGTCCACAGACGGAATGGAGAAGGGGTCGAGGTGGCTATGTTGCGGAAGGGCATGTAGGTCAGAAACACGCCTCATTGTCGTGTCGACTATCTGCCCAACGCGTCTTGAGTTCGTCGTGAGTGTCTACACAGCAAGGATCGTGAAGAGGAAGGTGTTTGCATATGCTTGGCTGCCGCCATCAGCTGAGTCAGATCGTCGGCCCGCCTGTCCGGTGCGTTTCACTCGGAGCCTTGAACGGGCTGCTTGCGCGCTGCTGTCGTTGCTGCCACGCGGTGCTCACTCGACTTCGTGTTACTTAACGAACGTCGGTACTCTCGACTACGACGCTCACCGTCGCGCTGCTCCTCCAGTGTCCACAGGTATGCGTCGTTCTTGCTGTTCGCACCGATGATCGATTTGCTTGTCAACGTCGCCGACGCAGGTACCGACTGATCCGTATGGCGCCCGTCAACTCGCTCGCCAACATAGCCTCTACAACATCGAAGCTCTTCACACCGCCGACTGCATTTCCTGCCGCCATGTTATCCCTTTCTGGCCCATCTCGCCCTCACTCCGCCAGGCGCCTCCCCGACACCCACTTAGGCTTTCGTCCCACGATCGGCATCTTACTTTTGGCATGAGCTTTACCCTCTCCGCACCCCAACCGCTCATCGCACGCCGACTCTCGCCGCTCTGAACGAATACGAAGCCCAGAGGCGAAGGCTTAGGTGTACTCTTTTATCATTATCTGCTTTGTTTTGATCCCTCTTCAATTGAGTTAGGCCTGACCCTGCTGCCCACGCCGCCTCCGACTCCCCCTCATAGCGCTCCTCTCACGTTACCGCCCTCAGGCCGACTTGGATACAAATACCTACCCCCACCAGCACCGCCGAAAGAGTCGAGACTGTAGCGGAAGGGACGAGGGCCGCCGAAATCAATACCGTCTGCATCTCCCGCCCCGCCCTCTCGTCCTCTCCAGCTCCTTTCGTCCATCTCCTCACGCTGTCTCTCTCAATCGAATACCTCACCCGAAGAAGAAAGCGCAAAGAGTGATTGCTCGAAGGAATGTATCGAGGCGGTATACATTTATATGTCCAGCAAATTCTCGTCTCCCTCCCTTGCCAACACATCTCGTAGTCGTATATGTGGTATATGTGATGCCGCTCTGGAACTTCCCGAAACCACCACATCCCTGCCCGCCATCCATCACTTCTGACCTCACAATTCCCCCGCCGATGCGTCTCAAGCCCGGTAACTCTGCACTCACCAACCTCAGCTCCGTTCGCTTGCCGTCGCGTCTGCCATCAAGTATCCACCGCATCATCAAGTCCGAAAAATCCATACGCATCGATCTCAACCCCGAAATTCGTATTTCCGTTCATCACAGCAAAACCGCTCGGTCTGCACGGGCGTCAAGCTCTAACCGGGCCAGAAATCCCTTGCGAAACCCGCTGAATGCGGCGGCGGCGTACGTGCATGGGCCGAGTACCGAGCACCTAAGTGCTGAACGTACATTTCATACCATGTCATCGTAAAGAAAATACCATTGGGTGTATCATGTAGAGAAAAAAAAAACAATTTTTGCAAGCAAACCATCATACGAGTAGCCGAATGGAGTCAGCCGAAGGCGTCAAGATTCAGGACCTGCTCATAACTTTACACTAGGCGCGCGAAAGATCACAGCTGCGTGAAGAGCCTATTGAGTCAATGGACGGGACGAAAGGGGCGAACGAATGCGATGAGGCAGCGGAACGAAAGAAAGAAAAGGAAATGTAAGGTTTGAAAATCGAGATAGAGGGCAAGAACTCGACTTATGGCTTGATTGGTGCGTTCAATTCTTCGATCAACGGTCATGAATTTGAAACCACCCTCGAGAATCACCTCCCTCAGGCTCTTGTATGTGTTCAAACACGCCCTTTGCTCCGTTTGCATCAACGTGGGATTGAGAAATTCATAGCTGGAAGCGAATCATTGTGTTCAACTTACAGTTTGACCGTCTTGAACCTGCGATTGTTTTTTTTACGATTTTAATTCGACGGTTTTGGTTTCTGAATTTGACAGTTGCTACATCGATTCCGACAGGTACAAGCATAATTCACACCGTGCTGTACAGTTGCGGTGCCGATACCAAATTTACAGGGAGCCGTGTACACCCAAAATTGCCAGGAACAAAATCAAGCTCAACTGACTCAAAGTCAGCAATTTCAAGGAGCCCGAAACCTCCATGTTCTCCGGGTGTTCAATTTTGTCTAGGTCACCGTATTTGAGCCTGAATTCCAGGCATGGCATGAGGAGTTCTCGTTCTTACCTATCTCCAGATTTCCCGGCTCGTCTTCATCCACAAGCTGTTCAACGTCGGAGCTTGACAGCTCCTCTATATGATTTTCGTTTCAGAACGTAACCGGCTGGTATGTATAGGTATGTGGATCAACTCACCATCGACATTTGCATTTTCTTGATAATCAGAACATACTTCATAGAGTGGAACGCCAAGGTGTCGAGCAAGTTCTTGACTATTGGGATCAAATCCCTTGCCTTGGTGAAATTGACGGAGGCCGGCGTAGACACTATCGGTCCAATATTGTCCTTCACCGCCCATCGAGATACTGATGGTTGGAAATCCAAGTTCAAAGGCCTCCTCCGCACTCAGCCGGTCCACGCCGGATGGATCAAGGGACCAATATCCAAAGCATTCCGGGCATTTGAATGATGCTGGGCCAACGTGAAAAGACTCTGCCGGACAGAGGAAAAGAAATCCCTTCATTGAACGCCAATCAGCCTGCCTCTGGGCAGACTGAGGGTTAAGTCTAACGCGAAACCAGATTTCGTTCAATCGGGCTGGAAACACAATCAAATGATAGTTCAAAGGATGTCTGGTCGACTCACCATAATCATCAGCATCCGAGAAAACACCAAGGCAGTTGAAAATATGGTTTGCTTGACTGAGCCACGGGTTTGGATCTTTGTCACGCGTTAGGTATACGAACACCTCAGTGTCTCCCTGTAACTCAGAAACGTCAAAACTGGTTTCAAAGCCAGTCAGAGAATCGTATCTACATGCGAGGATGCGTCTTACTAACCGATCCCAACCATTTGCTCTTGTATGTGGCAGCGGCCAGCTTTGGCTTCCTGAAATTTGCCACACGGGATCTAGGCCGGCGTGCGTACCCATGTCTAGTGTAGGGGCAAGAGCAACCAGACTGCCGAGACTGTAGCGCACAGCAGTGTGATACATTGCGCCCAGATGAACCGTGGTTGTGACCGGAAATTCAATATATGTGATGTGTCTAAAATGTGCTGTATTGCAAATTTCGTGGTATTGTTTGACTGTTAGAGATTCGATAATGATTTTGGTGTCGATTGATGATAGCGAGCGCATCGCAGAGACATTTTCGGTTCCAGGGACAGGAGAACATGGGTAGTCGTACCCTTCGAGATCAATACAGAGCCGCCCAGTGCAGGGACGTAGAAAGAGCCTGTATTGACCCTTATTTGCGGGGGGTTGAATGCGAATTTCACAGATGAGCAGAAAATAAACTGACAAAATGCAACCGAGTCTCGAAAATGCTCTCAAAATGGTCCTGAACTGCCTGTTGTTGTATCGGTATACCACCAAGAAGTGCAGATACACGTGTTCATACATTGAACTCATTAGCCTGCGAGAGTCAATGTATAATTTGCCAGTTGTAGATAACGAAGCAATGTAGCGTACCACAGATGCATTGATGTAACAGGGCAACATTGGAGATTGTTGGAACATGTTCACAATATTTTTGAATGGGATCAGAGCTGCCGAAAACTGAGCATCGCTTCAACCTACACACGGACACGTTCGAAGTACCGTCGTAGAAGATGTTTGCATAGATATTTCCCGAATACACCATTCCATACAGCTGGAGAAAAGATGGGTGGCTTTAGGGTCAGAATTAATAATAATAAATGGCGGCCATGACATGATTCAGACGTACCGAAATTTCATATATTTCGCTGCGTCCCGCTTCAACTCCTGGCAATTGAAAATGACTGTCAAGGGATGAGCTCCAAAAAGGAAAATTAAGGTCACCTCTTCAGCATCTTGCCCCTCGTAGACGACTACTGTCATCTCCTTCCGGTTCTTGACTTCGGCGGAATAGTACCTTCTGAGAAGGCTGGACCTGGGTCGAGAATAGACTCGCGAACAGTCCAAGTAAACTTCTTGCTGTAGATTGACATCGCAGATTGAGATTGCAGGGGGAGCTGAGGGAATCACATTTAGTATGTTCTCAAGTCGCGCTCAAAGGAAAAGCTTACCTGAATCAATCGCTGAACGCAGAGTTCTCGAATTTGTCACTGCACCTGACAGTCGCAATTTCAGAGTCGAAAAGTTTAAGAGCGCCGATAACTTACTTCTATCGTTGATATGAACAATCCACCCTGCAGCGCCGGAGACATTGAGGGTAGGACCCTCGGCATTGCCACCGGTACCACCCTCCTTTCCACCTTCCCCGCCTGGACCTCCGATCCCACCCGAGACTACACAGGTGAGAACTTGAACAGTGAATGTACTGGGGTCGTACCATGGAACGTTGTAAGGCTTTGGCCTAGCAAAATATTGCTGCTGAGCTCTGTAAGTACGTCTTGAGAGTCGTTTTCAAATTCCATTATCGCTGTGAATTCGGGGAAGCAGAGGAAGAAGAACGGCAAGGACCTGAGCTACAGCATCGTGGGCTCTCGTGGTACTTGAGGCCGGCGAAAATGGCTGCACTGCTTTAGAGGTCGTGTCAACCGGACCGAACATAGCAAATATTGGAACGCCGTGGATCAAGAAACATACAGCCCTTGCGAACTATTTGGCTCCAGATTGAGTGCAGATTGAAGAATGCCCATGCACTGCTATTCGACGCGTGAATTAGAAAGATGAGATCACACAGCCCGGAAAAGATCGCGAGTTCAGGCAAGAGACATGAAGGGGAGGCAATGACGTGGTATAACTTGAATGTGCTCCTAAAATCGGTTTGTCGGTCGTAGTCTTCTCCTGAATCGCACGAGTCGTCCGCAGTGGTGGCGTCGTCGTGTCGATATCAAAACTACCCACTCCGTCACCAAGACAGGCGGCGTGCCATTGCCAGTAATTTCAAAAACGCGTCGCGCAGGAGAAGACATGCACCAGGAGCCCCGACTCCACTGCTATTACCCACAAGCTACCCAGTAAATTCTCTTGTGAAGCGTCCCAGGCGGCATGAGGCGAGTAGGAAGATGTTAAATGAATGATTTTCGTTAGCGGGGAGGCTGTCCGAGACTCCGAGTTTTGGACCGAGAACAATGGATTTTTCTCTTTGTTGTTGCCCATAGCACTGGGAATTTGATCCATCCTTGATTCCTTCTCCGTTTGCTATTCAAGTTGGGGGGATCGCTTTGGATTCAGAGCTGCGACTGTCATCGGTGGCTGGAAGCAGAACTTGCGATTGTATACGCGAATCACGCGTCGGCGTCGTGATGGACAGCTCGCCAACACGTCGTGAGTGGCCTGACGGCAAGGAGGGAAAGGGAAGCATTTGCATATGTTTGGCTGCCGCCATCAGCTCGTCGGCCCGCCTCTCTGCCACCGTCACTACTATCGCACTTCTGTCTCCAATCATTGCAGCGGCGCTCACTCAACGTCGGGCCAACAGAAAACACCCGTTGCGCTACGACCACGCTGATCCCCGAATATGTGTTGTTCTTGTTATCAATATTACTTACTACTTACTCGCACCAAACTCGCACCGATTCGCACGTCAAGAACCGACGTCGCCGCCGCCAACTCACCCACCACCACAGGCTCTACAACATCGAAGCTACACCGATCACATCTCCACCCGCCATGCGATGCCCTTCTCGCCTGCATCAGCACCATTCGCCGGACCGACACCCACCAGTCAGGCTCCCGCCCCACTACCCACACGCGCGCGGCATTTGCTTCAAAGCTCTACCCTCTCCTGAGTCGCCAACCCTTGCTTCTCATACTGCTGTATACCGACTCTCGCTGGGCGGCGCGTATACGAAGCCCTGCCCACTCGTCTATCTGCTTTCCCCGTCTATCTGCTTTCGATCACCAATCCCGTCATGGACGAGAGACGGCTCTTCGTGCCCATCATCTGCGCGTGCAGACAGCCTCGATGGTACGGGTGTCTTGGTACACCAACCATATACGGGTATAGCTTCGAAAGCGCCTCACATTCGTCCCAGTCGAAGGAGAGGATGCTGTGGGCATGACAGGGAGACGGCGCGGCGCTGAATACGCGAGCGCCGACGGTTTCAAGGCGAGCATACGGTGAATATGGAAGGGCGAGACCAGGTGTCGTGGTGTAGGGTGCCCGGTCGACTGTCGACGTCAAGGCCCCCATCCGCTCTTCGCGCTCGCAATGGTCCCTCAGATCCGGTTGTTCGCCATCGGGCACACCTGTCCACCTGCCTGCGATATCGGAACGAGGCGACACGAATGGCTTGGCTAATCGACCTGTTCGATGAACGGGCTTCGCCGCCGGTGTTTACGATGAGGGTGAGAGTATACCGCCGCCCGCTGCGAGCAGAAAGGTGCTTCTCGATGTCGCGTAGCAGGGCGGAAGGAAACGAGGTGATAAGTCTTGCACTTCGCAGATCGACGAACGGCCAACGACAAATTAGAGGGCGTCGATGGGTGAAGTGACCGGAGGGTGTAGCGCGTGTCGTCATCGCATGCGACAACGGAAAGGCACAGCGGGGAAACGAGTCGACGGCGACCAAAGGGGTTGATGGCATACTCCGCTTGCATCACACGAGGGGAAGTAGGATGGAATGGCGGGCGGGAGCGGAAGGGGACAAGCTGTCGTCTGCGCCTGCTGGCGGGATGAAGGGAGTCATCGTAGCCGAGAGACACGGCTTCAAGCTCAGCTTGTACTTGCAGTGTGGGGGAACGTCGTGAATCTGGCGGGCACGTAAGACATAAATCATATGTTAAGACGTATCGAAAAGACCTTTTCCACCTCGCCGCCGGCGTCAAGTGGGTGACGCTCAGAGAGTGAGACGCCGGAATTGGCGTCCTACCAGGATCTAAGACCAAGCTGCTGATCTCTCTGAATCCGAGGCACTGCAAGGACACAGGTCCGAAAGGTAAAGGCATGGATCTAGAAACAGACGTAGCAGCACAGAGACCATGGATGCCTTGCCGGAGCGTTGTGATTATACAGAGATACCCTTCGTGGCGGTAGGCACAGAGGAACAGTCGAGTACATAGTGTCGACCTTATGGCTGCATATGCTTCAAAAGACTCGGAGGGATGCTGGACGATAAGCACAACATCAAGGACTCTTTCCGAACATCCATGTCATTTTCCGTGTTTTCTTATTCCCTGAATCTCATACGAATATATCCCCCTTGTCAACTTTTTTTACTGCCTCGCCTGCGACTTTGGATAAATGTGGAAGCCAGGAACTCTCCAAAATTCAAATCTTCCTTCGGACAGACTTCCACAGTGCCGCTCTGGCGGCTTGTTTTCCTTAAATAATCATCTGAGCAAGTCCACCTCCCCGCAAACCTGATAAAGTGCTTCCCTCGCAAGGTCAATTCCGAATCTCACCCAGGTTCTGCTCATCCATTCGTCAGGGCTTCCTGGTTTTTTATCTCAGCTTGTCCGTTGACACCATAGAGTTAATATCAAGTCATAATGAGCTGTTTACAGCCAAAACCGCCAGCAATAATATCAAGCCCAACTGGATCAGTGCCAGCACTTTCAAGGATTTCGAAACCACTATATTCTCCGAATCTTCGTCTAGGTCGCCGTTTCTTGGAACGCTTTCGCATTTTTCATTATCTGCTGTGAGGGATTTCTGAGTTTGGTTCAACTTTGAATTGTAGGCTCGGTGTTGTAGGCTCTGTGGTTACCTATATGCAGAATAATGGGCTCTCCTTCATTCCCTTCCTCGAGCTGATCAGGACAGTCACAAGTTGGCAACTCCTCTATATGTGCTGCGCCGCCTAGATTATCTCTCTCTGTCTCAGAACGTGGCCAGCAAGACAGCATATTCGTATAAACTCACCGTCGACACTGGCAGACTTTTCATGATCAGAATACAGTTCATAGAGTGGCACGCCAAGATGGCGAGCGAGATCTTGGCTATCCGGGTCGAATCCTTGGTGAAACTGGCGGAGACCGGCGTAGACAGTACCACTCCATGCGCTATGGGCCCTCGAAATGATCGAAATATCGAAGCTGGGAAGCCCAAGTTCAGCGGCCTGTTCTGCGCTTAGCGGGTCCATGCCCAGTGGATCAAGGGACCAGTATCCGATGTGTTTGGGTAATTTGAAAGATGCTGGACCGATCCGGAAAGACTGCGGCGGACAGAGAAATAAGAATACATATGGCATGGGGAGCTGCCAGTGACCCTCAGGTTGGAGGCTGATCCTGAAATCGACGCGACGGGAAAGAACTAGATAAATAATCAAATGACGGACCAATGAACATAAGGTCGGGGTACCATAATTCTCAAGATTCGAGAAGACGCCGAGGAGGTTGAATATATGACTTGCTTGGCTGAGCCATGTATCTGTGTCGGGACTGAAAAAGAAAACACAAGTGAAGGGAAAGCCGCAAATGTCAGATTCATCAATGCGGAAACTAGTTTTAGCAAGGTCACAACCACATTTGCGGAAGGTGAAGAGAGTCTTACCAGTTCCAACCACTTTCCATAATTTGTGGCTCTACCGAATTTAACCTTAAGGACGTCCACGCTGCATCGATTTTGATACTTGGGCTCAGCATACGGGCAATAGCAAGCGGGCTGCTGAGATTGCGGTGTCCAGCAGTATGATAAATTGCACCCAAATGAACTGTGGCCGTAAGCGGAAAAAAACCAACTCCGTCCATGGAGAATGCTCTATGGCAAACTCCGTGGTATTGTTCGATTGTTAGAGCGTCAATAATAGTTTGGGTATCAATGGTTGAAAGCAAGCTCATTGGAGTGATATTTTGAGTCACAGCAAAGGACCAAGGTTCTGAGTCGTGGCCTTCAAAGTCAAGACAGAGTCGGCCAGTAGACGGACGTAGGAAGAAGGTGTAGTCCTGAGGAGCCGGGATCTGATTTGCGCGAGGGATGAATGTGGATTTGGCTGAGGATTGAAAAGAGACTGACATCTGACCACTGAGTAGCGAAAATGTCTCTTATGTAGTCCGTGGCTGCCTGTTGTTGCATGACTAACCACCAAGGAACACAGATACATGCTCTCATACATAGAACTCACTGGCCTGCGAAAATTCTGTCAGTGGCGAATCATGAACCATTGGAACATACTAGGTAAGCATAGGTATAGCAGGGCAGCATAGGAGATTGTCGATAAACGCTCTCGAGATTTCTAAATCTGAACGGAATCAAAGCTACCAAGACAGAGAATTAACTGGCCTGCACTCAAACAAGTTTAGGCATACCCTCGTGGAAGATGGTTGCATGAATATTTCCCGAATGCACTATTCCATACAACTGGAGAAAAGATGGGTGACTTGAAGTCAAGATTAATAAAACACAATGGCCATAACATGATTCAGACGTACCGAAATTTCATATATTTCGTCACATCGTCGTTCAATTCCTGAAAATGTGACGGTCAAGAGGACTGGCCGTTAACGGATGAATAAAGCTCACCTCTTTAGCATTCTGACCCTCGTAGACAACTACTGTCATTTCTTTCCGGTCTTTGAGTTCAGCGGTATAATATCTCCGAACAATATTTCGCCTGCGTCGAGAATAGGCTTGTAAGCCATCTAGGTATACTTCACGCTGTAGGTTTATATCCCAGATTGAGATGGCAGGTGGAGCTGAGGCAGTCGCATTTAGTATGTTCTTGGATCACAGATCTAGAGGAAGAACGTACCGAAATCGATTGCTGATCCCAGAGTTCTTGAATTTGGCAGTACACCTAATACTCGCAATTTCAGAGTTGATAAGTTCGCAACGAGCGCGTCACGACTTACTTCTATCGTTGATTTGAACAATCCATCCTGCAGCGCCGGAGACATTGAATGTAGGACCCTCGCCATTGCCACCGGTGCCACCTTGCTGCCCACCTCTCCCACCTTGACCTCCGGTTCCGCCTGACACTACAGAGAGGTGAAAGCTTACAACACGGGACGCACTGGGAAGTATCATACCATTGAGCGTAGTAAGGCTCGTGCCAGGTAAGACATCACTGAGGTCTGTGGATGCTTCTTCGGAGTGGCTCTCAGAGCCCATTACTGCCAGTGGGATGCGGAAGAAAGAGACAAGCAGCGGAGTCCTGACCTGCGGCCTTATAGTGTACTTAAGGCGCCGGCGAAAATAGCTGCACCTCCAGGGACGGTTATGTACATCCGTCGACTGGATACAGCGCTAGCAGATATCGATCTTAAAAAGTTGGAATGGAACGATTGGCTCACCACGTCAATGAAGAATTATATAGTACTCGTCGCTTTGGCTCCAAATTGAGTGTGTATTGAAAGAGTCCGCGAAGGTAGGGCGGCGCCGCGGCGGAAGTGAACAGCAAGTCGATGACTGATGTGATTCATAGTACATACATACATCGGGCAAGTGAGAAGCAGAGTAGAGGACGAGCCAAATTGCGGGCTTTCTGACATCAAAGAGAGTCGATAGATCATAAGTGATGCCAGTGGGTGATTTTCGCCGCTTCGAAGTTCGCGGAAGAAATTAAGTATTGCGACCAAATGGACGCGCCTCCGAGGCCTCGAGCGGGACGGGGATTAGTCGAGGCGCTACGAGTAGAAGATCGATTTCATTTCGGATTAGGCCTGGCAGGCTGGCACTGGCTGTGGCAGTGGGGAAACTCGCAAAGTCAATATTTGATCCGAGTCGTGCTTGGCTGGATTTGATGATGCAAACACAACCTCCCGACTCCCGACCCCTTCTCACATTCAACTCACATTCGTCTTCAACTTGCCTTGAAGTTGCGTCGTTATCAGTGTTGTCGAAGGACGCTTCGCGCTGTCAATACCCCTCACGAACGCGTGTCATTGCTCTCCGCCTCGACGTGCCATGGAAGCGACAGTCTACTGGGCGTCCCTCCCGCTACTAAGCAGCTACGCGTCGATGCCGCGTCATTGACCTCCCCCTTGCCCATCTTGTAGGCTTAGTAGCTTGGTATCCTTTGCTCTGAGACGGCGACTGCCTGCACCCTCCCTTCGTCCCTGAATCTGACGCCGTCACGTCCCGACTTACTACTCGTGTCCCACTGTCATCTCCTTCTACTGCGACGGATGAGAGCTAGTTTTGCATACTCCAGGAGTACATGCAGTATCAAGAGACGCTGTCAGTGCTGGTTCTGAATTGCTTGGACTTTGCTTTTCCGTGCATATCTGCGCCTATGTTGTTTATCAACGCCGCAGCTTTGGTTGGCGGTATAGGACGAAGGGCCATGAGCTGCACATCTATGCACCACAGCGTCTTATGGCATGCCGGGCGAATTGTACCTCGACGACCATATTCGGCGCTATTGTCTCCGTGCGTACTCACAACTCTGCGATGCCACCGACACCATCTGCAGCTATGTCTCATGGAATCTGAATCGTACCAGCTACGCAGACATCGAGATCTTTCCGAGGATGTCCTTGATCCCATCGTGTCCGTGCGAATCGTGCGGTAGCATGAGCATGAGGAATGCTTTGGACGAGGGACCTCGCGAGATAATTCTTTCCTCGTGCCTTCGGGTGTGGCCGCTATCTCGATAAAGTCGTGACGAAGGAGCTTTCGGGCAACGTTCTAATAGCCCTTCGGCACCACTGGCGCGCCTGCCGCGAACAGGCGGCGTCGCAGTACTTTTCACGGGAATCTGGCATCTTCTTTCGAATTCATCTTCCTCACATCATCCCTGCTGTCATCGCGATTACTTCCCCGTGTGGTCTCGAAAGGATGATGTCTCGTTTTGTGCCGAGGAGACAGAATTGAAAACGTTTGGACTCGAGACCATCTCGGAGCCTTGATGGCAAGCGTAACAGGATCGGGCTCGGCATTCGTCTTGTACGGGTAGACGGATGCACGTCCGCCTCAAACGAAGCGCCTGCCGGGGACGCGATGCTTCGCTTGGTCTTCCTGACCTACCCTCGCTTCGATGGCTCACTACGAGGACGGGAACACAGATATCGACGGACCAGCTGCGCGCCACCCACCCGGTGTCATCTGCCTTCCATTGCGCTTCCCGGGCCCCGGATGTGTGACGGTCTGGTGCGTTTCGGCAACCCCACCGTCGTAGTCATTCTCAAGTCTGCGTCAATCGTTCTCTCCTTCCATCGAGACGACTCCGACTCGCTAGAGCACTCGCATGCACCATCAAGACACGACGCCGGTGCTGCTCTGGCATTGCATGTGTGTTAGCTTTCATGCCTGGATCGGTCAACTCTTCTACAAGTGCCGCAGCATAGGCGTGCAGAACGGAGAAGACGGAAATGCCGTTGGGCATTTCCTCCTCCTCCAGCTGCTGTGTGCCCATGGTCCAGTGTCCGCTGCCGTGCGCCACACCGTCTCATGCCATATCCGCCGTACTCCCCTGAGTGCCACCATGCTCGATTCTTCTCGACCGCCCTGTACGCGTGTCGGCCTCTTCCTCCCCATACGTCCCATTCGTCCGCAACGCCAGTTTATTCATTCGCAGCTGCGTTATCGTGTGTCTGTATCACCTCGAGGATACCCCTGTGCGTCCTCGCTCCGGTACGATGATAATGGGTATGCTGTGGATAAGCTGGTCGGGTGCGAGCGAAGGTGTCGATGTCAAGTTCTGCCGAGCCAGAGTGGGTGAAATGCTGCTCGGCCGTGGTGTCTACTTCGACTTTTCCTGTGCGTACAGGAAATTCGGATCCCTGGGGCAGTCATAGCTGGTGTTGTCTCGGCTCGTCGAGCCTTTTCATTCGTCGCTGCCCTTGTTCTCAGTATGCTTGGGAATGGGGAGCCACAACCCACCTTAAGTGCGTTGGTCGGATTGGAAGATTTTTTCACAAGTCCTTTCGACCTCATAGATACGTCTCGAGGCGTTCTCGACGCACGGCGTGCCACCCACACCACATTTCCTTACCAAACTCCTCGCGCATCTTGTCATTGAAATCTCGCATACTCTTCTGCTTTACCGAGACTACTTCCGACGCACATAGACCTTACTACCTCTTTTCAATTCCGACTTGTAGACTGGGGTCGGTCCTTCGAACGAACTCTTTTTCAATTCGTGTCTCTACAGTTTCCGTGAAAGCAAATGATACAAGTACTACTCTACTGCTGGCTCTGCTGCTCGTTTATTGCATCCCAGAACATTTCTCTCCTTCCCAGACTGGCCTACGCCTTATGCACCGTCATCCCCATTCCTGAGCTCCCCGCACCTCCGACCATGCCACCTCCACCCGGCGCATGGTGCTGCTGCATCCGCATCTGTATCTTCCTCCTCCTCTCCTCCTCCCTTTCCTCCCTCGCCCTCCTATCCGCCCTCTCTTGCTCCACCCACGCACCCACACCCCCCGCAGCATTAACAGGACTCATTTTATGTCCCTGCAAATATCCCTGCAGTTCCGCTGTGGAGAACTCGTTCTCGGGAACGGAGGCGGCGAAGTCCGCTGCGAGGGTGTCGAGTGTGGTTTCTTCTGCTCCAGATTCCGCGGAATCGAATTCGGGTCCAAAGCGCGAGACGGGGAAGAATCGCGTGAATAGGGAACGCGTTTGTTCTGTCGTTGAGAGCGCGTATTCGACTTTACGGTCGATGCGGCCGGGGCGGAGGAGTGCGGCATCGAGCCGATCGATGTAGTTCGTCTGTCATGAACACTTCAGCTTGAGTGAATATACAAGGACGGGAAATCGTACGCACCGTAGCGAAGAAGAGCTTCCCCTCCTCACTTCCCACTCCGTCGATTACATTCAGCAGCCCGGAAAGTGTGATCACGCGGGCGGGACGCGCGCGCATTGAATTTGGATTTAGTGGGAGTGGCATGGCGAGTTCGTCGTCTTCGTCGGCGCGGGAAGGGAAGGCGCAGTCGATGTCCTCGATGAGGAATATTCCGTTCTTGGGGACAGTGGATGCGGCGAGTTGGAGGAAGCTGTCGTCGACGCTTTGTAGGGGATCAGCTCGACGCAATATATGAAAGTTAGAACGCTGACTGACTTATTCGATGCCAAGGACAAGGAGTAAATCTCTAGATTCAACGCTCCAGCAAGGGCGTATATGGTCGAGGCTATTGGAAACCCAGATATGAGTTTTGGGGTGTTTTGAAGAATGGTGATGTCTTACTCTTCCCTGTCCCTGGAGGTCCATAGAGGAGATATCCGCGACGATGCGGGATTCCCGCACCGATATACCAGTCTTCAGATTTGAGGAACTCCTGTGCGTCCTGAACCAGAGAGTCAAGCTGTCCGGGCGGGAGGATAATCGAACTGTAGAGGACGTCATTCACATTTTGGTCTGATCGAGCGAAAAGAACGTACTCGAGGGGACGCCTCGTCTTGCGTTTGACGCTGTTCCAGGGGTTGCTGAGGTTCATGTGCCGCTAAATCGATACAGTGATTCAGCACCAACTTCGAGAGAGGTGAGAGGGAGGTTATACCGTATTCATTAGATGAATAACGACATTCGGACGGTTTACTTCGGCGTAGCGAGTTCGCGCGTCTTCAACGAGGTTGGAGAGGACATTCATGTCCAAGGTATAAATTCTGTTTCAATCTTCACTGAATTGATTGCGGAAATTGTGTAGAATTGACCCACGTAAAGTAGATGCGCGCCGTCTGCTGAACGCCATTGACGGTGTTACCGCCGCGCTCATTTCCGCGTTTGATCTCCATCCAGTGTCCCCTCCATCGAAATAATTGAGGAGCTTGATAGGTGGGGACGTACTCGGCGCTCCCAACGACGGTCGGGTCGGAGGCGGTCTTCACAGCCCATTTGCGCTCCGAGTTGTTTGCGGTGACGACGAATTCGCGGGAGCGCTTCCAAACGCGTTCTTGAGTCTAGCAGATAAATGTCAGGGATATGAAAGGCATCGGAAAGTGATTAACTTGCAATGAAGAGAAGTATCCATTCGTACGCGGGGTCGCCTTCGTTGAATTGTGCGGTGATGGAATACTCTGAACGCAAAGAAGTGAGGGTTTGAAAAGAACAGCGTCAGTCGATGGAAACGGATACATACGAATTCTAAATCTTTCCACAATCCAGTAACAAGATCTCCGCCCTGTTTCGATCAGAGTTCCCAGAATGAACAGTTTCAGGCTCGATCCGACGTGCGACTGAGATATCAAGCCCAGAACAGCAAATATCGAAGAAAGACCCATGAAGGAAGACATCCAGTTTTGTGAGACTTGCGTATTAGTATCTGTAGCACCGAAGACACCTTGCTGGGACAGAAAATAGGAAGACATGATGGAGAGCGACGGAGAGCAGATTGAGCCATAGCGCCGTGTTTTTAAAGCTTGAGAAGTAGAGCGTCTACTGCTGCGGGAAAGAGTGACTCGAGTGGTCCAACAATAATAGCGGCTGCGGGAATCGGAGCCACTGCAAGTACACCAAGCGGCTAGCCAACAGTGGAGTGGGGTTTATCGGCTTGCGTGCGTAAAGATGGAGCAGGTCATGCGCGGAGGCGAAGTCACGGTGGAGGTGGAGGAGCAGATTCAAGATTGTCATCAAATTGCACGTGGACGCGATTGTCCTTCTTCCTCCGAGCCTCCTCGATTTCGGATTGGCAGAAACCCAAGATTTTGTCGTCGCGGGCGACAGCGGCGACGAGACCAAATCAACGCAGTTCATCATGAACACTTTAATATCATTCCAGTCGACATATCACCGCCCTGGCATCTTGCTGGCATCTTCCATTCAGACTCGTGCTTGAAACCGAACTTCTCCTCTGCCTCTAGCGCCCCACGCGCCACGGTTGCCTCAAATGGGCTCCTTGCCCGTCTCCGACGCCAAATACGACCTGAGTCTGCTCGCACAGGTCCCTCCCCCAACGAAGGCACAGCGGCAGGTGTGTAGTGCTATATCTGGATCTGTTTTTCCAATTCTCATGGGTTTCTTTGGATTCACAGGAAGGCTACGACCATTTAATTCTCATCCAACCCAATCGACGTGCCACGCGTGCTGAATACGACTCGGAGAAGGTCAAAGTCGATCTGGCGAAAGAGGACGAGAATTGCGGTCTCAGTTCCCCCACCGAAGCAAAAATTGCGGCTGAGCGCCTGCCCCAGCAGCAGCCTCTACCGCAGCAGTCGTGGTTCCATGGGTGGCGGAAAGCGATTGTCCTCGTCTTCGTTGTGCTGGTGGTCCTAGCAGTCATCATTGTCGGAACTGTCGAGGGCATCGCGTCTCAATCTCGCAAGCATGCCTCGTTGCCCGCTGGGAGCACCTCCAACTCCAATCCCGATCCCAGTTCAGACTCGGAGCCCATCGGCTCAGCTGATCCCAGCGCCGCGTCAATAGCGCCAGTATCGGACGCGTCTGCCAGTGCTGCCCAAGAAGAATTCGGAACCGTCGCTGTGGCAGTCGCGACACAATCAGCTGAATTGCCAGATAGATTCGTTCAGAATGCCGCTCGTTCGTTGCATAAAGCGTAGGTCCACCATCCTTCCGTCGATAACACCTACCTGACTCACCCCCTTCAAGTCGCCGCCATCGTCGCGCATCGTCAAGAAAGACATTTTTGGACTAATTCAATGTACAATATCACTCCCTCTCCGCTGGTATGTATGTACGTATACCCAAAATATATACCCTCCTATTGTACAACTACTGTACATAACCGGACGTTCGTCTGTCTCCCGTCTTGTCGCAAGAAATCGAAATCGACTTTTTTTTCATATTCTCGTTCCTCGCTCAGTATGAATACCCTCCATCATCCCCACTCATCCGCGCACGATAATGCGGCGGCCTCGTCTCCTCCGACCCCGACGCATCGTCGCCGTCGTATTCGTACTCACCATGGTCGGTAGCGTACCACCCCGACCCCGACTCGCGCTCCAAATCCAATACCCCTCCACGGGTCCTGCTTCGCCCTCTGCGCTTATCTCTGTTCTTATTCCCCGTACGCTGTGCCGGCGGCGGCTGCCGCGCACCAGGTCTCGGCGGTGTTGATAGCAGCACACTCGCCACCTCCATTGCCAGCGCATTCAAATCGATCGTCTGTTGCTGCGGCTCTGGGCTACTACTCGGGGACGCCGAGCGCGCCGACGATTCTCCACCAGATCCTGCTTCGAGTTGCTGCGAGAGAAGTTGATTCTGCGAAGGCGTCCGAGGGAGGGGTCGGATGCCTCGTGTCGGCGTCGAATGCGGCTCGTCGATGGTGGTAGGCCCCGGCCCCGGCCCCAGCCCATCCCCGCTCTTCTCGGGGTTCCCCCCGCCTTCGCCAGCTTCTTTCGCGAGGTAAGGAGAGATCTGATCAGCACCGGCCTCGGGCGGGGGCTTGCGTCTGGTGAACGAGCTATGCGTCAGCGCCGTTGCTGCGCTGCTGTCCGTCGACGCGAGACCTGGGGATCGGGGGTGCTGCTGCTGCGCACTTTTCTCGTTGGAGGCGCGACCGCCGTTGTGGTATGCGGAAGGAGGAGGCGCATGATAGCGTGAACGCCGATAATACAGGATCGCGATGACAAGCACGATGAGGAGGACGGCGCCGCCTGCGGTGACGCACCCCGCGATGATGGTGGTGCGGTGGTTATCGCTAGCGTTATCGTTATTCGGGGAGGTGGAGGTCGGTGAGGGAGGCTGCGGAGAGGTGAACGAGGCGGAACTGATATCGCTGAGGGGGATGGAGCTGGGCATGGGTGCGGCGGTAGCAAAGGCGCCTTGCCCCGATGCAATAAACGAAGGTGATGGCTGGAAGTGAGTTTGAGTTAGCTTCTCGTGACTCGACAATGGAGTAGTATGTAAGGTATAAGGTAATGGGGAGGAAATCGGGAAGTTTAAGGGAATAGGCTGGGATGGAAGGGAAGCGAAACGACAGAACGACAACACCATTGCTTACCTTTGGGGTACCAGTGACGAGCTTCGCCGCGGAGACAAATTGTTGGTACATGGCGATTGAAGGAGGGTTGATGACGCCCACCATGCCCGACGCGCAGTGCGAGGTTGGCTGGGAGGCTTGGCAGAAGAACCATATCGCTGGAGGTGGATATTCATCAGCCAAAGGAACAGTCATCAAATAAAGGGAAAAAATGCACGACTAAGACCGGAAAGCGAAGAACGACGAAGGACGAGACCAAAGGAAACAAACACGCACGCTCAGACACATTAACAATCGTCAACGCCCACACCGGCGCCGGCTGGTCGAAATTCGGACCCCTCCCATTAAACCCGCTGTCGAAACCCCCCGCGAGGCGGATGCACGGAGACGAGAAGGAGCTCTGGGTGACGGAGTGGATGTCGCCGCCGAAAACGAAGAGGACGGTGTCGTTGAGGCCGGCGGAGAGGGTGGGCGGGGTGAAGAAGGAGCCTTCGACGCCGACGTTCACCTGTGAGCGAGTGCGTTTAGTTAGTTGGGTGTTAGGAAAGAGGTGGTGAGGACTGACGACGTGTGTTGTTTCGGCGAGGGTCTCGAGGAGAAGGAAGGAAAGAAAGAATGATGTGAGTGAGGCGGGATTATGACGATGCATGGAAGGAGAACAGAGTGCGAACGAAGGAAGGAAGGGAGTCGCTCCGTCCGTCCGCTACGACTATGTATGTAAGCCCTCGTCGAGTTCTCATCCGACGGCGTATGGTATCATGATGCACGGTGTCGCATATTGGACGCCGAGTTTAGCTCGCAGATCCCAAAAATGCTTCAGACGTGAGAGATATCAGCGCGGCAAAGGGTATGCGTGGGCCGAGTTGCCTGGAAAGGATGGAAAGTTTGAGGGGAAGCCTTCGCGGAGGGTTGTTTGACAGACGGACGGCGGAGGGGGCGGGAGATGGATGGATGGGTACAGAAGGAGATCGATGTTGTTTTGAGGGTATGAGATGACAAGCGGAGGACTTTTTGAAGGTCATCGACTACAGGTGCCAGGCCCGAGAGTGCGTGGCAAGATGAAATCGATGCTCGTGAGGACGAAGACATGGTCGTCTGCGCGGGCACTCTATGGTGACAGTAAACGGGAGGCGCCAGAATGTTCGCATGTCGTGGAGTGAGCGAGGAATGTTCCTTTGGGAATGAGAATTTTGAAGCCTCGTCCTGCGTCAACGTTCCGGCACTGAGAACCCTGGCTTTGACTGGAACAGGTATTCGCGCTTGAACTCGAAAACGACGCATCGGTGATGTGAGCAAGAGAAGTATCCCTGCACAGGATAGACTGGTCAACGGTAAAATAGCAATACGACCACACAAAAAACGCACGAGTGGCTAGTACTTCCCAGACTCCCTCATCTTCTCCTCCTCCGCCTTGGCCTTTGCCAGCGCCTTCTCACGCGCCTTCTCCCGCTTCTTTCTCCGCTCAATATCCTTCAGCAAAGCCTCCTTCCTCTTCACCGCCGCCGTCCTCATGAATACCTTATAATCTTCTCCACCAAGCGAACACTTCTTGCCGTGCCAATCGATAATGACAGGCCAGCGCAAGATCTCGGGCGTACGAGACACAAGCTGAGCGAGCATAGGGATATTTGTGGGATGTTCTCGCAATGTAGCCAAGACACTGGGATGGGTGAAGGTGTGGAGAGTTTTCGCGCCGAGACGGTCGGTGAGGATGCGGAGAATACGAGAGAATTCGTCAGAGGTCGGAGGACGCTCCTTGACCGTAATGTCGAGCTTCAGTGGGCCGTGGAATTTTGTGAAGTAGTTCTGTTCGGGTTTTTCGAGCTTGCCAAAGGGCGGGAAGAAGTCTTTGGCTTCCTCAAGGGCCTTCAGTGCGGACACGGAGAGGGGGTTGTCTGGATTGTGGCTGCAGGAATATTCGGGTAAGGGTATGATTCGTTTGAATCGCTTCGGGCTCACAAGAAAGTGAGGGTGGTGGGTGCGGTATCGGCCCATATTTGAGGTGTCATTGTCATCGCGGCCATTAGCGCACTGGGCTTCGGGGGTTTGGGCGCCGATTTGAAGAGTGTACGCGTATGGATTGTGTTCGGTTGTAGCGAGTCCAAGGCGCGAAGGGCGCAGGATAATCGGGACAACGACGACGACATGGACGAGGGAGGAAAAAACGCGCCCACGTGATAAGTACATCGCTTCGTGCTAGCATCACCAAATTGGGAATTTTTCTGAGGCTCGAAGATTGCACTAACAATTGAGGCGAGACGTCAGATGGTAAAATCGAGTCGTATTAAAGCTGTACTCAACCAGAAAGAATCATCGTGTCGGTGTGGCGGCGTCGGCGGCAGCACCGTGGACTGGCTGGCTATAGAAGAGTTAGATAACGGTTCGAGGAGATGTAGATTTCGAGTGAAGACGAGAATACACTTACTCTCCGAGTCGTCGGGGCAGCGTGGCAGACGCGGCGGAGCGGACATCGTCGGGCCTGGACATCCGTGACAGAATGAGCTCCTTGAGTTCTGCGCAATACTGGTATAGCAGACGATGGTGTATGCAAGGCGAGGCTTGGCAGATAGATAACAGCGTCGACTCTCGACTCAGACTGAAGTCTCAGAGCAAAATTAAATACCGGCGGCGACGGTGAGCTAGTTACTTACATTGTCAAAGTTCGAGAGAGCGGCAGCTTGGCAGTTTGGGTGAGTTATCCAATTGGGTAATAGCGACGACCCAAAAAGCACTTGAAAGCCGTTGTAAAGAGGGCGGGAGTACAAGGGCGCGAGCAAGCGCCGCCGGCGTGTTTGTGATGTGATGGCGGACCAAGCATGACCAAACACTTGGCTTTAGAGGAACCCTCACAACGCGTCTCGACATGCGCGAGTCTACTGTATACGGGTGTCCTCGACGTACAAGTCCTTTATGTAAACATCACTCGTCACCATCGGACTCACAGTTCACCACAATCAAATATCGCAAAGGCGTCCTTCACTGTGGACCAAGAAGTTGGTCCAACTTGAAAGTTGAAGTTGCTCCGACTCGCTATCATGAAATCATCATAAGGCAGTCCAATCCCTTTTGACGCAGCCCTCAAAATCAAGGGTCCCGCGCTTTGTCTCGTTCTCGGATGCCCCGCATCTGCGATTCTTAACCTTGTATCTGGCAACATCAATCTATGTACCGAACCTTTGGCCGTCACCTTCGGGCGCTGGGTTGCCGATACCCATTGTCTCCTATGCTTCAACTCGCAGATCTCCGGGTGTTAATCTCGACTTTCAAACTCGAAGCGTTAAACAGCAGTACGGCGATCATCAATCCTCCTTCAAAATGTTTGGAGCGAAGTTCGCAAGGGCTGTATGTTTCTTCATCGAAGTTCGTTCCGTTCCATATTAATATTTGCTGTGTACGGTCAACAGATGTGACGGCCCATGGAGCGAGAAGTGCAGCTATTCTCGCCGGCGTCAAGTACCACGAGAGCCCACGAAGCTGTAGATTGTGTCCCCCGTTCTTCTCTCTTGTCTCCTATCCCGGCGGTAATGGAGGACGAAAACGACTTTCAAGAAGCATTTACAGACCTCGACGGTATCTTACCCGACAGAAGCCACACTACACTCAACGGTACGATACTTGTTCAGTGCATCCCACGTTTTAATTTCTCCCTTGTGTAGTCTTGGGTGGAATCGGAGGTCAAGGCGGGAGAGGTGGGCAGGACGGTGGTGCCGGCGGCAATGGCGAGGGTCCCACATTCAACTTCTCGCGTGCCGAAGGGTGGATTGTTCATGTCAACGATGGAAGTAAGTGTTAGTGGTCTCAAACCTCATAACTCTGGACTCACGGGAATCACCGGCAGATGCTCTTAAAATCCAAGAGATTTCGCTTCAGCCGTCAATTCTGGTACGTTCTTCACCTGCGGCTTGTGACCACGACTAAAGGGTGGCACCTGTAGCTCCACACGCAGTAGCACTCTGTGATATAAATCTACAGGAAGAAGTGTACTTGGATGGCTTACGAGTAAATCCGAGTCCTCGACGCTCGCAGTGGCGAAAAGTTGTTCGGAGATATTATACCGCCGAAATCAAGGACCGGAGGGAGATGACAGCTGTTTTTTATGAGGGGCAGGACGCTAAAGAGGTGACCTTCATTTTCCCTTCGAGCATTTGTTCCTTGACAGTCATTCAAAACTGCTAGGAGTTGAAGCGGGACGTGGCGAAATATATGAAAGTTCGGTACGCCGGGGTCTAGTCTCGTGTGCTCCTAATTGAGATTCGGATGTGAAAGTCATCCTTCTTTGCTCCAGCTCTATGGAACAGTGGATTCAGAATATATTCATGCAAGCATCTTCTATGAGGGTATGTTTTGACTTATCTGAGTCAGGGCGATCTTGATCCTAATTTCCGTCAGCTATGGTTCCGTTGAAAAATATTGACAGTATCTATCGACAATCTCCAATGCTACCGTGTTATGTCCATGCATATGCAGTATGTCTGTCTCACTACTTGTTAACTTGCTACTCGCAAATTCTATACACTGATGTTTCTCAGGCTCACGAGTTCAGTGTAGGAGAGCTAATCTGCACCCTTTTTAGTGGTCTGTTTATATGCCAACAGGCAGCTGCAAATCATCTTTTCAGCATTTTTGGCATTCTGTTGGGTTCACTGGTCAGTCCACCCTCCATTCGTCAGTGTAACCTGCATTCAACCACCAACGCACAAATCAGGGTGACTATACCCTCTTCCTACGTCCCTCAACTGGCCGACTCTGTATTGATCTTCAAGGCAATGAAGGGTACCTGTCTCTCCCTGTTCCTGGGACTGAACATGTCACTCCACATTGCCTGCTTTCAACCATTGACAGCCAGATTATCATTGATGCTCTAACACTCAAACAGTACCATGAAATCTGTGATACAGCATTCATCCACCGGAAATATATCCATTTGCCACCCACCACCATAGTTCGTTTGGGTGCAGTGTATCATACTACGGGGCACCATGATCTCAGCAGTCCCATCGCTATTGCCCCTACACTAGACCCAGATATTGACACTCTAGGTTGGCAAATTTCAGGATCCATAATCTGGGCCACGGCACACTTTACAACGGGAAATGGTTGGGACCGGTAAGACTCACCTTCACATGTGCAAATGCCATTCCATGACCCTTGTCAAAACCAGTTTCCACATTTCTGAGCTTGTTCATCCCTTGGACCAGGAACGCTTCCAAAGACTGGCTTGCTACTTCCGGACCAACCCTTCCACAGCTAGAAATGCATGGCTCAGCCAAGCCAATCAAATATTTAACTGTCTTGGTGTCTTCTCCGATCTTGAGAATTATGGTAAACTGACCTTATGTTCATCAATCTCAGCTGATTTTATTATCGCTTTCAAAGCTCTCTCATATGACATCAATTTCACAATCAGACTCCAGCATCAGTCACCCATGCCAACTGGTCGTTTATTAAATGGATTCCTGTTTCTCTGTCCACCACAGACTTTCCAAATTGGTCTTGCGTGTCTCAAATGCCCCGAATGTGTTGCATACTGGTCCCTCAGTCCATTAGGCTTGGACCGGCTAACTACAGAACAAGCCACTGAACTTGGATTTCCCACCATCGATATTTTGATCTCTGGTTGGGGTAGAAAATGGAGCAATGCTGTCTACGCGGGTCTCCGCCAGTTTCACCGAGGCAAGGGATTCGATCCCGATAGTCAAGATGTTGCTCGACATCTCGGCTACCCACTTTACGAAGTATATTCTGAACACGAAAAATCTCTAAATACTGACGGTGAGTTAAGTAACTCAAACCAGCTGGCTGCACTCTGAAACGGAAATATGCTAGGCAGTGAAGCCTGGGTCGAAGAACTGTCAAGCTCAGATACTGAGCACCTTGTGGATGAAGACGAGCTAGGAAATCTTGAGACAGGTAAGAACAAATGCTTTCGCTACGCCCACCGTCTGAATTCAATGATTGATCACGATAGAGAATGAAAAATTCGAAATCGTTTCAAAAAACGGTGGTGCCCCTGATGAAGATTCGGAGAATATAGTGGTTTCGGGCTGTTTGAATTCGCTGGCTCTGATACAATTGAGCTTGATGTTGTTCCTCGCCATTTTGGGTGCATGCGGCTCGTCATGAATTATGCTTGTACCTCTTGGAATTGATGTATTGTCTCGGAAACCAAACTCGGTGAACTCATATCAATGAACTGTGAGTTGAATACAACGAGTCGACACCAACAACGAACACTTAGCTTTTTCGAAGTCGCCATCGTACAAATTTCTTCCTCGCAGCTTTGAAGCTATGTAACAGTTTTGAAGGTTCAGCGCTCACCATCCGATCATAACCAACTCGTACGTTCCGTTTGAATTTCCCGACCTCACTTCCCTTTCTGTCTTTCGTTGCGTCTTGTCTGCCGACTACACAAGGTTGCCATACAGCACTCATCCTTCACGCAGTAATTATAGAGTTGACTTTGCAGGTAGATTGATTTTCCACGGGTATCTCGTATCTACAAACAGTAATTTTTCCGGGTGGGTGCGCTAATTTGTTAGTAAAACACATAGGCGCCCAACATTCGGCGCGCGCACGCACACCACGGTATTCAGCGAATTTAGGAAGGGTCGGTGGAACTTGGCACGCGTCCAGATCGAGCGGTAGAGCTGACAAATGTACACGAGTATTCGTCGTTGACGGCGGTATGCGCGAACTTCGTCTTGAGATTTTGATTTTATTTTGCGGTTTTGATAGATGATTGAGTGAATTCCAGATGTGCGGGATTATTCTGATGGCAGCAAGTGAACGCGGAAGAGTTGCCGGGCTTGAGAGCAGTAGGGGAAGTGTACGGCGGGGATGCAGGGACGTGGTGTTACCGGGTACCGGAAGTTTGACACCGGCGTCCAAAGTGTCTATGAGACGGTTAGCAACGGGGAAAGATGATGGTTTGTTTGATCAGTACAATCCTTCATCCCCCAACTTTTTGTCCTTTTTCGATTGAGGGGCAAGTGCGACGAAACTGACGAGAGGAGCTTGAAGTGGGCGAGACGGGATGCGATGCATGCGGTGTTGTTTTCGGCAGCCTAGCTGAAAGACAGTCGCGAGGAGACTGTAGCGGAAGGGACGAGGGTATGGGTATCCGAGTCGGCCTGAGGCGGTAAGGTGAGGAGAACGACATGGGGGGATGTCGGGGGAGGTGCGGGCAGCAAGGTCAGGTCTAGATTGACTGAGGAGGGTTCAAAACGAAGCAGATAACGATAAAAAGAGTACACGCACATTAAGCCTTTGCCTCTCGGTTTCGTATGCGCACAGGGCGGCGAGATCTCGAGAGTGGGCATGCAGATGTATGAGCGGTTGAGAATAGGGAGAGAGTAAATCTTTAACTTAGGCGAATTCCAAGCACAAAACGCTGGTCGTGGGGTGAGAGTCTGAGTGGGTGTCCGTGACTCAGGCGCAAGTGCGAGATGAGCCAGAAAGGGTTCACGTGGCGGCAGGAAATGCGGCCGGCGGTGTGGAGAGCTTCGATGTTGTAGAGGCTGTAGTGGCGGTTGAGAGGCGCGCGGCGCAGCCTGCAGCGACAAGGTGACGTTGGTACTTGACGACGAGTCACCGAGTCGGTGCGAACAGCGGGTACCCGGTGGAGCAGCGTGACAGAGAAACGTCGTGGTCGAGAGCTTAGACGTTGATTGACGCGACGTTGAGTAAGTGCTTTGGGCGCACTGACCTCGGTAAGTGTCCGCAACGACAGCCGTCTACTGAATATTGGATATGTCTGGGTCTATTTGAATGCGCGTCTCCGACTTACAACCTGAAATCCTTCTACCACAACACAACTGCCCGCCGTCGGACGTGAGTCACAGCTCCGAATGCGAGTCGCAAATGCAAGGCGGCACTCAGGCGGCCGCCTAGGCAACTCCCATAATGTTGGAGGAATATGGAAGCTCTCGACGCTCAAACTTGGCACCGAGTTGCTCCTTTTTAAGCATCCATAAGACGAGGGAAAACAGAAGTGGGACCTGGCCTGAGTAAGCGGCGCGATACCATCAGATGTCAATGGGGGACAAGCACGACCAAACACCTAGCTTTCAGAACCTTCATGCTTGCGCACGACGCGTCTACTGAATGTTGGCCTACCTCAACACAACTAACCACCGGTACCGTTCGACTCACCCTTACTCACGAGTCACCAACAAATCGCACGACGCAAATGCAAGGCACCGATGCAACTATCTCACAATTCAAGTTATGGAGGAATCTGACCGGGATCGGTGACAGGTGCCCAACCTCGTCTTCAAGTTTCTGCTCTGCAATAGGCCAGACGGCGGTGAAAACCTCTGAATCTCAAACACATACGCGATCGGACCTTAGGGCTACTCTGACGATCTAAATGACACTGGCTCCTCGAAAACAGTCTCAGAGACAGCTTCTTATCGTCTGTTTTGTCTGTCGAGGCGCAGCACCCGAAGTAAAATCATGCGCGGCGGGTCCTTCGTCTAATCTCGATCCTCGATCGCTCGCTTGTCTTGTATTTCCCGGCGATGGATCGCTCGCTTGTCCTGCACTGCTTCAAACAACTCATGCGACTCAAAAGGCCACTTAAACAACTCAAATAAAACTTGAAGACGACGACAACGATTTGGGCACCAAGCGGGCGGATTATACTCTCCCAGAGCCGTGTTGAGCTCTCGACTCTCCTCTTCCCAGCCCCTGCACAAATTTACAGAAGTTCAACGTCACCTCAAGTCCTTCGGAAAAGCGCCCAGCGCCCAGCGTGTGCCTAGAACGTAACCATCTGATGCTGAAATGCATTTGCTCATCGGCCTCTGCGCCAGTGCAAAACTTTTATTCACGGATTACTCTCGACGAAATTTAAAATCGGCAGGCAGTAGCTACAACGACTTCAGTCAACAAGGTGACTCGACGTCTGACGCGAGTCGACTGAGCAACGTTCTACTACCTTGTACGTCACCTCTCCTCGGTTCTCTCTCCTGCCCCACCATTGACCTTCACTTTCGCTATCATACAATTTATAAGTAACTCATTCAATATTAACAGTACCCTTCTGGACACAGCCTTCGAAACCAAGGCCCCTGCGCTTTGCCTCGTCGTCTCCTTCTGGATGTCTAGATCTGTTCCCGCATCAGCTCCAAATCTGTTTTGCTCCAGGTAAGTCACCTTGTATCCGGCAACATCAATCTACTTATAAGTATCCGCACTGTGGCTTTTTGCCGCCATTTTTAGGCGCTGGGTTGCCGATGTGGAATGCATCCTATTCTCGTCTCTTGTGGCAAATCGCAAGCTTCCGGGCTGCTAATCTCTGCTGAACACTAGTGCTGAATCATCAACCCTCCTTCAACGCCCACTCAATTCAGAGCCAAATTTAATCCTCAATGGCTGCATGTTTCTTTTTCGAAGTTCGTTCGTTCCATCCCACATTCATATATGCTTTGTTCGGTCGACAGATATGGCGCCTGAAGCGGCATCTATTTTCGCTGGCGTCAAGGACTACAAGACCACGAGGCTGTATTGCTACTTACCTCCCCGTTCTTCCCCCTCCTCCCCATCCCACTTGCGGTCATGGCGTTTGACAACGATTTTCAAGAGGCATTCACAGATCTCAGCGATGTCTTGTCCGTGTCGGGCACGACACTCAATGGTACGATGATGGTTCAATGCATCCCGCGCTGCGAGTTTTCACCTCTCTATAGTGTCGGGTGGGATCGGCGGCCACGGCGGGAGCGGTGTACAGGAGGGTGGTACCGGTGGCAATGGCGAGGGTCCTATATTCAATGTCTCCGGCGCCGCAGGGTGGATTGTTCATGTCAATGATCGAGGTAAGTTGTTGGGCGCTTGTGACATTATCCACACTAGAATTGCGAGTAATAGGTGCACTGAGAAATTCAAACACTCTGGCTGCCGCAATCAATTCCGGTAAACTTTTCCTCTGCGATTTGGACATACTAAAATGCGACTCCCTCAGCTCCCCCTGAATTCTCGATCTGCGACATCAACTTACAGCGTGAAGTGTACATGGACAACCCACAACTCTGTTCCTGGCGATGCCGCAAGCGAAACGTTGTCAGGAAATATTATTCCGCCGAAGTCAAAGACCGGAAGGATATGACGGTAGTGGTCTACGAGGGGAAGAACGCCGAAGAGGTGAGCTTTATTTCCTTTGTGAGATCAGTCCCCTTGACGGTCACATTGTAGGAATTTAAGAAGGACGTGGCGAGATATATGAAATTTCGGTGCGCCGAGTCTGATCTTGTCCACTGCTAATTAGGATCAATGTGTGGCAGCCATCCAACGTTCTTTCAGCTTTACGGAATAGTGCATTCGGAAAATTTTCATGCAAGCATCTTTTACGACGGTACGCTTGTACATGTTCAAGTATAGGCTGGCTGGTTCTCAATCTTTGTCAGTTTTGATTCCGTGGAGGGATATCGAGCGCATTTATCGACAATCTCCAATGGTGTTTTGTTACATCTATGCCTATGTGGTACGCTGCATTATTTGAAACTGGTAAACTATACACTGACTTTTCGCAGGTCAATGAGTTCAAAGTATGAAAGCGCGTATCTGCACTCCTTGGTGGTATATTTAATGAACACCAGGCTGCGTCTGTCTATTTTCTACGGCGATTCGGCTCTGGGCTGTACCCTGTCAGTTCACTTTCCACTCATCTCCGGAAACCGCATTCAGCCCCGCGCAAATCAGATTGACTATACCCTCTTCCTACGTCCCTCCACTGGCCGGCTCTGCATTGATCTCGGAGGGCCTGCCATCTCAACTATCTATATTAGCCATATCGAGGTTGAAACTATCTCTCCAATGAGCTTGCTTTCGAATATCGACACCCAAATCATTATCGATGCTCTAACAATTGGACAGTATCACGAAATTTGCTATCTATACGTCGGGGACACTCCAGATACACAATTCCCCGTCACGGCAACTGCTCATTTGAGCGCAGTGTATCATACTACTGGGTACCACGATCTCAGCAATCCAGTTGTTATTGCTTCTACGCCAGACATTGATAATTGCTTGGATCGTGCTTGGCACCTACATCCGGTGGACCCACACATAACGGAAAGTGGTTGGAACCGGTAAGACTCAGCCTCACATCTGCAGAATGTGCTTATCTAACCCTCTTCAAAATTAGTTTTGCAGTTTCTGAACTATGTGGGAAAGAGCTAGGAGAACAAATTAAATTTTATCTATGGGCAGTGCGGCGGAATTATAACCTCTGGCTCAGTCAAGCAAACCACGTCTTGAACCGGCTTGGTGTTTTCTCGAACGCTGATAATTACGGTAAATTGACCGTATGTCTGTTAATCTATCATCTCATTTTGCCTTTAGCTCTCTTGGACCAGATCTCGTTCACAGTTGAACTGAAACCTCAGTCCGGCCGGCCGACTAATTGGCATTCATCCAATGGATTCCTGTTTCTTTGTCCACCACAGGATTTCCAGGTGGGTCCAGTGTCTTTCAAGTGCCCCGAATGCGTTGGATACTGGTCCCTCGATCCACTGGGCTTGGACCACTTGAGCGCAGAGCAGGCTGCTGAGCTTGGATTTCCAAGCATCTGTAGTTCAGTAAGCGGGTATTTCCGACACTGGAGAGATACTGTCTACGCCGGTCTACGCCAATTTCACCAAGGCAAGGGATTCAATCCCGCTAGTCAAGATCTCGCCCGATATCTTGGCAAACCGCTTTACGAATTATATTCAGATTATGATAATTCTATGGACGTTGATGGTGAGTCAATCCATTATATAGACATACCAGCCGGCTACGTTCTGAAACGGAAATATGCTAGATGATGATTTTGAAGCACATATAGAGGAAGTTTCAAGCCCCGACTCAGATACCGATCAGCCTATGGATGTAGACTGACCGGACAATCTGGATACAGGTAAGAACAAGTTGCTTGCATCACACTTAGAATCCAAATTGAATAAGCGCTCACAACAGGGAAAGAAAAATGCGAAAGCGTTTCCAAGGACGGTGACCTAGAGGAAAATTTGGAGAATATAGCGGTTTCGAGCTTCTTGAAAGTGTTGGCGCGGATCCAGTTGGGTTTGATATTATTCGGTGCGGTTTTGGCTTTGCACGGCTTGCTGTGAATTGTTGCGCTACGAATAAGCCAAACAGTTCGGGGAGAAGTTACTGGATTGTAAGTACTTACTAGCTCAAGTTAAATACAAGGGTTTGATGATTTTGTTTTGCGACATTCAAATTGAGGTTTTAAGTAAATGTGAGAGAGCCTGGCTGTCACCTGAGAGGCGTTTTAAAAAGGAAAGCAAAATGTTACGGAGAAGACATGGTACGGCCTTCAGGGTACAAGCGAGTACATAGGATAGCATCCAGAGATAGAGCATATATCAGGCGTTGAAACTATTATGTAGGGTTGAGTTTTTGCGCATCGTTACTTCGCCTCCTCCTACTCCTACTCTTAATAGCCTTCCCGTCGTCACTTAGGGGAGGAGCGGGAGTAGTGGCGCGAGTAACAAGATGTGTGTGCATGCAGAGGCGGAAGTCGTCGTGATGGCGCTGTATGGGCGAGCGAAGCACCTCAGGACACGGGATCATCATCGCCCATCCGCCTATCAGCGCCTATCGATCCCCTCACGACGATGAAAGCGACACCAAGCCCGCGCAGCTCTCATCAGCGGGCAATGACATTGTCGCTATCAATGCCGGAAGCATGGGGTTGGTAGTACGGCGACGAGTCGATAAGTAGTCGACTTTGGGCGCGAGCTAACGAAGACAAAGATAGGGATGAGGAGAGCGTCGCTGCAATAACGCGCGCATAGTACGCGGTATTCGAAGGGGTGGCGTGAGAGGATGGTGGATTCAGAGTCGGCCAGAAACGAAGGAGGAAGAGAGGCGTGCAAGGCGGAGAGGCGGATGGGAAGAATAGAGGAAATAGGTACAAGCGGACGACAAGGGGGTATGGCGAAGGCAAGGAATAGCTTGGAAGGTGTGCGCCCATACCATACTGCCCTCCCTTCGTCGATCTCGTCCGGACTCAAATCCACCGCAACCGCCTCACCTCTTCTCCCCCGTTCGCGTTCGCGTTCTTGCTCCTACCCCCTAGCCCATCCGCACGCACCGCCGTGTTTCCGGCATCCCGTCAGCGAGGGCAGCGCAGACGTAGATGCCAGAGAAGACGCATCTATCCCATCCCACCGCCGCCAAACAAACTCTTCTGTTTCGCCCCAGCCCCAACCCTCTTCCTCCTGCCCCATCCCCTTCGCCTAGTGTTTGTTTCGTTTAACCTTCACTAGACTCTTGGCCGATACACGGGGAATCGACGAAACGAGTTCCCGCGCGTCATGATAGCGCGGCGGAGAAAAAGAAGGTGGAGCAGGAGTTTGTCGTTGCTGCGTGGAGTCACGGGTGACAGATAGACCTGCCGCTGTCGTGAACTGCGGGACGAACATGATCGCCTTGAGATGGTGCGCGACACGACATAACGCGAGACATGGGCGAGTTCGCATGGGGCTCGGATGATTTGAAGGACGGAGAAGGATCGTTTCCCGTTGTATGAAAGTTAAGGGACAGGTGGAGGAGGACGCGAAAATGAGATGAGGAGAACGCGGAAGACGAGGCTCAAAAGGCCGAGGGTGAGGAGGAGTAATTTGCGAGACCTGGCGGCCGCGATGTAAAGGCGGGTGGAGGACGGGTGGAGGAGACGGGACTGTCGCGGATAGCGGTCAAATTCAAGACGAAATTGCGAGAGGACGAAGAGGAGCGCACCTGCGATGAGCTGACATAGCAAGTTAAAATATAAGCAGGAGGGCTGAACGAAGTCGTTGAGGTAATCTTCGTCGGTCAGCGGCACAGTTGCCCGTCGCTGATGCTAGAGGGAGAACGTCATCGCCGGCTTCGTCGTCTTCAAAGGATTCAGTTAGCGGCGGTGGACCACCCGTCTTCATTAGAGCACCAGACGCAGCCCTCTCGTCGTCTTCGCACGATCCCGAGCCCAGCCAGTTCATGTTTTGTGGGATTCAATGTCGCGGTGGCAGCGACTCGTGTTTCTCGTTGTTATTGTCTTTGACATTCCCGCCGTGGCGCGCGAACCTCTTCTGGCACGTTTGGTAGTTGGTGCATTCTCTGTTGTTTGGACGACATGCCGATGACGCCGGAATTTAAACCGCTGAAGCGTTGAGGAGGCGCCGGCGGCGACGGTAACGGTGGTAAGGCGTGGAGTTCGAGAAATTGGCGGGTGGGCTGCGCCAAAGAGACGAGGCGAATCTTGGGCTGGCGGCAAGCTGGCGGGAGTAAGCGCGATACCATCAGATGGCGGGCAAGCACGACCAAACATCTGACTTTCAGAACTAGACTCACATGCTCTCAAATCTGTTTAGGTTCACCGTACGGCCCCGGAGCTACTCCCAGTGGGCGAAATATTCAGCTGAGCGCGTCTTCTCTAGTGAATACAGTAGACTGATTGCCGCTTTTCACTTTCGTTGTTGTATCCGAAGGCCAATGATACAGTACACTGATCCTCCCCCCAACTTCCAAGTCCGAGCCCTCACGCCTTGTCTTTCCCCTTTGTCCCACACCATCTCTTATCTCTGCTTGCCGTATGGTGAATCATTTTGAATCCTGCGACACCAGTAATCTACCTCTGTCCAAACCGCTGTTCTCACGTAACTGGGATGCCGAAAACTGTCTCTCGTTCTTAATTCCTGTGTCAAGTTACGGCGTTGATCTCGAAACATTGAAGAGCAGTGCACCGCCGTGCTACTATACCTCACTACGCACCCAGTTTAGAGCGAATTCTGAAGGGCTGTATGTTTCTTACTGATCGACATGGTGAGCGAATTTGATGGTGCCGCTCCGTCTTGACAATGATATCTGCTAACCGCTGTGAAAGCTGCGGACTCGGAGGAGTGCAGCTATTTCGGCGGGCGTCAAATATCACAAGGCTGTATACCCCAACCTCGTCAATCTTCTCTCTCGCTTTCCCCTACCCACTTGCGACAATGGAGGATGAAAGCGACTCCCAAGAAGCATGTACAAAGCTCAGTAGCAATATTTTGGTTGACCAAAGCGTTACTACGCTCAATGGTACGATACCTATCCACCGCTCTCCGCCATCCAAGGTTTCACCTCTCTGTAGTGTCGGGCGGGATCGGAGGCCAGGGCGGGGGAAGTGGCCAGGAAGGTGGGGCTGGTGGCAATGGCGAGGGCCCCACCCTCAATGTCTCCGGTGCTGCAGGATGGATTGTCCATATCAACGATGGAAGTAAGTTGTTCAGCGCTTGTTAATTTGTCAGCTCTGAAACTGCGAGTATTAGGCGCACTGAGAAATTCAAGCACTCTGGTTTCAGCAATTGATTCCGGTACGTTCTTCTCCTATGTATGGCTTGCGACCATACTAAAATGCGACTCCCTCAGCTCCGCCTCCAATCTCAGTCTGCGATATCAATCTACAACAAGAAGTGTACTTGGACGACTCGCGGATTCTTTACCAACGTAGGCGCCGAGATGTTGTTAGAAGATACTGTTCCGCCCAAGTCAAAGATCGGAGGGAGATGACAGTGGTCGTCTACGAGGGTCAGGACGCTGAAGAGGTAAAACTGTATTATGCCTTTTAGTGTCTAGTTCTCTTGACAGTCACATTCGAATATTCTCAGGAATTGAAGCGGGACGTGGCGCAATATATGAAATTTCGGTGCGCGGCAGTCTGATCTCGTGTGCTGCTAATCAAGATCCATTTGTGAAAGCCATCCATCGTTCTTTCAACTTTACGGGATAGTGCGTTCGGAAAATCTTCATGCAAGCATATTCTACGAGGGTACGCCTAAAATTATTAGAGTGTGGGCCGGTTTGTTCTCAGTTTTTTTGTCAGCTCTGATTCCGTGGATGGATATTGAAACCATTTATCGACAATCCCCAATGGTGGTCTGTTATATCTATGCCTCCATAGTTCGTTCCAATGGTTTCCAAGTAACAAAATCTATACACTGACTTTCTGCAGGTCAACGACTTCTGCGTATAAGAGCCTATCTTCTCTCCTCGGTGGTATATTGATACAACAACAGGCTGCCTCGGATTATTATAGAGGGTGTTTTGGCTCCCCCTTGTCCACTGTCAGTTCACTTCCCACTCGTCTCCGAAAACCCCACTCAGCCCCGTGCAAATCAGCGTCACTGTACTCTCTTCCTACGTCCCTCTACTGGCCAGCTCTGTATTGATCTCGGAGGGCCTGACATCTCAACTTTCTATGTTAGCCTTATCGAGGCTCAAAATATCTCCCCAATGAGTTTGCTCTCAACTATTGACACCCAAATCATTATCGATGGTCTACCAATTGAACAGTATCACAAAATTTGTGATCGGTACTCCCGGGACAATACATATACAGAATTCCCCCTCACGGCCACAGTTCATTTGGGCGCAGTGTATGATACTACTGGGTACCACGATCTCGGCAATCCTATTGTTACTGCCCCTACGCTAGACACAGATAATTGCTTACCTCAGGTAGGGTGGAGCGGCTTTGTAAACGAACACTTGCTGCATCAACACATAACGGAAAGTGGTTGGAACCGGTAAGACTCAGCCTCACATGTCCAAAATGTGCTTCTATAACCCTTTTCAAAACTAGTTTTGCGGTTTCTGAGCTAATTGGGATAGAACTAGGGGAAAATATTCATTTCTCTCTCTCGGCAACTTCAAGGCTTCTGCGGAATTCAGACCTCTGGTTCAGTCAAGCAAACCACATCCTGAACCGGCTTTTCTCGAATGCTGATAATTATGGTAAATTGCCCATATGTTTGTTAATCTGTCATTTGATTCGGTTTTTTTTAGCTCTGCTGCATTCAGTTCACTTTACAGTTCAACTGAAACCTCAGTCCGCCCAGCCGGCTGATTGGCATTCATTGAATGGATTCCTGTTTCTTTGCCCGCCACAGTCTTTCCGAGTTGGTCCAGCATCTTTCAAATGCCCCAAATGTGTAGGATACTGGTCTCTCGATTCATCGGGTGTGGGCCGGTTGAGTGTGGATCAGGCTTCTGAGCTTGGATTTCCCACCATCCGTGTTTCTATCAGCGGTTCAATTGACTCCTGGATCGGAAGTGTCTACACGGGTCTCCGCCAGTTTCACCAAGCCAAGGGATTCAATCCCGATACTCAAGATCTCGCTCGACATCTCGACTACGCACTTTACGGATCATGTCCAGATCATGATAATTTTATGGACGTCGATGGTGAGTCAATCCATCATATAGACATACCAGTTGGCTACGTTCTGAAACGGAAATATCCTAGATGACGATTTTGGAGCACATATAGAGGAAGTTTCAAGCACCGATACCGATCAGCCTATGGATATAGACTAACCAGGCAATTGGATATAGTTTGGATATAGGTAAGAACAAGTTGCTTGCATCGCACCTAGAATTCGAATTTAATAATCTCTCACAACAGAACAATGCGAAAGCGTTTCAAAAGGCGGTGACCTAGACGAAAATTTGGAGAATATAACGGTTTCGAGCTTCTTGAAAGTGCTGGCACGGATCCAGTTGGGCTTGATACCAGTCAGCGCAGTTTTGGCTTGGTGCGGCTTGCTCTGAATTTGTTGCACGACGAATATGCAAAACAGTTCGGGAGAAGTTACTAGATTGTAAGTTAAATACAAGGATTTGATGAATTTGTACCTTTTGCGACATTTAAATTGAGTTTTTAAATGTGAGAGAGCCTGGCTGCCTCAGAGGCGTTCTAACAAGGAAAGCGAATTGTTGCCGTACCGTCAGGCTACAAGCGAGCACATTAGGATGATGATTTTATTCAGAGATCAAGTTTCCCAAACGTTGAAAGTAATATCCAGGCCCCAGGGTCGACTTTTCGCGCCGAGCCTTTGACTCCCCGAGACGACTGAAAGCTGATAAGTTTGAACGCGTTCAGAGCTTTACTTGAAGTGATTAATGACGACAAGACGACGACACCAGATGAAACCAAGGGCTACGGATACAAGAACATCTATCCAAGTCCGGCGAGCCAACCAGAGCAATCAAAAGGGCCAAGAAAAAGAGGGCAACATGGTTGTTGGGATTGTTGTTGGCAAGTTTTGGGCAAGTTGTTATGTAAAGAGTTTGTCTGTTGTGGTTTGTTACTCCTCAAGCCGGTCTCGGCGCCGAGTCGGCACGCACCTCTTGCCCCTCCAACATCCCAGTCCAATCCCAGTCCACATTGCACAATGATTTCATCTTCGACCTTCCACGCGTATGCCTCCTCCCGTTTTCCACCCTTCTCGACTCTTGAGCCCAGTATCCTCTTGTCGGCACGGCTTTGAAGTTCTGAGATGGTCCGATGCGCTGTCGTCGTAATCTTTTTGCTGGAGAGTTGGCGGAGACATTGCTGGCTCTAAGACTGGCTGGTTGTGGGTGGTAATCTCGACGGGAGGACGATATGGTGCGTAACCGACACTGACTATATCAGGAGCATTCATTAAAGGCAAAACAGGGATTTTGGGTGTGGATAGACATGGGTCTATCGCTTATCTCCATGCTACAGATACACTTGAAGAATGACTATTTTACCGGCTCTTTGCAATCTATCGTTCTCTGAAGATTATACACCGAAATGACACGTCACGACCTCTGCGCGCAAATAATCTAGCAATGCCTTTGTGCGGATTCTCCCAGTGTGCGACCTCTACGCACCCAACACAAACCGCTCCAGCCGCCGTAGGGGACACTGCGTCTGACCTGCATTCGACGACGATGGTGATGAGTAAGTGGTGAGGCGAACAGCATCATCCCTGTCTCTCATGCTAACATATCTGCTAGCTTACCTCGTCATGCCGATACAGCTTGGGCGTACCGTTGCACCCGAAGCCGTGCGTCAAGCTTGGATATAAACACTTTCCTTCCTTTTTTGCCGGTCCATGGGCAGGCTTATCAAACGTCTCGCTCCTCCTTCGTTCCCGTTCGCTATTCCGCCCGTCACCAATACATCCGGCTGCCGTCGACACGCCTCGACTTCAAGATCGCGTCATTTAGGTGCTCCGCGCCCTCGAAACCGATGACAATACGTGCACTCCATACTCTCGCAAGGCCCTCCTCATTGTCATACGTCTATTCGCCTTCATGAATAAACCCTCCACCCTGCTTCACCCTCTGCCATCTCCCTCCCTCCAAGACTCCACCATGAATTGCTTCATATCCTCACCGCCAGCTTTCGCGCTTCCAACTTGCTCTCTACGTCGATAAGCACTGATATGGATGGACGTGGGCTATGAACACAAGGCACCCCGTTTCATGTCTGGCGCTTTGTCCGTTTATGGCCGTCTTCCAGCCGGGATATAAGGGGCTGACGGGAGGGTCGACGCCTCCTCAATGCGAAGCGCGCGTGGTGCATGATTCTTTTTTCAATGCGAATGTACTTCCGCTCTCTCGACCAGTCACCGCGGTCTTCGCCTCCCCGATACGCCTCTCCTCCTCGTGTGCATGCAGGTACTAGTGTACGGTGAGTCAGCGAGCCGTGCACCCGATTTTGTGGGATTGGGATTCATGGGATGACGCTCGCCGCTGGACATGGAAGATGGGGGTGAGCGGCGCGGGGCTCTCTCTTGATTTTGAATCAAGAGCAGGTCGAGTGTGGTCGTCTTTCTAGGACGCTTGTCAGCTTCAAACGCAGCGCCGCGTACATTTTCTGCGGGCTAGAAACGTCAAGCTTCTGCTTGTTCGTCCCGACCAGAAAATTGCCCATCCCCACCCGACGCATGCCTTTCCGCTTCCCGTACATGGCGCTATGAATTGCCACGAGACGTGCCTTCGTGCAGCCCCATGTCGTAGTGTCTCCCCCGTCCATTTTCTCCGTCGAAATGGAAGGGGGATCGGGATATATTCAGTGGACAAATCGAGCCCGTTCCGTCTGCGCAGCGAGTCCCGTGCGTATAGGTTCGGTGGATGCCCGATACGCCAAAGGCGGCGGGGTGGCGGGAAGTAGACACTATCCGTGGGCGCGTGTGACGTAGGTTCTGACGAGGTGGGTTCGAGGGAGGGAAGAATCGGGGTGCGCATTTTGCTGGGCTCGTTTTTCATGGCTGCGAACGGCGCCATCGACGAAGCCTTCGGAATCATCTGATATCCAATCCCTATCTGAGTGCTGCTCTCAAGGCTGCGTTTGTGGGCTGCCCAGTGGGCACAGGGCCACTTCTTCTCCATACCATGCGTCAAATAGGGCGAGTCCGAGCTAGCTCAGCCTTATCGAGCCTTCGTGGACCCGCATCCGTGTTGCTTTGGATTGCATGCGTGCGTGTACTATCGACGCCATCGTTGAAGCTTTAGTCAATGGTCTGCAGAACGGGGAGGCGCAGATGGGAGGCTCGTCGGACACGCGTCTGCGCAGCTTCGACCTTAATCATGCAATGCCCATCGATTGAGCCTCTGCTCTACGAGCAGCATCCCGTACCTGCATCACCTGGCGATACTCCACGTTTACCCTCGACACGGGCGTCATTGACGGTGCTTTATCTCTTCGGGCGCACCTGTATCTGACGCGTGTCAGCTGCGTCTCCCGCGTTCGTCCATGGGCACTATACGATTGACTTCAAGCCGCCCCGCCCCTCGCTTCCGCTACGCTACCAGCGGCGCCGATGTCCACCTCGGCTTGCCTTGAGGATGCGGGCGATTCTTTCGTGCGCTCACTTTGTACGTTACGATCGGGGTCGTACTGTAGATTGGGTCAACGAGGCATGCGGAAGGGAGGCCTCGGTGCATATGTACTCGTATGCCCACCGCTAATGCTCGAGAGTGTTGCTCGGTGGTACTGGCACCTCCTCCACGCTTGGTGCCTCGGATTCCAGCGGCATCACAAACTATGCTGTGTCGTGCATTGTCGCCAGAGTGGAGAGGTGCACTCGTCGTTGTTGGGATCTCCGCCAGCGCTTGACTTTGATGACGCCGGGAAATGTCTCCGAAGTGTCTGGTCTATGCTCGAATATCTGTGTCCTACACCAATACTTTCGCTGCATCCTTCACACATGTATACTGCAAGCAGCTCCCAATTCAAAGTGTTTATTACATCATAAATTCGATTTTGAAGGTCTCGGATTATCGATGATTTGTGACTATGCCAGCTTGCACTAACTCGACTCGAGGGTCGGAGTTTTTTTCGACAAATTTCGACGTGTGTTTTCTTCCTTCCATTTCGTTTCGTCTCGTGTGCTTCGTAAACATCCGAATCTGACTCGTCGCGCGGCAGTAAGTGTTTGTTCTTTCGAAGAAATCGGTTTTTGAATTTGTTATTGAAACTCTACACAGTAGATACGTTCTATGGGTGAGTATTTATCGAGTGCTCGCGCGTGTCAGCCGAAGCGGGAGCGCAAAGGCGTGGACATGGGGATTCAGATACGGGACGAGCACTCCCAGACGGAATGCATAATCAAGTGGCAGGATCGACGAAGGAGATGGCGGGAGAAACAGGGCAGGCGATCTTGAGTGGCTTGTCGGTGGAGCCGCGAGCGTTCCGTTTTTGCGTTATGCTTGCGCTTTCAATTTGCTTGAATATTCGGTGGCTTATAGGTGCGCGATGGAGAACGCAGCGAACAAGTATTAGGTACGGCTGGACTTGATGAGTGTAGGCGGGGCGGATTCGAAGGGAATAGACGGCGAAAGGGGTGCTGATGGATTTTCAAAGGCGGCATTGTGGGTCTATGGGAGTAGGAGGATGAGATGGCAGCAGAGGGGAAAGATGAAGATTACCTTCAAGCGTACCTTCAATATCATCCTTGTCGCGCTAAGTCTTCATACGATGACCGGTAAGTATTGTATAGCAGTGGAGGCAATGATGGCAGCCGTGTTGAGCGCGTCGAGGGGGTGCCAGGGGCGACATCAGCGTGGCGGTACGGTGTTGGCGGCAGACTGGGCGACTCTGGCGACTCTGGCCTGACTTGGGTTAAAAAGGCTATAAACGCGTCAGATAAGAAAGAACACCTACTCTCGAGGGTCAAATAGTAATACGTGCCGCTCAGTACAGCAGTTTGAGCGGTGGGAAGAGGACAGCGCTCTGGAAAACTTGAAAACGCCAAGGGGATGCGCATCATGGGGCGAGAGCCTGAGAGGCGGGTGTTGGTGAAGTAGAGCGATGCTGACACGGCCGAGAAGCTGATCACTTGGTGAGAGTGGATGGGTTTTGTGGTATGGAGAGCTTCAGGAAATGTGGAGCCAGTGGTGGGGGTGAGTTGGTCGGCGCGGAGACTCGGACTGGGTTGACGAGCGAATTTGGGTCAAAAGCAAGAACAGCGCGTACTTGTGGAGCAGCGTGACGGAGAGGCATCGTAGTCGAGTTGGCTCGACGTTGGGTGACCGTGGCCGCAAGGACTGTCATGGGCAAAGACTGAGAGCTAGATGAATCGGATGACTGTTGCGGCCAAACAAACACATACAATCACCCTCCTTTCTGTAACCATCTCCTTGCTTATGTATCACGGTGGTTGCCCAACCTCAGGCTCGCATCATTACTCCTTGAACCGCAACAGCAAAATCCTGAACAACGCTGGCTGCTTTGACGCCGACCCCGGGCCACTAAGTACTTGATTCTTGAATCCAAATGATCTCCGCTGCTCAGCGCTGCTCGGAGTCTGAATCGCCGAAACAGTTGAAGACCCGAACGGAGATACAGAGAAAATTCATTGACTGCGCTCACCGGGCGTGAAGATTCGAAGCATTGGAATCACCCGCTGCCTGTCTTGAATTTTGGGTTCCGATAGGTTCCGATGGCATCGACGCCAACGCCACTTTGAACGACTCGGACGACTCGGAATCAGAGACTGTGAATCTGGGAGCACCTGGTTCTATTATACCCACATCACACGGGTTGTCTCATTTTTCCGAAAACGCGTTGGATTCCCGACTGCCGCATTCTCATCAGCCTCCACAAACCATGCTTTCGGCCAGACTGCTGAAAAGCTTCTCGCTCTCTGTGTAGGCAATAACTACCTGACGATCCAAAGTGTCATGATGCTTGTCGCCCTAAACACCGGCGCTAAATTCTCTTCAATGAAAGGATTCTTCGAATTCATATCGGCTGCCTCCGGTTGACATAACATTGCAGCTATTTTCGCTGGCACCCCCAGTATTCTGAAGCTGTAGGCCACGACCGCGCTGCCTTTCTCACTCGGACACAAGCGCGCAACACACCTCTTAGCCGCCAATTTCCGAATGAATCGGTCGAATTCATATCCGGAGACTGCTGTATCTCACTGACAGAAGTAACAGGTCTCGAGCAGTGCAGCTATTTTCACCGGCTCCTTGAACTCACCATGAGGCTACAGGCAGCTGAGGCCCTGACTTGCCTTTCGTCTCTTTCCCCACTCACTTGTGATAATGGATTTTGAGAACGGCTTTGAAGAAGCATCTACAGACGGCAGTCGTGTCTTGTCCGCGTCGGGTGCTACACTCCATGGTACGATAATGATCCCATGCATCTCGTGTGGCGCCTTTTTAACTCTCTGTAGTTTCTGGTGGAGTCGGAGGCCAAGGCGGGAGAGGTGGGCAGAACGGTGGTGCTGGCGGTAACGGCGAAGGTCCTGTATTCAACTTCTCGCGTGCCGAACGGCTGATTGTTCATGTCAACGATAGTAAGTTGTCAGGCGCTCGTGACCGTATCCACGTTGAACTTTGAAATTGTGAGTAATAGGCGCACTGGGAAATTCACGCACTCTGGCTTCAGCAATTGATTCTGGTGAGCTCTTCCTCTGTGACTTGGAAAGATACTCAGCTGTGGCACCTCCAGGTCCGCGCGCAATCTCGCTTTGCGAATTAAACCTACAGCAAGAAGTCTTCCGGCGAGCGGTCTACTTAGATCGCTCACAAGTCAATTCTCGACGACACGAGCGAATTGTTGTGAAGAGATATTGTACCGCCGAGCTTGAAAACCGGAAGCAAATGACAGTACTGTACCTCCCTGTATGGAAGCAACCAGCGAGGGACCGTGACAAAACGGTTGCCTCATTTTCAGGCAACCGACCCGCCGTGAGCCGTGACCGTTGCCAAAGGAGGCAACCGTCTGGTTCAAAAAATTCGTGAAGAAGCCATCAAATCGTTGAATTCACTACAATTTCGAGGGATGTCCGCCAATAAGCAGCACAAAAGGTAAGCACAGACTCACCTGTGTATGTTCCCAGGCCAAAAACTTTTTTTCGTGTTGCGTCACGATTTTTTCAAGGCAACGGCCTCAATCATGACCGTGACCACCTCAAAAAGAGGCAACACAACCGACCCCACCGTTACCGTGACGGTTGCCTCCATACAGGGAGGTACAGTAGTCTTTCACGAGGGGGAGAACGCTGAAGAGGTGAACTCTATATCTTTGGTTTTAGTGATCATTTCTCTTGACCGTCACATTTTTAGGAATTGCAGAGGCATGTGGTGAAACATATGAAATTTCGGTATGCTGGAGTCTCATCTCATGTACTGGGAATTTGAACTCACGCCGCGAACTGTCACAGTGACAAGCGTGACGCGGGCCTTGCCATACCATATAGCTATCAAATCCTAGCTTCATGTCTATTCCTTGTTCTATGTGTAGTGGGTACGATGTGGGGAAAGTTATGTTTTGTCGGTGGTCGCAAGTTCGATTCTTACTCTCACCGTTTCTTTTTGTCACCAAACAACTGTGAATGAGTCAAGCCTCGCGGCGAGCGCAAGCTCCACGCAGTGGGCCTCCGCGGCGAGCGGAAAGCGCTGCGCCGCGGTCGGGGTCCGGGGTGGAAAACCCCGGCCGTCCGGGCCGGCGCCCGAAACACAACACCTCTCACAAAAAAGGCAAGGAAATCATATTCAACACGAGCTACAGCAGCAAACACTCCGAGCTTTTTGGTGCGCCGCAATTGTCGGTGGGGATGGCAATTTTTGCGTTGACTGGCCGGAAGCAGCGGAAAAAGGGAGGGAATATAATATTTGTATGCTGAGAACAGATGAGTACCGGCGGAAGAGCAGCACCAGCGAAAAAGTTGGGCCTGGGGTAGGAATGGGAATCCGCCTGAATCCGCGTTCGCGAATGTGACACTGTGACTGTCACAGTTCGCGGCGTGGGTTTGGTCTTCCATGTACTGCTAATTGAAATTCGGACGCGAAAGCCACCCATCATTCTTTCAGCTGTATGGGATAGTGCAGTGTAAAAATATCCATGCAAGCATCTTTTACGACGGTACGCTTTTACTTGTTTGAGTGTAGGCCGGTTGACTCTCGGTCTTTGTTAGCTTTGATTCCGCTCAACGATATTTGGCAGAGAAGTAGCCAACAATCTCCAATGTTGCCATGTTATATCTATGCCTCTACGGTTCGTTCCAAAAGTTTCTAAGCGACTTACAGTTTATACGTTGCCTTTTTGCAGCGCAGCGAGTTCAAGGTATGAGAGCGAGTATCTACACTCTTGGTAGTATATTTATATGCCAACAGGTTGCCTCGCACTATTTTGAACGCTGTTTCGGCTCTACGTTGTACAATGTCAGTTCACCTCCCACTCGTTGGTGTGACCCGCATTCAACCCCCGCGCAACGCAGAGTGGCTATACCCTCTTCCTACGTCCCTCCACCGGCCAGCTCTGTATTGATCTCGAAGGGTTCGACTCCCCGCTTTTCCTCTTTCTTGAGTTCGAAAATATCTCTCCAATGAGCTTACTTTCAACTACTGACACCCAAATCATTATCGATGCTCTAACAGTTGAACAGTATCACGAAATTTGCGCTGAGGGACCATTCTCGAACAGTGTATCTATGGAATTTGCGCTCACGACCACGGTCCGTTTTAGGGCAGTGTACAATACTGCTGGGCAGCACAATCTCGACAGTCCACTTGCTATTGCCCCTACGCTAGACACAGTCTGTCACACAAATGGTTGCTTGATACCGCATTGGGACGCATTTCTCAACAATGACCGGGTGCCCGTACATACAACGGGAAATGGTTGGGATCGGTAAGACTCGTTCTCATATACGCAGATGGGGTTCCGCCGCTGAGCATCTTCAAACTAGTTTTCCTGTTTCTGAAATACTTAACCAAGAGGAAACTGGCTTGAGCATATTGGTATTCGAGAGATCCTCTGATTTCAGTGGCACGTGGCTCAGTCAAGCAAATTTCATATTCAACGGCCTCGGTGTTTTCTCGAAAGCTTATAATAATTATGGTAAATTGACCGCAGGGTTGTTAATCCGCCATTTCATTGTGTTTTTTGTAGCTCTGTTGACGGCAGTTTTCTTTGATATCAACTTGAAACTCAACCCTCAGTCCGCTAGGTCGACTGATTGGTATTCATCAAATGCATTCTTGTTTCTCTGTCCGCCAGAGTCTTACCGAGTTGGTCCAGCATCTTTCAAATGCCCTGAATGTGTTGGATACTGGTCCTTCGATCCATCGGGCGTGGACCGGTTGAGTGAGGCCAAGGCCTGTGAACTTGGATTCCCTGCCATCTATGTTTCGATGCGCAGCTGGGGTCAAGGATGGAGCGATACGATATACACTGGTCTCCGCCAGTTTCACCAAGGCAAGGGATTCGATCCCGATAGCCAAGATCTCGCTCGACATCTCGGTTACCCACTTTACCAGTTATATTCTGATCATGAAAAATCTTTGAATGTCGATCCAGGTGAGTCAATCCATATACACATACTACCAGCCAATTACACTCTGACAGGAAAACTTTATGCTAGGCGGCGAAGCACATATAGAGGAAGCTTCAAGCACCGATCCTGATCACCGTGTGGATGAAGATAAGCAGGATAATCTGGATATGGGTAAGCACACACATTTATTACGCCGAGTTCGAACTTAGATGATAACCGCTCGCAGTACAAGATGAAGAAAGTGAAAGCGTATCAAAAAGCGGAGCCCTAGACGAGGATTCGGAGGACATGGTGGCTTCGAGTTCCATGAAAATGCTGGCTCTGATTCAGTTGAGCTTGATTCTGGCCAGCGCGGTTTTGGGTTTGAACGGGTTGTTGTGAATTTGTTGCGCTACGAATAGTATGCCAAACAGTTTGGGGAGAAGTTATTGTATGGGATTGTAAGTAGATTGAACACAAAGATTTGAATAATTTATACCTTTTGCGACAGTCAAGTTGGGGTTTTAAATGCGAAACAGCCTGAGCGGCGTTGTAAAGAGGAAAGGGAAATGTTACCGAGAAGACTCTGAATCGGACAGTCCAGCTTGCAGGTATTCAGGCTACAAGCGAGTATATAGGATATCGTTCAGAGATACTTAAAAGCTCTTCAGACGTTGAAAGTAATATGAATTCTGACCCCTTAGCAGAACGCGGTCAGGTTTAGCGTTCAACAACCAATATCTCGGCGTCGGATAAGTACGTTCGTTGAGACGTCAGATAAAGGCAGCTCAGGATTAGACGAACTCCAAATTTGACACCTGCTTTTGAGAGACTCACTAGAACAGTAACTGAATGCAATGCATATTAATATTAGCGCTCCCAAAAAATCGAAAATGTGTCTATTTACGCCAATTGTGTGTCTCAGAATCTGGAACATCAACGGTACAGTTCTGAGTCCAGGGGGAGCGACACATGAAGAGGTTCGACAAGCCGCGATAGTGTAATAGTGTTAACATTAATACAATATAACACAGTAATAGCTGTCATCAACATTTCATTGTGCACAGTAATTGCTGGCCAGTAAGAGGCGCAACATTGCAATCCTGCTGTGGAACTGTCATTTAACACCCTTTTAGGATGATATCAGCCCATCATCAGATATATCACTGATGATCCTGCCTTGATGAGTGATTTCCCCCTCCCCAAGTCTTCCCATCACATCACTGTCCACATTTGGACTTGATGGGCATCACTCCCGTCAAATTGCCGTCATCCCTACAGTTTCCCGAATGCTTCCGGGTGGATAGCGGGTTTCCCCGCCGCACAGTATTGATCCCTGATACTCCCTTGCTTGGCTATTGCTTTCATTCCAAACAATCTGTGCCCCCCTCCCCCCGGCTTCAAAATAATATATATATCGCAGTACTAGTGTAGGATTAGATTATGCACTCATGTAGGTCCTTTTGAATACTTCCGGCCCAGCTCCATTGCATTAATACCTCTTTTTTGAATCTGATCCCATCAATCCTGATTCTCAGCCATTTCCCTCGGCGGCGGGTAAATTCGTACATCAGGGCACTTGAAGTACAATGTTCATGACTTACAGTATTCTTAATGTACGCCAGCCTTTTCCCTCGACGTGGACTTGAGCGAAAACGACGAAAGCTATATATAAATATACATCATCGATTGGGTCGATCCGCGGAACCAAATCTTTGACACCTCGCCGATCAAACACGTGTGCACGCTGCTTTTCACACCAAGTCCGCAAGTCAGCTCCTGACGTGCAGGTCGCGTCGGTCCCACTCCCCTCTCTTATCCCTTCCCATCTGAGATCACCCTACGTTCTACGACGCTTACGCGCTGGTCCTGCTCTGTCGGTGTACTGTTAGCTGCTGGCGCACTGCTCTCAAGAAATCGCCTCACTGGTCTCCGTTCTGCCCACGCCCACCCGCCTTTCTCTTCCCCACTCCATCTGCAGCTATGTTCCTGTTATAGCGAGTTGTCAGGTACGCGTCTGAACAATTTAATCACTCTTACTCTTTGCCAACCGCGCTTCCCTTCTGTAGCCCCAATTGCTCAAGCACCCACGTTACATCCTCCACCGCTAACGCCCAAGTCATACGATCCAACGGTGTCATCGTCGATACCGTCTCTCCCCACCACAGCAGCGTGGCCATGACCTGCATGATTCCGTTTCGTCCATGAAGCTTCATCAACGAGCTCCAATCCAATCCAGTAGGCCGCAGTACAGCCCCCCGCTCTTTTGGCTGAATCGCCGTCCACCATCCCCACCAATTATCAATGAAGCTATTTTCTATCCCCTCCGCCCCAAGCACTCCGAGATTTTGCTGTATCTCCCACTTCCGCGCTCTCCCTATCCACCGTTTCACAATTTCCGGCCTCGACTCCGTGGTTATTAGCGCACCCTCGCTGTAGCCACATTTCTTCTCGAAATCGAGGTACCGCGCGACGCACACTGCCCACTCCATCCCTCCGTATTCTTTCACCCGCTCAAACGCGCAGAATGCTCGACCCAGCTCCTCCGACCAACGCCCTCGGTCCTTTCGCTTCCAAAGCCGCGCGATCGCCAACGCCTCGCCCCTCTCCGCCCCTGCGACCCCATCCTCACCACCCGCATTCGCACCTTCACCACCATCGCCATCGCGCTCGTCGTCGTCGTCGGGGTCGGAGTCCTGATTCTCCTCCGGATTGTCAGGCGGGCCATTGGCCAAACCAGCATTCCCTTGTTCTGCGGGATTGCTGGCGGGCGGCGGCGGAAGGGGGGGCTCCACACGGTCGGGCGTAACCGTCTCTCCGCCAGACGAGGTAGGCGGCGCGTTCGAGCCGGCGTTTGGGGCTGTGGTCGGAGGGCTCGACGTGGGATCCAGTCCAGTACGTTGGGCGGTCGTCAAATTTCGACGCCGGACTGGCCCTGCCTCTGCCTCAGTCCTACGTGCCTCGCATTCCGCGTCCGCTGCATCAACGATCATCAATACCTCGCACTAGCTGATTCATAGCGGAACTCACTGAAGACATGATGAGCAAAGTCCACCATCGACGACTCCAAGGCCGAAAATCCTTGCGGGTCATGACGAGGCCAGTCGTTCGCGGCCAGACCCCTCGTCTTCCCCGCGTGCACGCTACGCATCTCTATATGCCCATTACGATCTCCAATGGGGCCGGCCATCAGCAACGACACACACATGCCATACCGCTCGGCAATACTGTCGACGAACGGCTGCAAGTAGTGCGCTGCGGTCTTCAGAGACCTACGTTACATGTAAGTGCGAATCCATAATGAAAGCTTCAATCCCACTTACGCGCTATATTGCTCAGCGGTCCTGGACGGACCATCAGCGCGCGCGTCGTTCCAAGCTTTGACAGCGGCCTGGTGGTGACGCTCCAAAGCCTGCAGCGTGTCCTCCTGGAACTGTTCGCTCTCCCGCTCCCAACACTCCTTCGTTACCTCGTTCTGGACCTTCACGGCGTGTGGTGGCTTCTCACCGGCCAGCTCCGCGCGTCTTTGAAGGGTTTTGAGTCGCTCCTCGACGAGCGGCTTGATCCGCGCCTCATACTGCGTCGTGGAATAGAAGTGCTGGACCTGGGGTTTGCGCGGAGCATTCCCAGCGACGTTCCCGAGCGGCGCAAAGAGCTCGGTGAACGTCTCTTTGTCCTCTTTGAGAAGATTCGTATACTGGCTGCGATACCAGCCACCCAGTCTCTGCATCCTTATCAGTGAGACTTTCGACCTAACAGCTTGAATTACACACCTCTCGTATCTTCTCATGGCAGTCTTGGCGACGCGTAGTCTCCGCCGCCGACAATTTCTCGTTCGCGACGTGATCCGCCAGCCAGTCTGGAGGGTCCTCGACATCGCATTCAAAATCATGCTCATCCTTCAAGTCGAAACCGTATTTCCAAGTGTATAACTTTGCCATCTTCCTGTAGAAGTCCCCAGTGGTGTTCTTCTCTACAGCCGCCAGCCACTCGTCCTTCCGCGAAGAAAAAAACTCCAGTTTGGTACCCCAGATCCAGCCCGGCTTCCCCGGTTTCTTCAAGGCCTCGCCCTTCTTCCGACGAACGTATTTCGATTTCTGGCGCGGCACGGCTGCCGGACGCGTCGGCGGGACATAAATCTCCCCAGTCTTTGAGACGATGCTGTTAGGCGGCGGGGCAGTCTGCTCTTCGCGTCCGTCTACTGCGTCCCCTCCTGGAAGGGGGTTGTCGGCTGAGGGGGGGAGTCCGTCGGCGTGGGCGCTGGTACTGGGGTTGGTAATCTCGTCGCTCATGACGCTGCGCCAAAGTAGGAGGAGGAAGTTTAGGCGATAAACGACGCGTCAGGTTTGGCACGTGCTCCACTTCGCGAAAAGCCTTCTAACTCACTCACTATTAGAATCCACAAAGACCAAGCAGAAAATAATGTATACACTAATAGCCAAATAAATCAATTTATATAACACCCTCTGCGTACTCCAGCGCCTCGTCAAAATCCGCAGTAGACAGCAATTGCGGGTCATCCCCTTCCGCCACCAACGTATCAAATCTCAGCTTCGCTGAGCTCCTGCGACCACCAACAGAGAAACAAGAACTTCAGTTACCCGCGTAGTTTCGTCAGCGAGGCAGAATTGCGTACCGATTGCTAAACACCTCCCCGCCGCCCAGAATGGCGTAATAGCGAGGTCGGCCAACGACCCGTCGCAGAGGCGCGGGGGCAGGAGCAGAAAGAGAGCGCTCAGTATGAGCAGAAGAGGTGGGCGAGTCGGGAGCTGATGCACCCGAGCTGGTGATCGATGTGGGGCTGCTGATGGTCGACGCAGCAGCGCTCCTTGACGGCGGCGCCGTTACCCCCGTCGCAAGCCTCGCAGGCGGAGCGGGGGCGGGAGCGGGAGCGGGGTGGGGAGGATTTGAAGGTGCGGGTGGGTGAGGATGAACACCCAGAAGACAGTGCTTCTGCCATTCTTCCTTGCAGGCGTCGTAGGTGCGATGCCCTTTATGGGCACTATTTGGGAAACCCGACACCATCGATTGAGCGACTGTCCTGCGCTGTTTCAGTGCGTGCTGTGATCAATTTACAGCGGCGCCTCTCACCAATCCCTCCATATCCCGACCTTTCGTCCGCGAGTCACCAAATACAAGTCATATCCTCCTCCCGCACCTTGACTCGCAAGTGTCTCGTCGTAATGCAGCGGAGGAAGACACCAGTGCCCAGGGTCATGTCCCGGGGTGACGGTATCCGGCACCATATCCTGAGGCGTCATGTTGACGGGGGGGGGAGGCCTTGCGACATAGGAAAGCGTTGTGAAGGGGTGGGTCAAGGAATCAGGAGCACTCGCGGCTACTGTGACATGTCACATTGCTCTCGCTCCCCCCTCCATCACCCCTCCACACCTCCGCACTCGTAAATGGCCCGCCCCAACAGAGCAAATCGAAGACGGACTGGCCCGCCTCTCATTGAGCACGATCGGCGGCGTGACTACGCCCTCCCCTTCCACTGCCTCAACAGAGGCAGAAAAACGGCTCATTTTGGTCGCCACCCGTTCTCTGAGGAGCAGGGGTCCCTCATCTGCTATCACCCCGCCTCTGTGATCGGGGGGGAGGCGATGGCCGAGACCTTTTTCTCCCTCCGCGATTACCGCAACGCCCATCCCGATCCTAAGGATCGTTCGCCGGACTGTCTCGATGCAAAGACACGCGTCCGGGCCCAGCTTGGCAAGTGTTTTTTATTCCTCTTCTCGCCCTTCAAATCTCATCTATTATTCTTTAGCCGCCACTTTCGCCATCGCCTTCCGTCGTCAGATCATCGACGACCGCCTCCGCCTGCCCGAGATCTTGTTTGCTCGCGCCGTCTGCGAGCTTCAAGACGACGAATTTGTGGCAGCGTGGACTGCGACGGAAGTCCCGCGTCCCGTTTGGATTGGGTGGGGTGATGGCACTTGGGTGACCGAGGGGGGCTGGGGAAGCGATTGGACTTGGAGCGCCTACTCTGCGGATGTCAATTGGCGGGAATTTTTCCCTAGTGGTGACACGGATTGGGGTTCTTCTAGTGGTGATTGGGGTAGTGACGGTAGATGGGCAGGCGCCGAATGAATTTTTTTTATGCACCGGACATTGTACACACTTTTGTTTCCTCCTCGTCTTGCACAATAAAAAAATTGAAAACGCCATTATATATTCATAATGATATTCTATCGTCTAAAGGGTCCTCATACTCGCACGCAACGTCCAAGGTCCAACTGTAAAGCTCCGAATATCGCTCAAGATCCATACGCCTCCCCCAATCCCATGGCTTCATGTTACGATTCGTGTAGGCCCACTTTGTTTGCTCCAACCAGGTGGGCGGGGTCAACGGAGCGGCATTGACCTGAGATACAATCGCAAGGGCGGTCCGTACGCGGCGTGCCGGGCGTATGGAGAGTGGTGGAGCGACCGTCGAAGGCGAGCTGTGAAGAAAATGAGCAAGACAGGAGATAGTGATATGTGGGTCATGATTAGTGATATGTGGGTCATGATTCGACGCACCTAGATGACAGGGAGTCGTCGTTTTGAGTCGAGGGGGGGGCGGCGACGTGGACTTGAGATGCAACATGACCTTGTGGTGCAACAGATACGATTGCGAGGTGCTCAATGACAGGAGTGCCGTCTACTGAAGTGAGGTCGCACTCCGGGGTGGAGCGTGAAGGAGGTGCAGCGATAATCGGCGGCGACGGGGTAGGAGATGCTGGAAGAGTGTCGTCCTGAGATTGCATGAGCCGAGGAGGTCTGCGCTTGGCCCTGAGACGAGCTCTATGCACAGGAAGTTAGTCGCCAGTGTCAAAGCCAGTAGCGACGGTGACCTTCGCTCTTGCATGCGTAAACGGTTCTTTTCACGGGCTTCGGGATGTCTGACAGGTATAGATGAGGCGGGAACAGTTCTGACACTGTGGAGGGCACGCACCCGGTGTAGTAAGTGAGAGCTGCCTGTCGGTGTCTGACCCGTTTCCCCTGTGTCTTGCTGTAATTTGCGTCAGTTTGCGAGGCCCGAGAGGCGGGAGATAACGAAAGACCCAGGACTGTATTCATCGAGGTCGCGAGGCGGATGTTTGAGCTGAGAACATCGTTTGGCCATGAAGTACTAGGACAAGTTACATGACCGTCACAAAACCACTTTAGGACCTCTCACAGATCATCCACACTTTCATCTTCATCTAACTGTACCTTGATAATTTCCGTTAAAAATTATTTCTGACTGGGACCATCCCAGGCGAGTCGCAGCCCAAAACCGATTTGTACAGCGACCAGCGGTTGGCAAGCCAGAAAAAAAATACTGAGTGTTTGATACAAAAAGTTTCCAATTTTAGCGCCGTTTTTTTAAAATCGGAATGTATGCATACTGCAGAGGTGACCCCTGTACTTAAAAAATGCTGAGAGATGGCGAGTCTGGTCAGAAATGCGACTCGACTTTCGCTGTAGGGGACCAAAAAAGGCAAGTAGTGACGTCAAATATGTGATTGTCACCGATACACTCACCTCTTGAGTCTTCCTACCATTCTCTCCAACTCCCAATGCCGACAGATCTCAATACCGGCGAACGCCACTTGCGCTTGATGCCTGCTGGACAACGCCAAGATCAGCTCGCGCCATTTGTGAGCTACGACTCACAGCACAATGTCCCCCGTCGCAACATCATTCGGGCGCAGATGTCGGAAGGTCTAGCGTACGCAGGATATTTCAAGTGAGTGGTATTCCTTCTGCCTTGTTGATAAGATGCCGACACGGATGCGTCCAGACGGGCTCAGCCTACCTCGCCCGCCGCCGCGGCGCTTTTAATTCACTACTACCACCGCCATGTCCATCTATTGAATCTTCTAAACGCTTCACCTTAAATCATCTCCGTCGTTGTTTTCGTCCTCCTGCAATATATCCTTCTCTCTGCTACTGCTAGTCCTGCTCTCTGCTAGTCCCGCCCTTGTGATCGCGCCAATCAATCACCATCAGCCGCATGAAAAAATTGAGCTTTGTTTCATCTAATTTCCTTCGTCTCCCCACCATGAGCGGTAACTTTCAGGGTGACTGGATCTCCAGAGCTGAGTTAGATTCCATGATCCAGGTAAGCTGGCTACACTTGCATTTCGTGTGGAGTCATTGCTGAATTCATTGAGTTAGAGTGTCCAGGGACTCGTCGCCCGGCCCGAGGCGCACTGGCGAACACAAACGACATGTTCCTGCGGTCATGCGGCACTCTTCCGGTGCAACGACTGCACCCTTCCTAGTCTTTGCCAAGATTGTCTACTTCTGTCGCACGCTCCCTCTCGCCAAGATCGCCCCGCTCGCCAACATTTTCATAGGGCTGTCTACACCGCAGGCGAGTACGACGCCGACAACCCAGTCGGTGTTCCGAGCTGCGCCTGCAACTCGCTAGCAGAGTGGACTTGCTCTGACTGCGTCGTCCAAACTCGGTGCGGGGGCTGTTTGACCGGAGCACATGAAGATCTGCTCTTGCATATCATCTGGGTAAGCAGCTCCGTATCTTTGGTGATTGATTAGTTTCCTGATTGATTGCAGCAATGGCGTGATGATATTCCTGGCTGGACCCTCACCAGCTTGCGTGAACAGGGCTTGCGGATTTACTTGGGGCATGGCGGCGATGCGTGTCCCGCTCAGCGTGCCGATACCGTTGAGGCTTTGACGACGAGGGGATTGACGACAATGGCGGTTGCTTTCTGCGGATGCGTCGATGGAGCGAGTCGCGTGGCGCAGTTGCGATCGCATGGCTGGGTGCCCATGGGGTCGAATTTTGTCTTGGCGGTGCCGTCGACCACAATTTTGCGGCAGTTAACTGGTATTCTCCGTTTCTTCTGAATTTTCTGAAGCTGACTTAGTAATAACAGAGTCCGAGGATGGGCCTTCTGAGCCTGACTCCGACGGCGGCTTTCGCACTCAAGATTTTGATCTCTCGGAGGAGATGCTGTGGTCCAACGCCGGACGTCCTCCGGACTACGAGGTGCTCCAAGACCATCACCGGTGCACGATCTGCAGGTCAGTCAAAGCCCACCCAGTTTCGTGAGTTCAGATTTGTTTAAACCGGTCTCCGACGCTAATTAGATCTCAGGTACGAGTGCGGCCACAGCCATTGTTACGTTTGTATTCGGCTGTGGCTGGAGCGGAGCTGGAAATGCCCTGATTGTCGCGGAATCATTCACAGGCCGCCATTTAGGCATTGGGGAGAGGAAGCGTCATTGAGGGCGGTTTACGCGGGATGGGGACGAGGGTCAGCGGTTGAGTACTCATGGGAGGGTCTCACGTTTCCTAAGGTGGAGGAGTAGTACTATGTATTGGGTTGTCGATATTGCATTGTCGTTTCTGAGTGCTTGATAAGAAACAGAAGGTCCTTACTGGCAATATTGCATTAGAACGCATTGAGACATTGTTTTCGGGTCGCGGTCCGATAATTTAGAGTTTATCTTATCTCGTTTCAATTCAATTCTCATGCCGGCACGCTCCATTAGAATCTCTCGTCTACCACCACCATCCAGTCTTGCGACCGTCCTGTCAGGATGTCAGGCCGCCGTCGCGCGCGCGGCGGGGCGCCACCACCCTCTTTGTATACTCACCAACCGGATCGCGCGACTGTTGTGCGCGTATCGGCCGATCGTCGTCGCATTTTCGAAGAGTCTGCGCCTGTGGATCGTCTTGCGTCGATTCCCGACTACTTTGAAGAAGACCCGCAAACTAACGCGGTTTTTGAATCCTCCGACTTTGGATATGACCTGGGCGACGATTCTCTGGCTGCGGAAGAACAGGGTCCAGAGACGGACGGAATTTCCGTGCAGCGGGGTAAGGCAAAGCGGTATACCAATTCGGTGAGTGCCTGTTATTTTTGATTCGGATTTTATGTACCCAGAGCTGATTGTGAGTAAAGGATCTGCCTTTTCAGACCTGGGTCACACATCGTAACGAGTATCTCGATGAGATGCTGCGGCTCGAAGGGCGCGGAGGGCCGGAAATCTCGTCCGCGTGTGCGTCTTGCGGCTCGGCAGCGCCAGAATACCGCTGCGAAAATCAGACATGCCACGGCCCGGCCATGTTCTGCCAGGACTGTATCGTCGAGAGGCATCAAGCTCTTCCAACGCACTGGATTGAGGTTTGTCTGTCGAGTGAAGAAAATTCTCATTACTGATCGTGATTAACAGCGGTGGACTGGGGACTACTTTGAACGCATTTCTCTAGCGAAATTAGGGCTTGTAGTTCAACTTGGTCACACCCTGGGTTCGAGCTGTCCCGCTATGCAGCGCGGGCGGTACAAATTCACGGTCATTGATGTCAACGGGGTACATAACGTCGCCGTCCAGTTCTGCGCGTGCGACTCCACCGTCGAGCACCGCCAGCAACTGATGCGTGTTTGCTGGTGGCCGGCAACTGCGCTGGATCCCTCGACCTGCGCCACGTTTGGGCTGCTGCGTCTTTTTGAAAATCTGAATTGTTTGGCGAAAGTGTCAAGTTTTCACTTTTTGCGGTCTCTGGAGTTGTTGACCAACGCTGACGGGCTGAATCCGCTGCCGGTATGTAGAGTGCTTTGATTGGTGTGCTCTTGCTAAATGCCAATCCCAGAACCGACGTCGTGCCTTCATACATATTGTTCGTCAACATCGCATGATGTTGATGATGAAGCGTGCCGGACGAGGGCATTCCCCGTCCGGCATCGAGGGTACGGCTCAAGGTGAGCTGGCGCTCCAGTGCCGGGCATGTCCACAAGACGGGAGAAACTTGCCGGTAGGATGGAATCAGATTAATTGGGAGGCTATGCCGCAGGATCTCCGGTGCGTTTGTCTTGTTTCTGAAGTCTCTCCTTTGCGTTGGAATTCATCCGGCTCGACAGATTTAAGTACTTCACTTTTCTGGCAGCGGATGCCAATTTTCGTTTGATAAATCGAGACGTGTCGAACGAAACGCGCGACCCAGTGATAGACGACGGTCTGGGGTATTTCGGGAATCGGGAGCAGTACAAGGCTTACCTTCGTGATCACGTTGATGAAGAAGAGATCTCAACGTGTTCCGGGTTTCAAGCCATGTTCTTGGCTGATGCTAAGCGCGGCAAAGGCTTGCGGACGACGGGTGTTGGCGGGGTCACCTGTGCGCGTCACAACATGTGGCGTCCCAACGGGATTGGTGATTTACAGCGCGGGGAGCGGTGAGTGGTTTTCTGTCTGCCGTTTGATCAAGCTCACTGTCTCTAGTTATTGTAACATGGACTTTATATTTTTCTCGGCCATCCTCAATTGCGTCGCCCTCTACCTCATTCTTTCTTACGACATAGCGTGTCAATACAGCAAGAAATTCTGGGATCGAATGAAAGGCTTACCTGAAGCGATGCACATTAACCCAGAAACAACATCAGTCTGGTTTAAAGTGCCGAATTTCCACATTCTCGGCCACAAATGGCCTTGCCATTCTCCGTTCAGTTTTCATTGGATGTGGGGGGCTGGTATGACGAATGGCGAAGACGTCGAGCAAAATTGGGAATTTACTAATGGAGCCGCGGGATCGACGAAGATGATGGGGCCGGGAGGGCGTCACGCGTTTCTGGAGGGTCTGTTCGCATTCCACAATTGGATGCGGACGGTTTCCTACCGGAAGGTACTTAGTCAGCGGCTGGTGCGGGATTTGAAAGAAGGGCGGAAGCATAAGGATGCATTTGAGGCGTTCACGGCGGTAATCGAGACGGAACAACCCGAGTTGGTGACGAGATGGAAGGCATGGGTCAAAGAATGGGAATCAGAACAGCATACCGAAGGGCATGGATCGCCGTTTGAGGTGTCGAAGCATAGTAAGCTCTCACCAACTGAAAATCATCATGCTTACATTTTTCTCAGTAAAATCTCTGAAGGAGATTCGTCTCCAGCTCGGTAAGGACGAGTTGACGCGGACGGGAGAAGGGGTTGAAATCGAACGGCAATATACATCAAGTACATTTGTTGCCCTCGGCCTTGATATCGAGGACACGCAGTGGGTCTATCTCGAATAATTCACACTCACACTGACTAAGAATTGCTTACAGGCGTACGTTGGCAGTCGATGTCAAGGCAACGACGGATCAGTCACCCTCTCAAGAAATAGAATTGTTGACGCGCAAATCTAGCCTGCTCCGCCGCGTGAATCGCTTTCGCAACATGCAGCGGGTATACATGCCAGAATTGGGTCGCTTCCTCCCAGCAGCTCAACGCGATATTTTGGAAGACCGAAGCCGACCGGTGGAAACGATGAAGCTGTTTATGCCGTCAGAGTTGGGGAATGATATCCGGGAGAAGGTGTGTGAGAAGGGATTGACTGCAATCGAGGAAGAGATGCGGGAGGCTGAGCTGGACGATACATTGGAGGATCTTCGAGGGGCATTGCGAGTGCGGTCAGGAACAAATCGGTTTTGCCATCGCAACGTTCGGGGGCAGAGAGGTTTGACGAGGGGACAGGGGGTATTGCGGCAAGTGGAAATACGCATTCACAAGGCGAAACTACGGTACAGGTACGCCAGAAACGCTATTCTACGCATCCGAGGACATGGCCCATGGGAGAAGGTGTACAAGGTGCTTGCTGACGAAGACGTGCGGGGGATAAACGAGCGAGCGCGGAGCGCAGAAGAGGAGGCGGAGCGAGAGAGGCTGCGAGGGCTGGGTCAGATTGTGGAAGGGGGTATAGAGGCGGCAGGTATTGTGGCGGCAGGTGAAGGTTCACACACAATGAGCTGGATTTGGTACAAGACGAAGCTCGGCGACAACGACACCGAGATCATCGACGGTATGTGTATGGTTTGGGGTGGAGAATAATGAAGCTAATGCTAAATATTTGGCAGCGCTCAGAGTGGAATGGTGCAAGGCATATGCCAGAACGCACCGTTGGCACGAAGACATCATTTTGATCGAAGAAGAGATGCGCCGGACTATCGAGTACGGGGTCTGGATGGGTGCAGAGTGGGAGAAGCGTGTGGCAGCAAGAAGCGTGGCGTCGCCGGCGCTGGCGGAAGGGCTGCGTGCGTATGCGAAGGAGCACGTGCGGCGGGAAGAGGTGACGGGCCAGCGTTTGAGAAGACAGTGGGGAGGCTTGCGTTTGAAGGCGGCAGCGTATTTGGAAGGAATTCAGGATGCTGGGCCAAGTATAGTGGTCGACGTCGACAGGGAGGAGAGGGACGAGGAAGACGAGGAAGGCGATGTGGCGGGTGAAGAGGTATTTGATGGCGGAGAGGAGGACGGTCTACTTCAAGACGCCGATGACGTCTGATCCCCGTCGTTGATAGATCATCGTGCGAATATAATGCTGTAATTGTCTGAATGCGGGTATTCCTGGTACCGTCTAGGGACCAGGTCTGAAAGACGAAATTAAAAGTAACCAACTTTTTCTCGATCATACCATAGCAACCATCAACAGCCACTTGCAACAATCATCTGATTTCCGCCATGAGTATCATTGGCCCTTTGCAGATTCATAGTTCTGTTAATCTTCCTCATGAGGCTTTAACTAAAAAATTGCTGCCCGACTACTTAACCAACCTTGAATACCCCTCTCTGTGATGATATCATAAAAAAAAACCCATGCCTGATTCGAACTCACGTTCGCTGATACCACTTTTACTATCGCGATGTCTTATACCGATCTACTAAGAGGGATTCAAATGTAGACCTTTTAACTAGTTCTGTGCAAATGTTTTTGCGCTTCGAAAACAAAAAAAAAATTAAAAACCCGCCGTACTCTCGCGTGCAACTAATTATGTCCTTGATGAGAACAAAAAGCATATCACAGTGCCCCATATACTTCTACGTCTGTTATCTTGTCTCCTACATCGTTTTCTAATTCTCTATGCCTGTGTTGTCTCGTCTCCTTTCACCTTTCTACCCCCGCTCCCCTCCGCTCACCGAGCTTGAACGACAATGTGTCCGCGACGCGATGTACGTTTACAAAAGCACTTCATCCCTTCTAATTGATTGCAGCGCCCGCCTCCCGCCTGAACAGCGCGCCGCGTTCCTTTCTATCTGGAACATCTACCTCGATCGCCCAGGATTTATCTATTGCCTTCTTCAATATTGTTTCGACCCAACATCTGGATGGTGGTTTCCCTTGATCAAATATGGGTTATCGAGCAACCTCGAGCTCCGCATGGAAGCCTACAACGCCTGCTTTCCGTCTACTTGGCTCTTCTACTGGCCTACCCGCTGCGTCAAAGTCACCGGTGAGTACCGTCGTTTTCTCTTTCGACTTCTAATCATTCGCAGAGGCCATTATTCACGCTCGCCTTCGGGCTCGTGGAATCGGTGTGGATGCCTTTTATTGTTGCTGCGGTCATTGCCATCGGGAATTCTTCTGGGGGTGGGGAATATACGACGTTTGCAGAGAGGTTGAAGAAGTTTTGTTTGACACCGCGCAACCGATTATACGGTGAGTGCTTTGTTGTGTATTTACGGGGTTTTTTTTTCCTTCACTAACGCATAACAGATATGCATTTCCTTAGTTGTATCTGCCCGTTCTGTGCAACCTAAATGCAAACACCTACGGCGATATTGTCCGCCGTTAGTTTGAATCAAACCCAGAAACCTAAAAACCTATCAGCACGAACACGTCCCTTATTCGAATCACTCAATATTGCATCTTTTGCTTCCGGAATTCCCAATTCGGTTGCATTTATGATGGATTGATCCAAATGCCGTCACCGCTTTGTCACCGACGACAGCGACATCGCCTACCCGCAGTCTCTCGTTCCCGCCAACACACACTACTCGACGCTACTCCGCCGGCCACATGCCAACGTATGCGTACGCCATACTCCTTATTACAAAGTGTAGGTGGTAACATAAATGTAGAGTTACATTGAGTTACATTTGTGATGGTTTGATGTCGATCGGCTTCGTCCGGGTAGTCCGAAATCGGCCGATTACCGTGTACACCTTTCAATTACTTTATAGGGAACTGTATCGAACTTCCTGTCCCGCACAAACGATAAATCATAATGCTAGTCATTAAAATTTTTACAAAAGCGTGTACAGTACAGCAACAACACCTTCATATAACATTATACCATGGAAGTGGGCATATACCGATACGGAATTCTTTACGAGGCTATGGATGTGCTTCACCGAGTAGACAACGATTGACGTTCCAGGTCCGCGTGAAGGATCGATACCGCTTCCTGAACTGTTGAGAGGGAGAGCGATCGCAACAGGTAACCTTGTTCCTCAAGAAAAGACGATTGGAGGACTTCAATTTGGTGAACGATCGTGTTGTACTCCTGGAAAGCTTTTAAAACCTTAGTCCCATAATCCTATCCGACCAACAAACCCGTTGAGTGCCCCTAGGGTTGACAAAATGATCATACCGGTGTAGAGTTATGTCGAGTATCGCGATGGCGTTGGGATAGAGTTCGTTGTGGAACTGCCCTTACATCTGTTAAACCTTCGCGAATGACAAAAGACCGAAACAGTACCTTCGCGTACGGAGAACAAGTCGCGTTTAAATACAGGGCATCGTTGCCTCCCGTGTCAACCCAATTAGAGATGATATTGGCACCCTGGAAACTCGATTGTCGTCAACTATACGCGTTGGCTCACGCATAACAACTCACCGCACTATGCTCCGCTGCTGCAACATTCCAGAGACTTGCCAATACTTGGTGGTGATATATCTGTGCGTTCGCGGTCGCGCGTGATGGACAGCCGAGTTTGAAACTTAGCACGTTGCCCTGCACAGAGTCAGTCGATGTCTGCGATTGAAAACGAAAAACTCGTACCTGTGTTGTTAGACTTTCACGTATATCAGTAATCTCGCCAACTAAACTGAGGCGAAGGCGGCATCGAGGGCTAACAGGCGAGTAGATAATGTATCGAAATGCTTGACTGTGACTTCTGTCGCAAGCAGGAAGAGGATCGTACTCCACTCGCCGGTCGTGTACAAATAAAACTGCTTCAGCGTCCTCCGTACCAGCCTCCAGTATCAAAGTGTCCGGTGATGGAAGGGTGGGAGCAATGGGCGCTGTCATATTGGTTCCGCGGAACCGCGTCAAGTTGTAGACAAAAGGCTTAGCCAATCCGTGATTGCCGGGTTGGCCCATATATGCGGCATCATATGCCGGACTCAATTGCGAATGATTTTGTGATGAGCTGATGATGCTGCACCGCCGTGTATTACCAGTCTTTCGGCTGATGACTAGTGGAAACAAAATTCTGGAGCCCGCGTAATTACTCATAGTACAGAGATTCTAACTATCTATACGAAATAGGGCTCATTCTCAACTCGGATTACCCTAAGATTGTATCCTTCGTCTACTTGTTCCCACCGCACAAACCGATTTTCTTCGTCGTCTTTCTTTTCCGCGTAGATGCTCTCCACCCTAGCTTCGGGCCATCCAAATAATACAGTAGCTTGGTCAAATGTTATTTCCGCAGATACGATCCAGCGTTTGAGCTGCTTGAGCACAGGGCGCCCGTTCTGGTCCGTTCGCGTCAGATCGGCAAGGAACCGACTCCTTCCAGCGCGTATATCTATCGCTTCGACAGTGTGCAGTTCACCTAGGTTAATTGATTAATATGTCTGCGGTTGAGAAATTCGACAAGGAAATTCGACAAGAACGTACCAATGAGAGCTCTAATTGAATCGGTATATACCCATGTGCATATGCAACAGTTCCTGACGCTGCGTAAAGCCTCCCCAAAATCCAGTATAAAGCGGGCCCAATTCGAGTCGGATACGCCCCTCACAACGAGCGTTACGATAGCTGGTGTGCGAAGTATAGCTGCCAGTTCCAGACCTCCAGCTTCGGCAATGTCGATGTTTAGAGTATGCAGATGAGGAAGCTGTATAACGGCCAGTCCGGGGTCTCCGCTGCAGTCAATGTCGACCACGTCGAGCTCTTCGAGAGCATTACAGCTTATGAGGATCGCCCTCATCTGATCCCAATCCAAACACGATATGTATAACATACGGAGAACGGTGACTCCAAATAAAAGGTTCGGCGACTGGCCGACAGGAACAAGTCCGAAAGGGTGGATTCTAGACACAGACAAGTGCTGGAGGCGACGAGAACGGACCGATTGTAGATAATTGAAATTGTCTGTGTGCGGGATGGTGGCGTAGCATTTCAAGCGCCTTAGCTGCAACGCGTGTTGGGTGCCCATACTCCCTAAGAGCATGAAAATTCCGTGTGGAGCGGCAGAGTCAACTCGGATCGCCTTCGAATTGGCCACAACTGGCGCTAAAAATCCTGCGACAGCCACTACCCATAGCGTTAGCTCTTGAATAGAATCGCATCCCTCCAAATCGTCTGCGTCTGGTTCATGCTCTTTCTCAGATGAAACGTGTAAGTCAGCGAGCGGCGCCGAAGGTTTACTCGCCAAGTCGCATATGTGCTTGATGTGTGCCAGGTCCATGCCAAAATGCACGAACACAACGTCCCACAATTCACCTGACTCAATCCGCTTAGTACGTTGCATACGAGAAGGTGAAATCTCACCTGTGTCGTACAGAATGTCCCTCCATCTTTTGTTAACACTCGCCACCTGTCCCCTCGCTTTTGAACCTTCTTCTCGCTGAGATATGTCTCGCAAAGCTAGCGCCATGATCTCGCTCATTAGTTCCGGTGGAACAGCTTGCATTGTGGGATGAGTGTGTTGTCAAGAATGGAGACGCCCCTGTCTGTCGCGCCATCAGTTTTTGCACTGTCCCGCCATGCCCTGCTTCCCGCCCCCATCGTCTCTGACCAACGTGTCGTCCTCCACACCCACCGATGTACGTTCACCCACATCTTTCCATGTCCTTCTTACAATTCGTTTAGACTGTTCGCGTTGTTCTTTTCTCGCCTAACAATCCAGGCCCCGTTACCCTGCACGTCCCTGTGGAAAAACCTGAGCATGTCCGCGCTGGAGACTTGCTGCCTTGGTTCGGGGTCGATGCTGACCTGCACAGGACCATTCTCTTCGGAAGTCCCCCCAATAATCCCCGTGTCGCCCATTACATCGCTGTTCTCTACGTTAACCAATTGGAAGCGGGCGACGAAAAACCCAACGCCTCCGTCCAGGCTCGCGATGCCTGCCAGGGTCGATCGTGGTACGGGAATGTTATTGTCGCTGCCTATGGGTTTAAATCAGAGGGCATGCATTCGTTGTCTGATAGCAGCATCACCATGGCTGAGGTATGTGTCGACAAGTAGGTTTTCTTTTCACGGCTTATCTTCACCTGTGCATGACCTTAATTCGCAGGGTCGTATCCGACATCTGGCATGCGCGGGTCACGCTAGAGGAGATAGAACACCAGGGGGACGGTCAACTGTGCTACTCTGAGACCCCATCTGCACCTTGGATGTATCGCGGGTGAATTTGACTCAGCGTCGCTTGTACATATTACAACTGCGTGCATTTATAAGTTTTGTTTGGTTTGCACTCCTCTGTTTGAAAGCGAGCGAACATGCTGCATTGACGCGAAGGAGCCCGACTATTCTGCCCACCCCAACCCGAGCCCGCTTATGCTTTGGCCCTCCATGTCGTAATATGATTGGGTGTTAAGAGTCGATCAGACAGGAGTTGGCTCTATAAGACACGGGAAAATACTGCCGTTGCTCAACCCACTGACCATGGTCTCCCATCTAGCTCCTTTCCGAGGACTGCCGGAAGAAGTACATGCATATATCATGCAACTTACCGTCGATGAGAACACAGAATGGTTCGCAAGACTCGACACATACCGAACTTTGGGCGCAGTCAGTCGCATTTGGCGTCACACATTGTTCACAGAAGGTATGTGGTTTTCACCATATATATCTGCGCTTACGGCGGTCGTAGGCTACATTTGGAGGGTGTTCGAACTACACAGACGGATGCGCCCAGAGTTGATTCACTTCATCATCGAAAGGGCCTCCATGACTTCCGGACCACTGGCAGTGACGGTTGTGGCCGTGGGACCATCTTCTATAGAAGTACTCAACCCATCCGCCGCTTCTGTTCTCCCTGAATGGGCGGCGACCGTTGGCGTCGAACTAGCCGGCATACTTACAAGGGTGGAAAACCTGACGTTGAATGCAGGAACGCCTCGAGGAATGCAGGTCCTCATGAAGGGCCTCCACATCGAAGCCATGGTCGAATTGAGACAGATGACCGTCAAGTGCTATACTTGCGGTAACTACTGGGACCTTCGGACCGTTTATCCCAGTATACCGACAACGAAGCTAACGACATTGGAACTGCATGGCACCCCTCCCGCTTGGCTAGGACCTCTGTTTTACGCCAATCTGCAGACCCTCAGCTTGAACACCATGTCGAAAACGTTGGACTGGCCAGCGTTCAGAACCGCGCTAGCGTCGATTGTCGAGTTAAAATCTCTGACCCTTTGCAACGTACGATGCACCCCACACGCGGACGCTAAATTTCTGGCACTGCGATCCTTGCGAGAGTTCTATTTCCTGTTCTCCCTCACCGACCACATCGCCCTCATCAGGCTCATCCACATGCCAAAACTCAGCACGCTCACCCTCCGTGGGAGTACACATGCTCCGTGGTCAACAGTGTGTGCGGCCCTCGAACCCTTGAAGACCAGAGCTCGGGAAATCAGATTATCCGCCACGTCATACAGTCGTACCATTGCAAGTTTCCTGGCCGGTGCATCGAGTTTGCGATGCCTCAACCTCACGGCATGCAGCGCTTCTTTCACCCGGGCTTTAGTGCATGCTGTCTGTGAAGAGCAGAAACTTCTCAGCATCGAAAAGTGGCTGTTTCCGTCCCACAGTTCGGAGCAGGACGTGCGTACAGCTCTGCGCGTCACGCAAGGCGATTCGGTGGTATTCTGCGTATGGGATGCGCCAGGTCCTTTTCGCTGGGTGCGATGGCAGCAGGCTGAGGATGGTTTCGACTTTCAGTTGGTTGTGGACCCGCTTAACAAGGACTAGACATTGCACCTGTAAATAATACAGATGCTAAAATAAAACACACGCTGTGTCTGAGGCCAACGGCGGTGACCTAGTACTTCTCAAACTCGTCCGTTTCCATCTGACCATCGCCGTTGCGTTGCTCCCAAGCCTTTGTTGTTGCTGTGTCCAGTTCTTCAAGCCGCTGAAACTCCGCTCGAAATTCTTCGCCTAATCGGTTTGTCATGGTAGTCGGTTTGAAGGGCCGCAATACAGCAAACGATTGCAGAGATGTTGCGCGAGAGAGCATAACGTATACACTTTGAAGAGAAAAACACCCGTTTAGATCTAAAATAGCTTTCTTTAAACTTCGTCCCTGCGACTTGTAGTCCGTGTAAGCGTACGACGGAAGAAGAGGTAGCTGAACTCGAGAAATAGAGAATTGTTGCCCCGTGTCCGAAACGTACTTGAAAGACACACTTTCCGGCACTAAGCAAACTGTTGACGAGGTTTCGATTTCTCCTTGTTTCCGTTTCAACTCGATGTTGACGCAATCGGCATACCTTCTACCTCGTTCGTCGACGGAATAGTATATTTTCTTCAAAATTCCCTCCGCCCCGTTCACCACGCCAACCGACAGCGCAATGTTTTCCATCACCATCACCTTCATCCCCACCGCGAGAGGCAGTCGTCCAATCGAATCCTTTGTCAAGCTGCTGTGAATCATCCACGCACGCTTCTTTAACTCCTCGTTGAGAGGTTTCGATTTGTGCGAGTCCCTGGAGTAGTAGTCGTGAACTGCAGTGCGATGGTCGTTCCCGTGTTGCTGGGTCAACTCACGATTTAACAGGTCTCGAACGACCTTTGTAGAACAAACAATCGGGGCGTCCGCAAAACCGCGCTGTTCCTCAGGCGTAAGAAACAACATCTGACGAGTCTTCACTGTGTCGTAGTCCGACCGTTGGTAATTTTGTCCATCTCCCCGCTGTGATTTGGTCATCGGCGAGCGTCCGTCCCAAGCTTCCCCAAGTCTTACCCGAGACAGTAAATTGATGTAGCGAGGATCGTTCGCAGCTCGGAAATTTTTTCTCAATATAACAACCTTCGTGAATTCTCGCCACAGCCACGCACCATACAACGCTTCAACGCCGGCGCATGTTTCACGCGTCTGAGCGGACACAGACCGTACCAGTTGATGAGCGAACAGTGACCGCGCTCGAACAGGTCGCAGCTGACCCATGTCGCCCAAGACGACGACGTTAACTCGACCGAACATATTGTCCGTACCCTTTGTCTCCATCGCTTTCCCTTCGTTCAGACGTGCACTAATCTGCGCGAATAAATCCGCCGAGACCATAGATATTTCATCGATGATAAGGTAACGCACGTCATGCCACAGAGCCGCCAAATCTGGGGTTTTAGAACCGACTGGTTCGTCCTTTTTTTTGGGCAAGAATGTGAGGGCGTGAATCGTGTACCCGTCGATTAAGACTGCTGCACAACCCGTGGGGGCACTGAGCATCATGGAATGGGACACTCCACACCGTCGAAAGAACTGCACCAATGCCTTAATTACATGACTTTTGCCGGCTCCCCCAACGCCCGCCACATACAGCAACAGCTGCTGTTCCGATCCAGATATAAAGTGTTCTGCCACTATGCGCACTGCCCTCTCTTGTTCGTCGTTGCCCCGAATGTTCATCTCCGTGAGAACATCTTCGAGGCACTTTTCGACCGTGTCCTCATTCAAATCGTGATTTCGCTCGAAGATGGTGTCTGATATGAATTGCAACTTCGAAACAGAGGTCGCTGCGTCGGCAGGTTGAGTGTCCTGCGTTCTCTTGAAGCGTTTCGCTGGTTTTTCCGGACCTATCGGATCCGCAGCGGGCCTCTTGTTCTTACCCAGTAACTTCAACGAGTCCCACTCTTTTTTAAAACGGGCACGCTCATCATCTGTTGTAAGTACCACATTTGCACAGTCACTGATTGTCTCTGTAGGTTTCCCGCGCGCCTTCCACAGCGAAAGCCCTGCAAGTACACGAAGAATGTCTTGTTCAGCCTCCGGTGTCCGATTGATTGCAGCACCCGACTCGTCCTCAGGTTCAACGTCTTCCTCGTCCAAACTACCGTCCAGTGCCGCGTCTCTTTCCATTGCAGTCCACAAACTTTCCGTGTCAGGTGGCGCAGTGTCCCGACCAGGAAGGAGTGGCCTCGCCTTCCCTTGCTTTCGCAGCACTTCGTGTGAATCCTTTGCGTCCTTGCACTCGTTTTCCACGTTCATGTTCTTCATAGTTCGCAGTTCTGCAGGTCCGAACGAGCATTTGTCGAAAGCAGTCTGCCATGTCTCGTCTGCGTCTTTCAAGTCGGTCAACGACCGCCATGGCTTGAACAAGATGAGCATAGCCCTACACCATCGTTCGCGCTCGCCTGCCCCACGATCCGGTCTAGGAATTTTGTCGCCGAGTAGTACGTTGACGACGGGTATAGTACGTACGCGACTGAGGTGAGTGGCGTGTTGGCTATGACTAGATAGATACTGTCCGCGAGCTTCTGCTTTGCGGCCTCTAATTTTTCCAGCTCCTTCGGGCCGCTCCGTCCTATCCGCGCGGCGGTCCTCACTGGTTTGCGAAATTTTCATGACATTCTCCTCGTGATCCCACAGAGACATAGAAAAAAAGGGTTCTTCTGAACTGCGTTTTGGGTAGTCCTCTATGGCAGACGCTAAGGAGACGTAGTTATCATTGACAATGACGGTGATCTGCTCCGACCCTGCAGCGGCCTCCGTTTCTTCGTCTTCTTCCTCGCCGCCAGTCAGTTCAACGGGATTAACAACAGTGGTGCCCATTGCATCCTTCTCGAGCTTAGAAATAAACCGATCATATTCACCCCATCGAAGAACTTTGAAAGTATGGCTGGTGTAGCAATCTCCGCCCCCTACAAGATAGCTCATCACCTGTTGGTGCGACATTTCTTGCTTAGACATTAGTGACATGATTGTTTTCGTGAAAAGACTGCGGTTCACTTCGGAACGGATGTGGCTGGCGGAGAACTGTGGGTCGAACTTTTCATTATTCCGCTTAATCGCGTATTCTAGTGCGGACAGTCCGACATGAGTAGACAGAGTGCCTTTCGTGATGTAGTCTGTAATGTAATAAACCAGTGCTTTCGCCGCTTCGCCTGAGCCTATGTACTTGATATCCATGTTACACCTGAGCAAGAATATTACAAGGTCGTTGTAATTGTTGATACGAGGATGCAGTCTTTTCAACACAATGGATTCCGTTTCTGGATCCAGTTTAGTCAGCGGGTTCGTCTTCCCATCTACTCTCATTCGACAGCTTTCATCAGTCCTGGGCTCACCGTTCTTAAGATGTTTCCAGCACGTCTCCGTGTGATCGTGCCAGTTAGATAGAATAACAAGATCCTCCACGGTTTCTCGAAAATGCTTTGCGAACTCTTCGTCTCCCATGTCCTTCACGTTTGGCCCTTTTGTTAGCCGCGGATCGGGTTTCTCTTCAAGAATGTTAGGTGCTTTCAACGGGCCGTCGGGTTCTTCGACGACCTCGGTTGTGCTCGGAAGCTGGCACCGTATGATCGATTCTAACCAAGAGAATACCCGACTCTGAAAAGCAGGAGACTCTTTCATTTTGTCTCTTAATTCCTGTGGAGAAGGGTTTCCTTCAATCCAGACGAGCATGTGACAGTGGAGAGTGCCTCTGCCCTGTGCCTCTACCATTCCATAATACCCGCTGCAACGACCGAACAGTCCTGTTTCTCTTGTGGTCACGGACGAGTTGTACTTCAATACGATCCGAACAAAGGCTTGAATGACTTGGTCAAAAAACTGTGCAGCCGTAGCTGGATTCTGAGCCACAAACATTTTTCTGGCCGTCGCAGTCATTGACGCCCAATCTTCGGGAAGTACCCCTCCCATCGCCCCGAGAAGTGGATCACAGATATCGGCTGGATTGATCGTCAAAACAACGCGGGGGTTGACATCTTTTTCATCATGGCTCTGATTTCATTCCTGCGACACTGTTTATAACCCGAACTTCCTTTCAAGTCTTTAGCCATAACTTTCAGCCTGTTGAGTGTTCTGATCGCCTTTTTTTCGTCGTTGTTGGAAGGCTTGGCGTTAGGGTCGATATCCCATTTCTTCATCAAGTCCGAGAGCAAAGGAGCCATTTGCTCCACATCCCTCACAATTGAAGACTGCAGGGACGCGTTGGTGCGGAAGGCTACGTGTTTGTTGACCTCTGCCTTTTGAATAATATTCCAACACACATAAGCGAAAACGGGATCGCGTTGGAACGACCGATCACTCTGCAACAGGAGGTTGCGCACTTGTCGCTCGAACGTGATGTGTTGCAGCTCCGTCCTGTTAGGTTCGTGGCACCTGTATTACCCACCACAATACTGAAAGTACAGCAGATAAACATTTCTCATCATAGGCTGCAAGTCCAGAGGCGTGGCCTGCCACCATTTTGGTGCCATACCTGCCATGGAGGGGCTGCCACGGCGGTGTCCTGGGGTGCTTTTGGTAGCCACACCTGCCATATATAGTAACTGTAGTCACATTTAGGGTTGTATTCATCCACCTCTGCCACCATATTGTTTTGGACGCAAAAAATGTGCCATTCCTGCCACAATACTGTTTTGTAGTGAAATTTCGGCTTGAATGCGTCCACCTCTGCCACCATATTTTTGTGGGGTAGAAAGTGGTGCCATTCCTGCCACGTATTTGTTTTGTAGTGGAATATGGGGCTGAAGCCATCCACCTCTGCCACGGAAACATTTTTAGGGTGGATGGGGGGCTTCAGTGTGCCATCCCTGCCACGTAAGTGGAAGTGGGTGGCGACCCTCAGAAAACCCTCCTGCCACTGTTGCCACTTCCTAAAAAGGAAGGTATGGGCCTTGCTCTGAGGTGTCCTGTGCCATCCCTGCCACACAACTCAGAGTGGGTGGCGACCCTCAGAAGACCCTCCTGCCACCGTTGCCACTTCCTAAAAAGGAAGGTGTGGGCCTTGCTCTGAGGTGTCCCGTGCCACCCCTGCCACACAATTCAGAGTGGGTGGTGACCCTCACAAGACCGTTCTGCCACCGTTGCCACTTCCTAAAAAGGAAGGTGTGGGCCTTGCTCAGAGGTGTCCCGTGCCATCTCTGCCACACAATTCAGAGTGGGTGGTGACCTTCGCAAGAGCCTCCTGCCACCGTTGCCACCTCATTTTTAGGAAGGTCTGGGCCTTCCTCAGAGGTGTCCTGTGCCATCCCTGCCACACAATTCAAAGTGGGGGTGGCACCCAAGTTAACGATGCCATCCCTGCCATAGTTACTTTTCATACTATTCTACTTCCTTATCCTCATTAGAGATAAGAGCTGTAATCCCGTCGATTATTGCTGCGATCCCCTCCCCCTCCACCTCCTCGACCTCGTCCTCCCCATCACTGTCATCCTCCCATTCTTCTCCCCCCCTCTCGACGTCCTCCACGGTCATCTCCTGGTCCGCAACCTCGGGCGGCGCAGGCGCCGGTGTGAGACGAGTGCAGGGCAGAAGGCTCCCTGTAAAGCCCTCTCCCAAGTCCTTTGCCATCTGGTTCAGGCGGTCGACGTGCGCGTCGTCAAACCTTGCTCGCTGCCACCGATACCTGCTGATAAAGAACGCCAGCACCGCGTCGGAAGCACTGACCTCCGCCTCCTTCTTCAAAAGAAACTCCCTCTCATCCCTCATCCACGTTATCAACCGCTTGATCTCCACATTCAGTCGAACTATCTCCTCCTTTGCCCGCTTGAGCTTGAAGTAACGGTCAAGAAGAACACGGGCAGCCGGGGTAGCCCATGCTCTCGCCTCAACGTGCCGTTCCACATCACGGATGATGTCAAACTCTGCCAGAAATCCCAGATCGACAACCTCCGACCAGTTGAGGTGCCGCCGAGGAGGGTCCATGGCGTCAGCCGCAGTGTTATAGCGCGTGATTGCATTTTGAATCGCCTTGGACCGGACTTGCAGGGCCTTCGCAATGTGAGTCCGGAGTTTGTAAGCTGCCACGGTTGCCACCAACTCAATAAAAAACAGAGGAACACATTTAATGCTTACCAAGTCCACGCTCTCCAACTTTAGCAAACTCGAAGATACGTTGGAGTACCAATTTCTCGAGGAGGTCAACCGCACGGCGGTAGCGGCGGTTCGCAACAAGCTCTGCTGCTGCTTCCCACTCTGGACAACCCTGGGTCCACGACTCCTCAATGTTGAGTCGGCGTTCTGTTTGTTGCACCAGCTTCAAGGCCTTGTCGTAGTTCTCGCGTGCATGTCGCTTAGCAACCCCATTGAAGGTAGAGTCCTCTACAAAGACCTCTTCAAACCGCTCACTATTGAGTGGCAAAGATGGATGGCATGGCAGGGGTGGCACGGTTCCGAAAAAACCCTTAGAGTCTACACCATAACAAAACAGCAGAGGTCACTCACAGCCTGGCATCAAGGTTAACGAGCTGCTGGTAGTACTCCATCTGCTCTGTCTCTTCCTCTGGCTCTTGGGCTAAGGATTGAAGGTACTCCTTTTCCTCTTGCAGCCTCCCCTCAACCATCGCAGGCGTCAGTCCTGCGTCACGGATCACCTGCATTACCGCAGACTCCGTCGCCAAGATCTCCAACGCTTGCTTGTAATTGTTGACCAAAAATGTGCCTGGACAACTCTAAGTACTTGAAGCTCGTCAAGTTTAGCACTCACTGAGATTAGCGTAGCTTTCGTAGGTATCGAGGTGAGCCAAGTATGTGCGAAAGGCTCGCCTTCTGTGCATTACTGAGGCATACCGAGTGCACCTCGCCAGTCCGTTGGTTTGTGCGAATTTCCGTTCACAGCCCTCCAAGTCCTCCAGCCCCAAGCCCTCGACATAAGTGGAGAGGTGGTCCAGCTGGCATTTACGATTATGAGCGTGACCGTGGAAAGCCCCCACCAGCATCGTCAACCCATTCTCCTCCGCAAGAGGGCCCAGTGGAGAATTCCGGATAGTTTTCTTGATCTCGCACCCACAATCATAGCCGCCGCCGATCTTCTTCTTCCTCGGGAACTTCGTAATAATTTCGTGGGTAATGGCCAGGGGATACTTGGCCCTAGCAAAGCGTCAGCGTGTTCCAAACTGCCACCATTGCCACCCCTGCCACCACTTACAACTCGCCACTCTTCACCATGTCAGCGCCTTTGAAAGTGAACCCATGCCGGCAGAGTGCCAGAAAGATACCCGTCTCGTCAAACACCCCCCAACTTTTGGCCGTGTAGTCTTCCGACATATTCTTCCATCGCTCTTTGCACTCACTCTCGCCTGGTGGCAACTCTGAAACTGGAATTCGCTGCCACCTCGTTAGCTGCAGCTGCCACGACTGCCACGGCTGCCACGTACTCGTGCTTTCATCTCCTCCGCAACCCTCTCTTTCGTCCACCTATCCACCTCCTCACGGGTCAAAAAATAGTCTCCACCTGCGGTGGCCGCTCGAGGATCGGCCCGCTCCCTAGTCCCACGGATAGCAACCCCGTCTTGGTCAAACTGCCCTGCGGCCTTCTTAGCAACCCGCCGCGCTGAATTGTTGCCATCCTCGGTGAAGAACATTGAAAAGCGCATATCTGGCTCCCCCTCCAAATCATAGGTGCACGTCGGGCAGCAGTTCTGCATCCGCCAGTCCGGGGAGCCCCGGCCGAGCGCTTGCTTCACCCTCATCTCCACCACGTCCAGAATCTCATGGTACAGGTCCAAGCACACAGTAAAGCCGTGCGTGCTTGACGGTTTGAACATGCGCTGGTCAAGGTCGGCCAGGGATCTAACCCAGGCTTGGATTCCGAGTTGAGGGCAGCGAAGTTGTACAAGGCGGTACATTTCCAAAGCTCGAATTGTTACTGCCGTTTTGGGGCGCGACGGACTCGAGGGGATCAAGCCCTGAGACACAATCGAGGTTACCAGGTGGTCGTCATCAGCATACCAGGCTACATTGGCTTCATAATGACCTGAACACGTTGTGTGAGAGAGGCGTGGCAGGCGTGGCAGCCGCACTGTGGCACCCGTGGCAGCTGCCAAAGGGGAAACAAGACCACTCACTGAAGAGGTCCAACACCTGTAGCCTATGATATCCCTTCACCTCTCTCTCAGGATCCACCTGCGGCGGCCCCTCCAACAAATTCTCATGGTGGGACTCCAACACCATGTAGGCCTCCACCATATCCGGCATCTTCGCTCGGAAAGCAAGAACGAGCTTTTTAATACGGTCTGTGCGGTCCCTTTTGTCGGTTCCCTTTCTGTAAGGAAGCATTGCAGACATCAACAGAGAGAGAAAGGGACCACAAGACTGGGAAAACCTTTTTTTAGCACGAAAGGCTTCCCTTATTGCTGACTCCAGGTCATGTAGCTCACCACCGACGTTGCTGATTGGAGCAGGTTGATGACCCTCTGCCATATCCTCCCAGTCCTGTACGTTGTCCTCCACCTCCACGGGCAGGTCGTCAGGGATGTCGCGTCGTCGGCTGCTCTCCGCAGCCTCTTCTAAACAGAGGTTAAGGTCATTGTGCTTGGAGCGCAAAGGCACATTGCAACGCACCATGAGCCCGCGCTGCATTGATGGCTTCTACAGCCTCCCGTGCTGCCCTTTTATCCGCTGCAGTGAGTGTTTGTAACCTCCCATCACCGCGCCCCTCCCTCACAGGCCGCTGGAAGACTGCCTTGTGCGATTTGTGAGATTGTCGTCTACGGCCCTCCTTGGGCATGAGATGGTGCCAGCAAACAGGTCGTACGGCATGCCGGAACCCGGCCAATTTCACAATTGGAGCTGCCACCACTGCCATCAGCATTGCGGCAGCAGGACTTGGTAAATTTTGAGGTCTGCCACCATTGCCACAGAATATAGCTGGCTTTTTTGAGGCTGCCACATCTGCCACGACATACAACCTGATATCGGAGTAGAAAACAGCATACATAATACTACTTTGAGACCCATTGGCTGGTGTCTGAGTCCCAGCCAAACCCCTCAGGCTGCTCAAACACATCAATCTCCCGGGCCTTGCCCTTTCCGCCACTACTGCCACCATTGCCACCGGGGACAGAACGCCGAAGACGCAAAGCTCGGAGTGCGTTCTCCAGAGCTGGAATGAGGGCCTCCGCCTCTTCTTCGTCCTCCGAAGGCGATGCAGCCTCAAGACTTTGCAGCGCCTGCCGCACTGCAACCAAAGCCCTTGCCTCCGGAATCGAGCTCCCACGGGCGATATGGGAGGCGACCAGGAGGTCATCCGCAGGGGTAAGGAGTGTACCCATCCGGGCAAAGTCCTCAGTCGCCTCCCGGTAGCTGTCGCGCACTTCTCCGCTCCCCTGCACAACAAAACGCCCCTTGGGGCTTGAGACCCGCGGCGCGAGCCTCGGACCCGTGATTTTGGGCTTGCGGGGGTTGGGTGGAGGGGTCGAAGGGCGAGAGGAAGGAGGGCTGCTGCTGGGCGTTGAGGGGCGGGAGGAAGGAGGGCTGTCGCTGAAGGCAGGGTGGTCGTGCTCCCCCGCCTCGCAGCAACGATTCCAGGTCGAGACCGCCTGCGACCACGTATACATCCGGGATGCCCACGGACCCTTGTATTGCCTTGAGGCTTGCTCAGCGCTGGCCCTAGTATACATATCAGTTAAAGACGGCTCTCAATGAACGAAAATAAAACACAAAAGACGACGAGGATGGGAAAGGGTACACAAAAAAGGGACTCAAGAACGCACCACGACGAATAAGCTCCCCTGAGCGCTCCTGCCTCTGGACAGGTGATCAGGTAAATCACCTGCGCGGTGTCGAACGTCACCCCGTCTTCAAAATGGAGGGGAATTCTGCAGTGTCGCGCATTCGGCATGGTGGAGAGAAAGCGAGGTCACACCGACACGTGGCATCACATGTGACTGTACAGTCACACCTGCCACCTTTGCCACGGCGAACATTCCCAAAATCTTGGGTTATTAAGGCCGTGCCACCGCTGCCACCCAACAAAAATCAGACGAAAATGCATTCATTCTATCTACGACCCGGTGTTGAGCCCCTCAACCGCCTTCGCCAAGTCCCATTCAATAATACGGCGCCGCCGTTCCTTCCGCGCCTTCCCACCCTCTCATCTAAGTCCTTGATAGTTTTTTCGAGACGCATGCCCCGCTTCCCTGCTGCAAGCTGGTCTCGGCACCGCTCGTGATAGATTTTCTGCGCTGCCTTGGCTTTGGCACGATAGCTGCTGGCCCCCTCCGCTGTGCTTAACTGACGTTCTCGGTAGCTATGTGCAATGTTAGATACAAATTCCATCAAAATTGTGGACGCTGCACTTAGCTGCCCGTATCCGACTCTTTTCAGCTAGTTTCGCCTTGTTCCTACGCGGGGTGAGTTACTATCTATCCTAATAGTCTACAGCCACGTACTTTTCGCGGTAGCGGGAGCATGCCAGCCGTCTGACCTCAGCAGACTGTGATGGCATGAGGGTCCTGGCTGTCCTCGCAAGCTGATTTTTGGAGCTCAAGGGCTGCTATACAGGTCGTAGAAGCACTCCCTGTAGACTCTTGAGCAAATGAGTTGAAGTAGTTGGTGGGTGGAGACAAGTGGTTGGTGGTCGAAGTCAAGATGGTGGGGTATGCACAGACAAATAAGCCACAAATCAGGAAATCTGGGCACCGTCAACTCACTCCGACTCCCTCTATCTAAATCCACAAAAATATTCAGGAGGCATTCTTAGATACAGGTCTCGGCATACCCTGAGTTTCAAAGCCCAAAACATTTTTTGAGCATTTTTTCCGATTTTCCTTGGGTGGAGTGATGGGCTGAGTACGCGACCCCTCGGGCTGAGTACGCGATCCTCATTTGCTTTCGTCTCGAGTCACACTGTGGCATGTGTGGCAAACTGCAAAAATTGGGCAACAAATCTCGTGGCAGGGGTGGCATTTCATTCAAGCGACGCAGTTACAAGATGTAGGTACAAGACGTAGATGCAGGGGGCTACCAAATACAAGAGGGGAGTACAAAATGTGAATAAATCTTAATAAAAGTCAGTTTAATTGCGAATCGCGGCCTTCAATTCAGCGATTGTCGAAAACATGCCTGCACCCTCCATTGCTCGCTTCAGCCCGAGCTCACGTTCCTCCTCCACCTCAGCTGGAGTGAGGCTAGCGAAGTAAGCAGTCTCCGACTTGAATCCCCGCTCCACATACCGAAACAGTCCGCCCGCTGTGTATTGGGTGAACGAATAACGGGTTTCAGGAGACTCTACGGAGATGTTGGAGTGGTAGATGGCAGCGCTAGGGACGAGGATGGTGGAGCCCGGCGGGAACTCAAGAATAAGCTTACAATCCCATAAAATGAGATGCCCGCCCTTCGTGAAGTCGAAATGACCCAGCGCCGTGATCACACACCAGCCGAAAGGGACGTTGTTAAAGTCACGGTGGCCCAAGCTCCAGGTGTGGGGGCCGAGGTTGAAGGTGCATGCCGACCAGATGCTGTTGAGGAAGGGGCGTTGCATGTTGGGGTAATGCGCGTAGAAGCAGGACATGTAGTCCACATAGAAATCGAAGACGTTGGGCGCCCAGGTGGCAAACAAGCTGGTCGCAAAGCCTGCAAGGGAGATGAAGGCGGCGTTGGTGATGAGGGCGAGGAAGACGGCGGCGTTGATGACGCCGTTGGTTACATCCATAGGGCCCTCGCGTCCGTTGCCGTGTGACTGCCCCCCCGTCAAAGTAACGAATTTGCCGCGGCGGTGTTGCTCTGAACCAGCGGGGATGGACATTTGATCACGCGCCTTCTCGAGGGCGGCAACGGCGGGGTCATGGACTTTGGAGATGAAGGTAGGGTCCTTGGGGGTGCTGCCGTGCACTGCGAAGATCTTCCCCTCGCTGTCAACGACGGGGCGGGACTCGCCACTAAGGATCAATCAGTCAAAGTGAGTGAGAAGGAGTAATTGAATCCACGCATGGAGGAGGCGCCTTCACCAGTGTGAAGTCCTTGCGCTTTGCCCCGGGCCCAAAGAAGTCCTCCAGTCGATGTAGGTCCGGCTCTTTCTTCCCCTGTACACCAACCCAGCCAGTCGCGGCAATGCGAGCTTTCATGATGTGAAATTTGGTTATAATGGGCTTTTTGAGGCCGGGGAGGACCTGGTGGCGGCGGGGAGGGGAGCGAGGGTCTGCCAGAGCATCGCGCACTGCATTGGCAGCAGCCCTCTTCTGGTGACGCTCGCGTCTGGACCCTTGTTTGTTGTGTGAAGCGGTGGTGGCAAGCGTGGCAGTGGCAGGCGTGGCAAGTGTGGCGGTGGCTTTGGGAAGGGATTGGTTTGGTGGCTGGAGGTCGTCGTTGTCAGGTGAGGAGAGGTCTTCGTGTCGTTCTTGAACAGCAGCAGCTGCTGCAACGGCGTCGACGATCGTGAACTCGGGGGCAGGAATTCGCCCCCACTCCGAAAAACTCTGTCCCGAGCGGGTCTGTCGGGCGTAAGGGGCGAGAAGCTACGAGAGAGGGACTGCACTTACAGTCCGAAAGGTCAGCGTATCAATGGCAGAGAAAACACCTTTTCATGGCAGTCAGCAAAGTGGCAGTGGCACGGGTGGCAAAAGAGAGAAAAACTAAGAAAAAAAACGCGCAGCGCGACACGGTTCCCTGGCAGGGGTACCACTGCCGTTCCAGCGCAAAAACTCCGTAAGAAACGCGTCCCACTGCGGTTCCCGTGCGAGGGTACCAGCAGAGGAGACGCGCTCTGATAGAGAAGGTAAAAAAGAGGGAGAGAAGAAGCAAAGGGATCAAAATATAGGGTAGGAGTGAAGCTCACCTGTGAGCTTCACCATGGCTTGACGAGACGGGTAGGCAGAGGAGGAGGAGGGAGAGGAGGGAGAGGAAAAGACAAAGACGCGTTTGTTTGGGTGACGGCTGAGTGTGACTGTCACATCAAACGGACTTAGACAATTTTGCTCGTCTGCCACCACATCCACCCATGCCTCCACGCCGCAGTGTACGCTCCAAGCCACGCTCCAAGCCGAAATCGACCCCTCGCCCTCCGTCTACGCGCACAACGCGCTCCTCTGGACCCGTCGTCGCCCCCGGTGGACCCAGCCGCGTCCCCAGCCCGGAGGACAGCTCCGACGACGACGACGACAATGAGGACGGCGCCTCTGCCACCACTTCCGCCCCTGCCACTGAGCCCATTCCCATCGTCGAGCTCGCTGTTCCCCCCGACCCATCTACCTACGCAAGCGGCCCCCCCAAAAAAATCAAGAAGAAGGCAGCCCCGTCCTCGAAGGCGCCTACGTCGTCCTCGAGGCCTCAGCTCTCCCCTCCTCCGCCTGTAGAGACGCTGCGAGAGCCAGACGGCACTCCCGAGCCCTCCAAGAAACGCCCACTGCCCAAGCCGCTGCCCAAAGCTGGCAATCCTCCTGCTGCGCCCGAGGACGCTCCTCCTGTGCCGTCTGATGAAACCGCTCCTCCTCCTGCACCGTCCGACAAAAACACCCCTCCTCCTACAACACCCACGGCTCCTGCTTCCCGTGCTGGCTCCGAAGCCCCCGGCACACCCGCTGTTCCTTCATCCCCGTCGCAGCCTCCTCCTGCAACACCCACCGCTCCTGCTTCCCGTGCTGGCTCCGAAGCCCCCGGCACACCCGCTGTTCCTTCATCCCCGTCGCAGAAATCTGCTCCCAGCACACCCCGTCGTGCTGCCGCCCCTGCCACCGACAACTCGCCCTTCCTTTCCCCCGACTCTACACGTAGGACCAACGAGGTCTTGGGGCGCAGCGACGAGGATTTTGGGGAGTTGGTGGGCCACGGCAACGATGGCGATAACGACAACGCCTTCCTGAATGGCCCGCTTCCGCCGCGCGCTCCCCGCTCTATCACTATCAGCGAGGAGGAGTTGACACGCAACATCTACGCGTCGGTCGCGCTGGATGCGGCGAGGGTGGCGAGGATGGAGGCGTGGGACTCGCATCATCGTCGGCTCGCCCGCGTAGCTCAGTTTAGGGCGGCGTTCAAGGCAGCAGCACAATGGCCGGTTGGAGTGGAAGACAGGGAGAAGGAACGGGAGGACAAAGGGAAGGGGAAGGCCAAAGAGGGGAGGGAGCAGAAACGGCGTGACCCGCGCGCGGCGTCTGTGGAGGAGGTGGAGGACGAGTACGACGTGGCATGGCGTGAGAGAACGGCGAACTCAAATGCGAACTCAGACGCCGAGGAGGAGGAGTCCTTGACTGGGGCAGAGGGCAAGAAGAAGCGGAGTGGGTTGCGCGCCGAAGCCCGTGAATGGTACGCGGCGTTTGAGGAGAAGGTCGACGAGGTGGCGGAGAAGCTTGGGGTTTCGAAGAAGGTTGCACGAGCGTATCTGAGCGGGGCGAGCGAGAGGGCGAAGAAAGACAAGAGGGGGTACAATGAGAGGACGGCAAAGGTGTGGTGGCATTTAAAGGAGTACAACAAAAGTATGTGCCACGTCTTTTACGTCCGTTTCCTTTCCTGTGCTGACACTACCTTAAGACCCCGCCAATGACACCAAGATCGGCATGAGTGAGGCTCACAGAATGTATTCCCACCGCGAGTTCGACAACGTGTCGCGAGAATGGACTGCTGCCGACCTCGAGCAGCTTCGAGCAGATTACCTGGCGACGCATCAAGAGAAGGAGATTGAACCCCTTTCAGGCACGGCGGCTGCGAGGGACGCAGCTAAGATTGCGCGGTGGTTTCAAGACGAGGTAAGTTTGGTGGCAGTCGTGGCAGTATCACCCGTGGCAGCTGGAACTGACACATCATTCTGTAGCTCGTGCTGCTGGAGCGCCGCACGGGTGCGCGAGGCTTCGTTGTCATCGCTCCGAGTTCAGTGAGCTCAACAATCCGCGTCCACACCCTCGGCTCCGAAAACAGCATGCGCTTCTTCCCTGAGCAGCTGCGGAAGGAGGCGCATGTCTTCGGCAACCAGTTCTCGGTCTGGGCCTGCGCCGACGCCGCCAAGGAAGAAGCCTCGGAGCCTGAGGAGCGCGTGAAGCCCGAGGGGGCGACGGAGCTCAGGAAGGAGGTTTCAAACGAGTTGACTCGGCAACTCAGTGAGTGTCCCAGTTTCTGTTGGTTACGTTTCCTTTTCAACGTTTCTGTACCAGGCGAGATCACTGGCTTCCAGTACACCTCAATGCCATACTCGACCTTCAAGGCTTCAGTCAGCGCTGCGCGTGGCATCAATATCCGGGGGTGGCCTGATGAGGTCCAGTGGGGAACTCCCTCCAACTTCAGCGGCCCCGCTACTCAGCAAGTAGGGCGTATCTGGGACCTGCTGTTTAGCGGCGTGATCCAGTTCTATCACATGAAGAAGGATGAGTGGGACGACATCAAGGCTGAGGTGGCAGAGGAGAAGAAAGAGAAGAAGGCGGCGAAGAAGTTGGCAAAGAAGGAGGGGAAGGGGGAGGAGAAGAAGACGAAGGGGGGGAAGAAGGCAGCGGGAAAGAAGAAGAAGCAGGAGGAGGAGGAGGACGAAGAGGAGGAGGAGGAGGAGGAGGAGCCAAAAAAGAAGAAGAAGAAGCAGGCGAGGTTTAAAGAGGTGGAGGAGGAAGAACCGGAGGCAGAGTCGACTCCCGAGCCCCCTAGCCCCAAGCCGAAGGGAAAAGGCAAGGGGAAGGGCCGGGCCAAGGGGGGTAAAGAGGCAGAGGAGGAGGAGGAGACCCGTCGTTCCACCAGAGGGCAGAAGCGCAAGCGGGTGCCTGAAGCCCCAGCGACGGATGACAGGGAGGATGAAGTTGCGGATGAGAGCGACGAAGCACCCCCCAAGAAGTCAAAGACCTCAGCTGCCACCCGTGCCACCGCCGCCCCCGTCAACAAGTCGAAGTCCAGCTCGTCTGCCACGTCTGCCACCGCCGCCCCCGTGAAAAAGTCCAAGTCCAGCTCTGCCACGCCTGCCACCGAGCCCAAGAAGAGAAAAGCGCCGACCAAGCCGTTGGAGGATGAGGGGGAGCGGGCTACGAAGCGGCAGAGGGTGGAGGTCGTCATCAAGAAGCCGGCATTCAAGCACCGGCGGAAGGAGTTCCCCAGCAACTCCGTGGTTGGTGATACCAGCAGCGAGCAAGAGGATGGTGGCAATGGTGGCAAGGGCGGCGGAAACAGTGACGGGGGCAGTACGAGCGGCCCCGTGGCTTCAGGTTCAGGGTCCGGGGGAGGGGATGGCGGTGTGGTGGTGAAGAGCCGCAAGGACATGACCCCAATGGAGAAGCAGGATGGGAACAAGAAGATGGCGGAGGAATCCAAGGCTAGGGATGCAGCGAGAAGGGCCAAAGCTGGCAGCTCCAAGGCCCCCGCCGTCGCCAAAACCCCCCGCAAAAGCCTTGCCGAGATCGATCGTGCCGGCTCGGAGGAGTACGAGGACTCCGACTCCTCCTCCGATTAGAAGACCTTCCTCCTGCTCGTTGTCTGCTGCTCCCCGCCCCTGCCTCGCCTTTTTGCTTGCTTTGAGAATCGTCTCGAGGCCGGGGGGTTTTTTTTAACTGAATTACATATATGCTGTATCACTAGTACTACTGACGCGTGCGCAAACGGCGCGAAATAAAAAAAATATCTTGCTGTTTTGAAATAATGTTAGAGGTCAAAATAAAAAAGAGTCCGTGGCAGGGGTGGCACGGGACACCTCAGAGCAAGGCCCACACCTTCCTTTTTAGGAAGTGGCAACGGTGGCAGGAGGGTCTTCTGAGGGTCGCCACCCACTCTGAGTTGTGTGGCAGGGATGGCACAGGACACCTCAGAGCAAGGCCCATACCTTCCTTTTTAGGAAGTGGCAACAGTGGCAGGAGGGTTTTCTGAGGGTCGCCACCCACTTCCACTTACGTGGCAGGGATGGCACACTGAAGCCCCCCATCCACCCTAAAAATGTTTCCGTGGCAGAGGTGGATGGCTTCAGCCCCATATTCCACTACAAAACAAATACGTGGCAGGAATGGCACCACTTTCTACCCCACAAAAATATGGTGGCAGAGGTGGACGCATTCAAGCCGAAATTTCACTACAAAACAGTATTGTGGCAGGAATGGCACATTTTTTGCGTCCAAAACAATATGGTGGCAGAGGTGGATGAATACAACCCTAAATGTGACTACAGTTACTATATATGGCAGGTGTGGCTACCAAAAGCACCCCAGGACACCGCCGTGGCAGCCCCTCCATGGCAGGTATGGCACCAAAATGGTGGCAGGCCACGCCTCTGGACTTGCAGCCTATGATGAGAAATGTTTATCTGCTGTACTTTCAGTATTGTGGTGGGTAATACAGGTGGTTCGTGGAACCCCCCAATGCCCCAAGGATCCAGTCCTGGGAATGCGAAAGTCAGCAACCCTGGATCTCGGTCGGAAATAAAAGTCGAGCCGGTTTGCATTTTGATAAAGTTTTTTTTGTCTAAACACCAGGCAACGGCTGCCGCCTTCATCCCCCGATGATCTTTAGGCGTGTTTTCGCCTACAGTAAAACCAACCGCCTCTAACACAAGCGTTCCGTCGTCCGGCATGACATCCAGTTTTGCCGATGCCACGTTTTGGTCACCACGGTCAGCATACGAAGTATCCGTAGATCCAGCATTCTCGTCTAAACAGCAAATTTCGATGGCTATAGGTACCGCGGCATCGACGTTTTCCGGAAATAAACTGTCCAGGTTTTCCTGACTGAACGAAACTCCCGCGTTTTGATAGTAGGTGTTGTTTTCGAGCACAAACTTTAGCATAGTCTCCACACGGGTTTTAGAAACTAAAACAGGATTGAGAGTCTTAATATTTTCGCGAGTCGGGGCCGTTTTTGGGCCGATGAACAACGCACACATGGCTTCCTTAATGTCGTCCGCGGGAGGTGGAAGTAACTCACGGACTGTGGCAACGTCCTGCGGAAATATGGCGACATTTCCCTGCACGTAGCCTTGCGAGACGGCTCGTCGTTTATCTGTGCCTTTATAATCCGATTTTTGACTAATCAAATGGGTTATGCGACTGCAACGAGATCTTGAGACTAGCTGTAGATCATATAGAGATGCCTGCTCAAATGCGCTGCGAACATCCCTCGGCAACTCTGCGCGCGCGTAGTATTGAAAATTGGCCAGGGAGTCGAGAGGCTGAACGTTCTTCTTTAAGGCCGAACGGCACGTTTTGCACATGTCGATAACGTCCTTTTTGTCCCTGTTGCGCATGCCTGCAGGACACAAAATCTCACCGTCGTAGGCGTCGAGGTTGTAAGTGGTGGGTAGTGTTTCACTTGGTAAGCAGGGATTCTGTAATAGTCGAAGGTTATATTCCAGAGGGTTTTCCGCAGTGAGTAAGGTTTTTACTGTGAGTCTGCCGCAAATCGCGCAGGGAGATGGAATCCATTTGGCCGGTTGCATTTCGTCTTGCCATGCTTCCACAATGTGCCGCTTTTCGTTGTCAGTACACATCTGAGGAAAAGACTGCCGCTGGCCCTCTTCGTTCACCGTGTCGATGTCGTCTCGCTGAGCATCGGCTTTAGCGACGCGTGCGGAAGCCAACTTTTGTTTCCGAACACGCTCCTTGTCTCTGATACCATTAAGAGAAAGTACTTCCGCCACCCCTGGTCTGTCTTTTTTCCTGTAAGAGAACAGCATGGCAGATGAAAAGCCGTGGCATTCGGGCGTGCACGCGTGCCCGACTATTAACTCTTGTAAAGCCGATTTCGTACGCTGTTCAATACTCAGATCGTGAGCCGTGGCTAGCTCAATCAAATCTTTTCTCGCGAGGTGCGCATAGTGCGCTAGGAAGGCGGCCACATCTTGCGTATGAACCGCGAGATACTTGTGCGCAAGGTCTGCTAAGTGCAGTTTTGCGAAATTGTGGCGTGTGATCAGCTGGTGATAGTCAAAGCTCTTATTCAGCTTGTAAGTACTAACAAAATTGACAGAGTCTTCAGCATCGACGTGAGGCTGGTTCTTGAGCAGCACGGGCAAGGGGGCAAGATCGTCCATAGATTGCAGAGTCGTCACCGTATCGGGCACCTCGGCAGGAAGAGCCCGTACCGGAAATGGGCCAGTACGGGGATCGACGATACGAGAGAATATGAGTTGAGACCTCTCACATGGTTTGCCGGCGCATCGGTGCGCCATCAGCGCCGCGATTATGTTCGGTTTTCGGTTCATGTGAGGCTGACCGTGTTGTTCCGCGATTAAACACAGCTGTTGCATGTTTAGGTAAGAAAACCCAGAGATAAACGACGACACGTCGTCGCCAGCGCACAAGATGTGCTTCTCTGCGTCGAAACCCTCAAATTTGTCGTCAGGAAGGCAGCAACGGTTAAAGTCAAAGTACGTGTTCAAAGTCCAGGAGCGGACCCAGCCCGCGCCAGCAACCCCGTACTCGTTGTCATACTGCACAGACAACATTGGAGGACGCGGTAAAGAAACTTTGGGGAGTGGGGGAGGAGTCTGTGGCCGCCTTCGATTCCTCAGCAACCGGCGAAACAGTAATTGTCTCTTTTTACCGGAACAGATGGGCGCACAGTCGTGAGAAAGCAGGTATGCACGACTGGATTCTTTACTTGTGTGAAGCCACCCATGCACCTCAGCCAGGTTGTTAATATCCGAGTGCGTCAGAAAGCGATATGTCTCGACGAAGAGAGAGATGTCAGTGCATTCAACTGCCACATAGCTGCACGGCGCAGATACATCGGCGCGAAGCCCAGCAAACTCATAACAAAGCATCAGCTGGTCCATTGAAAGAATGGATGGGCCGACAACTGTATTGAAGCACTCGCGTTGCACATCAGACTGAACATTGAACGTTGAACCGGCTCGAAAGCCATGCCCCACTCCGGCAGCAACGGGCGTGCGACGAGGAGACTGGGGACCACTGCCGGTCATCTCCCCTGAATATTCGTCGTCAGAGTCCGTGTCCACTGAACGATGTCAGACACAAGGCAAAGCATAGCATATATTACCCACTAGGGATGAACAGAGGGCTAGAAGATCGTGTAGGTTGAGATGGAGACATTCTCGTGAATGGTGATAGCAAGCAGAGCTCATAAGGGGTACTGTCTGCTCAAAGCTCTCTACTGACGGATCAATATATCACAAATCCCCGGATCTCGCAATTTGACATGCCGAACAACCCATCATAAATCAAGCCATCATAAATCATCACAAATTATAATACATCCCCCCAAGTTGTTCCAAGTAGGTGTAAATGCTCCGCGTACTACTACATTGTCTGGAACTTTAACACAGGAATATATGTACCCTGCTTTTTAGCGTGAAGCTTGTCGTGCACAAATCTACCATGCATTGAGAAGTGAAGACAAATAAAGCGAAGACACCCACTGATTCGTTATACCAACCGCCCACGCGTCGAGTGACTCTGGCAAACTTTGCAGCATGCCCGTCGCCGGATCGATAGGAAAGGCAAGCACGTTTCCGTGCCACGTCAAGGCTTCCGAGCTGCCTTCATTTAACGCTTTGTTGAAGCTCATGCATGGAGGATGCCCTTCACAACATTCCTGATCGACATGAAGTATAGCCAAAGGCGGACCGGCTCCCGTTTGCCAGTTATCAGGAGCGAAGATGGCCATGTCAATTGGCATCCCATCAACGTCTGGCACAAGGCCGAAGCAGTACTGAAAGGCGATCCCGGCCGCTCCGATGCTTTTTTCCACATGGGCCGGTACAGACATCACAGTCCAGTCGGCCTGCCCGGTAGGAAACATGATGCCCCTGCGAGTTTCCTTGCTAGACTGCACGAAGAAAAGATGATCGTCCGATTAAAGGTTGTTCCAAAAGAGCTGACCTGTGCCGAAAAGAACTTTTTCACGTCTTCGAGGCGCTCGGCGTTCATCGCAGGAAATGTCATCACTGGCAACAGAGACAGAGTGTTCATTCGACTGCATCGTCTTATATACCGTGGCCCTTCATTTATCATAAATCACATTCGACGAAACGGTCTGAGTTTGGTTCCGACACCCCATCCGCCTCACACCCGGGTACTGTACTAAGACTTTGTAATCAATCTCTCAAAGTTTCTAGCAGATGACACCTCTGAGGGACTCTGTCCGGATCTGAAATAGTACCACAACAATTTGGCCACCTCCAGCTTCGTCATCCCGGCGTTATATATCGTTCCTTCCGGGGCGTTCTTGACTAGGATTAAAGGGCCGTAAACGGGGACGCCGAAGATGCATGTCGCTAAGCGATTACATGTAACATCGTCCGGGGCTCGAGAGCTGAACGCCTCGAAATACCATTGGATAGTGTTGGGATTGCTCTCATACAGAGTTCCGTGGAAATGAGGCTTGCATGCCAGTCAGGTGAACCATCCGAGAGGACCAAGTGTTGTAACACACCGATTGATCACCTATGAAACTACTGAGCGCCTCTGGTCCCTGCAAAGTTTGAAGACCTGGGACGTGATGAATCTTCAACGAAGATTGGACGGCGTCTCTGCTTTGCGGTTCTACAGAAACCGGCTGAACGACAACGACGTTTCTCGCCAAATTTCGCAGACGTCGCAATCGCTGCAAGACTAAGTATTAACATTGCGATGCTAGTACTGCGTACTTTTTCGCTCAAACGCCAGCTAGGTGTTTTGGCTGCGGCCTGCATGCGAAGCGCCGGCAATGTGGACGACGAATGCCCGTCCAGCCAGTCAACAACTTCAGAGTCCGACACGTCCTGGTCCATGATGATAATAGAAGTCGAGAGGTCGAGGAAAGCAGAATGTCTCACAAGGTCAGGTATTTAACACCGACGGATATGGTCTCAGACCCATGACAGTAATGATATTCAGAAGAGAGGAACAAGCTCAGATAGACATAAATCAGGTATCCACGTATACAGCTATTACATTAAGCCGACTCAGATTTCGAAGTCTGCGACTTCGGGGGCGGCAGAGAACGGCTCTGAGATTTCATCAGGAGGGAGTGCGAACCTCAAAGAAAAAGAGGCCTACCGGTAGCGTCCTTGATCTTGTAAATGGCTTGAAGGTCATAGAAAGTCTGCCAGCGATCCATTGCCCTGCGCTTGCCTTTGTCGTCTTTCTGCCCTTCGTCTTTCTGGGCATATCGCCCAACACGAACCTCCATGACGACAAAGTCCCTGATCTTCAGCTGCGCGAGCGGAAGCGGCTGGAGGAGAGCCTTGTCACGAAGGGTCTTGCGAGCGTTGTACACGGCCTTGAACTCTTGAATAGACGCCGGGGTGCTCTTGGTTGCGCGGGTGGTCATCCAGCGAGACGCCTTGACCTGAGAGGGACCGAAGCCTTCGACGACTTTGGCTAACGACACGTCAGAGTTGGCTGGGCATAACGAAAAAATACTTACAAGAGTTGTTTGGCATACAAAGCTCATTGAGCTGCGCCTTGCAGTAGTCCGCCGCTTGCTCCGCCATGGGCGCCACACTTACAGCGGGTCGGGATGTAGGATATCCTTCGCCGTCAACCCACCACTGACCCGCGAGTTCTCCCGGGATCCAAAGAGTGATAGGTGTGGAAGTACCTTCGACGCACAGCGTGTTGGAGGTGTCGTTGAACGCAGTGGGCAGACCCCAAGCACACTTCGCTGGGGTGTGAGTGATATCAAAGGTATTGTTCTTGACATCGATCCAGTGTAGCAGGACTTTCAGGCGCCTGCGAATGATCAGCACAGTTAGAGGCGTGATAAGAAAAGCACAGACGTCAACTCGGCGACGGACCACGACGCTACTCGAGTGGTTAAAACCCCGGCTTGAGCCAGCTCCTGCAAGATCGAAACCTAGAGACGGTGAGGAGCGGCTGTTTAAGCAGGAAAAGTTACTTGCCTTTGCGGCGATGTCGTCCGCTGAGGTAACACAAGTGCCCTCCGCAGGCGCGACACGGGCGTTGTCCGCGGGGAGACCTACCGCCCGGCGAGCGTCAGGCAAGGTAGTAGCCCCGACCGCATTCGCGCGGACGGCCGAGAGAATGGCGCTACAGAGGTTGAGCAGTGCAAGTAACTTCAATACCCAAACTCACTTCAGTGTAGGAAGGGCAGCACCAGCGACAGCCCCGGGCTCGACACCGAGTTTGTTAAGCCATTTAACAGCGTCGACCTGAATCCATTAGCCGAAAATATTACGCCAATTTTAAAGAAAAAAGGGTCACCTCCGTCAAAGCAGGAGCCCCGACCGCGTTCCCGTCCTGCGCAGCGTTGACGACCCCAGCTTCGGAGCGGTTGACTGGCTGATCGGCGTTGCCAGTGTTGGTAGCAGGGGAGGGGCCTGAGGCGTTGGATCCGCCGGGTGCAGACCCACCGTCCACAGTCGGAGGAGCGTTATTGTTGTCGCCACCGACAGCGGCAGCGGCGGGAGGGTCGACGTTGCCGTCGGCACTGGGTGAAATTCAGCTAGATGGGCGGCATTCTGTTGCGATAACTCACCGAGTGCGTTTGGCAGCAGTGCCCGGGGTTTCCGTTTCGGTGCGAGGGTGCTTGGGAGCCATTGATGTGTTTATGGATGGGAAGTTGGTAGGGATATGAGGAGAATCGATTGTGCGTCCCTCCACAACACCTTTGACTTATATGCGATTCTTCAGTCCCGCTTCATAGATCAGGCGTGAGGAGTTCAGGGCCGTAGTCGTATTCACGTTCAGGAGGAGCCGCTATTCACTTGGCACGGCGTCGCAGTATGGAAAACAAGATCCAGCACTTAGTCAAGTTTCGTGCCATTCTCTGCTACAAACGTTACTGTCATTCTGAGGAAGACCACGGGTTTAGTACAGACTCCCTGCACACATTTTGAGCGCGCCGTTCTTCAGCCTGCACTTATTGTAAAGGAGCTAGGAGTGGCCAGGCACCCAAGAACATAAAGGAGTTCACCGGAAGCCCTGAAGCACTTAGTATGAAAAGGACAGGCATGGGCGAAGAACCTTCGACGAATCGCAACATGCCCTCTTCGCACATCGAAGGTGAGTCGACCTGGTTGCTTCTTTCTTCTTCTGGCGATGAGATTGACGACCTGCAAAGCTCTGGATCACACTTGGGTTGCTGCTGGCTGGCCTACAGCGTTTCAGTTCTTTAACGCGATCGACATACCTATCGACGAAGATGCTCTGGCGCTTCACAGCGTTGTTCCTAGGACTTTGCCCGGTCTTCTGGCTTAGGCCTACGTTGGCAGAAACCGCTCTACTACCGATCACACCAGAAGCTGGTACTTGCTCTACAGGTCGCCGCCAGTCTACCCCAACAGCCCCTCCAGCCTCGTCTGTCCCGTTGGAATCCGCGTCCAAGGCTTTGTCGAATACTGCAACTTGAAAGCTCTCGGCGATTATCCCAAGTCAGTGCCTCCTTATACCGTCCTTATGCTGGCTCATTGTAATATCAGTAAACGCCCTGAAGCGACCCTTCAGCACATGGTCCTCAGTGGAGGGAAGGATCATGCCGCCACGTTTCGCCAGTATAAGCAGGGCGTCGAAGGAGTCGTCGACTACGTATACCGCATGCTCGACGTCGACACCCCTCCGTCTCGTACCGACAACGACACGCTGTTTATCGGTCGCCGCGTGTTTTCCAAAGTAGGTCCATTGTCTTATGCTGGCCTATAACTGACAAAGCATTGCAGGTTACACCCGGGAACAGGAGAAAGCCTAGCGTGCTCGAAGCCGGCGACGACCCCAGGGACCTCTGCAAGGCGATCGACCGCGACTGGCGTGTTTTGTCGAAGCTGAGCGTCGGACAGCTCGTAGAAGACGAAGTGGATCCTTCGGTTCAGTTCAGGGCGCCTTGCGAACCTCGCACCGTCACCCAAGGCGACTTTGTCGACGTCTGCATCGGGTTCGATATAGTCGAAAAACGAGGGAAGAATCGCGAAACTTCAGTTCAGGTCCACCTCAGAATGGAACACGTCTTACTTTTGGCTGCCGCCGCAGACATCGTCCAGGTATTTTGTTCCTCACTGCGACGCTCATTAGTTGAATCAATTATAGGACGCCGGGAAGGAAGACGACGATGAAGAAGACGAAATTATTCATGGCCCAGGCACTATATTCTAACGCTAGTCGGTCGTTGGTTCGTGGAATGCACTTATCATATTCACTGCACATACATACACGAGGTGGCGGTCTACGATTTTTTACTCTCGACTCTTTTCACTGCACATACACACATGAGGTGGCGGTCTACGGTTTTAACTATCTACTTTTTATACATCCATGTACGAGTAATAGCTGCACGTATATACACGACCTATGAAGCGGCCTATAACTTTCACTCTTGAGGGAGATCGTCCAGCACAGTCAACATGGTCGTTCGGAGGAAGGAGGAAAGGCCATCATTGTTGGCATCTGCGGAATGATGGCTTCAGTTCGGCTTGCAAGGGCACGGACAATCGGTCCGCGCGTCCGTGCCCTTGCAAGCCGAAGTTCGGACATCAACGACGCGCTTCCTTCAGCACGTGCCTCCTCTTCTGTCTCTCGAGCCGCCATGCATCGTCCGTCAATAGTGACTCTGCGCCCAACTAGCCACTGTGGGTGTTCAACTACTCGGAAAACATGAATGAGATACTCGAAAGCCTTGAATCTGGAAGCATTTTTGAGCGAGCAAACTGGTGCATAGTCACGTAAGTGCGCGCGTCCTCGCGAATCGCGTCCGCGCGCTCGCGCGCGCTTGTAAGTACGCGCGTAAGAACGTAAATTGAATACATTGAATGCTAATATATACTTTAATCCTCGTATCTGTAAGCGTGTTTGAGCGAGCAAACGGGTGCATATTCACGTAAGCGTGCGCGTCCTCGCAAATTGCGTCGGCGCGCTCGCGCGCGCTTGTAAGTACGCGCGTAAGAACGTAAGTTGAATACATTGAATGCTAATATACACCTTAATCCTCGTCCGCCTCGCCTTCGCCGTAAACATCTGCTTTTACGCCGCGATACATGCCTTCGAACTCCACAACGCTCAGCACATATGGAACGCGCGCTCGGTGGTCCTGCTGTCTAATATCGAAGAGCACGGTAGCAAACAAGAGGGCTCCAGTAGGCGGTTCTTTTCCACACGCTAACTTGATCTCGTCGGCCACTTTTCCAATTGAGCAACGACTATGAAGTCAAGCAAATTGATTAGCTTACCATCAACCGCATCCCAGCCGTGCTGCTTGACAGCTTGCGCCAAGGTCAGCAATTGTTTGTCGTACTCCAAGGTAATCCGCCGCTCGATGACCCTGACCTCGCCCCATTCCGGTCTTTTAAGCACGATCATGCCTTCCTGCTGTGACAATGTCGGCAGCCGGAAATGCGCGCGAGCGCTGCACGTACCAAGCGGTCGACCATCCCGAACACTGTGAAATGAATCGGCTCCAAGACATTTGTCCCCTTCGAGGACCCAACACGAATCTGTGCGTTCAAAGACGCCCCTTTCTTGACCCATTCCCACTGTTTGTACGCCTTGAACGAATGTTCGCGTGCATGATAAAATTCCAAGAAGCCTTTCAAGACGTGAGAACGCAGTTCAGCGGACATGGTGGTGGTAAGGGCTCGCTCCCGGTGTCTCACCCCTGTATTACTGTCTGGCCTCAGGTCGGAGTCGGTCTCCTGTCTTCAGAGCTTGGTTTGAGCTTCTCCGTTCGCACTGATTCCGCCACATACACACCTCATGGAATATACACCTAGACCTCCACATATCTTTCGTGAGCGTTTTGCGATTACACTGACGATTGTCGCTCAATGTTGCAGGCCCTTGGGACATCTGGTGTTCCTGGAAGGACGCCGTGTATATGCTAACTGAAAGTAGTATTGAGGTGTACCCGCCCGCCATACTGCGTAATATGGATGCCAAGGACTTGCTTAACTGCTGCATGGCGTCTGCAGAGTTGCACCACAAGGTTATGGCTTACTTGGAAACTGTTGACGACGAGCAGCGTCAGTCCCTTTGTTGTCCTTTTACTGTATCGGCTTATCCGTTCTAGAACTATATCAGTCTAGCATTGCGCCGCTCAATAGTTGGTGAAATCATACAGTTCCGAGCCAAGCTGACTTTTCGAAGACGCTGTCGCAACAATCCAGGACCTTCCTGTAGACATTGGTACAGATATTTTCCAACGCCTGACCTTCGACGACCAGATGGCCATAGCGTTAACGTCTGCAAGTTTCATGTCCCTCATGAGCAGTAATCTGTTCACCGCATGCGAAGCATTGACATCTTCGTTTGGGTTGAGCTTCAAGGGCGTGAGGATGATGCAGACTGCCACAGGAACAGCAATTGCTGGTTCCTCTACAGTCTCCCTCATGCGACTCAGCGGGTTTACTCCTGGCGATATCGATTTTTACGCGCCCGCCGAACGCGGCCGCTTTGTCGTGTCATTCATGGAACGCTTTGGGTCCGTAGCGTGTTCATATCTTACCGTTACGTGCACTCAACATCAACGCGTACAGCTATTCTGTGACCAACAAAGACACGCAGTACTTCACCGTTCGGGGTATTAAACAAATTTGGATCTTGCACAACGCGGCAAAGCAGATGATCAACGTCATCGAGTGCAGGTCGGCAAATCCAATCCACACCATCGTTACTTTTCATTCTACTGCGGTCATGAGTGCCCTGCTTCCGGGCGGCCTCTGGCACGCGTATCCTTCCCTGACCCTTTCCCAATTCAACATGACCACGCGTGATCGATTTCCGTTTCCGAAGAGCCTCGCAAAAGAACAAAAGACTTGGGGCATCTTGCGCAAGTATCGGGATCGGGGGTTTATGTGGTGCTTCGGCGGCTTGCCCGATCCCCACGTTTGCGGTAGGGACAAGAACTGCCCAGCAACTTTACGACTGTCGGACGACAGTGAATGCATGTTTCTGCGTCTCCCTGCGTGGAAGTTCACCATGCAGGAGCTAGTTCAGCCTCGCACCTGTTGGACTTTGCTAGGCGAGGGGTGCAAGATGGGCGTGCTTAACACCGTGGGCGGCGTACAGACTGTCGGCGCCGAAAATGACACAGGTATATTCTCGCTGTGTCTAACAAGTCCGTCTCACGCTTTGAACAAGGTCGCAGCTGGAGGAACCGAATGAAAGCCCTGATGAGAGGCGACAGGCCAGGGAACGCGGCGTGAAAGTAGCATCGTCGTGTTGGAGCGTGTAAATACGATACATCTTTATCGGCAACGATTGCTCACCCCATTATCTTATGTATTTTAATCTATCTCTGCATATCTGTAAAACGTGCCTCCCCATCTCATTCGAGCGATCGACAAAGCGAGGTTACATGAAATGATAGGGCCCACCCGTGCCATCTACTGCCTATTGGAAAAACAACGTGCACAACGTCTGGAGCCGTGTGCGTATTTGGAGTCGTCAACGCATATTCACCCGACCAAGTAACACCGCCATGCACATCCGGACCAATAATGACAACACGCATCGGTGAGGCTGAACGGCTGATGCAAACATCGTCCCCGCTGTAAAACGGATGGACAGTGCTTCTCAAGGGGCCTAAAAGCTCTGGTTCGAGGGACACTTTGGCTGCGTCTGGACCAACGCGGACGAGGATACGCTTTTTCAAGTCAAATGCAGTAAGGGATCGACCTGGAACCTCGACATATCCAGAGCAACCAGCGGCCGCCAACTGCTTGGAGGTTGTCTGTGACTTCGTGCGTTTTAAAATCACAACGTCCAGCCGCTTGCCAGCCAAATTTGGTTGACATAACCACTGCCCCCCTTCATCCAGCGGTGCTGCATTAAGCAAAAAAGGCGTACAAATGAGCTGCGGGGCAAAATAGAGTGGCAAGTCTTGTTGTCCGTGAACTTGTATGTCTTGTCCTTCTGGATGAATGTCGCTATCGTTTTCGGTGACACTCGGTCGCGGCGACTCTCCAGGAGAGGTGCATTGCACGACAGGGTGAGTGGTTGACGACGAGGTCGCCTCCGAGGCAAGTGTCGGAGTGTATGCAATTCCACTGCAAACTTCGACTTCCATTGCATCGCTGAGTTCCGCTGCCCCTCCGCTCGTTATAACTCCCACAGGGGAATCGAATTGGGCCGCAGCGAGTTCGTTGCTTCCAACAGCGACAGGCTCTTCCTCGTTTATCAGGTCGGCTTCGTTCGCCTCCGAGCCAAGTGTCGGAGTGTATGCACTGCCAACTTCGACTTCCATTGCTTCGCTGGGTTCCGCTCCTCCTCCGCTCGTTATCACTCTCGCAGGCGAAGCGTTGCTGAACATGAAGTCGTCTTCGGCGGCCCTAGCGGCTGGCTGCCCTTCTTGGGCCGCACCGGGTTCGTTGCTCCCAACAGCAACGGGCTCTTCCTCGTCTATCAGGTCGGCTCCGTTCGTAGTTTGTCCGGTGACGACCACACCGACGACAGCATCCTCACTGCTGAGCAAGGCGTCTTCTCCTCCTCCGTATTCCGCGTCCAAGTCCACACACGGATCTGGAGTGGATAAAGACAGGGGTTCTACCTCCGCATCAGAGTACGAATACTCCGTCAGAGGAGAGGAAAACGCCACCGTGTTAATACTCGACCCCGCCACTGTCGACTGGACGACATCCTGCTGCAGCCACGACACTTTCACATACGGGGTCTGGTTGCCGTCGCTGCAGAGTGTTCCCAAGGGCTGCCCATCCGTCAAGCCGTACAGAGTACCTCTTTCCACGCTTCTGTTTAACTTTAGGTTTTCTAACGGGGCTACACAAGGCAGAGGTTTGTGTCAGATAAGTCTGCGTTTAAAAACCCAATGGCCCCTTACAATACGCTGTTTCCTCGTCTTGCATCATGTAGCTCGCAGACGGCATAGAGATGTTTTCTGTCGATGGACTCCAACGCGCGGACTTGTCGATCCATTTCTGTGCGGCTTTATGCCATGCCGCCTTAAAAGCCGAGTAAAGCTGAAAGCTGACCGCAACAACTTCGTCGTGTCGCATACAGAGTTGGACGAAGGCGTTCAGAGCTTCCGTGATTGACTTGTAGAGCAGCCAGCAAGCGCCGTCGGCGCTGCACATACACACGGGCCGCGCTCGATGGCTGAACGTCTGCAGCTGATTTGAAAACCAAACGTCCCATTCCATGCTGTGGCTCGTTAATTTCATGATGTTGGACGGAAGTTCGGTGGGTAGAGGCACCATTAGCGCACAGGTGAACATATTGACGTGGGGGTTTGTAGTCTCGCTGACGTGATACGGCTGAGCGCGTTGGGGAAGGAGGTCGGCTGTGGGTATGGCCATATGGCCGAGTGACCCTTTCGCTGGTTGTTTTTTAAAATACATCCAGCGAGAGGCTAACACCGCATGGCCTGTATCAACGTTGATGAATGGAAATTGGGGAACGGGTACGCCAAAGGTGCCCGTGTCGATCACCCCCGCGTACATGTCCGTCCAGCGATCATTGAAATGTAATTGCCGCCGATTTTCTCGATCCCACAATGTGTTGGAGGCTGGAATTTTGTGACATGCTTTTCGTTCGATCCAGCACAGCGTATCCAGACAAGTGGTAAGTTCAAATTTCGCCCAGGCGCCTTTGGCCGTGACTGGAGTTATTGGTGGCGGTTCGACCCAAGAAGCGCAGGAGTCACCGACGTGACGAAATACAAGAGGTACGGTGCCATATTGATTTTTTGCGTAGGTCGAAGGCAGTGGCGGGCAACCTATGTCAATCGCGTCGAACCGGAATGCAAACAGCTCGGTGCTGTGATCATTGTTTGCAATAGTGGAAGACGACGAAGGGCAGTCATCATGAGCCGGCGACGACATAACGAGATCGTTAAGAGTACGGGTCAAACCATCACAAACATCACGCCAAACATCAAAACATCAAATAATCAAAGCCTCCCAAAGCAAACACGTCGAACAAAGCATCACAAAATTTAAATCAATACATCACAAACGTCGGCGAGCATCTCCGAAGCCATTCCGCATCACAAAATCATAAATTGACACCGCATCAAAGGATCATAAACCAATTCTGTTCCTATCCGTTGGATGCGGTCCGAGCTCCGTGGCGGATACATGAGTACGCGGTACCCCTCGCGCGCCCTTGCCTTATTATTATTGTTATTAGAACTATGAGATGTTTGCAGTGTTCATTTCAAACCCCACGTAACCTCCGAGTTAATGAGTGGCGGATATATCAATATGAGATCTTTCACATTTCCCGTTCTCACACAGGATCTGCTATATAGGGACCACCTTTGAGACAATATCCGTACTTAAATTGAGGGGTGACGTCTTACACTTCCTCAGCCAGTCTTCTTACAAATGCCTATCCCACTTACCACCACTTCGAAATTGAGCGAGACTGTGCAGTTGATGGAAATGTTGTTTGTGAGTGTGATGATTGTGGTAGCAAACCCAAGCTAACAACTATTAGGACCGCTCTCCGAGGTTGAGCGGTATTCTGATGGCCACAGGACTCGAAGAGCCTGTGTCCATACGCATCCCATGGATTACCAACTCGCTTCAAGGCTTATGGTTTCGGCCGTGGTTTGGGGTGGTTCGCGAGACGGTCGAAATGGCGGCAGAGATGGCGGTCGTAACCCCCCGTCAGGCGCCGTCGAATGACGCGGACTTGGGAATCGCGATAATTCACATTAATCAACGCAACGACGCTCATCATCCCGCAAACCGCTGCATCAAAACTTCCTTTGGGGAGGATGAGGGCGACTGGTTTGGCAATATTATCCTGCTGGAAGTAAATATGCGCACCAACGGGATTAGATCCCTCTGTCAGAATCATGGCGAGGTAGCAGCGGAATGCCTCATGCGGTTCGTGTTACACACCTCTTTTAACTTCTCCTCACGACTGCGTGCAGTTTTCTTGCTGATTACCGCAAAGCAAAGCGAGATGGTTTGGACGTCCGCACCGCCGTCGGAGGAATCCTGCATGCGATTTAATGTTCTTGCGATTAGTCCGCATACGGATAAACACTATGCAAATGTCGTTTATAATTACATGTAACGCTTATGAAGCAATCCTATATACACCTTTGCGGACGAAACAATGGCTTGCCACCGCCTCTACAAAGTACATCTGCAATTGCCTGCCTTACATACATGCGCCTTCTTCGCTCTGTACCGCAAGCATCAGTGATTGCGAAGACATAGTCGGGATAGGCTTACTCTTGCCAGGAAGAACTGGCCGAGTACTTGCGTTTAGTCTTACCGCCTGTGGTAGATCCCAACGACGGAATAAATTCTGTTGATGAGCCTTCCTTGTGTGCTGAGAGGACTTCCTCCGATGCAGTCTGAGAGCCGTCCGGAATATGAGCAGGCGAATGTCCCGCAGACATTGAGGACAGGGTGCACGACGACGACGTAGACGACTTGTTCTCTGATGAGCCTTCCTTGTGTGCTGAGAGGACTTCCTCCGATGCAGTCTGACAGCCGTCCGGAATATGAGCAGGCGAATGTCCCGCAGACATTGAGGACAGGGTGCACGACGACGACGTAGACGACTTGTTCTCGTCCAGCTTGTCCCAGTCGATGTTGTCGTCGCCCTGAAAAGTCGCCCACAAGTCATCCTCGCTCAACGCTTTGACAATCGATTCAAACTTCATAAATGTAACTTCTTTCGCCGAAATCTTATATCGCTGTGGGACGTTAGATGCTGCTCGCGTCTGGTCTGGATGCATACCGTGCAATTTTCCAGTGGGAAATGGCGCCTGCTAAGACTCGCTGAGGCAAGGATGAACCCGGCCACCGTCGAAAGCTTCTCTTCTCCACAGTCCTGATACTGTAACTCAATCCACTGATCGCCGTCGACGTCGGAGAAGCACATTTCTTTCTTGCCGGCCTAATGCAGGTCAATCTGGAATCACTCGCATCGTAGAATTAACATGCCTCGCCGCACCCACTGCTGGCATCCCATTCGACAACGGCTGTCAAAGCACTCAATTGGTCTCGAAACAGCTTTCGGACAGCGACGCCGTTGACGCTGCAGCATACTCGAAGACTGTCGACCTCGTCCTTGTCACATTGTAAGTACGGAGCAAAAACACATCGGTGAACGTACTGTGCTCTTGCCAGCCTCCCCTATGACCAAGAACAGAAACGGGGTCCCATCCAGACGCTTGAACTCGGTGTCCTCCCCTGCAACGTCGCAGGCCGGCAAAAAGTCGAGGCCCACGATACTTGTAGCAAGCACTGCTTGTGTGGTGGTACGGAGGTGTTCAGCTACAGATTCCGGAGAAGGAAATTTGAGGGTCGTTGAAGTGAGTACATCTTGCACATGCATGGTCGTGGTAGGAAGACAAACAGCGACAGGGGTCGGAGTGTGAAACAAGTGACAATGAGCTGACCATATCTTATGGGTTTACAGGGTATCGACTGGGTAGCAAACAGTGTGCTTACTTCCTAGCAGGGGAGCACGCCGGATTAATACAAACAGTAGCTATCTTCCAAGTGAACTGAGAACGACCGAAGGCCGTCAACAGACGGTCTTCTTGCTCAAAGTCGCCGTCGACGCCTCCCCAACCCCAATGCCCGACGCCTTCCAAGCCTTGCGCAGCGCGGATTAGTCCCGGGCATAACCATCCGCAAGCACCTGGCCAGTTACTGGTGTCTGCGTAAACCTTGACAATGCCCGGGAAAGGGCTGGGGCACCAAATATCTGCAAGCGGTACTCATAAGCGGCGCTAAACTTGTTAAAAAGCCCTTACTTTTGTACATGTTATGGCTGCGGTTGGGCCACCCGACAATTGAAACTTGACGGCTCGTCGCCACGACGTTGGGGCAGATTAGAGACCGGCCGGAGATGGCGTTCCATTGGTAGGGATGGGGAGCTGAAAACCACAACTCCCACAGGTGGGGTCGATTCGAGAAAGTGATGGTCACTAATTTGTCCTGTGTTTGATCAGTACTGTGTGCAATGCAGTGAAAACGAAATATACCAGCGATGTGTTGTTGCGAAAGGTGACATATCTGAACCCAACGCGGGCGTACTCTTCTCCACATTCACCCTCATACACCACAGTGAAGTCCAGCACATACTGCATGGCATGCATCCAGCGAAAGTATTTGTCGAAGGTTGCGATGACGTTCATGTTGTCCGGGACGGGCGGATTCGATGGCATCGAGAGTGCCGCGAGGGGCACAGACCCCACGACAAGGCTCTTCCATATGTCGAGGTAGTGAAAGAACTTATCCCTAAGCTCCGCGCTGGAGAAGAATGGTAGTGTGTACTTGTGTACGCGAGACCTGAGAAACTGGTGGACGTCGCGGTTGGCAAGGCGGCTCGCCCTTCTAAGCTGGGCCAGTTGGCGTATGTTTAACAGCCCTAGTATGAGCTGATACACATCGTCCGTTTGGAACACGGTGTTCGCAGCTGAAGGAGGCAGGGGCTTCGCTAACGCTGCTTTGGAGCGGGTGAACGGGGGCATAGTGAAAGGTCTGTGCAATGTATAGACGTGAACTCGTAATATAAGGGACTAGGACACAGATAGGGAAACAACTAATTGGATCGTGAATCGGTCCCTGGCTCCGGATCCGTCATTTCTTCAAAGATCGCTCTCGGCTGACCAAGGCGGCCGTCACGGATGAGCCTGGAAAGCGTTAGCTAGGTTCATACCCAACAGAAAAAAGCTTGCCGCTGCAGAATGACTTCGACGAGAGCTGCATCGCTTTCAGCGATGTTGATTATTGGGTTCCCTTTGGATTTTCCGCACTTGAAAATAAGCACATTTCCCCGCCACGGCACGGAGCGCTCGAGAAGCATTGAGGTCACCAGACAGTTCACCGGTAGAGCGCCGGTTTCTGTCGCAGTCTGGTCGTCGACGAGAAAATAGAAGCCGTGTTCCAAGCGCATGGCTTGGTCGAACGGAAAGGTGTGAACGTAATAGGAGTCTGACTCCAAGTCGCAGGTTGCAGTACCCATTCTACGGGCATTGTCCATCCACAGTGAGGTGTCCAGATGCGCAAGGTTATACGCCTGCTTTAAACCATGCAGCACTCCGACCTTTGCCCATACACGTTGATTGATTTCGTTCCCGTCCGGATACAAGAAAGCGGATTTGAGAGCGGGATAAGGCTAGCTCCTTGAGGTGAACGAGACAGCTGAAAAGCAAGCAGACGTACGGGATTGCGACTTTCAATGTAAGCGCGGACGACCTTGACAGACTCCCAACTGGTAGGCGGTATTTGGGCGACCTGCGGTGCAGCCATGAGAGGCAAGAAGAAAGCTTAGGAGGAAACCGAAGATCGGTGTCCCTATTCGATTGGTCTCAGATGCTCAAACCAGCACGGGTGAAAATGGGGTGTTTGATTTTTCACAGCTAGAAGTAGGGTAAAGCCTTTACATATGGACTTAGCCACTGGACTTAGTTGTCTTTTGGAGTGGGTGTACCCAGGCCCCTACCAGCACAAACTGCCCAGTAGTCTACTACAGTCTGTGCCACTGAGAACCTCTTTTAAATACGCTAGCCAGACCACAGCCTGGGTTTTTGTGATTCGCAGTGATGTTTTGTAGTCTATATATGGTAATAAAAAAAAAACGTGTTTTCGCTGTATATTCGACAATTCTAAGAAAAAACATCTGCCTCTTCTACTTCTACCTCCCTAGCCCCCTCTACTCCCTCTGCACTCGTGTCCGCCTCCCAATTCCGACCAAACACCTCATCTTCTCGCATCGCTGCCCTCACCGCGCTGGAAGCAGAGCCATCCCAAATCACCTTGAACCGTCTTGAGATATCTCTTGCTGATGCCGCTTGCCGGGATGCATATGACCGCAGACCAGCCTTGATATCCTCACCAACTGGTCTATCCACCGCCGCTCGTTTCTCCCACCACAGGGCCTTCCAGGAAAGGAAACGCAAAACGCGCCGCATTTCTTCGCGTAGGTGCTGGACCTCCTCAACCCATCGGTCGCGCCGCGCCTTCGCCCTGGACCATTCAATACGGACAGCTGCGGCATGCATCAGCTAATGCGTTAAAAATCGGCATCCATGGCGTACCTTCACGCAATTCCTCTCCCTCGTCGTCCGCGGGCCCTCCACCGCTCGTCCAGATCCAGGACATTTCCTCCCGCGAATGCCCCGCCCGTGCCAACCTCCTCGTACGTTTTGCCTCCCTTGAACTGCGTCCCACATTGCTGAGCTTTCGTCTAGCTGCCGCGTCGTTGTCTTGCTCATCGTCCACTCGTACATCCTGCGCTCGTAACTCTTTCCATTCACTGCAACCATCGACGCCAACCAGCTGGATCAAGGCCTCGCGGGAACAGCGATACTTCCGCGCTGCCTCGTCCAAATTAGCCTGCACCCTCGCCCCGAGTGACGCTGCGCGCGTTCCAGCCCTCTGGCCCACATTCTCTTCCCTCCACTCCCACAGATGCCGACGAGACAGCAAGCAGCGCCGTAATTTCACAACCAAATCCCCCATCTGACCTTCACGTAGTCGAGCCTCCTTGCGAACCAGCTCCCCTGCACATGCCGCCCTCCGTGCCGCTGACAACCCCGAGGGCATGTAGATCTTGATATCCTCTGCCTCCGGGGGAGCCAACTCAGCGTCGCGAGCCTCCTCGTCCTCTTCCAGTTGTTCTGCAGCAGATGGCATATAAACCAGCTGAAGGCGGCGGAATTTCGATAGTTTGATGAAGAAGCTGCGTCGGAGCTGGGCGACACGCTCCGTTTGGTCTCCGACAAGGAGGGCACGCCCCTTCAACTCTTTGCGGATACGGATTCTGATAGAATGGTTAGTACTACTTTAGCGAGGGAAATATCAGTTAAGGGTACGCACTGAAGGTTTTCTAACTGCAACCCCATGACGAGAAATGAGCTCGTGCTCGTCCCATGGAGTCTTCCTCCCCCGGCCTTCACTTCGTCCAATTCTTCCTGGGCAAGCTGCCGGCGTATCGAGGTTTCTGATGCAGCTACATCCCAATACGTCAATCCTTGTATACGGCTCGGCAATATAGGATATTGCACATACCTCTGGTTCCCTCCTTTGTTTCATAGGGATTTGTCTCATCTGGATCGGCCTTCCATGCGTCAATAATCGCCTGCCATTCGGTTCGCAACTCCGGCTCCAAAGTGCTGTCGACTTGTTTGAAGGCTTCAATTTGTCGGTCGCGCTCGTCAATAGCAACTACGAGCTTTCTTGGCAGTGTTGTACCTGTGCGTGTATCAGCGAAGTTAAGATTCCATTTCAAGAAACTCCATCTTTACCGTGTGCCATATTCTTCTCAAAGTTTTCATGGTCGACTTTGTCCTCAATTGCGTCTTCTCGCGCACCTCGCCCCATCACTCTCGATGCCCATGCAATGGCAATCAAGCGCGACCAAAATCTCTCGATTCCCTCTCCATCCGTCCGTCCCATCCCGTCCAAGAACGTCAAGGAGTTCTGTACTCGACACTTCTCTTCGTGGGCGGCTGCATGCCATACCGGTAGGCCAAACAGCACCGTAATCGTCGACATATCGAGTCGGAGTCGCTCAGGCATCGTCTCCATGCGTTTCAAGAACTTGACCTTCCATTGACATACGACATCGTAAGATATCGCCAAGATGAGGGCGGCAATCCCCAGGACTGCAGCGAGTACTATATAGTCCATGTTAGAGTACCTGTAGTAGAATTATGAGTTATAGAATACGAATGCTTATCTCTCTTCACACTTACCTCTCCCCTTTCTGCAAATCACCCAAACCCTGAGGTCGTACAAGCTCGTGCCGGGCGCAGACGACGCCACCGATGCCAGAGGATCGAAGGCCTGTCGTCATCTTGGTATTCTTCTGTAGTAAGGCTTGGAACGCAATGCAAGTCGACACCTAATTCTTTTCAGTTCCAGCAAGAGTATATTATCACGAAACTTACATCTTCTTCGTCCACGCACGTCCTCAAAAACTCTTTATACGGTCCTTCTTCCTGCATGTATCCCCAACCCGAAGCTAACGGGGGATCGTCACGCTCATTGGCTCGCAATCGATGCCTCATGCGGAAATTCGCATCGACGGCGAGAATTAGTATAAACAAGAACCTGATGAATGGTAAGTTCAGCAAATCAGTTTCCAGAAGGTCGTACTTACTGAAATTCCGGCGATACGTCTCGCCAGTTGTTCGGCAAGTTGATTGTGTCGTGCGGGCACGCCCAGCACAGGACCGCACATTCACCATTCTTTGTCCCTGCCACGCCTCGCTCATCGTGAGCTCGGCCGGCACGCTTCAGGCGCTTCAAACATGCCCATTGTCGACACATCAATCCGAACGCCTTGTAGCGATCCTGCCAGAGCATTAACGACCGCACAAGAAGCACAACAAACACGAGAACTTACAGGTATGGAGTGGATTCGTGTTGCATCGGACTTTCTCTCCATGGTGCCGATAAAGTCTTGAACGTTCACGTTGGCGACAACGTTGAGCAGTCGATATGTCTCCAAAGTCGCGAATGTAGCGCACGTAGCCGGGTCAATTGTAGTCGCTGGATACCATCGGTTGCGCAACAGCTGCTGCAAGTTGTTTGCGTCGTCGGAGGCGTCGCACGCGCAGTATCGGTAATCGATGGTGTGAATGGATGGAAAGTCCATCACAACCATTTGGCGAACTTTGCTGGCGGGATGCGGGCATGGGAACCCGCCATGACCTAGCTGGTACACGCTACCGAGCGTGCACAGTGTCACCCGCGCCCAATAACGCCCATTCCACTCCTGAGATCATGGCGTTCATCAACACGTCAAGCGGAGAGCAATCAGCGACGTACCTTCAGAACATGGAACGGAGTAAGCTGGTGGTTTTCCACCGCGCATCTCAAGCAAGTCAAGAATGTCCCGCAATGGGTGCAGGTGAAACGCCGTGCTTTAGAGTCGAAGCTTGTCTTGCAAGTTGCACAACGCTCGGAAGCGGTCTCTGCAGCCTCGTGTCGGAGTAGCTCGTCCAAAAAGAGAGACATATGAGGCCGCCAGAGCTTCATGGGTTCATCCTACCACCCTTTAGCACAAGAATGGCCCTCACTTGTATTTCCGTACTCACCGAGCTCTCGTAGCGCTTTCGCTTCTCACCTGCGGCCCCCTCCCCCTCACCGTTGTCCACATCAAAGAGTATATCGTCCCCCTCCCGCAGCGGAACCCAGTTACGCAACGGATCTTCTAACTCAACAGGGAGTAATCTTCGTTTCTTGCTTTGCACATTCACGACATTTTTGAAAACTCGTCGCCTATCTTGAGAATAAGAGATATTCGTGTCGGATGAGACGTCGGAATTGCGCTGCTCGTATTGTACAAAGTTGTCGCCACGGCGCCAGCGCTGCCTGCCCTCAGGACTAGAGAAAGGGGAGCTCATGTTAGCGAGCCGTTGAGAGAGAGCCTAATCATATTTACCCTGATCCCCATTACCCAACAAGTTACTGTAACCCAAGCCCAGCCCAAGCCCAAGCCCCAGCAAGTCCAGCAGACAGCGACGAAACAGATTTAGAGTAGAAAAACAGAGCAAAATTTGACCCCAAGTCCGAATTCACACGCTTCCGAAAATGGGAGAGGAACGAGAAACTTTCGACAAGTATTTCACTAGCATCCACACAGCGCTGACACTAGATATCTACGCTGCGGAAAAATACGACCGCAATACATGTAACTCAATTCAGCGGAAGGACAACACTTTTCTCTCTCATCACCATAACAGTGCCCTCGGCGGATTGGAAGGCGTATGTTTGACTGGTGTCCCACTCGTGGTGCAATCCGTCCACGCAGCCGCAGCGGACGTCTCTCCAACCCAACACACACATGAGCTAAGAGGATCGTCAGCAACATAATAGACGAAACTCAAGAGCAACCTACCCGCAACGCATGTTTACCGTCATCTATGTCCACCGGCTCTTCCCACTCCCCAACCGTCTCGCTGCCGTGTCTGATGTATGGTGGAACGTAGTCAAAGAGTTCGAGGGCAGTGGCACTACAAACATAGGTATGAGTGATTGCATACAGAGTTAAGAAATTTACGGACCTGGACCATGCGTTCCACGCCTGTGCGGTGGCGGCTCGCACGTCTTGAGCATCAGCAGCGTCAACGACACCCATTACAGCTTCGTTGGTGTCGGCGGCGCCAGCTTGGGGTTTAGTGGCATCACTCTCTCCATCGTCAGCGACAGCGCACTCTGCCCCCGACCAGAAAAGCATTCTTGGCTTGTCGAAGGAGGCGGCGTCGTCACTGGTGTCGTCGCTGGTGTCGTCCCCTGCGGAATCGTCTTCCCAGACGTCGTCGAACCTTAGGTAACGAGTTGAGCAGATTCCAGAGAAAACAAGACCTACAAGCAATCACTCACTGTTGTGAACGAGCCAACTCCTCCCGTGCCTCGTTCGCGTCGGCATGCTTGTCGGAGAAAATGCGGCAACCCAGAGCGTACATATGGAGAATGTGAGCTTTGACTTCGGCGTTCGAGCCAGCCTCGGGTGATTCCGGATGGCCAGACTCCAAGAAGCGTTGGCGCAAAGTGCGGAATATATGGTTTTTTTGATTTCTGTGAAGAGGAGCAAGTGTAAGTATGTATCATAAGTAGGAAAAATGAGAGACGACCCACTTGGGTAGACCTCCGATCGCTGTGCTGGTCGTCATGTCGAAGAAGAGCGCCTTCTTGAGGTCATCGTCTGCAACCTCTAGTGAGAAGGCGCCGGCTTATACTGAAGGGATGAAACCTACGCGGGTAAGCGTTGAACGGCGACGAGTCGCGAGGAGCAAACGGGAGCAAGTCTTCAAAGCCAGACGACGATTCTGTGGAGGTGGAGTGTGGAACAGAGGCTTCAGATCCAGAGAATTCCGTGGTGGTGGCCGAGGGAGGAGCCTCCGAGTCGGAGGATTCTGTAGTGGTGGACATTGAGGGGGTGCGGACGGGTAGCTGGCAATTCCACGAGATGGCGCAAGCATTTGAAAGGCGTTTATAGCCAACGGAAACGAGCCGGCTCAGTTTAGTTTGCTTGTGGCGTCTGGCAGGTCGATTTGCGTATAACTCCGGAAAGGGCGAGAGATCCGGATGCTGCGAGCAAAAGAATTAAGCGCGGGTACCGAGTGATCGTCCCGGACACACCCAGACTCCTGGTTTTTGAGACCGTTACCCCACTATCCGACTTGTAAAAAAACCAAGCTCACCTCACACTCTCCAATCGTCTTCGCCCATAATGCAGTCTCCCGTCGTCAAAGCCAAACCGCTCCCCCATTTCTACACGTCGGGCTTCAGCTCCATCTGGGGAAAGGAGGACACCAAACTGCCGTTCCATTTCGAGGAACGACTACAAGAGACTCTAGCTCTGCACGACCCTTCTCTGCCCTTCCCTGGGGAGCCTTTTCCAACGACACTCTACCAAGCACCTGTGTCCGCCGACCACCTGGAGTTCGACCCGCTTGACCCGCAAGGCAAAGCAGTTCTGGTCCTCACCAGTTCGCGCGAGAAGGAGAGGGAGAAAGCACGTCAAGCGGCGCTGCGCGACCGCAGGTACCGAACGCTGCAGAGCGCCGTGCTCGGCCTACGGCTGCAAGGGATCAGCCGGTTGTTCACCTCGCGGGCTGTACTCCGAGTGCGCGCGGAAGACGGACTTGACCCGGCAGTCACCATCGAAGACCGCCTCTACGACCTGGAGGAAGTACTCGGAGAGGAGTCGAAATTCGGTTTCACCGGTATAGATTGTTGGGGAAGGTATCGGTTTTCGCTTCGTTAGTTTTTGTTTGCTGAGGCTCGTCAGGGGCGTGAGGGTCGTTGCGTCCGAGAAACGCGTTGCTACGCTTCTAGCAGGCAATTCAGGCTATGTCGACTGGGCGAAGAAGATTCTCGCACCTGTCAATGCAGACTTGCTCGAGGAGGCTGCTAAGGTGGAGGGTCGTTCGCCACAGAACGCGAAACTTGAGTTGACCTCCGGTGTTGGCGCGCGCTTGAATTTGCCCAAGGTTTGTGGCGATTTCTCCACCGGATAACGCGCTCATCGCACGACCAGGTCGAAACACCGCGTGCATCCAGCCGAGTACTTGACGCGCTATCGATGGGCGCCTTGTTGTCCACGGTTCCCATGAAGCGCATGCTTTCGTATGGTAACAGTAAGTGTTGGCGGCCGTTAATCATCTGCAAGGCTAAAATCAATAAAGGTGTGCTTGAAACCTACTGCAAGGAGACCTACGACGCTCTCAAGTCCCAGAAAGACAAGATGCTGGCAGACAAGCCCGAGGCTCTCTACCCTTGCGAAACCAGCGTTTACTCCGCCATCACCATCAACCTAAACGACCCGCGCGTCTCTTTCGACATACTTCAGCGCATCGATCCAGCCGTCTGGTGCATCCTGACCGCTGCCGGCGACTACAATCCCGACCTCGGCGGTCAGCTCATCCTCTGGGACGTGGGCCGGGTCGTCCGCTTCCCTGCTGGGACCTGTGCGCTCATCCCTGCGGCGCTGGTGCGCTTCTCCTTCGTCAAAGTCCGCCCCGACGAGAGGCAGCATACAATTTTGCAGTGGGCGGGGGTTGGGATTCGCAGATACTTCGAAAATGGATCTCGGGAGGACGGCGAGTTTGCGATGGAAGCGAGTGCTGATGAATATAGAGCGCGGGAGAAAAAGCGGCGGGCGATGCATGCTGATGCGTTGAGAACATTCCCACTTGTCAAGGATGTGCCGGAGGGCTGGATGCACTTTGACTATCGTGGCGAGAATCCACCGCCTAGCTCAGAGTAGGAGGCACCGCGTAGCTCGAGGTGGGGTGGTGGTTTTTGAGTACCGCAGCGTCGTATGTGTACCGCGTAGCTCAGATTGAAAAATAGTTCTTGGGCGGCGAGCATTTGCCATTAAGTACCACGGCGACCAAGCACCATGGGGGCGTAAATTAGAGATTAGAATCCAAGTAGTGTATCTCCCGAGTGTGAAACGCCCAAGAGAGTTAGCGAAGAAGAGAGAAAGAAGGAGAGTGCACTAGGTCCAAGTGCTGAACCTTTGTGCGACGAGAGTCATCGTCAAGTCACGATGTCACTTATGTCACAATATGTCCTGCAGGGCGAAAATATAACAATTAATTGTAATGGCGACTACATTATGGAGCGCGTTCGACTACAGGAAATATTGGCGGCCACCGGAGACCCAAAGGTAAGGCGTCGAGAGGTATGGGCCGTGTCCATCCGCAAAACTAATGTTCGCTGACTCCACCTCCGACTCGTCTTCAGCTTCGTAACCATCGTGCTTGTGGGTGGTGGGTATAGCGCGCGGTGGGTAGACTGTAGTTGCCGTCGGACGCGTGGCCCGGGTGATGGGGGGCACTTCCAAGACTCTGGATATTTTCTTTTCAGTGAGGGTGGATTTTCGAGCCTGTGCGCGTCTGGAGCTTTCCTGTCGAGGAGAATTGCTATTGATCAGGTAGAAAGGGACGTACAGTCGACAAATACGCTGCTGTTCGCGTGTACGGCGGGCATTCTCCTGCCGAATTGCTTCAGGCGCGTTCCTGAGTTGGTCGCGTTTTCTTCCGTGCAGTGTCAGTCAGGAAATGTATAAGGAAAGGGGAATAGCTACATACCGACGCATGCGAAGCTTCGCTCGCTCGTTGATAGCGGTCTGGTTGCTGACGACCAGTGAGGCGGAATTGGAAGGGAAATTCACTGCCATACTGACCGTTTTCTGTATTCCCAGTTAGCGTCTGCGTTCCGGGTCCGCGGGTCGCAATTCCCGCGTTTTGCCATGAAAAAGAGGAGGAGCAACGAAGGAGATGAGTGTAGAGGGGAAGGAAGGGGTGGCAGTGTTGGGATAAGCGAGCGTCGGGATTGCGTCCTCAATAGTTGACGCTTCGCAGCTGCTTCTCGACTCCAAACTGGCGGGATGGATTATAATTAGCTATATGATTGTTTATCCAGAATCACAGTCGAGAACCTGCAATATCAAGAACGAAATTGCGAAGTGAGTGTTCGTGATAGCACGAATTTCTACCACAGCGATAGAGAGCGTTTGCGTGGAAGTATAGCGTTAAGGAAAGTCGGGAGACGACGGGTGGGATTGATACAATAAGAATATGAAGAGATTGAGGGAGGTCAAAGATGTTGAGGTTCAAGAAATGAGTTTAGACGGATGAGGCACAAGTCCATAGTGGGATTAATGAGTAGAGTGAGGGTGTTCGTGATTTGGGTCCCTGATTTTCGACAATCTTCCGTCTAATCTGTGGATCGCTGTAAACCGAGTGCATTCCATGGAGTGTTGAGCAAGTCGATACCAGATCGTCGTAGTCGTCGTCGCCGTCAGTGCTCAGCATCGTGTGTGACCATTTTTGTCACTCTCAAATCGATGTGTACGCTTGCAAGATCTCAACAAAACATTATGGATAGCGCAGGATATTCATTGTAACGGCGGGCATATAATACATAATACTCAAGTGAAAATTGCACCGTACATATCGACAAAAAATGCTAGAGTAAGTCCAATTCAAGCGAGAGACCGTACACGACCGTCAGCGAGCTTCCGATTGAACCACGCCTGAGCTAGCTCCCTCGTCTCAAACCCTGGCGCGCTGTGATTGGTCAAACCAACAGTGTTGAGGGCGGCCTCGACCCAAGAACGATAAATACCAGGCGTGATGCCGCGAATCACAGCATACCAGCGGCCAGATGCACCTGCACCCAATGGATTGTTGATGTAGCTGGAGGGAAGGGGTAGAGGAATGGGGTTGCCTCCTGGTGGCGTGGTGGAGTCGGAGGTCCAACCACGTTCTCTGGCGAAGTCGAGGGCTCGCTGGGCGGCGGCAAAATTGGGAAACGAGCAGAAAACGGCGTCATCGTCCCCAGTAACCTCGTCTTTGACGTCGTCGAAATCGGCGTAGATGCCGACATTGCGTCCATAGAAAATGACGTGAGATTTACGGCGGTCCCGTACGAGGGGGGACTGCTGCGCGGATGGGGAGGGGGCGGGAGAAGCGATATGGGGATGTGTCGATGGAGGGGTAGGGGTTGAAGGGAGACTGGGCTGCGATGCCGATGCAGTCACAGACGACTCCGATGAGGGAGCGATGCTGGTATTTGGAGATGGAGGCGGCGAATCTTGAGATACATTCGTCGGTTAGTCAGAGGTTGGAGAGGCACAATTAGCATACATACCAGTGATCACGAGCTGCGGGAAGAGCGAGACATAGAGCTCGAGCTCTCTAGCGCTTTCCTTTTTCTTTTCCTGCTCGTCTTCATCGTCATCCGTCTGATCGCCGCCGGATGAGGTCTGAACTGGCTCGTTGTCGTCGATGGTCTCTTCTGCGGCGCGGGGGTGTTGTAGGGCGTCGTAAACACGGAGCAGCTTGGCAATGACAGGCGGAAGGCGACTGATGAGGACCTCGACACCGAGGATGCGAAGTAGTTGGTCGGTTTCCTCGTCAGTCAGTGGGGAGAGTAGATCGGCGAGCTCCTTGAACGAGAGATGCTGTTTTCCCTGCACGCTGTAGACGGCATGTGCGTCGGCGGCTTGGAAGAGGACTGCGATTTGCTGGACAGAGCGTTGGGGCATGGTTGGGGAGAAAGGGAGAGGGAGATGCCGAAATCCGATAGCGGATGGATCAATATGAACCGGGGGTGAGCTGGGTTGCAGGAAAATGAGCCGGGAAGTTGCGGGAGGTGTGAAAGACCGATAGAGACGGTAAACGAAGGCCGAAAAAACGCGGGCTGGTGATTGCCACGGAACCAGCCACAACTCTGGTTCCGCGGCATGAGAATATTGAGAGATATCTGTATGATTGAGGAGTCCTGACGCTTCTATCGGGGACAGTATCCAGGAGGCTGCAAAGCAACCATTGATTTGCACTGCTTCGGGGAGAAATGGCCGGAGGAAGAAGTGGTGCGCTGGCGAGCAATGTGGCTACATGCGAACTGGATGGGTAGTTGCGCCAGTGAGCGAGCGACGCGGCTGCATGCAAAATACTATTTGGCTGCGCCCGCGATGGACGCTGCTAGATGCACTTATTTGAAGGGCGGGAGGGTTTAGTTGGAAAATGGCCGTCGAAGCGATGAATTGTTCTTGGGCATCGTACGATGTCGGTGATATGTGGCCGTCGAAGGAATTTGGGAACGGGGAAAGCGGGTGACCTGGCTACATGCAGGCAAAATGATTTGCATGGCCCAGGCTACATGCAGGAAGATGATTTGATTGGACAATCTGTGGGGCCGGTTGACCGGACGAAGAGGAAGCGATGTCGTCGGTGGACATCGGAAAAGATTTGGGAACGGGGAAAGCGGGTGACCTGGCTACATGCAGGCAAAATGATTTGCATGGCCCAGGCTATGTGCAGGAAAATGATTTGATTGGAGGATCTGTGGGACCGGTTGACCGGACGAAGAGGAAGCGATGTCGAAATTGGATCGTCTGTGGATATCGGAAAAGAATTTGGGGAAGCGGGTGACATGGCTATATGCAGGGAAATGATTTGCATGGCCCAGGCTATGTGCAAGAAAGTGATTTGATTGGACGATCTGTGGGCCTGCCGGTCGCACCGGACGAAGAGGAAGCGATGTCGCGTCGGTGGACGTCGGAATTGGAGGACGGGGGTATCAGTGAATGTGCTGTTTTTGGATTAATGATTCATCGCTACTTTTCGCTCGCGGGTTTGATTAGGTTGAGAAAGACCGGGACTTAGACGCAGATTCAAGTTGCTCCAGGACTTGGTTGGGGCATGAAGGGAAAGCAGAAAGCAAATGTATTTTTTTTCCAACGGGGGGTGTGCGAGGCGGAATAAACAGCGCAGTGATGCGACTGTTCAGTGTATTTAAAAAAAGAGGGGGAGGAGGGAAGGAGGAGGAGAGAAGCGGTACGAGAAGCAACGAGCAAAGTAAAGCGGAGATTTTTGAGCGCCGTACGACGACGCAGAGGCAGGCACAGCTAGTTAGAAGAAAAAAATTGAGAAAGACAGAAATGACAGAGGTAGTGAAAGATACTAACCAGCTCAAAGAATTTGGACACCGCCCCAGGTGAGCGCGGAGTTGAAGGCGTAAAGCGCATCCTCCTGCCTTTCATACGCCTTGCGAGCGCAATGAGGGACCCCGCTGATGGCCCATTCGCAGAGAGCGCTGAGGAAAACGAAGGTCAGGATTGGCTGCGAGGAGAGGAAGGATACATACTATTGATCCACTACGCCGACGAAGCGACCGCGAAAGATCGCGTACCATTCGGGGGCCACGGTCGCCTCCTCGACGGGTGCGAGGGCCTCCTCAGGGATGTGGGAGTAAACTTCGTTGGCGCGATACGGAGCTTCGGAGCGGAGCAAGGCGTTGAGGGCGCGGGGCAGCCCAGCTCCGGGGGTCTTGACGACGGCCTCCTTGGGGGCTTCCTTGGGGGCTTCCTTGGAGGCCTCTTTGTCTTTCTTGGCGGGGACGGGGGCGGGAGAGGCAGCCGTAGCCGCAGGAGCAGTAAACTGGGGTTGGGGAGCAAGGAGCACGGGGTAGGCGCCGGCAGCAGGAAGCATCACTGGAGGCGCCAAGTGTCAGACAACATGATTGTAGGCAAGGCAGAGGAGAAAGAAAAACTCACTAGCAGTGGGCTGAATGCCGACGAGAACGTAGGAGGCTGCGGGAGCGGCAAAGACGGGGGCGGCAAACATTGCGAATTGGAGGGAGTCTTTGGAGGACGAGGTAAATGGGGGAGGAGAGGTCGACAGAAGGGGAGGTAGAGTACGTGAAGGTGTTTTATAGGCGGAGATCTGCGTTTGGCTCGATCTGGTAAAGCAAATCTAGATGGACTGGCTCGCGAGTGGGTGATGGCGCTGATGGATTGGGACGACCAGTTTCTTCTTAAAGTTACTACTACCGTTCGGCACTCGCCCCCGAAAATTTCATCTGTACCGCCCAAATTGTGAAGACGCTCGGTAGGTTTGACGCATTGGCCTCAAAACGTGCAGAGGCAGCCGCTGATCTGGACTCAGCCTTGGTTTTTTGTCAAAATGGCTAAGGGACGCGCCTCGAAACGGTCTGGGACACGGAAAAGAACTTGGACGCGCAAAGAAAAGAAGGACCGGCGAAATCTCAAGCTGTGGGCGGAAGGTGCGAGGGAGGATATTCTTCGACCACATCTTCCTGCCTACGCGGATGCGTTGGAGCGGGGCTGGCGGGCGGAGCGGGATTATGTGCGCGAAGTCTGTAATGAATTCCATGCCCGGATTTCTTGGAGGTTGGCCGACGACGAGGAGCCAGAGCTACCGTTGCCTGAGTACGATGCTCTGGCTCCCCGCGAGATCGAGGAATTGAGTGAAGACGAGGTGGAGGCGAAGCGGACGCGAATTGAGGAGATGAACGCGGTAAGCTCGACGGACTTTGATGTTGCGCGTGACTGATCAACTCTGATTCGCTGCTCTATTTCTCTCCTTATTCTCTCCTTATTCACCATATCTAACTATTCATCGTCTCTCGTTGGTCTGGATATCTTGTTCACGGTCTGCCATCTGCCGTTTGTCTGGGACTCTGGGTTTCTTCTTGACTTTGCTTGCTATTTCCGTGGTCCGACTTAGCGAATCAATCGCTGGCTCAAATATCGTGCTCGCAAGATGCGACGTCCTTCGATGCGCGGCGACAGCATGAAAGATCCTTGGGCGCTTTACCTCGCGAAACTCTCGGGCGTCAATGCTCCTCCGAAAGCTCGTCAAGCATTCCAGCAATTCATGCGGGAATGCTATGACACGGATATTAAACCTGTGGTTGATGCTCGGTGGAACGCGTCTTGTGTGGCTGGCGACGGAGTGACGCTCAAAACTACCAAGGGTCCAGATGCTCCCTTCCGCGCAGCCGTTGCGCGCGAACTATTCAAGGAGCTGTCTGACGAGGCGCAGAAGAGCTTTGGGCAACGTGCGAAAGACGAGGCAAAATCAGAGCGCGAGGAATACACTGCTAAGATGAAAGCGCCCGTATCGAAGGCGCCAGTGGACAAACAGAAGTAAGTTTCACTCTTATTTACTTTGACGATGCGGCCTGAAGCTTTATCCATTAGATGTATTGATAATCTTGGCACGTTTATGACGGAAGTAATGCGTGGCGTTCATGAACGCACTGGCCTATCTGGCTTCGCTGTTTTTGGCGGCCCTGTCCCGAATTGCGACGGAGAGCTTCGAACGGTGACGTGAGTCATGAATATTCTCTCATTTTTCAGACGGCTAACACCACTATAGTGTTTCGTATGGCCGCAGCCACGCCCCAGATTCTACCTTGTTCCCCGACTGGGCGAAACCTCGGTTCAACAAGGAGGTGCTGGATTTTATGAAGGAATGGTTGCCGCTTGCGTATAGTGAGTCCTCGCGCACAAGTGGTGGGTAGATATGACTGACCTTGTGATGCTATCAATAGCGCCAGCAGAATGTGCCGAAACAGCGTTGTCGAACGAACCACTCTCCGATGTCTTGATGAACGCTAAATATCAGTTCGACGTCAGAAAGGTGGTGAGGCGAGGTCTAGGCCTGGACGTCTCGGACTCGGAGTCGGACTCGGACTCAGAGTCCAACTCCGAGTCTGGTTCTGATTCGGACTCTGATTCTGAGGAGTCCGACTCTGACTCGTCGTCGTCGTCGTCCACATCTGATTCAAGCGAGGCAAGTTCCGACTCAGACGAGGACGAGGGAGGATCTAGGGGGAGGAAGGAGAAACGGGCGAGAAGGGAGCGTAAGAAAGCGCGTGCCAAGGCAAGCGCGGCTGCAAAGAAGGAGGCGAAGCGGAGGGCGAAGGAGAAGGGGAAGAAGGGGAAGGGGAAGGAGAAAGCGAACGGGAAGGGGAAGGAGAAGGAGAGCCAAGAGAAAGAGAAGCGCAGCAAGGATGGGAATGGGTCGAAGGAGAAGACTGATGAGCAGGGGAAGAAGAAAGCGGACGGGAAGGAGAAGAAGAAAGCGGACGCGAAGGGGAAGGAGAAAGCGGACGTGAAGGGGAAGGAGAAAGCGAACGGGAAGGGGAAGGAGAAAGCGAACGGGAAGGGGAAGGGGAAGGAGAAAGCGGATGGGAATGGATCGGCTGCGAGAAAGAGAAAGGGAGACGATGCGGGTGACGACGAGCGGAGGAAGAAGAAAGCCAAAGGTGCGGATGGCGCCTCTGGCGGTGCATCCAGCGGTAAGTGCTCAACGATTCGCTTTCAAGACCTCACTAACGCTGTTGCCTGTACAGGGGGGTCAAACAGAACGGCAGGTGCGTCGGGGAATCCCTCTGGCGGTGCATCCAGCGGTAAGTGCTCAACGATTCGCTTTCAAGCCCTTACTAACGCTGTTGTCTGTACAGGGGGGTCAAACAGAACGGCAGGTGCGTCGGGGAACCCATCGCAAGACGAACCGCCCCCTGCACCTCCTGCAAATCCCTCGCAGGATCCGCCGCTGCCGCCGCCGCGTCCGCCCCCAACTCCACCCCATCGGTCTCCTTCCCCAGAACCACCTCCGCCCCCTCCCATAACACCACCGCCTGCGTGTCCACCTGACGCGCCATCGTGGTTCGTCAACATGTACAAGGAGATTTCGTACAACAAGACCTCAACTAAGTCGCTTGGCGACGACTTTCACTCCTTACTGGATGCTTTGTGCCAGCTGGAGAAGGCGTACGGATGGGCTCAAGGGTCGGGCTTGAAGAATTTCACCACGCCTTCGCGACCGCCCCAAGTCGCCTCGTGGATATCGTCTGGGCGAGGTACACGAAAGGGTACGATGTCGGGAGGTGTTGGGCCCTCGATTTCAAATGTCGACGCTTTTGCAGAGTCGTGGTGGGACTGGTGGACGAGCATGCAGCCGGCTTGGCGCACGCGTAACGCTGGAAACGAAGAATGGTTTGAACGCGGAGCGTACCCCGACTTCGAGAAGTCCACTTGGGAAACCTTTCGATGCCCTGGGCAGAACGGAATGATGTGTTTGGTCGCGTGTCTATTGTGGTGGGGAACGAAATTGCACAGCAAGGGGCGCGAAGTCAGCGAGTCATGGGTCGAGGCGGCGAAAGATTTACAGTGGGTGATTTTGGGGTTGACTGAGGCAGAGAAGAAGGCGGGGTCGTCGAAGACTTGATGCGTGCTCACACGGACATATGTAGAATATCGTATTGCTTTGCTAGTTGCTTTCGCTAGTGATTTTGCTAGTTGCTTTGGTATTTCTGCGCTAGACTGGGAGCTTTCTACCTCTTGTGAAATGTGAAGTTGACTTGATTGAGTTGGGGCGGCGAATTGACTTGGGATAAAAAACTTCTATGAACCTGACTTGTAAATAAAGATGTTTGGAAATTGGCGTGGTAGATTGACTTGTGAATACAAAATTTCAACCAATCTGAATCTTGGAATCTGAAGTCAAACAAAATTCGGTAAGTAAATTAAGTAGAATAATGTTCGAGTGAGGCAAACTTGAGATGGAGGGCACAGCCACAAATGTAACGCGTGTCACATCCCCTCGTCGCTCCACTTGGACTTGGAATTTTTGTCTACATTCATCAATGGAGAATTGGACGAAGGTCAATTATTCGAGCATTATTTCAACGGAGCATTGACACTGACACAAATTAAGATGAAGTTGAATTGGAGACTATAGTCAGTAGTACATAAATTAGGATTATTGCTGACATGACAAAATCATTTTTGCAAAAAACCGACCCCCCCCCGCAACAAAGCTGAAAAAGTCACAATTAGAAGCATCACTAGACCAATAAAATGCAAATGAACCGGTGATGGCCGCTGAGTGCATAGCCACCATTTCCATCAGAAAATCTTTGACAGTGTATTCGCAACTTGAACACTCGTTATAGAAGAACCTAGATGCTATATCAGGAATGGGACTTAGAGCTGAAAATGTAAAAACAGATCATGTGCGGGCCAGCAAAGATTCTGGCTAGATCCAAGAAAAGAGGCAATGAAGGCTTCAGCATTGAATAAAGTCAGGAGCGTGGCTACATTCAGTCCAAAAAGGCTTCCTATGCCAAGGCAGAAGAACTGTGTGTGGGAAGTCTTACTTTGTGGAGCTAGCCAGGCCTCGGGTGCAGCCAATCCAAAAGACAACTAAGTCCACTGGCTAAGTCCAGTACATTTAGTCTTTATATTACATCTAGGGCTCTGATTTTTTTTGTATGTGAATATATTGGCAGTTCCAGCGTACAACTATTTGAGATTAAAAATATCGAACACTCCGTGCGGAGCCGCAATGCGTACATTTTCGGAAAGGCACAGACTTGAAAAGTGGAAGACACTGTATTTATCCAAAGTGAACCTCACCGCAACAGTGTTGGGACCACTACAATGCGTAACGAAAGGATCCGTTTCACCGTAGCAACCCCGGCGAGTGAAATCTCCAGTCACGTCCGCACCAACCACGACGACTCGTTGCACCATCTCAGCCAATGTGCGGCCGTCCAAACCGATGCGGCACGGGCGTAAATATCTGCGGTCAATAGGGTGTTTTGTGCCTCCGACCGTCAACCCATATACGTCTATTTTGTCTGCTTTGCGAGGTCGGGAAAATACTTTGCTTGTGTCTCGAGCAGGAACGTCGCCGTCCAGCAACAAGTAACCACGTCGACCCTCCATTTCACGAACTTTAGCTGACAACGCGGGTTCGTCGGCGACTCCCCGGACGACAATGTCGAGGCGTTTGTGAGAGACCCCAGGAACGCAAATCCATTCGCCAGTCGTTTCACCTGAGCTTGGTTTGAGTCAAGAACAATCCAAATGACGACAATTTACCTTCCAGTTGTGGAGGTACTTCAAAAGGCGGAGACGACGGGGACGGGCAGGGCGTACAGGGACGGGGAGGAGGCGACTGGGGGGGGAAGGCAGCGAACTTCAGCTCGGGCGTTACCAGATGCTGGTGCCCCCGGAGAACCTCGTGCGGCATCGCCCGCGTGTTCAACAGCGGGACCATTGTCCTGAGTGGAAGTTTTAAAAAAACAGACAACCATATAAAGATTGGTGGAACACCCACCAGTGATGTGCGACGTTTTCTATGGGGACATCCTGGACGACATCCGGCCCCCCCGTTCGGCGTAGGGTGAGAAGCAAGCCTTCGTGATCGTTGTCGGCTTGAACGAGGGCATCGCGACCCTGAATTTTAATGTTGTTGAGCCTTGAGTCGTTCACTGAAATGGCTGGATAGTAAGCCTGAGCGTAGCTTCGCAACTTCTGTGTCCACTCGTCTTCTACCGATCGTAAGCGCAACTCCCGAGCTCTGCTATTGTACACCCCCACGACCGTTCCTCTGAACCCCTTCAAGGAACCCTTTGCCACATACGTCACGTTTAAACCAATGTAGTGTCGAGCTACGTCCGGGTGAAGCAGCTCTACATCTTCCTCTGCCATCAGCGTATGTGCAACGCCCGCTGTGTGAGGCGGAGCGAAAGTCGTTGAATATGGCACCCTTTCTTCAATGGAATCGGGAAGCAGCAACGAACTGGTCTTTCGGACACTGGCGGGTACTCCGAAAGTGACGATGTCGCCCGCGTGGTTGAAATCTACGTCGCATGCCCGAACCCAGAACTGCGCATAATCAGCGTCGGGGATGAAGAAAATTGAGAAATCAAACACACCAGACGACCGTCTTGCCATTGTTTCGAAGGACGCTTTAGTTCAAGCCTGTTCAGCTGACCGCAAGATGAGATGCTGGGAGACAAGAGAGTGATCAAACAATTAACACATACGTCGAACAACTCGACCAGACCGCGACCAGAGTCAACGGTCATCACAGACCCGCTCCTTCCCTGGTGCGCCCCACACCGCACACGTACAAAATCTCCTTCCTGCCACACACGAGATAGTTGATCTACGGTGCAGGGATCGTACACCGCTCCGTTCACGTTCTTGAACAGGACGACCTCGGTTTTGGCGTCAAGGGCATGGACGCGGCCTTCCACGCCCTCAACATATCCTTCGACGAAGCGTATGCGGTCGCCCACTTGAAGAACGTATGAAAAATCCAAAAGGTGCCGCCGCAAGTCGCGCATTTCTGGAAAAATACCGTCCGCTGCGATGTTGGGGTCGTAACACCCGTTGTACGCAGGGAGCACTCTTGCTGTGTGCTGGCTTGCAGAACCGGCGTCTGAGACATGGATTCCAGCTAGATACCCACTCTGCCCTCTGTAGCGACCGGTCACTACTACGACGCGATCTCCGGGTCTGAGCGGTGGTCCCCGCGCGCTTCCAACCAAGCGTCTGAGTTCCACATGATGACTGCGAGCAAACGGAACGAATTCTTCGTGCGACGCTATTTGTAGAAGCGCTTGGTGGGGATAGATCTTCAAGGCCTGACAATCTTCCAACGTGGGGGGCTTGACCAGCTGGACAGTATGTCGGGGCTTAGACAGGTGAAAGATCGGGGGCTTTCTCCCAGGCAAAAAAATGGCGTTCGTGTTAATCACGAATGCAAGACGACCTTTGAATTTGCCCCATCCTACGCGCACCCACTGCCCCTTCTTCAACGCGTGCTTAGCTTCTGTGGCCGGAAGCTCCAACCAAAACGGCAAAGTAGACCGCTTGGGAGGAGGATGGTTTGCGGCTCTGTACGCGGCTAACGCGCGGGCATTGTGATGGTTGAGGTCCATTTTTGGGGGAGGGGGAGGTTCGGGAAAGGTGACGACGCGAGTAATGCGCTCTGTCCTTACTACTCTGAAGTTGGCGAAATCTGTAAAATGCCTTCCATTGGGTGTCCGTGCGTTCGCAAGAGAAACAAAGGAAACACACCAGCTTTCTCGAGCAATTTTTTGGCCTCCGGGTCATCCCTCGCAGCCCTTTCTCTCAGTTGCGATTCCAGCTCGGCCTGAAACCGCCTATCTGCAAGTAGCGTGTCAACAGTAGAAGTACAAATTAGACTGTCTGCCAGGCTGTAGCCTAAATGTAGAATGTTTATTTGCGTGGAGCCAGCCACCCACCAAGCAGGGGTAAAACATACAGCATTTTGACTTATCACCAGGTCCTAGCCACCTCCAGGCACCGCCTAACCTTCCCCTACATGTCCCACGGCATCAATTTCGGCGAACACTGCGCATCACTGGATGTAGAGGATCAAAAACAGGAATCAACTGCCATAGAAGCCAAGAAGTGACACTTGACAGCCCTCCTCATTTGGAACAACTCCGCCATGCAGCCACAAAAGGAAATTTTATAACAGAGACGCAAATTCCGATATTAATGTAACCAATTTTGTATTTACTCTGCCTCAATCATTTCTACGATCTCCCGGTCCTCCGCAATTGCCGCGCGCACAGCCTGCGACGCTGATGTGTCCCAAGCGCTCCTGAAGCGCCGAGCAATTTGGCGGGTCATTGCAGCCTGCCGAGCTGCATAAGCTTGGACTCCTTCCCGGACATCCTCCCTCACCTCCCGCCCAGACACCGCCCGCTCCTCCCACCAGCCCGCGCGCCACGCCAGGAAGCGCAGCACCCTGCGCATTTCCTCCCGCAACAACTGCACCTCCTCAACCCACCTGTCCCTCCTCGCCTTCGCTTTGGACCACTCTACCCTCACAGCTGTATCACAATGTGAGTATGTATCCATAGAATCTCAAATGCAACAGCGCTCACCATCCCTTAACTCCTCCTCATCCCCTCCCGGCCCTCCGCCGCTCGTCCAGATCCATGACATCTTGTGCTTTTTCTTGGTCTTCCCCTTCTCCTTCGACCTCTTCCCTGCTGCCTTGGATATCCGACGCTCGCGCGTTTGCGAACCAACATTCCCCAATCTCTGCCGAGCGGCCGTGTCGTCCTCCAATTCTTCCTCAATACGCAGGTCGTCAGCCCGTAATTCTCTCCAATCGCACTCCCCCAGCCCCACCAGCCCTACCAGTGCGTCCCGGGAACGTTTGTACCCCTTCGCAATCCACTCGATTCGTTCCTCCACTCGCTTAACCAATGTTGCAGCGCGCGTAGTCCCTCGTTGACCCACTGCCCCTTCTCGCCAATCCACCAAATGGCGTTTCGCTAATAATGACCGTCGCAGCTTTGCCACGGAATCCGCCAGCACTCCTCGGCGCAGACGCGCCTCCCTCTCACGCAACTTCTCCGCGCACACCTCCCTTCTCCTCGCCGGCAATTCCGAGGGCAGATAAATCCTCACGCCCTCTGCCAGCGGAGGCGGCAAATCAGGATTTCTGGTCTCTTCGTCTTCCAATAGCTGCTCCCCAGCGCCAGGCATGTAAACCCCTTGCACCTTGCGGAACCGCGCCAGCTTGACGAAAAACGACCGACGGAGCTGGGCCACGCGTTCACTCTGGTCCCCGACCAGCAGTGGCCGCCCTTTCAGCTCTCGGCGTATCCGCAGCCTTCGCATTCCGTCAGTCCTTCTCGCTGCACAAAACAGACAAAATAGCACTCACTGATCCGTCTCCAACTGCAGCCCCGCCACGAGAAATGTGCTCATGCTTGTGGCGTGCAGCCTCTCTTCCCCAGCCCCAGCCGAAGCCTCGTCCAACTCCTCCTGCGCGAGCTGCACCCGAATCGCAGCAGCTGAATATTCTACTTCCATACCACTGTCAACTCCATCCCCAACGCCCGCGGAATTCACGAACCTTTGGATTCCTCTGCTGGTGCATATGGATTTTTCGATGTCCTATCCCGCTGCCAACAGTCGATCACACTTTGCCACTCCTCTCGTGTCTCCTCCTCCAGTGTTTCGTCCACTTGCTGGAAACCCGCGACTTGGCGGTCACGTTCGTCGATGGCGACCACAAGCTTCCGCGGGAGCGTCATACCTGCGAACAGTATCAGTGGACCGCAATACCCGCTCTACCCTCGTACTTACCCAAATTTATGTTTTTCTCAAAATTCAGAAAATCGACCTCGTCTTCGATAGCGTCCGCCCTTCCACCCCTTCCTTTCTCCCTCGTCGCCCAAGCCAAAGGATTCAGCCTCGACCACACGCGCTCGACGCCCTCACCATCAGTTCTCCCCACCCCAACCGTGTACGACAAAGAATTCTGTACTTGGCACGTCCGCTCATGCGCTGCGGCGTGCCAGACGGGCAGCGCGAACAGTACGGTGATGCTCGCCAAGTCGAGACGCAATTTCTCGGGCATCTCCTTCAAGCGTAGGGGAAACTTAATGCGCCATTGGCAGGCGATATCGTAAGATATCGCCAGGTACATCGCTGTTATCCCCAGCACCGAAGAGAGCAGTATATAGTCCATATTCGCGTATCTAGCCCAACAGTCAGTCGCCATCCCTTGTAATCCAGCGCTGCTACTCACCTTTCACCCTTCTGAAGATCCCCCAGCCCTTGAGGGCGAACTACTTCATGCCGAGCGCAAACTACGCCCCCGACGCCCGAACATCGCAGGCCGGTCGTGACCCGAGTGTCCTTCTGTAACAACGCCTGGAAAGCGACGCACGTACTAATCTGTAAGTCTCATTTCGTCAGCCCATCTGCCGCTGCGCCTACCAAAATCATAACCCAAACATAGACTAACTCACGTCTTCCTCACCCACATATCCTCATAGGTGCTCGCGATATTTCTTCTCCTCCACCATATAACCCCATCCCGACCCCAACGGCGGGTCATCCTTCTCGTTATGCCGCAAACGATTTCTCAGACGGAAGTTTGCGTCCATCGCCACGATTAAGATAAACAGGAATCTGCAAGTACGTCAGAAAGGCTAGGAGCATTTTGAGAACCCACTCACTGAAATTCGGGCGAGACTTCGCGCCAACCCTCCGGCAGATTAATCCCGTCGTGCGGGCAGGCCCAACAGAGCAACGCACACTCCCCTGCCTTCGTACCCTCCACTCCGCGCTCGTCGTGTCCTCGACCTGCCCGCATCAGACGCTGCAGAAACGCAAATTGGCGGGAAATCAATCCAAATGACTTGTAACAGTCCTGTACACCGGTCGTCAGCGGCCACCATGGAACAGACGTCGCTCCGCACTCACCGGTACAGAATGCAGACCTGCAGCGTCACTACTCCGCTCCACCGTTTTAATGAAATCGTGAACGGTCAAATTCCCTACAACGTTGAGCAAACGGAAAATCTTCAAGGTGGCGATGGTAGCGCAGGTGGCTGGATCCACCGTTGTCGCGGGATACCAGCCGTTCCGCAAAAGCTGCTGCAGATTGTTTGCGTGGTCGGAGACATCGCAGCCGCAGTATCTGTACTTGATGGTGAAGATGTTTGGGAAGTGCAATACCACCATCTCGCGCGGGTGGGAGGCGGGACGCGGGCAGCGAAATCCCCCGTGTCCCAACTGGTAAACACAACCTAAGGATGCCAGCGATGATTTTACCCAAAACCTTCCGTTCCAGCGCTGAAGTCCTCAAACCGTCAGCCGCAGTACAACGTAGTCAGCAAGGGGAAGCGTACACACCTCCACTGAATGCAATGGCATTAGCTCGTGCCTGGAAACCACACAGGCCCTGCATTGAACGAAATCTCCACATTCATCGCAGCGCACTGGAGCCTCCCCCGCATCCAGCGCTGAGGAGCAGCACGAACATTCAGCCGCTGACTTTCCGCCGAGACCCTCCCTCCGCAGCAGCTCGTCCAGAAACAAACCGCTCAGTGGTCGCCACACCTTCATGGGATCATCCTACCCATCTCTTGTCAATCCTATCTCCCCACCCAATAAACAATCACGTACCGAGCTGTCGTATCTTTTTCTCTTCTCCCCTGCGGCACCGTCCTCCTCCCCCTCTCCTGATTCCCCGTCCAAATCCAAGCCGTTAAGGCCCTCACGCAGGGGGACCCAATCGCCAAACGCATCTTCAAGCTCAGACGGATGCAGCTTCCGTCGTTTTGTCTGCACGTTGACGCTGACCCGGTGCCCACGCCGACCGTCTTTCGATGGTGTGAACTCGGTGTCGTAGGTCGTGTCGTTGGCGTGAGATTCAAATTCCACAAAGGAGTCGACACGGTCGAACCGTCTGCCTGGCCGAGCGGGCGAGACGTTGAGGGTATCCATTGCAGTCGTATAGTACTTCCAGTAGCAGTCTTAGTAGCGGAAACCAGACGCTGGTGCGTTCGCAAGCCAAAGCCAATCGAAGTAAGAGCAAGCTGAAAATACGAACGGGGAAAGCCGCGCTGCCGGCAGCCCAAAGAGGATGATTTCTAGCCATAGCCAAAGCCAGCCAGCCAGCCATCGTCGACGCACACAGCGGTTCCAGCTGGTTCCAGCACTTCCAAAAGACGAGGAGGAAAAAGCGTGTATTTGATAACGTAACAATCAAGTGTGTGGGAAAACGAACTTCTTCCCGCCACGCATATCCTCTGAACCCTACCCTACGAATATCACCACAACGACGACGAAGAAACTACCACCAAGACAAACGACTACCCAATGTACTCTTCCCCCCCAACCCTCAACATGTTAACCGCTCAGTTGAGCGCGACCACCATGGTCCTAAACTTCTTCACCACCACCGTCCCGTCCAACGCCTCGAAAGCAAAGGTCTTACGGGTACGCAAACACAAGTGCTTACCGTCAACACACCCACACTCTACGTAACTCGCGCCGCCGATGTTCACGAGCTATCCAAACGCGTCAGTCGACAACCTGGAGCACCACCCTCAAACTTACCTGCACTCGGTGGGTCGCAGGAGCGGCCGCGGCCTTACCCTTACCAGCGGCGGCTTTCTCCTCCCCAGCAGCAGCGCAACCCACCTTCTGCGAAGGATACTCCACGTCTACCATGCGTTCTCCCAAATCCAGATCAGCGACGGGGCTGGGCGGAACGGATTGGAGACTGGGGATGGGGCTACGATCGGGCGAGAAGAGGCTGTCATCATCCTCGTCCTCATCCTCGACCGCCGCAAGCAGGGAGGCCGGGACGAACTGGAAGAACGTGTTGTCGATGTTCCTGCGGGTCTCGCGTAAGCACAGTTTTCTTCTCAGGAAAGAGTAATGGCTCATACCCTCTGACAGCACTCATCGCGAAGGCCTTGCCGGTCTTGATTTCCTCAGCGGCGTCCTCCGCGAGGTCTTTGGCAATGGCCTTGTCCGCAACGACCCCAGCATCCGTGGAGGTATGCGCCGTCTGCTCCGGACGCGTGCCGTCCCAGATGATTATGTCTTGAAGCTTGAGGCCTTCGTCCCCGGGGGTCCAGTCGTCGTCAGAGTCCGTGTGGCTGGAGCGGCAGGTAAGTTACGAGTCGCATTCTCTCCCCAAATGAACTTACTAATCCCATTCCTTTTCTTGCTGCTCAGCGCGATAGAGGGCGACCGCGTGGGCATTTTTGAGGTACTGACAAGAGATATCGTACGAGGCACCGGATCTGGCGTGGACCTCCTCGTCGTCCTCCGCGTTGGCGCGCTCGGGATGTTCTTGCTCGAGGTGGCGGCGACGCCAGCCTCTGACCAAACGGTCCTTTTGCACCCTGCATCCGCAACGATGTGAGCGTCACCGCAGTCGGCGTTAGAAGCAGCGAGAGATGACATACGGAGGAAGGAGGGAGAGTACAGAGGTCACGTCGACCTGGTAACTCAAGGCCCTTTTAATGTCATCTGTCGGCGAGGCGGATAGTCAGCGAGAGGTGGACCGCAGGCGAAGAGCGTCTTACCGGCGTCGCCCATGACGGTGTCGGCACCCTGGTTTTGGTCGGGGTTGGTGGCGGCCGACGCAGGGGTCGAAGGTGGACCGTTGTTCACCGTGGCGGAGACGGCGCTCGCGGGAGTGTCGATTGCAGAGTTCATGATGGTGTTGGCGGCAAAAGACAGACTGTGAACGTAGAACGGGACAGAGAGCAAGAGGGAATAGAGAGCGAAGAAAGATAAACGACAGAGGCGAGTGACCTGCATTTCCTCAAATTTTGCAGGAGTCTTATACCGATTTGCAGGACCGAGACAACCCAGCTCGTACCGGCTCGGTTTCGCAACGACCCATGCAAGCGAGCCTTCAGCTTCTGATATCCCAATTCGGCATATCGTCAGAGCCAGCCGACATTTGGGATCCTCAAACCAATACGCGTGAAAATGGGCTCGATTTGACCTCAAGCCCGATCCACCGCCCGATTTACCCGTCCAGCTGGGGCTGCGCTTCGCCTATCTGTTTCCCTCTCTCTGACTTAAGCACCTACGCCTCCAGACGACCTCCCATTTCCCCCCCCTCCCCTCCATACTCCCTTCAGCAGTTATGTTTCCTCCCATGCCCCGTCGCTCGCTCTCCTACACCCTCGCACGGGTCGCCGAAGTCACCCCTCCACCACTGATCCCCCGTTTTCAATTGTCTGGCATCGACCCTCGACTTGCCAGCGAATCGACGCACCTATCTTTCGACCTCGTAGAACGCCTTCACGAGGCCCTCGCCCTTGACGACCCCTCGCTCCCGTTCACCGGCAACCCCCTCCCCGACGAGCGTTATCTTGCTGGCGAAGTCACCATTGTGCCCCCCGCGTCAGACAGGCCAGTCCGAGTTGTCGTGCCAGCCCAACAAAAGAGCCACGAACGTGCGCGCATGGCCAGATTACGCAAACAGCGCCACCTTCGCCTGCTCGAAGCCATTCTGCAGCTGCGGGTGGAGCGCCTGTCGCCCAGCAACGTCGTGCGCGTCCCTGAGCCCGGGGATTTCGACTTCTCCGTAATTGAAGATCGCGACTACGCCTTGGGGGAAGTGGTGGGTCCAGACTCACGCTTCCATTTGAGACGAACCCACTGGTCGGGCAAGTACGTCCGCCTTCCCACTATGCCCGTGCCTCTGCCCTCACTGACTTGTCTTCTTTTTCCTTCCCTCATTTCAGAGACGTACGCGTCATCGCCTCAGAGCGGCGTGCCGTTACCCTTCTTGCTGGTTCCGCTCAAGGCTACGACTGGTCGTCCGACATCATTAAGCCCGTCACCGCCCAGCTCGACGAGGAGGCCGCTGCGCTTCGGGCTCGCAATGGACCTGACCACCCGCTGGTCATGAGCGTCGGAGTCGGCACTTACTTCAATGAGTGCAAGGTACGTTTGAGGCCTCGCGTTGTCTTCGCTCTCTAACGAAAGTCCTTTACTTCAGGCGAGCGAAACTCCGCTCGTCCCCTTGCCCCGCGAGATAGGAGATCGCGCGCAGGACGCCCTCGCGTCGATGAGCCTGCTGTCAAGCATTCCCATGAAACGCCTCGTCTCGTTCAGCAATGGTGAGCTCTCTCCCTAGCCGTCGCACGCTTCTATCCTCACTCTCGCCGCAGGTATTTTTGAGACCTACTGCGTGAAGTCTGCCCGTCTTCTCAAGGCTCAGAAGAGGGAACTGCTTGCGCACGACCCGCAGGCGCACTTCCCCTGCGAGACTAGCGACTTCTCAGCTTTCACTTTCGAGCTGGGTGGTCCCCACCGCCGCATGAACCACCGCGGTCTCCCATATACTTACGAGCCGGGCAGCTGGATCATCATCACTGCTCTCGGCGACTACGACCCCACATATGGCGGCATGATCATTTTGTGAGACTTGGGATGGGTACTTCATTTCCCCCCCGGCAACTCAATCCTCCTCCCGGCGTTTATCCGGTATTCTTTCGTCGCTGTTCGTCCGGGGGAGACCAGATACTCCATGATCCAGTGGGCGGGGTCTGGTATCCGTCGATTCTTTGAGAATGGGAACATGGACGACACCACTTTCGCCGTGTCGGCGACGGAGGAAGAGCATGCCGCTCGCGAACTCCTTCGTCGCGAGGCTCATCTGGCTGCTATCGGAGCCTTCCCTCGCGCCGCCACCTTGCCCACTGGCAAAGTCGAGTTCCCATACAACGGTGTAAACCCCTTATACTAGACTCCTTTTACCCTTTCGTTACTTACTGAGACTCGCTTACTTACTGTCTTTTACTCGGCACAACACCCTTACACCTTACTTTGCGTTCATAGTAATAAACAAAAATTCTAATTGGCAATTGCGCATATCGACGACGGAGAGCAAATACTAAGCAGAGCAAAGACACTATTGTGTCAACGTATATACAGGCGGGGAAAACGGACCGAGAGTGTTTAGCAGCATAAGTGCGGCGAGACAGATACCATTCCCGCCGCTATCTTAATGTCCTCCTCGTTGTGCCCGGGGCGTCCCCGCCCAGACCAGCCCGCTGACGTGTCCTCCTCCGGGTCGTTGGAACGGTCACTGTCAGAGACGGGGCTTTGACCACTCAGTCGCTGTCTGCAACGGCTAAATGGGTGTTTATCAGGATCGGCGGAATACGGGGGAACGGTGGACGCACGCGCGATACGTTCGCCGGTAGAGGCGGGCTCTGATGCGATGTATAAGTTGCACGTCGCTAGGAGCCTGGCGGATAGCCTCCCGTCTTCTGCAGAGCGAAATGTTGAGGTGAGGTAGACACTGAGCCTTCAGCACGCACCGACGCATCCGATTCCTCGCTTTCTCGTTGATAATCTCTCGATGGCTTGAACCCACAGTTAGAGTTCTGACAGGGGCGGACAACTCAGGAAATCGACTCACCGAGTGCGGTATTGCCACGCGACATCTGCTCGCAGGATCTCCTGCATCTCGTCCTGCATCTCGTCGCAGGGTGGGGGAAGGTAGTCGGACATGTCGGGTGGCGGAGGGTATTCCGACATGGGGGTTGAGGAGAAGGGATGGGTGGCGGTGCAGTCGGTCTTGAGGTCAAAGAATGCGTCAACGGACGGTTCTGAGCGTCGTGAGAGGGTGGGGAAAGGTATGGGCATCGTCAGAGAAGCGGTATACAGTCGTATCCAGAGGAAAGAAGACGAGATATGCCTCCGAAAGGTGTCTTTGAGGTCGTGTACAGTTCGTCATCGGAAACATAGGGGTTGGGCACTGAGCGCCCTCGCAGCACCCTCCCTGGGGCTGCTGATGTCTCCAAATCTGGTGTGATACTGCGCCAGAGGACATACCGTCGATCTGTCCAAAAAAAATGGAAGATGTTGTTAACAGTCGTTGTAATACAAGTTGTCAGACTTGAGACAAGGTTTCGCACTGCCGCCTTACCTGGGATTCCGACACTCTTGAAAAATTTTGAAATAAATGTTGTTTTGAGTGATTGCGAGAGAGATAGCGGGGAGGGGGCTTGGGATACTGCCCGCGAAGACCTTGCGCTTCTGGCGCCGTCGCCGTCGCCATCGATGACGACGAGATTGGCAGAAGTATTTTGTTGACAAAGTTGGTTTGTTATCGATTTCATTTCTCTCACTTTTCTGGCAGCGGGTGTAAAGAAGGGCTCATATAGCATTCGGGGAGTCAGATCGTGCAGAAAAACAAGGTGTACGAGATGAAGAGCGATATCTATATAGGTAGCGAACTCGGATTTGTAACTTGTAACGTAGCATTGTAGCAGTAATCGATGTTGAACGAGAAGGAGACGGCAAGTACTACTGAGTTAAAAAACGAGGGCGAGGCAATACTTCAATTACGAGCAACAACCGCTGCATACCCCGACCTCACCGCGCTCTCATAGGCGGCCTCCGCCAGCTCCCGAGTGTCGTACTTCTTGTGGCTTGCGCGCGGGACGTTCCAAATGTTGACAACGCACTCGAAATAGGAGGAGTAAACTCCCGGGTTGACGCCGCGCGTTACGACGTACCAATTGGTGCCGGAATTGAACGGCGAGGGAGGGTATTCGGTGGGGAGGGGCTGGGGGAACAAATGCTTCGGCCCGGGAAGGGTCAGCGGAATGGAATCGCCACTCCAGCCATTCACGCGCGCTTGAGACCAAGCCTCGTTGGCGGCAGCAAGCGTAGGGTAGGAGCAGGTGACAGCCTTGGGATAGTACTCGGTGGCAACTTTGACCTGAGTGATGTTATCGTAAACACCAACGTCGGGGGCCCCGATGAAGACGACATAGGCAGTGAGATCGAAGGCTGAACCCGTGCGATAGCACCTGGAGAAGGGGTGTTCCGCAATTTTCGCACAAGCTTCGTGGTAATCGTCGGTGTACGCACTGTGGCTCGGGGTATGATAGTGGTAATACCCGAGATTCGGGGGTTGCATGGGGACGGGGGGAAAGGTGTACGACGGCGAGATCGGGGACGAACTGGGAGGGCTCGACGGCGGGGGGCTCGACGGCGGGGGGCTCGACGGCGGGGGGGCTCGACGGCGGGGGGCTCGGCGGCGGCGAGTCTGACAAAAAAATATGAGTGGCGCAGGTATTTGTGCAGAGAGCGAATGTACCTTCTATGTTAACCACCGGAACCGGAACCTTGGGGGCGGCAGGTTTGGCTTTGGCTTTGCCTTTGGGCTTGGAGGACGCAGTTGCGCGAGGAGCGGCGCTAGCGGCAACGCGACGAGGTTCGCTATCGGTTGAGGGTACCGTGCCGCGAGAGGAAGAGTCAGCACCCGAGTCATTGGCGGCGGAGATACCAGGAGGGGCCGGGAGGCTAACAAAGCGAAGCAAACGTCCGAGGGCGGGGTCGAGCTGGGCGGCGAGAGCAGATGCGCCGAGCATCTGAGTTACCTGCTGGAGGCGGTCTTCGCTGATATACTTCAGCAAGGTGCGAAGTTCGGCTGTGGTGAGGTCGGGCACAGCGTCCGCAATGTCTCTCGCAGACTGCGAGGCGAGCGCACGCGCATCCGTCGTCGACGAGGGCATGAGTAACGAGCTTGGGGGACCGAGGTGTGAGGAAACTGAAGGGGAGAAAGAAAAGGTGGTTCGTTATCGATCGACAAGAGACAGGCTGTGATTGGACTCGACGTCGCGACGTTCTGGAAGCAGAAAGAAGGCGGGAGAATTGAATAGAAAGAAGGCGGGAGAATTGAAAGGCCAATTGAATGGGTGGGAGTGCCGGGTAATGCTAGGGCCGAGAGCGAAACGAGGGACTAGAGTCGGATTGTCGCATAAAACAATACAAAATGAGGGTGTCGGGGACAGACGAGCCACCAGGGTAGAAAACGGCTGGGAAACGAGCGACACTGAACGCAGACGAACCGGTGGTTCGTTGGAGAAGAACCGGGAATTGTGGAAAAGCCGAAGGAAGCGAAGACAGATGATTTGCGCAGAAATGAGAATTGAGAGACATGTGTTTCTCAGTACAGTTCTTAGCGTGTACAGTGCGCGCACATGGCCTCCAGGGCGGCGGCGGTGGGGTAGAGTGAGTAGGATGAGCGTGTTGCCCTCGAGGGCGCGAAGGAGAGACGATGCTTGGAGGTTGAAGGACGGGGAGGCGGGGAGGCGGGCACGAACGCGTGTGGCAGATCAGTGATGCGGCGTGGTCCGGTTTCAGTGTCGGGAGCATTTGTTGGAGGTTGTCAAAGGAACGTGGAAAAGGTGCCGCGGGAAAGCGCGAGGGGCGGATCGAGGCAATCAAATTCTGCTGTTCCGGCTTAGGTACAGTTCTTACCGAAGTCCAATTCCCTCCACGCGAGAAAATCGGGGGTCGAAGAAGAATAATCCAAGCTTGCTCATTGGATGAACCAAAGACGAAAAGAGGTATATGCGGATCGAGAGGGCTGTGTGGTCGGACCTGGAGGTGGATGGGCCGGGCAGACTTCACCGGTCCAATTCTTATTGGAACGTACGATTTGCGTGGCCAAAGTAAAGGGCTTGAGGTGGGGTGGGGATTGTAGGAATGTGCAGGGGTGCTCGGCGAGGTCGACGAGGTTTGTGAGGGCTGAATGAAGGTGGAAATGCTATGTAGATTTGGGTCTTGCCAGGGCCAAAGGCTGAATCTGAGATTGTGATTGATTGGCGGGGCGGGGGTAATTCTGCTGCCCGATGTCGTGGGTCAGAAATTTTGAGTCGCTGACGAAGAAAATGGACCGATTCCCAGAAACCAAGGTGGTACACTCTGCGAGAGTTTAAACAATGAAGGCAAATTCGTTAACATTGGCAAAGCATTAACTGAAGAGGACAAAAGGGCTGCTGTACGGTACAGATATCGTAGTAGCGGCGCCGCTTTGTATTTTGGTACGAACAGGAATATTTTTTTGAAAGTTATATGGCGTGAGGAGGGGGGAGAGACAATGTAAAGGTAGGTGGAGAAAGAAACGAGAGATCACAACGAGACCAGTACGAGGGCGGGTGACGGTAGGGGGCGGAGGTTTCAAAGAATCTCCACGCCGCCCCAGGTGAGTGCCTGATTGAAGGCGCGCAGGGCATTCGCCTGGGTGTCGTATGCCTTGCGGGCGCCGCGCGCGACGCCGGTGATCGCGAAGTCCGAGAGGAGGCTGGAAGGAAGTGAAAATGGTGAGTTTGAGGCAGACAAAGCGACGAAGGGGAGGGAAAGGACTTACTACTGGTCAACGACGCCTACGAAGCGCCCCCGCATGATCGCGTACCACTCAGGTGCGGCGGTTTCCTCTTCGACGGCGACGAGGGGCTCGGTGGGGACGACAGAGAAGACCTCGTTGGCGCGGAATGGGGCTTCGCGCCGGAGGAGAGCGACGAGAGCGGCCGGGAGCCCTGCACCGGGCTGTGCCTTGGGGGCTTCCTTGGTGGAGACCTCCTTCTCCTTCTTGGAAGGCGCGGGCGCAGGAGGAGCAGGAGGGAGCTGGGGAGCGGCGGGTGCGGCGAAAGCGGGGGCCCCATACACCTGAGGAGCGAGAAGGGCGACGTTGCCGTAGCAGGGGAGAATGCCGAGGGGGAGAGCGACGACGGCGACACCAGCGATGGGCAGGGCGACCTGGGGGGCAGCTAAAGGAAGGTGGTTAAAGCGGAGAACGAGTAGCGATGGAAAAGGTCACTTACCCATGCCGGGGAGAAGGGCGAGGGAAGGGAACGCGTTCATGGAGGGCAGTGGGTGAACAAAAAGTGGGGGAAGAGATGAAAGTCGATGGGTTTGCGGTGGACGATCGTGACAGATATAACAAGAGCCGAGAGATGCACCTAAATGGGATAAGATGGGGCCAGACATTTGGGTGGACGCCTGATTTGATGGGAAAGGCGTAAGCGGGTGAGCGGGTGGAGGTTTGGTAAGGGACAACAGGAGAGACGACCCTTAGGCGGCGGCACAGATTGATTAGAGTCGAGATTGTCGCGCTTTCATCCTCCACATACCATGGCCAAATCAAAAGGGCCGAAGAGACAGCAAAACCGGCCACGGAAGAGAACATGGGCGCGCGTGGAGAAAAAGGACCGTCGGAACCTGAAAATGTGGGCGGAGGGCGCTAGAGAGTCAATTTTGCGACCCCACCTGCCTGCGTACATGGACGCCCTGGAACGCGGGTGGCGCGCCGAGCGTGATTTCGTGCGAGAGGTCTGTAACGAATTTCACGCGCGAATTTCCTGGCGCGTTGCGGATGACGAAGAGCCCGATGAGCCGCTGCCGGAGTACGACCCGCTGGCGACAGCGGAAGTGGAGGAGTTGGATGACGACGAGACGGAGGCGAAGAGAACGCGCATTGAGACTTTGAACGCGGTAAGCTGATTTGGTTTCTGCAGCGGGGGAGGGTTCGGCATTGACAGAGTTTGGACTAGCGCATTAACCGGTGGCTAAAATATCGGGCCAAGAAACTTCGCCGCCCAACGACGCGCGATCGAACGCAAGATCCCTGGGGTATCCTCCTCTCCAAACTCGCCGGAATTAAATCCCCACCGAAAGCTCGGCAAGGTTTCCAACAGTATATGCATGAGTCTTACGATGCCGAGATTAAACCGGTGGTGGAGGCGCGCTGGAAGGCGCGGTTGGTGGAGGAGGATGGAGTGGATAGCTTGAAGACTGGTAAGGCGCCGAACGCGCCGTTTCGGGCCCAGGTGGCGCGGGAGATGTTCAAAGAGCTGGGAGACGACGAGCGAGATGCATTGGCGCAGCGAGCGAAAGACGAGGCAGCAGACCAGCGGCGGGAGTACTTGGAATTGATGAAGGGCCCACCGTCGAAAGCGCCGAAGAATAGGCAGGCGTAAGTGTTATTGGTCTTCAAACGTATGCATGCTGATATGGACTCGACGATAGATGTATTGACAATCTCGGGACTTTCATGACAGAGGTGCTGAAGGGGGTTTACGAATATACTGGATTGTCGTGCTTCGCTGTGTTCGGCGGGCCAATTCCAATGTACGACGGTGATCTGCGAACATTGACGTGAGTTCAGTTATTATATTCGCGACTGACTGACTTACGCGCATGGTAGCGTGGCTTATGGTCGAAATCAAGAGCCCAACCCTTGTCATTTCCCCCAGTGGTCGAAAGCTCGTTTCGGCCAAGACGTGCTGGACTTCATGAGGGATTGGCTGAAAACCGCGTACAGTCAGTATCAATTACTTATTCATATGACGACTGAGAAACTCACAAAGCATTTCGTAGCTCCGGCTCAATGCGCTGAAGCTGCTTTGCCCAAGGACGGCGACGACGAGGACGATCCGTTGGCGGGCGCAAAGTACCGGTTCAACCCCGTCGACGATTGGGGGCATGATGCCGACGACGACGACGACGAGAGCGAGAGCGGCGAGAGCGGCGGGGGGAGCGGAAGCGACAGCGATTCGTCGGGGTCAGCCTCTGATGAGGAGAGTGACAGCGAGGTGGAACGCGACGTGGCGGCGAGTAAGAAAAAGGTGGCGAAGAAGGCGGAGTTGCGAAAGGAGAGAGCGAAAGCTGCAGAGAAGGCGAAGGCTGAGAAAGCTAAGGCGAGGGCGAAGAAAGCGGGTTCGTCCGGTGCGTCGAAAGAAAAACGTGTGGCTATAGCGAGCTCGAAGTCTGGAGGGAAGGGGAAGGGGAAGGGGAAAGAAAAGGGAAAGGTGGTTGAGGGCGAGCCGAAGAAAAAGAAGACTGTGGGAGAGGGAGAGCGAGGGAAGAAGAGGGGTGCCGAAGAAACGGCCGACGAGCGAGCAAAAAAGAAGACACGGGGAACCGAGGATGACGGTGCAGAGAAGCGTCCTCGTCCGAAGCCCAAGGCGAAGCCGACGTCGGGAGGAGCGAGTGGTTCGACACCGCACGCCAATGCCGGTAATGAAGGTCAAGGCCCGCCGCAAGAAGAAAGCGGTGGTGGAAATGCCGGCGCGATAGAGCCGCCCCCACCGCCGCCCCCTCCGCCGCCCCCTCCGCCGCCCCCGCCGCCCCCACCCCCTGCATGCCCAAACACGGCTCCTGAATATTTCAGGGAGGTATATGCGGAAGTTTCGACGGAGAGTCTAGGTGAAGTTTTTAACGCTCTTCTGGTGGCCTTGAGCAGCGTCGAAGAGGGGTACAAGTGGGCGAAATGGGAAAAGGGTGTGCTGGCGAAGGGCCTTCGCACAATGGGGCGGCCGGCACAAGTTTCGGCGTGGGTCCAAGCGGGGAGAGGTGTGCGCGGGGGCTTTATGAGCGAGGGTGCTGGACCTGCGCTTGCTAACCCAGAAGCTTATGGGGAAACGTGGTGGGGGTGGTGGCGGGGGATGCAGCCGGTGTGGCGAACTCCGAACGAGGCGAGCACGGGCTTTGAGCGGGCCGCGTATGGGGGTGAGAGCGTCAAGGACTGGGCTACTCTTCGCTTCCCGGGGCCAAACGGAGCCTTGAGCCTTGTAGCGAGTTTGTTTTGGTGGGGTAAACGAGTGACGAAACGGCCGCAGGGCGACGAAAATCTGGCGCGGTGGACGGAGGCGGTTTTGGATGTGACTTGGATGCTGAAGGGATTGATCGACGCGGAGAAAAAGGAAGGTGAGCGAGGTGGTGAATAAGTGGGATGCAATCGGTCGACCGAATGATTAAAATGTGGGGAGAGCTGGCGAGAGAAGCGAATAGATGTAGCCGCTAGCAATCTTAAAGAGTGTGATTTGAAAGAATAATGTGTGTTAAGATGACTTTGCGGGGTGCAAGGCACCCAGCCAAAAAGCGTGAAATCAGTCGAAGAGAGAAAGCGGACTTAGAAAGATTCGGACACGAGGTGTCACGTGGGTAAACATGAGGCGGTAGGGAGGAAGTTTAGGCGGCAAAAGCAAAAAAGTAGTATTCGCAAAGGTACGAGTAGGTGCGATAGAGGTAATGGAGGTTGGAATCAGTGAGGGAGGAGGTATTGAGGTGGCATATATCGACCGGCGATGGCTCCGAGACAGGGTGTATCGCCACCTGATGGGCTTGTTTGACAGGAAATGTCAACCAAGGCCGAAATTAATTGCATCAACGGCCAACAGGGCCGGCTGCTCTCGGCCAACAGGGATAAAAAGTCACCTGCGCCAGTTGCATGGCTGAGTCGAGGTGGAAAGCCTCCGTGCAAAAAGGCCGGGAAAAGGGGCTAAAAAGGGCGGTCAGCCGGCAAGTGGCTGGCTCCACGCAAAAAGACAACCGGGCCACCTGGGTAGGTCCAGGACATTTATTCTTTATATTACATCTAGGGCTCAGCGTGTTTGGGGGAGCGACTATGACCTCGTCCGTCCTGGAGAGTTGAGTTCCGCCCGCGAAGATGTCTGAATCCCGTTCACGCCCACTGCTTTTGTCTACGACCTCTGGTCCGTTGTCGCTGTCGTCGTCGTCTTGTTCGGCTGACGCTCCACCTCCAAACCCCATTTCCGTTCTAACTTGCTGTCGATAGCGGGTGGCACGCTGCTTCAACGCATGGAGATCGGCTTCCAGGGACCTGTCTTCATCGGTCCTATGCGGCAATCTATAGTTGAAAGGCTGAGATGACCCGGAGAAGGTCTCTGTGTCGTCTACAAAATCTATACAGCCGTTAGAGACTTGTCGCAGTAAAAGATTGGTCGGCACCTCGGTCACTTTCACTTTCTTCATCCGTGAAGTCGTCGCCGACATCAACAACGGCCTCCAAGTCAAAGAAACGTCGAACGGAGGCGTCCCGCGAAGTTGCGACGAGCAGATCGTGAAAAACTGCGCTTATACTGCTGAAGGAAGTCCGATTCTTCTTCACCTTCTTCGTCTTCGCTCGTGTCGCGTCCGCGTTCGGTGTCCACCGAAGATTTAGTGTGTTTGATAGCCGTAGAGTCAGGGAAATCATGCGGTCGCTTAGAATGGGGAGATGAAGTTCGCGGCTGCTAATATAGCATGAGCAAAACCTCTCCGTTCAGGGCATCGGACGTACATTGACTACTGCTCCATTGTCCGGCGTAGATTCTCTCGAGCCATGTAGAAACAGCGGAGTCGAGCGCGTAGGGCTTGCAAGAGGGAGGACCGGTTGGGCTGAATCCATGGTCGAAGAGCTATGTTGGCGCGATCCGCCGTTGTTATAGTTTTGTTGAAGGACTGGCGCGTAGTTTTGTTTCCAATCTGTTATGTAGTGGAAAACTTGTCTGTCTACTAAAGAGGAGGCGACGTGCGGAATCACAAGTAGAACTCGGTGTATTGTTCTGTCTACAAACTATGGACTATGATGTAGTTGGAAGCAAGAAATGTAAACTCCCACGATGTGCACAGCCGTGGTGTTGATGCTGGTCCGGCTTGCAAAGGCACGGAAGACCGCGGCGGGGTTCCGAGCAGGGCAGTGATGGCCAGAAATGGGCGGGTCAGCTGAGATTCGCTGAGCCGGGGGTACCAGGGGTGCCCGGAGGGCCTTGGTATTATATTGTTCTGAACACGAAAAACGGTCGTACTTTGATGCGGTATCAGTGGATATTGTTCAGGGAACTGTTGGCAGCTTAGAAAGGGAATTTAGATCAGATTGGAAGCCGGCAGGATGAGCCGGAGAATGATGCAGCATAATACTGAAGTCTCCCATCATTTACAGCAACATTGCAATGTGGCTGGTTTTACTGGTCAGCTGTTACTGGGGAGAAATGCAACGTGGTATACAGCTATTACTGGCAGTATTGCATTATCACTACATCTCTTGGTGCGCGATAACACTGACTGCGGCTGCCTGTGACCGCATATCCCGTACGCACAGAGAGACTCGAAGCGGAAATGACGGCTCCCGAGCAGCATTTCATCTAGCCACCCAACGCGACAGAGATATACATATCATCTATCATTGAGCGAGCACCTCGGTGCGCACGGTACGGCGCGGTAGAGGAGGAAGACAGACGGACGAAAGCGATGAACGGGAAGGGGATGCGAATGGCGACGAGACTGCGACAGACGCCCTCCCGCAAAGCCAGCATTACCACTCGCATCTTCATTTCGTCTCCTCCTCCTACTCATAGTCCTCCGGCTTCCGAATCAGACGCAGCAAACGCGCGCCTCCCGCCCCCGCCGCCGATCAGCTCTCAGGCTTGTTCGTCGTTCTCGAGTATAGCCTGCCCCCCATCCCAATCTACTCCCACCAGCAGCCACTATGCCCGGCCCCAAGCCCTTCATATTTACCTCCCCCAGCACGCTAAAGAAAAACCACCACCACCTTTTTCTCTTCCTCGCTTATTTCCTCCTTCGTCACTTTCCTCCTCGACCCCCTGCCCACCCTGCTTCCTCATACACATCTTCCCTTCCCCATCCGTTCTCGTTCTACATCTCCAACATACAAAGCCTCTCAACGCATCGTAAGCTGCCCTCGAGGCGGATGATTTAGGCATGGCGTGATACATACATCAGGGTGAGCAAGCGCACGAGGTATGGGCGGAGGGACTTTGGATTCATGGTCTCTCGAGGTTGTCGGCGCGGAACGGGTGCGAGGAGTGAGAAAAAGGGGAGGAGCGGGAGTGGTGGCGTGAGTGACAAGATGCGTGTGCATGCAGAGGCGGAAGTCGTCATGATGGCGCTGTATGGGCAAGCGAAGCCTCTCACGACACAGAATCATCATCGAACGACGAAAGTGACACGAAGCTCCCGCGGCCCACATCAGCAAGCGACAACGTGGTCCCCACCGCCTTCGAGCGCATGGGGTGGGTAGTACGGCGACGAGTCGATAAGCCGTCGGCTTTGGGCGGGAGCTAACGAAGACACAGATAGGGATGAAGCTCAGAGGAGAGCGTCGCTGCTACGGAGCCGAAACGCCATAACGCGGGCATAGTACGCGGTATTCGGAGGGGTGGCGTGAGGAGATGGTGGATTCAGAGTCGGCGAGAAGCGAGGAGGAAGAGTGGCGGGGAAGGTGGAGAGGCGGATGGGAAGAAGGTAGAGAAAATGGGTACCAGCGGACGACAATGGGCTATGGCGAAGGCAAGGAATAGCTTGGGAGGTGTGCACCCATACCATACCGCCCTCCCTCCGTCGTCCTCATCCGGACTCAAATCCAGCGCAACCGCTTCACCTGTTCTCCCCCGTTCGCGTTCGCGTTCTTGCTCTTACTCCTTAGCCCATCCGCACGCACCGCCGTGTTTCCAGCATCCTGTCAGCGAGGGCGGCGCAGACGTAGATGCCGGAGAAGACGCGTCCACCCCGCCACCACCACCAAACCAACTCCCCTCCTTCGCCCCCAACCCCAACCTTCCTCCTCCTGCCCCATCCCCTTCCTTGTTTCGTTCAAAGGTTATTAACCCATCGCTCAACTCTTGCCCAATACACCGGGAATCGGCGCAACACGACGGTAGCCGCCTCGAAGGCTGCTCACGAGGTGTTGAGAGGGTTTGTATGTTGGAGATGTAGAATGAGAATGAGGCAGGAAGGGAAGATGGGTATGAGGAAGCAGGGTGGAGAGGACATTGAGGACGCGGAGTAAAGTAATGAACGAGAGGTAGCGAGAGAGGAGGACACGGTGGTGGTGGTTGGGGGATCGTTTCATTTGTCGTACTGGGGAGGTGAATGCGAAAGACTTGGGCAGGGGTATAGTGGCTGCGGCAGTGCGAGTGGATCGGGACGGTGGGGCAGGCTGTAAAGGCGACGCTGGAGAGTTGATCGTGGGCGGGGGGCGGGGCGTCACAGCTTGGCTGCGTAATCCGAGGCGGAATGACTATGAGTAGCAGCAGGAGGAGGCGAACTGAGAATGCGAAGGGTGATGCTGGATTCGCTGGAGGGGGTGTATGAAGCGTCATTCGCATCCCCTTCGTCTTCCTCCACCTCTACCGCGCCCCTACGCGATGTAAGCTGCTCGCTGCTCGTGGCTGTGGTGTCTACTCCCAGTCTTTATGTGCGTACGGGAGATGTGGTCTCAGGCAGCCACAGCCAATGTTGTCTCGGCTTCTCGAACCTCTTCATGCGCTGCTGTCTCTGTTCTCGGAACGTATCAGGGATAATCCAGATTTTGACACACACCTAGCGTGAATAGAAATACTTTCGGTTCTAGGGAAGCGCTAATATCTGGAATGCATTGCGTTTAGTTCTGATTAGTCTCGCGAAAGCAGGCGTCCAAATCTGGATCGGATTGCGGTTTGTCGACGCCTAGGCTTGAACTGCCTCTATCTGACATTTCAACGAACCAGTCCGACGCTGAAAAAGTGATCGTCAAATGCTAAATCTCACCCCGCGTTGTAAGTTCCGTTCACGGGCTCGGAACGCGTTCAAACTTATCAGCTTTCGGCCGTCTCGGGGAGTCAAAGGTTCGGCAGAACACTTTCAACAAACGTTTGAAATGCTCTCTCCTTGAACAATATTGTATGGACTCGTTTATAGCCTGAAGGTACGTGCTCTGACTTCTCAGTATACATTCCTTTGAAACGCTTCTCAGACTCTCCTTGCATTTGAGAGCCCCAATCTGAATGTCACAAAAGGTACCAGTTGATCAAGTCTTTCTATTTAATTTACTGTGCAATCCAATGGCTTCGCTCCGGACTGCATGGTTTCACCGTTTATTCGTAGTTCAACTTCAAGTAACAAATTCACAACGAGCCGTACAAACTCAAAACCGCACCGAATCATATCAAGCCCAACTGGATCCGCGCCAGCACTTCCAAGAAGCTCGAAACCGCTATATTCCCCAAAATTTTCGTCTAGGTCACCGTCCTTGGGAACACTTTCGCGTTTGTCTTTCCCTGTTGTGAGCGCTTATTGAGTTTGAATTCTAAGTGTGATGCAAGCAATTTGTTCTTACCTGTATCCAGATTGCCCGGTTAGTCTATATCCATAGGCTGATTGGTATCCGAGTTCGAGTCGGTGCTTGAAGCTTCCTCTATATGTGCTTCAAAATCGTCATCTAGCATATTTCCGTTTCGGAATGTAGCTGGCTGGTATGTCTATATGATGGATTGACTCACCATCGACGTTCATAGAATCATCATGATCTGAAGACAATTGGTACAGTGGGTAGCCGAGATATCGAGCTATATCTTGACTATCGGGATCAAATCCCTTGCCTTGGTGAAATTGGCGGAGGCCCGCGTAGATCATATTGCTCCATGTTTCAAAGTAACCAGAGAACGAAACATGGATGGTAGGGAATCCAAGCTCAGCAACCTGCTCCGAACTGAGTCGGTCCTCGCCCAATGGATCGAATGACCAGTATCCAACGCATTCGGGGCAGTTGAAAGATGCTGGAGAAACCTGGATAGACTGTGGTGCAGGACAGAGAAACAAGAATGCGTCGAATGAATGCCAATCAGTCTGCCAGGCGGACTGAGGGTCAAGTTCAACTTGGAACCAGATCGATGTCAAAAGAGCTAAAACTGAATCAAATTACAGATTATCAAACATACGGTCAATTTACCATAATTATCAGTGTCCGGGGAAACACCAGGGCAGCCCAAAATGTGGTTTGCTTGACTGAGCCAGAGGTCAGAATTCCGCAGCTCTACCCATGTATAAAATTCTATTTTTCCTCTCCCAATTAGCTCAGAAACCGCAAAACTAGGGTCATAGAAGCGCATTTTGCAGATGTGGGGCTGAGTCTTACCGGTTCCAACCACTTTCCGTTATGTGTGGGTCCACCTCATCTAGGTACCAAGCACGACTCGGATTCAAGCAATCATCTATGTCTAGCGTAGGGGCAGTAGCAACAGGATTGCCGAGATCGTAGTGCCCAGTTGTATGATACACTGCACCCAAATGAGCCGTGGCTGTGAGGGGGAATTGCGTATGTGTAACGTTTCTGAACTGTCGATAGCAAATTTTGTGATACTGTTCGATTGTCAGAGCGTCGACAACGATTTGGGTGTCAATTGAAAGCAAACTCATTGGATCGATATTTGCGGCCATCGTGAAATATAAAGTTGCCATATCAAGCCCTTCGAGATCAATACAGAGCCGGCCTGTGGAGGGACGTAGGAAGACAGTAATGTTCCTCTGATTTGCGCGAGGCTGAATGCGGTTTTCGGAGATGAGTGGAAAGTGAACTGACACTGTACAGCCCAGAGCCGAATCGGCGTCGAAAATAGGCAGACGCAGCCTGGTGTTCATTAAATATACCACCAAGGAGTGCAGATCAGTACGCGCTTTCATACTTTGAACTCGTGGTTCTGCGAAAAGTCAGTGTATGGTTTACCAGTCTCAAATAATGCAGCGTACCACATAGGCATAGATGTAGCAAAACACTATTGGTGATTGTTGATAAATGCGCTCGATATCCCTCCACGGAATCAAAACTGACAAAAAACTGAGAACCAACCAGCCTGCACTCTAACAAGTTTAGGCGTACCGTCGTAGAAGATGGTTGCATAGATATTTCCCGAATGCACTGTTCCATATAGCTGGAAAAAAGATGGGTGACTGTAGGGATAGTATCAGATAATGTTAATATGCGATGGGTTTGACATGATTCTGACTTACCGGAATTTCATGTATTTCGCCACATCACGCTTCAACTCCTAGCAATTTTGAGTGGCCGTCAAGGAACAAATTCTCAGTGGGAAAATGAGGGTCACCTCTTTAGCGTCCTGGCCCTCATAAACGACTACCGTCATTTCCTTTTGATCCTTGACTTTTGCGGTATGATATCTCCTAACAACATCTCGCGGCAAAAAATGATTTCGCCGAAAACAAACTCGTAAGTCATTCGAGTACACTTCTCGCTGTAGATTGATATCACAGATTGAGAATTGAGGGGGACCTGGGGGGATTGGCATTTCAGTACGTCCCCAAGTCAGATAGGAAGAGCTTACCGGTATCGATTACAGAACCCAAGGTTCTTGAAATTTTCGATGCTCCTAGTCCTCACAGTTCCAGAATTATCAGCTTGAATAAGGCGTGCAGCTTACTTCCGTCGTTGACATGAAAGATCAACCGTTCAGCACGCGAGAAGTTGAATGTCGGGCCCTCGCCATTGCCACCGGCACCACCCTCCTGCCCACCCCTTCCGCCTTGCCCTCCCAATCCTCCGGAGACTAAACAGACGTAAGGTAACACGGGATGCCCGAGTAGTATCATGAATGTCGTACCATTGAACATCGTAAGTTGTTGGTTGAGCAATACATCGCTGCTGAGATGTGTAATTGCTTCTTCAGAGTCGCTCTCAAAGTCCATTCTTGCAGGTAGGTGAGGGAAGAGAGAGAAGACCAGCGGTCATGGCCTGCAGCCTCGTGGCGTACTTAAGGCGCCGGTGAAAATAGCTGCACCGCTCCAGAACTGTGACATCTGTGGAAATTAACGTGGAATGGAAGCAACGTTGCACAGGAAACATACAGCTTTTGTGCTTAAAGAATTCGGCGCATATTAACAAACACAGATGACCGTGCACTGCTTTCGATATCTCGACTCTGAGTCGGAGTTCCGAAAGTCGAAATCAACGGCCCCAAAAAATCGCGGCTTGACACACACAGAAGACAAGATAGGAGAAAATCGGCATCGGTAGAAGGAGAATGTATACTTGGAATGTCTTGTGATAGTCATAAGATAGCGAAAATGAAGGGCAGCGGCGAGTGGCTTCGTGTGGGAGCCAGTTTAATGGCAGCAGGGAGAACACAAGAGAACTTGAATTAGAATCGATAGTGAAATGTTGTCAAGTCGACACACCTCATTGAGGTCACCGTAGTCGGCTTCAGGTCGAATCGGAGTCGGAGAGTCAACCTATGATGTACTAACGGCGTGGGGGTCACCGGCGCGACGTGATGGTGACCGGTCACGTGCTGATGCGCGGGCCATTTTTACCGGATGTACTTACCGTGGTGACCTGGGCCAAATATATTCTCGATCGGCACTTTGATCTGTCGTTTGAAGGGTTTGTGAGTCTCGATTGGATAGTCCGGCCAATATACCTTCTGTACTGTTCTGCACAGTCAGTTGAACATGATATTTCTGTGTCTAAACCGGTCGCATCCCAAGGCGCTGCATCATTGGAGACTGGGGCAGCACCGTTGACCCTGCGGGCATGATTTGTGACCATAACAAGTGCGGCGCTTTCAGTTTTGTTGAATTTTTTCTGTTCGCAAACAAATATTCTCTTTCCCACCGTTCGAACGTTGACGATCTATTCGGACTAGCCGATCGAACAACTCCCATTCTCACCGATCGAAATTGGCCAATCAATCCGATCGGCCGTTTCGGACATGTTCAACCTGAACTCTTCAATCTTCCCGATCGGTGACTTCGAACGTTCGAACGGACACAATGAAAACATAGTAAGTTTTGATTTACTGTACAATAATTTCCTCCGATAGGGAAGGACTGAAGTGCAACAGTCCTTCCGATCGGCAATTCCACACTGGTTTGTTTCAGTGATCCGCCGCAATTTTACTAAATGGTGGACCGAGACAGGGTGAGCCTCTTTCCTCTTTCCTTACCATGTCCCCCCATCCTGAGCGACCATATACTGTGGATGATCTGTAAATGCTGTTTATTTGCTACAACAAGAAGTGCTTACTCACCTGTCCTTAGCACCGTAAACAAGAAAGCGTTGGTTAAATTCGTGGAACGTCAAATTGGGAAATGGCCGTCCAGTGAAAAGAAATTTTCATCGTCGAAGCACACCGTTTCCGATATTCGAAGAGTTCTTCTTGATCCTGGCAACGGATTTACAACAAATCTGCCTCCAGTTTCGTCTCCCCATCCTCCCAAGCAGGGTGGAGGCTCTCAGACCGAGCCGCAAGGTGCGCAACTGTGTTATTTTTGTCGACTTCCCGCTAATTAAACCCGGGCAATTAACTATAGAACACGGCTCGATTGCTCCACCGAGTCCACCCCCGCCGCCACACAATGGCGCAAATGAGGCAAGTTGTTATCATTTCGCTGTGTCAGTCAGTATTCACAGATTTTTCCAGGTCATAAATCTCCGTGTCTACATCGAAGATATTCGCATCAGTCCTGCCCAAAGAACTGTTGCAATTCTGTCCCTCAATGTTTCACGGAAAGAGAACGGCTCGCCGGTAGTATTTGGTAGAGATTTCCTTGCGGCACTACAGAAGAGTAACGGAGCAATTGAAATACCGTCAACCGGTGCGCTTTGGATAAGACTTTCAATCTAATCTGACTGACCGCCTTATTTAGGTCCAGGATCTGTCAGATTGTCGTTTCCAGATCCTGAGGACAACGAATGGAAGGTGCCGTTCATCCGAATTACTCACGGACCTACGCTGGTTGCAACATTCGATCCTGAGACCATAGAAATTGCTCAAGATTACCGTTTCAAGCTACAAATCGATAACGTAGGTTCACTGCCATGATAAAAGTATTTCATGTCATTCAACGAGTGGTTTTCCAGGTCCCATTTGCTTCGAATCAAAGCAATGCATCGGTTTCTTCGGATTTGGCTCCGACTGCTGAAGCATTACAGGGAGAAGTTTCAGCAACATCAGAGCTTCATTCTACACCGGCAAATTCCAATCCCGAAACTGACCTCGCTGTTCAATTTCTGCGCAAAGAGCTGGCGACTCGAGACGGCTATTCTTCGTTCGCTGATAACCGGGGGAAATTCATGTCGAACGCAGTGATCGCGGCCGATTGGCGCTTTGCTGTCGACTTCACAAAACAATACAATAGAATCAAATCACCTGTTGTGCGTACTCAATGTTCAACCTGCTCAATTAATCTCATTAACCTCCGCAGAAAATCAACAAGGAATCCATCTACACGGCGCTCGGGGTTGGCTCTACGTGGCTTTCCCAAGCTCACAAAGCCACTCAGCTTATCGATAAACACAAGGCAGATGCCGCGGTAACCACTGAACTGGCAAAGGATGAAGTTACCGGCTCGGGGGCGCTCTACGAGTTTCTGGTAAATTATGACAAGGCAAACAGCACTCAGGGATAGCTCTAGATTACAAGATTTCGAAGTATAGCTTATTGTATTCTGCTTGTGAATGATTTCTTTTGTTATTGTCGCTATATTACTTCAATCGGGACACGTCTACACTGTTACACTGAAATCAACACAATTTCATATACCAACCTCCTCTTTTTGTTGCTCAAACATTGTCTGAATATGATTCCCTTCCTCAATCTGTAAATGCCATCAGTATTGCTCAACCAGCTCATCGAACGCGAATGTGTTCAACCGTGGGAATGTTCAATAATCGCGTCGTCAACTTGAACCTCAAGTTTCTACAATTAGTTCTTCACTATAACTTTCCAACGGCTTGTCAAATTCAGGCAAGGGACATGTGGCTTTATTGCAGTGCAGTACTAATAGTAAGAAATAAAGTAATCTAGGGATAATTAGCAGCTGCAGCGATGACCACGTCCCGATTGTTCTTCAAATAATCGGAGAAGGCGCGCGCCCGAAACTGGCGTGCATATCTGTCAGTAATGAAGCGCTGAACCAACGAAACATTCCACCGCGGTTTTTGGCACAGCTCAAGAATGAGATTCACCACGCGCATCCGGCGAGTATTCTCATTCTTGAGTGCAGGAGTGTTTCGACGCCATTTGGCACCCCAAGTCGTTGTCAATTCTTCAACAGAGATGAAACCGTCAACTCCCTCCTTCCATTCGACCCAGTACTCCCATATTCCATCGGCGGAGGAATACTTGTAGCGCGGCAACCAATCGCCATCAACCCATTCCGGCGAATGTTTGCGGAAGCGATCCGCACCGTAGCGTTGAAAATAAAATTGTTGGCGCTCTTCTGGAGAGCCAGGCGTGAGAGTCGATAGCTGGGGAGTTGTGGAAGGAAGGGGGAGGACCGGGGTATGGAGCACGGCGGCTTGAGGCGAGGTAGCCGGCATCGGCATGTTTGGGTGAGTGAAAGATGCTGCAATGAAGGCGTCCAGAGCTGGGTCGGGTGGGAACATGTCAAAAGGCATGTCGGCGGTGTCGAACGATGGAGGGGTTGGGTATTTGGGCGCCGAATTGTCGGTTATTACCGTTAACTCTGAAAATCCGTCACTTAAGCCTTCCGTGAGATTTCCTGTGGCAAAAGAAATAACTGAGCGGAAACTTTGAATTATATTGGCTTAAAAACATACCATGCACGCGCTTCACGCGTTTCGTTCCAGCCACAAGCTCCAAGAGTGTCTTCATTTGCCCCAGTTCATTGCGCATTGAAGCCATTTCATTGTGATAATTTTGACGCTCACGTTCGAATGCGAGATTCTGTGTAGCAAGTGCACCTTGAAGCGAGGCAACCAGATGTTGCGGAAGATTCTGGAAGGCAAGTCGAGCCGTCTCCTCCGCGGCATCAATAGCGGCCGTGGAAGAAGCGGCGAAATTGCGGAAGGAAGGGGAATTAAATGGCGCATATTTGAATATCAGAGCATGGGGATTTTGAGTGAAAATGACCGCTAGATCCTGCACCAAGATGCGACGAAACCACAGCATGGTACTGAGAAATTGCCGCAGAGCAATGTCCTTAGCGAGACGATTGGAGTGTTCGCGGCTTATCAATGCGGCGAGTTCGTCCTCAATCCACGGGAATATATCCTTGGAAACGTCATCTGGAGGCTCTAATCAAGTTCGAATTAGGCTTTGCTATTTTGCGAAGAAACGGAACGTACCGAGAATATCCCGAGCGACTCGGTAAAGCTCGGGCTTTAAACTATTGAAGAATGCAGCACCCAGCAGAGCGCCGACTGGTAGCGCACGATCGTAACAATTCTTGAACGAACCGCTCTCGTTCCATCCGCCCAATGCCTTTGTATCGCTTACACTGGCCCCAAACGAGCGGCACGTCTGCGCCGCAAAAGGTCGGGCGCCGTGTGTTACTTTCGTGATTGAAACATCGTTCGCGGCATGCATCTGCATGACACGATCATGATGCGCTTCAAAAAGAGGTAATTGCGTACTCAATTTTCAGCAGAAACAAAAACTTACCTTGATAGCTCATTTCTTCCCGTCCGATACCTGTCGAAAAGACATGGTAGGTGTACCAGTCACGTTGCCCGTGCTCGCCGAAGGATTTATCTGAGAAATCCGGCGAAAAATCCGGCACGGCATAGCCCATGATGTGGAAATAACCGAACATCATCATCGCAACAGCACCGATGCCGCAAAGTTCAACGTGCTTATGGCGGAGAACTCCGTGCTCATCGATGCGGCCGGTCTGATTGTGTTTGGCATTATCTGCCAACAGCCCAAAAACCTAGACATTGAATTAAGTATCAATCAAGTTGAAAAGAGTCCCACGAGAATGAGAAATACCGGTGCCTCGGAATCATCTCCCAATGGAATCGACGTCTTGAACAGGTCAGACCAAAGTAATATGCGAGTACTGTCACCACGAAACGCAGTTCCAGCTCCGAGCAACAGCATGGCTCGGTCACGTAAGCCAAGATAAATACGGTTTGAGCCGGAAAAATTCGTCAAGCACCAGCTCGCACATTTCCGCAGCTCAGCGACTGTATACGTATCTAAAAATTATTCATCAGATGATGTACAATGCGAGGGAACCTGTCATCATACGCACCGAGAGAACTACCAGCAGCCTTCGTAATTTGGGCCTTCTCCGCACGCTTTGGTTCGTCGTGTTTGGCAGCTGACTCAAATTGCCGAACACGCGAATCATTGCGCAACGGGATCTGCGCTTCGGCACAATGTTTGTAGGTGTGCTGAGAATTGAACCGAAAAGACTCCAGAGCGGTGATCACTCCAGAGATCTGGGATTGTCCCACGCTCGAGCCTGCGATGGTCCCAGCCCCGCGCTTCTTCTAAAGTCAACCAATTAGTATGAGCAGAAAAAAGAACAGTAGATAAAAGAAAATTATGGAATCAAGACAGAAAATGACGGCACCTTTTCGCGTGTGCTCTCGTACGCGAGAAACATGGAAACCTTGGCTGCGGTGATGGGCATCGCTGGAAGAGCAGCAAGCCTGCTATTTTGAGCGACCTTTGCTGCCTCTGACGAATCCCACCAGGCCTGGTAGGAACGAAAGTGCCTCTCATATGTTTGGGAAGTCCCTTTGTCCTCCTGCTCCTTGGCGCGAATTTTTAGCCGAGTTGCGTGTGATTCGGCCTCTAGCGCATCAATTGAGTACTGAATGCGTCCCGGAGAAGGACCAAGTGCATTTGCTGAAGACGGAGACGGCGGTTTCGGCGAGGAAACAGACACAGTCGAAATTGGGGCCAGATTCTCCGAGTCTAGGGGGAAAGACAGCATGGTACGGTCGTGGATGGGACTGTTAGCCGTGATATCGAATTGGGGCGGGGTAAAAGACACCAGGCGAGCCGCCTTGCGCATTAGAGGTGTCTGGGGAGCATTGGGTGGAGTGTATGGAGCCGGGATGCGAGGAGGCATTGAAAAGTGCTTCGGAAATGGCACAAGGAAGAGGTAGACGAAAAAAATGCACCAGAAGCGACACGGGATCGTTATATGCCGTATCTCTTTTCCCGAGACCCGGTGTACGCGAGGACAGCGTTGATATGCGAGGGAAATAGTGACAGTGACTTGTAGGGAGTGACACAAGGAGCAGAGAGTACAGTCAATGGAAAAGATTGCTGGAGGAACTGAGTGCACAAGGATTTGCTGGCTCTAGTAGTACGAACCGTCGCGTACGCGTAGTGAGACAAAAGAAGTTGTCGAAGATAGAAGAGAAGACAGGAGATTGTCGTTCACACGCCAACGGCATTACTCATTTAGGATGGAAGCAGTGCGGCCGGCAGCGCGGGTCCGTTAAACCGATCACCATTCTGTACAATCGTGTACTCTGGTGGTTACTTCGGCTACGCTACGCGGGGGTCACCAGCAAGGTAACCAGAGCGGTCTGGTTACCCTAAGTATACTCTATGTACTAACGGCGTGGGGGTCACCGGCGCGACGTGATGGTGACCGGTCACGTGCTGATGCGCGGGCCATTTTTACCGGATGTACTTACCGTGGTGACCTGGGCCAAATATATTCTCGATCGGCACTTTGATCTGTCGTTTGAAGGGTTTGTGAGTCTCGATTGGATAGTCCGGCCAATATACCTTCTGTACTGTTCTGCACAGTCAGTTGAACATGATATTTCTGTGTCTAAACCGGTCGCATCCCAAGGCGCTGCATCATTGGAGACTGGGGCAGCACCGTTGACCCTGCGGGCATGATTTGTGACCATAACAAGTGCGGCGCTTTCAGTTTTGTTGAATTTTTTCTGTTCGCAAACAAATATTCTCTTTCCCACCGTTCGAACGTTGACGATCTATTCGGACTAGCCGATCGAACAACTCCCATTCTCACCGATCGAAATTGGCCAATCAATCCGATCGGCCGTTTCGGACATGTTCAACCTGAACTCTTCAATCTTCCCGATCGGTGACTTCGAACGTTCGAACGGACACAATGAAAACATAGTAAGTTTTGATTTACTGTACAATAATTTCCTCCGATAGGGAAGGACTGAAGTGCAACAGTCCTTCCGATCGGCAATTCCACACTGGTTTGTTTCAGTGATCCGCCGCAATTTTACTAAATGGTGGACCGAGACAGGGTGAGCCTCTTTCCTCTTTCCTTACCATGTCCCCCCATCCTGAGCGACCATATACTGTGGATGATCTGTAAATGCTGTTTATTTGCTACAACAAGAAGTGCTTACTCACCTGTCCTTAGCACCGTAAACAAGAAAGCGTTGGTTAAATTCGTGGAACGTCAAATTGGGAAATGGCCGTCCAGTGAAAAGAAATTTTCATCGTCGAAGCACACCGTTTCCGATATTCGAAGAGTTCTTCTTGATCCTGGCAACGGATTTACAACAAATCTGCCTCCAGTTTCGTCTCCCCATCCTCCCAAGCAGGGTGGAGGCTCTCAGACCGAGCCGCAAGGTGCGCAACTGTGTTATTTTTGTCGACTTCCCGCTAATTAAACCCGGGCAATTAACTATAGAACACGGCTCGATTGCTCCACCGAGTCCACCCCCGCCGCCACACAATGGCGCAAATGAGGCAAGTTGTTATCATTTCGCTGTGTCAGTCAGTATTCACAGATTTTTCCAGGTCATAAATCTCCGTGTCTACATCGAAGATATTCGCATCAGTCCTGCCCAAAGAACTGTTGCAATTCTGTCCCTCAATGTTTCACGGAAAGAGAACGGCTCGCCGGTAGTATTTGGTAGAGATTTCCTTGCGGCACTACAGAAGAGTAACGGAGCAATTGAAATACCGTCAACCGGTGCGCTTTGGATAAGACTTTCAATCTAATCTGACTGACCGCCTTATTTAGGTCCAGGATCTGTCAGATTGTCGTTTCCAGATCCTGAGGACAACGAATGGAAGGTGCCGTTCATCCGAATTACTCACGGACCTACGCTGGTTGCAACATTCGATCCTGAGACCATAGAAATTGCTCAAGATTACCGTTTCAAGCTACAAATCGATAACGTAGGTTCACTGCCATGATAAAAGTATTTCATGTCATTCAACGAGTGGTTTTCCAGGTCCCATTTGCTTCGAATCAAAGCAATGCATCGGTTTCTTCGGATTTGGCTCCGACTGCTGAAGCATTACAGGGAGAAGTTTCAGCAACATCAGAGCTTCATTCTACACCGGCAAATTCCAATCCCGAAACTGACCTCGCTGTTCAATTTCTGCGCAAAGAGCTGGCGACTCGAGACGGCTATTCTTCGTTCGCTGATAACCGGGGGAAATTCATGTCGAACGCAGTGATCGCGGCCGATTGGCACTTTGCTGTCGACTTCACAAAACAATACAATAGAATCAAATCACCTGTTGTGCGTACTCAATGTTCAACCTGCTCAATTAATCTCATTAACCTCCGCAGAAAATCAACAAGGAATCCATCTACACGGCGCTCGGGGTTGGCTCTACGTGGCTTTCCCAAGCTCACAAAGCCACTCAGCTTATCGATAAACACAAGGCAGATGCCGCGGTAACCACTGAACTGGCAAAGGATGAAGTTACCGGCTCGGGGGCGCTCTACGAGTTTCTGGTAAATTATGACAAGGCAAACAGCACTCAGGGATAGCTCTAGATTACAAGATTTCGAAGTATAGCTTATTGTATTCTGCTTGTGAATGATTTCTTTTGTTATTGTCGCTATATTACTTCAATCGGGACACGTCTACACTGTTACACTGAAATCAACACAATTTCATATACCAACCTCCTCTTTTTGTTGCTCAAACATTGTCTGAATATGATTCCCTTCCTCAATCTGTAAATGCCATCAGTATTGCTCAACCAGCTCATCGAACGCGAATGTGTTCAACCGTGGGAATGTTCAATAATCGCGTCGTCAACTTGAACCTCAAGTTTCTACAATTAGTTCTTCACTATAACTTTCCAACGGCTTGTCAAATTCAGGCAAGGGACATGTGGCTTTATTGCAGTGCAGTACTAATAGTAAGAAATAAAGTAATCTAGGGATAATTAGCAGCTGCAGCGATGACCACGTCCCGATTGTTCTTCAAATAATCGGAGAAGGCGCGCGCCCGAAACTGGCGTGCATATCTGTCAGTAATGAAGCGCTGAACCAACGAAACATTCCACCGCGGTTTTTGGCACAGCTCAAGAATGAGATTCACCACGCGCATCCGGCGAGTATTCTCATTCTTGAGTGCAGGAGTGTTTCGACGCCATTTGGCACCCCAAGTCGTTGTCAATTCTTCAACAGAGATGAAACCGTCAACTCCCTCCTTCCATTCGACCCAGTACTCCCATATTCCATCGGCGGAGGAATACTTGTAGCGCGGCAACCAATCGCCATCAACCCATTCCGGCGAATGTTTGCGGAAGCGATCCGCACCGTAGCGTTGAAAATAAAATTGTTGGCGCTCTTCTGGAGAGCCAGGCGTGAGAGTCGATAGCTGGGGAGTTGTGGAAGGAAGGGGGAGGACCGGGGTATGGAGCACGGCGGCTTGAGGCGAGGTAGCCGGCATCGGCATGTTTGGGTGAGTGAAAGATGCTGCAATGAAGGCGTCCAGAGCTGGGTCGGGTGGGAACATGTCAAAAGGCATGTCGGCGGTGTCGAACGATGGAGGGGTTGGGTATTTGGGCGCCGAATTGTCGGTTATTACCGTTAACTCTGAAAATCCGTCACTTAAGCCTTCCGTGAGATTTCCTGTGGCAAAAGAAATAACTGAGCGGAAACTTTGAATTATATTGGCTTAAAAACATACCATGCACGCGCTTCACGCGTTTCGTTCCAGCCACAAGCTCCAAGAGTGTCTTCATTTGCCCCAGTTCATTGCGCATTGAAGCCATTTCATTGTGATAATTTTGACGCTCACGTTCGAATGCGAGATTCTGTGTAGCAAGTGCACCTTGAAGCGAGGCAACCAGATGTTGCGGAAGATTCTGGAAGGCAAGTCGAGCCGTCTCCTCCGCGGCATCAATAGCGGCCGTGGAAGAAGCGGCGAAATTGCGGAAGGAAGGGGAATTAAATGGCGCATATTTGAATATCAGAGCATGGGGATTTTGAGTGAAAATGACCGCTAGATCCTGCACCAAGATGCGACGAAACCACAGCATGGTACTGAGAAATTGCCGCAGAGCAATGTCCTTAGCGAGACGATTGGAGTGTTCGCGGCTTATCAATGCGGCGAGTTCGTCCTCAATCCACGGGAATATATCCTTGGAAACGTCATCTGGAGGCTCTAATCAAGTTCGAATTAGGCTTTGCTATTTTGCGAAGAAACGGAACGTACCGAGAATATCCCGAGCGACTCGGTAAAGCTCGGGCTTTAAACTATTGAAGAATGCAGCACCCAGCAGAGCGCCGACTGGTAGCGCACGATCGTAACAATTCTTGAACGAACCGCTCTCGTTCCATCCGCCCAATGCCTTTGTATCGCTTACACTGGCCCCAAACGAGCGGCACGTCTGCGCCGCAAAAGGTCGGGCGCCGTGTGTTACTTTCGTGATTGAAACATCGTTCGCGGCATGCATCTGCATGACACGATCATGATGCGCTTCAAAAAGAGGTAATTGCGTACTCAATTTTCAGCAGAAACAAAAACTTACCTTGATAGCTCATTTCTTCCCGTCCGATACCTGTCGAAAAGACATGGTAGGTGTACCAGTCACGTCGCCCGTGCTCGCCGAAGGATTTATCTGAGAAATCCGGCGAAAAATCCGGCACGGCATAGCCCATGATGTGGAAATAACCGAACATCATCATCGCAACAGCACCGATGCCGCAAAGTTCAACGTGCTTATGGCGGAGAACTCCGTGCTCATCGATGCGGCCGGTCTGATTGTGTTTGGCATTATCTGCCAACAGCCCAAAAACCTAGACATTGAATTAAGTATCAATCAAGTTGAAAAGAGTCCCACGAGAATGAGAAATACCGGTGCCTCGGAATCATCTCCCAATGGAATCGACGTCTTGAACAGGTCAGACCAAAGTAATATGCGAGTACTGTCACCACGAAACGCAGTTCCAGCTCCGAGCAACAGCATGGCTCGGTCACGTAAGCCAAGATAAATACGGTTTGAGCCGGAAAAATTCGTCAAGCACCAGCTCGCACATTTCCGCAGCTCAGCGACTGTATACGTATCTAAAAATTATTCATCAGATGATGTACAATGCGAGGGAACCTGTCATCATACGCACCGAGAGAACTACCAGCAGCCTTCGTAATTTGGGCCTTCTCCGCACGCTTTGGTTCGTCGTGTTTGGCAGCTGACTCAAATTGCCGAACACGCGAATCATTGCGCAACGGGATCTGCGCTTCGGCACAATGTTTGTAGGTGTGCTGAGAATTGAACCGAAAAGACTCCAGAGCGGTGATCACTCCAGAGATCTGGGATTGTCCCACGCTCGAGCCTGCGATGGTCCCAGCCCCGCGCTTCTTCTAAAGTCAACCAATTAGTATGAGCAGAAAAAAGAACAGTAGATAAAAGAAAATTATGGAATCAAGACAGAAAATGACGGCACCTTTTCGCGTGTGCTCTCGTACGCGAGAAACATGGAAACCTTGGCTGCGGTGATGGGCATCGCTGGAAGAGCAGCAAGCCTGCTATTTTGAGCGACCTTTGCTGCCTCTGACGAATCCCACCAGGCCTGGTAGGAACGAAAGTGCCTCTCATATGTTTGGGAAGTCCCTTTGTCCTCCTGCTCCTTGGCGCGAATTTTTAGCCGAGTTGCGTGTGATTCGGCCTCTAGCGCATCAATTGAGTACTGAATGCGTCCCGGAGAAGGACCAAGTGCATTTGCTGAAGACGGAGACGGCGGTTTCGGCGAGGAAACAGACACAGTCGAAATTGGGGCCAGATTCTCCGAGTCTAGGGGGAAAGACAGCATGGTACGGTCGTGGATGGGACTGTTAGCCGTGATATCGAATTGGGGCGGGGTAAAAGACACCAGGCGAGCCGCCTTGCGCATTAGAGGTGTCTGGGGAGCATTGGGTGGAGTGTATGGAGCCGGGATGCGAGGAGGCATTGAAAAGTGCTTCGGAAATGGCACAAGGAAGAGGTAGACGAAAAAAATGCACCAGAAGCGACACGGGATCGTTATATGCCGTATCTCTTTTCCCGAGACCCGGTGTACGCGAGGACAGCGTTGATATGCGAGGGAAATAGTGACAGTGACTTGTAGGGAGTGACACAAGGAGCAGAGAGTACAGTCAATGGAAAAGATTGCTGGAGGAACTGAGTGCACAAGGATTTGCTGGCTCTAGTAGTACGAACCGTCGCGTACGCGTAGTGAGACAAAAGAAGTTGTCGAAGATAGAAGAGAAGACAGGAGATTGTCGTTCACACGCCAACGGCATTACTCATTTAGGATGGAAGCAGTGCGGCCGGCAGCGCGGGTCCGTTAAACCGATCACCATTCTGTACAATCGTGTACTCTGGTGGTTACTTCGGCTACGCTACGCGGGGGTCACCAGCAAGGTAACCAGAGCGGTCTGGTTACCCTAAGTATACTCTATGTATATATTTGTTCAGCTGAGCTAGGGCAAAGTGAGCGTTTTCAGATTTTCATCGTTTGAAAAAGGATCCTGGATTTGCGCCTCAGCCGATGAGTAGTAAGCCAGTTCAGCCAGAGGATTAATTTCGACGCAGTAAGTAGTCGGAATTTCGAAAGAGCTCAAGCCTCAAGGTGACATCGGAATACGGAGGGGCTGGAGAGAGTATTTGGTAGTTACTCTTGACACGGGTTTGCGTGAGGAAGTAGACAAGCCGTAGAGCATCTGCTTGTCGTCTGAATTGTTGTCCTCTTCCAAGAATATGTACAAGTCGCCGTATGAAGGGACTTCAGAACCATCATCCGAGAAGTCCAAGACAAGCGAAGGGCTCACGTTTAATACAAGACCAAAGACCCGCAGTGAATCCCCGAGCCACAGAGGTGTGTAAGATGTCGCAACCCCAGCTATTCACCTCATGTGGGTATCCTTCTAAGCACCCCTACTCTAAGATGAATTTTTCGTCCAGCACCTCGGGCGGCCGACGGCGAACTTGAACAGAGAATGAGATTACTGTCGTTCGGCGCCACTGGTCAACAATAATACTGACTTTTCTTTGTCTTCAGTCTTTCGAGGCTTCGAGCAACTGATATTTGAATCGCCAAAGAGTATCCAGGTCTTGATTCTGTTTGACGGGTTTCAACTCTTGAAGAGCAGCAACTCAGAAAGCCTAACGTGATTGGGCACCGGGCACATTCGTCCAGAATTATCGGAGTTGCCTAAAAGCAACCTCAAAGAGCCTTGCATTTGAATTTTGATGAGCTGCAACCAAAGTTCAACGGTCTAGGCTGGTTGTTGAGGTAGAAGGATTTAAGTCGACGTTGAGAGCATGCGTCTGGATCGTCGAATATCCACAGTAGACACATCGTGCGCAGCATGAGGGCAACATGAGGGTTCTGAAGACTGAAAGTCAAGTGTTTGGTCATGCTTGGCCACCATCTGATGGCCGCTTTCCCGCCTCGAGCACCATCCCGCCTCGAGCACCATCCCGCCTCTTTTCGCTACCGATTTTCCGTCGTTTTTTTTGGAGCAGCTCACCCGCCAATTTCTCGAACTCGACGCCTTACCACCGTCATCGTCGCCGCCGGCGCTTCCTCGACGCTTCAGCGGTTTCATCAGCACTGTCGTCCAAACAACACCGAATGCACCAACCGCAAAAAGATGTTCGCGTGCCTCCGCGGGAGTGACGAAGACACAACGAGCAACACGAGTTGCTGCCGCCGCGACGTTGAATCCCCCAAAATATGAACATGTCTTGAGGAAGACGACTGGCCAAAGACGACGAGAGGTCCACCGCCGCTAACCGATTACTTCCGAAGTCGACGAAGCCAGCGACGACGTTCTCCGTCTAGCACCAATCCAGCCCAAGTGATGGGCAACTGTGCCGCTGACCGACGAAGCTCACGTCAACAAACTCGTCAAGCTGCTTCTACTTGTATTCTACCTACGTCAGCTCATTGGAGGTGCGTTTTTTCTCGTCTCGCCCTCGATTTTGGTCCTGATTTTGACTTCCATGACAGTCACATGGCCTTGTCCCTCCGCCGGCTCCCATCTCCTCCATGGCCCGCGCTCCTCCAACCCGCACAACCCTCTAGATCGCCAGCAGATCTCACGAGTTTTTTCTCTTCACCATCTGCGTTGGAGCCTCGTCTTCCGCGTTCTCCTCCTCTCATTTCGCGTCCTCCTCCACCTGCTCCCTTCATGCGAGCTCAGTCGTGACGAGCTTGCGAGTGCGGCTGAGTGGGAGGCAAGGTAGTGACGTAAGAGTGGACTTGACAGTTGATCCGTCTCCGTTGACAGCTGTCAAGTCTCTCTTTTCCTCCTGCTCTCACATCCGCTGCTGCGTCGCCAGCTCATCGACCTCCCTCACACTCTCAGCAGCTTTTTTGTCTCATTTGGACCCATCTCGTCCTCTATCACAGCCTACCTCTTCTCGGACCCTTGACTTCACGTCGGGCACGTCTTGACTTCATGTCGGACTTCGTAGACTGTGTCGCTGCTCTCGTCGCTGTTGCTGTACCTTCTGGTGCATCTGAATACTGGAATTCAACCGAAGTACTCCACATTTGGGGCGCTACCAGGTCATATTACATGTTCCTACCCCTCATATCTCGCTAACATTTTCCTCTAATTTTTTGCTTGGTACGGTACTCGTTTCCGGAACTCGCCTGCCAGCGGCGGATCGCCATTTCTTCGATATTGGACTGAGATTTACCTCTGACAGCATCTTAGAAGGCCCAGAAAATCATCTCGAGATTTCCAAGGGCACCTATTGGTACGTCATCGGCTCAACATCTTCTTTCGTTCTTCTCCCTCCGACTGTTCGCGGTCATTGATGTCAACGGGATCCTTCTGGCACTTTAATGTTGTACATTGGAGCTCCGGAACGGCGTCTCCGAGATGTCTTGTGTTTCCCATCTTATTTTCATCCATTTGTCTTTCTTTGACTCGATGTTCGGAGCCATTTCACGTTGAGGTGCACTCATCGTCCTGCACTCACAGCTGGGACCAAATTTTCTTCTTCATCTTTTCTCATACCATCCATTACTCGGGGCCGTCAATGCAGCTTCATTGACACTTTGATTTCATTCTCGAGATTCCCGCTTTCCCGCTATCATACCCCCGGGAACGACATCGCCTAGAGACGATGTTCCACTTTTGACTCGTTATGTCTTCTTCCTTTATACCAAGTACCTGGCGACTCCGCTTTGGTGGTCGGTCCGGCGCTTCGGATACCATTCCGCTTTGGTGAAAGCGAAAAAACTACATTGCTACCTGGAGACTCAACCCTCCTTTCTTCGTCCCTTTACACTCTTCGGTAGAGTGACGGCGGTGTTTCCGCTACTTCGAGTATGCTGCCGCTTATTTTTCCCATTTTCTTTCTTCCCTCCCTGCATTGAAGCCCGGGCTTCTCCGCGTTAGTTGCCCGAGCAACATTATCTTGCACCTATGCAGGGGCATTTATTTCCCTTTCTATATCTTCGCGTTATCTGGAGCTGTTACATCGGTGTTTCACTCAAATTTCGTACATTCGAGCCCTTGTATGAGGTTGTGGAGAGATAAAGTATCTCATACTTCGTCTTGATGCATCTGATTCTCCCTCTATTGTAGACCGAGGTGCTTCACTCTCGTGTCTCGAGAAATGGTCGCTATTCAGCGCCGATTCTCAGCGGACTCTGTCCCTTTCTTCATCCCTTCCTGATCCCTCGGGCCATCGAAGTCGAGCGTCTGGCATTGCCCAAAACGCATTGCTTTGCGTATCGGATTTCATTTCACTTACTTCCTATTATATTGTTGACTCGTACACTCTAGCTGCGCCACGGCGCGTCACGAGCATAGTTCTCTATTGTACGCATGCTCAAGCGGCTGCATGAGTGTCATCCCCTTCATTCGTGCTAATTGCCAGCTTCACTGGAGTCGTCACAGATAGTCCGCATTTTCATACCATCGCCCGACATGCCGCGTTCGTCACAGACAGTACGCATTTCGTATCATCTTTATTGTTCACTCCCTTGCCCTTCGGCCGCCCGCCTTCATCAGTGTACACACCCTTCTGCCTATCCATATCTGCATTCCCCCCTCATCCTCGACGATACACCTTACCCACACCCACATGTTCATCTGCACAGATCCCACTATTCCTCTCCATCTATCGCGTCATCCTCATCTTCTGCACACGCACACTATCCATCTTCTCGTTTCATAATGGACACACATCTATCCTTTATCTTGTGCGGACGCGCACCATTTCCACCTGCGGACGCGCATCCTATACCCATCTCAGCTCTATCATCTCCATACGCGGACGCGCGCCATCTTCATCTGCGGACGCGCAGCCTCATCCATCCGCTGTTGCCCGTCCTAGACGGCGCGCAGTTCTATCATCTTCATATGCGGACGCGCACCATCTTCATCTGCGGACGCGCAGCCTCATTCATCTGCTGTCGCCCGTCCTAGACGGCGCGCAGTTCTATCATCTTCATACGCGGACGCGCGCCATCCTCATCTGCGGACGCGCAGCCTCATTCATCTCCTGTCGCCCGTCCTAGACGGCGCGCAGCTCTATCATTATCATACGCGGACGCGCGCCATCTTCATCTGCGGACGCGCAGCCTATCCATCTGCTGGCTACCCGTCCTAGACGGCGCGCGGCTCTATCCTCTATCATGTGCGGACGCGCAACACCTCCATCTGCGGACGCGCACCTCATCTATCATATCTGGTTGCCCGTCTCATTGACGGTACATACCTCTATCATCTATCTGGTTGCCCGCCCTATTGACGGTGCATTCTCCATTAATCATCTACCTGTTATTGTCGGACCCAGTCGGTGCACACCTCTCTTCTTCTCCCGTAACATCTCGTGCTTGTCACGACTAACGCTCATCTCACCTCATCAACTTCATCATAATACCGTCACCACACCGTCACCCTTCCATATATGCGCTCGGCATAGGCTAAGTTCATTTCTCTCATCTCATTTCCACGCAATCCATCTTGTCCCATCTCATTCATCCTTATTCTCATACGAAACTCGGACGGAAACTTCTTTCACGTCCCATGATTTTGATTTTTCACCTCTTCTTCCGCACTCCATTTCACTGTTTATTGTCGCCGCTGGTCACGGTCAACTCATCTTTCACTTCTATCTTGATTCGACCTCATTTCTTATCGTTCACATTGGCCGTGGATGATGCATTTATTGCATCTTGACCCAACAGATTTGATTTCAGACGCACAATATGCATCGAGTCATCACTCGAACAGTAATATCGTTGCACACGATCGTTACATTCCTATCTTTTCCCGTTACGCCCGCGACCCGTGTTGGCTAGCACGGTCAAGAATCACTTTGATTCAGGCTCGGCCAACTCTTGCCAGAATCCCGGACCCAGACCTTGGCACGTTCATTCCGATTCCGAACGTTAGATCTGGAAGTGTCTTCACGTTCAGTCTGGGATTCGGCTCTGTCACAGCCTTTCGCTTCGGCCATGCCCGTATCTTTCTTACAACGCACAATTTCTCGGAAAAGTGCAATCTCGGGGATCATAAAAACCGGACTGCATCTTCAAGTTTTCACCGCTGACCTTCACTTATGTTACACTCACTGGTTCTCTTGTGGCCGGAGAATAATCTCCTCCGACCTGACGGACTTGCCTTGTCAAGATGGCTGGCTACCCTTCTACCAGCTACCAGACACTGTGCACGACGCAATCTGGTTTCTCGGAGGCGATGGCCAGCATGACATTCATCATCACTTCATATTTTCTATCTCTGGCGACGCCGTGCATGGCGTTGCGCCTCGGTACTTCCCTAGGCGTCGGGGATTCGCCGGCCAAATTGATCATAGTGGTCAACCAACACATTGCACCGCCCTTATTCATTTGTTCCTTTGCGGTCAGCGTTACTTTGTCCAAACTCTTTCAGACGAAACCCATCACAATCCTACCTTCTATTCACAATCTCCTTCAATTCTCAGTCTATCTCTGACTTCTATCGCCTCTGACACTCTATATTCTTCGCTGCATGCTCACTCCTGGCGCAAAGAGGGTCATCGAGGACAAGGCTGACTTATTTTTTCATTACCTTCTCTTCACTTCATTCTTCAATTTGCAGAGTCAGCTATCGACCCATATGCATTGGTCATGACCCACCGATCTCATCACATACTACCTTTTTCACTCAGGCAGTTTACAATGGCTGGGACGAGCGAGGGTCAATTGTCAACAATGCTCATCAACCCGTTCCTCGCGCACATAATATTTGTTTTGCAGCTTGATTTTTCTTCGACTTCTCTACTCGACTTCCTCCTTCCTCTCGATTATTACTTCATCGCATTCCATCTATGCACGCGGCCTAGGCCGTGCTCCCCTCACCATCATTATTGCTTTCTCCAACCTCAGATGGAGAAGCTGGACCTACTAGTTTACCGGATGTCTCCAACGCGCTATTTCCTTCCTTCGGCATCGAGGCATCTTTCCGACTATCATGCAGCATCACATCTCGCGGGCAACCCGCCAACCATGTCGGTCAATAATGACCACGGTCTCATCTCACAAGAAATCCTGGCTTTCACACAGCTAGGGCTTCACTTCGACTGCTCCACGTTCTCGTGAGTGATGTTGATATTCACTTCATATTCATATCCCTCTGCCCCGCTACGTCTCGTGCGCCTTTCAGCCAGACTCGGCAAGCCTCAATCCAATTCTGGCATTCTATATCGGCACATGGTATTCGCAAATCATCAACCTTCAAGACTCTTCTGTGCAGTGACCCTACGTGGAATTCGGACCCATCCCTAGATTGTGATGCTACGATTCTCTGGACTGGCAACATAATCCGGCGACTATACGATTTCAAATCTGCCCAGGGATACAGACCCTCGTGTCGCCTCAAACCGAACATCCTCAAAATCTGTGCGCTATTCATCTTGTTTGTGATTTTCAGATTCCCTCCGTCGATTTTTATTTCAGCATCAACGACTCGCCACTACTCTATCACCCATCGTTTGATTTTTGTATCTCCTCTAGACGAGAAGGATTGATCACGTTAGAGGCGTCGTCAACCAGGTATAGATAGATATTTCCGCTTGCACTAACGGGAGCTTGTCTAGTATCAAGACCTTATCCATTCATCCTCATTCCAGCATCGTCTCCTTATTAGCCTATCATTGTATCTGGCTCATTTCTGGCAGGCCATTTTATATTTCTCCCGCTCAGCTCTTTTTGGGACCTCGGGTTCGTCACTTGCCCTCGCGCGAGCCTTCGACTCTTAGAGCTTTCGCTCCATTGGGTCGCTCGGGGTCTCATTCCGACCCTCGGTGTCCTTTGCGTACGGTTCAGCCGTGCCTGCAGCCCACGCGGAGCGCCCGCAGACGAAATATTGTCTCCGTGCCCCAGCCTCGTGGGGTCAGGACGGCTGTTCCCCGCACACACCCCAAAAATCATTCTATCTCCTCCTCCTCACCTTCTTCAAATCTGACGAGTACGTCGACCTACCTTGCTGCGAGCTCAGTCGTGACGAGCTTGCGAGTGCGGCTGAGTGGGAGGCAAGGTAGTGACGTAAGAGTGGACTTGACAGTTGATCCGTCTCCGTTGACAGCTGTCAAGTCTCTCTTTTCCTCCTGCTCTCACATCCGCTGCTGCGTCGCCAGCTCATCGACCTCCCTCACACTCTCAGCAGCTTTTTTGTCTCCCACCCACCCTTCGCTCGCGCTCTTTCCTCACTTTCCTCTTTACGCTGGGTCGCTCGGGGTCTCATTCCGACCCTCGGTGTCCTTTGCGTACGGTTCAGCCGTGCCTGCAGCCCACGCGGAGCGCCCGCAGACGAAATATTGTCTCCGTGCCCCAGCCTCGTGGGGTCAGGACGGCTGTTCCCCGCACACACCCCAAAAATCATTCTATCTCCTCCTCCTCACCTTCTTCAAATCTGACGAGTACGTCGACCTACCTTGCCTTTCATACAACGGAAACGATTTCCTCTCCGTTTTTCAAATCATCCAAGCCCTATGCGAACTCGTCCATGTCTCGCGTTACGTCGCGTCCGCGCACCATCACTCAAGACGATCATGTTCGTCCCGCAGTTCACGACTGCGGCAGGTTCATCTGCAATCGTCGTGTTCACCGCGCGATATGCCTCCCGTGACTCCGCGCAGCAACGACAATTCGCCGCGCCATCCTCGCCCGCACGAGGTTCTGGCATGGCGTGATGTACTTTTCGACGTCTGCAAGGGGCTGGGATGCTAGTGGTGGTGGAAGTGGAGATGGAGACAGGGAAGCGGGGATGGTGCTAGATGAGCGAGCGAAACCCGCCATGACACGGGATCATCCTCACTCGCCTATTAACCGCCCCGCGACGACGAAAACGACACGGAGCCCCTCAAGCTCTCATCGGCGAGCGGCAACATCATCACCACCAACTCGAGCGCATGGAGTGTAGATGCGCTGTTAATTGGTGGTAGTACGACAGCGAGGCGATAAGCAGGGGGCGGGAGCTGACCAAAACACAGATAGGGACGAGGGGCGTGTCGCTGCTACGGCGCTGAGACGCCATACCGGTAGTACGCGCGTATTCGGAGGGCGTAAGAGGACGGTGGATTCAAAACTGAGAGAGGAGGAGGTAGATAGAGGCGGACGCCGGAGATGCATACAGGAAAGATGTAGAGGCGGAGGAAAGCGAGATGTGGTACAAGCAGACGATGGGGCAGGGTATGGTAAAGGCAAAGAAGAGCTTGGCAGGTGCTCTCATACCATACCACCCTCCTTCCCTCCGTCGTACTCGTCCGGAATCGAATCCAGCGCCATCACCTCACCCCTCATCTCATCGTCCTCCCCTTCGCGTTCGTGTCCTCGTTCCCCAGCACATTCTGGCCCACCACCGTCATGCCGCCAGTTCGCCAGCCAAAGCGACGCAGACGCAGGCGCCGGCGAAGACGCACACACTCCACCCACCAGCACCAAACCAACTCCCTCTCCAAACCCTCTTCCTCCTCCCCATCTCCTTTCTCCGGACGACTTCCTCCTGGCGCTTGTTTCTTTCGGAACTTGCTTGCCCTGCTCTACCCTTCGCTCAATTGTTCCCCGATGTGATGCGCGGGGGATAGACAAGACGAGACGAGTTCGCACGGGTGAGGATGGCGCGGCGTAGAATGAAGAGGGCGGAGCAGGAGGGTGTTGCTGCTGGGCTCAACGTCGTCGTGCGGTGAATACGATGCCAGTGTTCGCGGACAGACCCGCCGCTGTGGTGAAATATGCAATGAATGTAATTGTCTTGAGTGATGGTGTGTAACGCGACATGATGGTGGGACATGAACGAGTTCCGGTACGCGTCGGATGACTCGGAAATTGGCGATGGAGTCGTTCGGAGGTCCCGTTCTGTGAAGGTAGGGGAACGAAATGGAGGTGGAGGACGCCGAGGAGGAGCGGTAAAACGCAGAGGATGTGGGGAAGGAGCTCGTGCGATCTGGCGGCGGGTGGAGGTGGGTAAAGGGGACGGGAGAAGGCAGGTAGTGACTGTGGCGGGTAGCGGAAGAGTTCAGAAGGGAGGTCAACAGTGTGGACAAAAAAGAACGCACCTGCGATGAGCTAACATAGGTACTTCGAATATAAGCAGAAGCCGACGTCGTTGAGGTGATCTCTGCCGCTCAGCCATCCGTTGCATATCGCAGACACCAGAGAGAGAGCTTCTCGTCGTCCGACGTATTGGCACAGTCACGCCATCTTCTTTGAGACGTGGTAGTGGCGCGCGAACGTCTTCTAGCGTGTTTGGTGATGAGTGCGCTGTTCAGAAGATAAGTAGTGCCGATAGCGCCAAAACCGCCGAAACGTTGAGCAAACGCCTACGGCGACGATCATGGTGGTATAGATGTCAAGTTTGGGAAAGCGGCGGCTGATCTGCATCATAGAGTCGACGCAAAAAAAGCGGTTGTGAACGTTGGTGAAGGCGGGATGGGGCGGGAGTAAGCGGCGGGATACCATCAGATGGCGGCCAAGCACGACCAAATACCTGGCTTTCAGAACCTTCATGCTGCGCACGACGCGTCTACTGTATATTGGATATGTCCGTGTCTGCTCTGCCAAATGTGTATCCTCGATTCACAAACTTAGACTCTCCCACCTCAACACAACTAGCCACGGTTCGACTCACCCCAAACTCACCCTTACTCATGCACCGATGCATGACATCATGATCATGCAACTCTCTCACAATTATGGAGGAATCTGGCCGGGCTCGGTGGCAGGTGCCCAAGCTCGTCTTCAAGCTTCTGCTCTGCAATTGGCCAGACGGCCAGGGAAAATCTCAAACAAATATATGATCGGACGTTAGGGCTACTCTGACGATCTCAATGGCGTTGGCTCTCGTTGGCTACTCAAAAGACAAAGACGAAGACAAAGAAGAACACACCACTATTGACCCACGCTCTACTGGCGTCAAAAATCAATTTCAACGACAGCAATGTTGTCCTCTGTTGTCTTTGACTATTTGGTCTAATCTCGACGATCGCTCACTTGTCTTATATCTCTCGACGATAGCCCCGGCACTGCTTCAGATGACTCCTGCGACTCAGCAAGCGCCTTGAACAACTCAGAATCTGGCGATCCGGGCGACAAGCAAGCCGATTGTACTCCCCCAAAGCCGCGTTGAACACTAGACTCCAAACACTCTTTCCAACCCCTCCTCAAATCAATAAAAGTTCGATGTCACCTCGAGCTCTTTCATGAAGGCGCCTGGCTTCTGCATAGGACGTATCCACCTAGCGCTGAAATGTGTTTGCTCATCGGCCCCAGCGCCAGTGCAAGATCCTCGATCACTAATTACTCTCAACGAAGATTGACGCTCATTTTGTTCAGCTAAGCGCCAACGCCCTGGCCCTTCATTTTCGCTATCTTATAACTATCTTTGGCAGTCCAATCATACATTCTCCTTCTGCCGACGCCGATTGTCTCCCATTCTTGTTTTCTGTTGGCGATGTTTTTGATTTCGATTTTCGAAACTCGAAATTGGATAGCAGTGCACCGTCGTTGGTCAATGTGCGCCGAATTTTTGCAAGAGCTGTATCTTTCCTGTGCGATTATTCCACGTTAATTTCCAGTCGACAGATGGGCGGCGCCTGAAGCAGCTATTTTCTTCTCCGACCCTTATGTAAGTTACACCACGAGGCTGCAGGCCATGACCCTTGCGTTTTTCGAAGCTTCCCTTTCTTCCCTCATCCACTTGCAATGAACTCTGAGAGCGACTCTGAAGAGGTAATCACAGAACTCAGCAGCGATGTTGTGCTCAACCAACAACTTACGATGTTCAACGGTACGACACTCAATGCCTCAGTTCATTTCGTATTACCTTGTGTCCGTTTAGTCTCGGGAGGATTGGGAGGCCAAGGCGGTAGGGGTGGGCAGAAGGGTGGTGCCGGCGGCAATGGCGAGGGCCCGACATTCAACTTCTCGCGTGCTGAACGGTTGATTTTTCATGTCAACGATGGAAGTAAGCTGCACGCCTTCAAATTCAAGCTGATTTCTGGACTGTGAGGACTAGGAGCATCGAAAAATTCAAGAAATCTGGGTTATGCAATTGATTCCGGTAAGCTCTTCCTATGTGACTCGGGGACGTACTGAAATGCCAATCCCCCAGCTCCCCCTCAATTCTCAACCTGTGATATCAATCTGCAGCGAGAAGTGTACTTGAATGACTCACGAGTTTGTTCTCGGCGAAAGCGAGACCTTGTTAGGAGATATTATACCACCGAAGTCAAGAATCGGAAGGACATGACAGTAGTCGTTTATGAGGGCCAGGACGCTGAAAAGGTGAGTTTTTTTCTGTGAGATCAGTTCCCTTGACGGTCACAATGTACTAATTTGTAGAAATTCAAGAAGGACGTGGCGAAGTATATGAAATTTCGGTATGCCGGAGTCTGATCTCGCGCACTGCTAATTAAGATCCATCTATGGCAGCCATCCATCGTTCCTTCAGCTCTATGGAATAGTGCACTCGGAAAATGTTCATGCAGCCATCTTTTATGACGGTACGCTTGTGCTAAGTGTAGGCCAGTTGGTTCTCATTTTATGTCAGTTTTGATTCCGTGGAGGGATATCGACCGCATTTATCAATCATTTCCAGTAGTGCTTTGTTACATCTATGCCTCTGCGGTAGGTTGCATTATTTGAAACTGGTAAACTATACACCGACTTTTTGTTTGCAGGGCAATGAGTTCATCGCATGAGAGCCTATCTTCTCTCTCTGGTGATATATTTATATGCCAACAGGTTGCCTCGCGCTATCTTCACCGCCGTTTCGGCTCTACGTTAGTCAGTTCACCCTCCACTTGTTGGTGTGACCCCCCATTCAAACCGCGTGCAAACCAGAATAACCCGGCCCTCTTTCTACGTCCCTCCACTGGCCGGCTCTGTATTGATCTCGAAGGGCCTGCCATCTCAAAAGTTTTCTATGATGTCCTAGCCAAGCTTAAAAATATCTCTCCAATGAGCTTGGTTTCAACTATCGACACTCAAACCATGATCGATGCACTACCAATCAAAGAGTATCACAGAATTTGCGATCGGTACTTCAGCTTCTGGGACAATACATATACGCAATTCCCTCTCACAGCCACGGCTCATTTGGGTGGAGTGTACCATACTACTGGGCACTACGATCTCGGCAACCCTGTTGCTACTGCCCCTACGCTGGACATACTAGTAGATTATTATTGCTGGCATCATCTTGGTTGGTACCTAGATGGCCGGGTGAATCCACACATAACAGAAAGTGGCTGGAACCGGTAAGACTCAGCCTCACATCTACAAAATGCACTTCCATGACCCTCTTCAAACCTAGTTTTGCCGTTTCTGAGCTTATGAGGCGAGAACTACCAGGAACACTTCAATTGGATTTTTCGGCAGAGCTGCGGAATTCTGACCCCTAACTCAGTCAAGCAAACCACGTTTTGAACAGACTGCGTGTTTCTTCGAAGACTGATAATTACGGTATATTGACCATATGTCTGATAATCTGTCGTTTAATCTTGCATTTAGCTCTTTTGCACAGGATCTTGTTCACAGTCGAACTTGACCCTCAGTCCGCCACGCCGACGGATTGGCATTCATTGGACGCATTCTTGTTTCTCTGTCCGCCAAAGTCTTTCCACGTTGGTCCAGTATCTTTCAAATGCCCCGAATGTGTTGGATACTGGTCTTTTGATCCATCGGGCGTGGACCGATTGAGTGAAGACGAGGCTCTTGAGCTTGGATTTCCCATCATCCACAGCTCAATTGATTGTGGAGTTGACTCTTGGAGTGATACTGTCTACGCGGGTCTCCGCCAGTTTCACCAAGGCAAGGGATTTGACCCTGATAGTCAAGAACTTGCTCGTCATCTCGGCTACCCACTTTACGAATTATATTCAGAGTATGATAATTCTATGGACGTTGATGGTGAGTCAATCCATCATATAGATTCAGACATACCAGTCAGCTACGTTCTGAAACGGAAATATGCTAGATGACAATTTTGAAGCACATATAGAGGAAGTTTCAAGCACTAACTCGGATACCGATCAGCCTATGGATGTAGACTGACCGGGCAATCTGGATATAGGTAAGAACAAATTCCTTGCATCACGCTTAGAATTTGAGCTTACTAAGCGCTTGCAACAGGGAAAGAAAAATGCGAAAGCGTCCCAAAGGACGGGGACCTAGACGAAAATTCGGAGAATATAGCGGTTCGAGCTTCTTGAAAGATAAAAGTGCTGGTTCGGAGTTGAGCTCGATATTATTCGGTGCGGTTTTGGCTTTGTACGGATCGTGAATGCGATGTAGTTGTAGCTCAAAAGTGATCCTGCGAATGTGACGAAAGTGGATAACCTACGACGAACAATTCGGGAATGATTGTCTTCTCAAAATGGGCGGCACTAGAATAAGAGCAGGACTTTCCTGGCCTCCAATGTTCAGAGATAGAGCATTCCAGACGCGAGAACTTCAGAAGTATCCAAGGTCTTTTTTTTCTTTGCGCAAAGTCTTCATTCAGGGAGACAGCCGAAAGCCGATAGATTGAAACACGTTCCGAACGCTGAGCTGCATGACAGGCTAAACCCACTGTCAGAGGTATGCCCGGCGGGTATTGTGTCGAGCGCCGAAGTAGTTCGTTGATCCTAGTACTGGATGTATGTTGATATGAAGTTTGAGAAAGACAGATTCGGGGACATCATGTAACAGTTAGATCCTTATTTTAAAATCCAAATTCTAGATTGAATCGCAATAGCAGTATGAAGCATTGTGTCCGTTCAACATTGTTAGCTTGAACTTGGCACGAAGTTCGAACTTGAAGTGATCAACGACGAAAAGACAGCGAGCGACACGAGATGAAACCGGAGGCTAGGTAAAATGAGGATTAGTACTCTGGGGCTCGGATAGAAGAGCATCTAGCCAAGTACGACAGAGCAATTGAAAAGGGCAAGAGGTCGTTCGGGAAAGAGTTTCTTTTGTTGTGGTTTGTTACTTCTCAAGCTGGTCTCGCCGAGTCGGCACAGGTCTTCAGTCGTCACGGTCGACGGTCGTGGTTCTTGGATTCAGACCCTCGGCCTCCACGTCTATGCATTCCCGTTTCTCCCCTTCTCAACCTTAGAGTCCAGTATATCCCTGCCAGCACGGCTTGAGCATGGCCCAAATCCGATGCGCTGTCACAAGTTGTGGTCTTGAGCGTTTTTTTTTCTGGAGACGCTTGCCGTGTTGAGGCTGGCTGCTTGTGTGTAATCTGAGATTCTCCGAGAGTCGATGTGAGGGCGATACGGTGAGTAACCGATACCGATAATATTGGAAGCATTCAATTCAAGGCAAAGCAGGGATTTTCCGGCTCAGCCAAGGCTCAGCACTCTATCGTTCTTCGCAAGATCTTCGAATATCACCGTCACCGACAGACATGTACCTCTGCGCACACCTAGTAACCTGGCAATTCGTCCGCGCAGGTTCTCGTACAATATCTACGTCTGGGGCGTAACTCTCTTCTCGCCTGTAGCGCTACTGTGCCTCCTTTTGGCCAGGACATCAATCCGGTACAACCCGCTCCAGCCGCTGTAGGGGATAAGTACGACGTTTCACCCTGCCTTCGACGACGATGGTGACGCAGAAAAGCGAGTGGTGAGATAAGCACCATCATCCCCGTCTCGCATGCTGACTTGCCTGCCAGCATTCCCCGCAATGCGGGTACAGGCCGCGCGTCAAGCCCAAATCTCAACGCTTTCCTTTCTGTTTCCCCCGTTCATAGCCAGGTTCACAAAGCGTCTCGCTTTGTTCCCGCTCGCTATTCCGCCCGTCATCCGCCGCCATCGCCACGCTTTGACTTCAAGATCGTTTCATCTGTGCACTCTCCGCCTTCTATTCTATCCCGCTTTTCACGGGCGGCGAGCGCTGCTACTGATGGCTGCGCGTTACGGGTAATCCGTATCGTCTGCGGCTCTCCTCACAAGCCAGGATACACTCACTAGCCAGGATACAAGTGCCCAACGCGAGGCTCGACTCTCACTCAAAGCAAGGACGCGTGCATCATTCTTGTCTCATAGAAATGTATCTCCGCTTTTCCCCTCTCTTCCTCGCTTTCGAGCAAATCACCGCTTTCTTCCTCTCCCCGACGCGCCACGCATATCCTCCTCATGCGCATGCATGCCTGTACGGTGAGACAGAGAGTGGCGCACGCGGGTCTATTTTGGATTGGGATTACGGGCACGCTCGCCGCTGGACATGGGCGATGGGCGGCGCGTGAAGATGGGGTCATCGAGAGCAGATTGAGCGTGGTCGTTTCTAGTCGGACGCGTCTAATAGGTCATTTTTTGTGGGTGTGGGCTGGAGGGGTAAAGTTTCTGCTCCTTTGACGCTCGAAGGGTGTCGTCTACCTGCTCCCGAGATTCGGCTGCGCCCTTGCGTCTGCCACCTTTCCGCTTACCGTACCTTGCGTTATCCTTACACGAAATGGTGCCCCACCATCGCCCCCTCCAGGCTACGCCGTTGTGCATCTCAGATCTATCTTCTCCATCTATCTTGTCCCTCAAGATCGACGGGCGATCGGGTTAGATGAATGGGCGAATCTTGCCCGATCCGTCTGCGCATCGCGACATATCCGTGCGTAGAGATATGGGGGATGCTCGATACTTTGAAGACGGCGGGGACGGCGGGGAGTAGCCGCTATCGCTGGCGCGTGGGGCGTAGCTTTTGACGAGGCGACGGGTCTGGGGAACCAAGGTGCAGGTGTGGCGCGACCTCATGTTTCTCAAGGTCGATGTCTGACTCTTGCAGTGACAAGGAGTTCGTGAGCAGGGTAGCCGCGCGTCAGACTCTCACCTCCTTCTGCGCGCTGCTTCAAAAGCTCAGCTTCCGACGCCACTGTCTCATATACTGCTTTGCGTATGCTCTATCTACGCAAGGTTTACAATTCTACTGCGGTCATTGAAGGCTTGATCTGGAGAGCAAAGGGTTGGGGCAGAACGGAAGCTCGTCAGGCGGGCGTCTGCGCAGCCTCGACGTCTGCGATACTCGTAACGTCCGGGGATGTACTACCCCGCTTCACGAGCAGCGCCTCGTATCCGAATCACTACCCGGCGTTTACCCTCGACGACGGCGCCATCGTCAGGTTGTTTTGTCTCTTCGTGCGCACCCGTAGGTGACGCGTGCCAACGTCTCCCGCATTCGTCCCATCACTACCAGTGGTACCACAATCGATGTCAGGCTACTCCGCCTCTCGCTTCCACACCTGCGTATCGCACCAGCAGCGCTGACGTACACCTCGCCTTGCCTTGAGGATGCGGGAGGTTCTTTGGTGCACTCACTTCGTACGTTGTGATTGGGGTCATGCCTTGCAAGGTCAAGGAGGGGTGCGGCGGGGAGGTGTCGATGCATACCTGTCCACCGCTTCCACCTCGAGACTGCTGCTTGGTGCCAATGGCATCTGTACGAATATGAGGGCCCATGGTTACAATGGTATTCTCTGTCGTGCATTGGCGCGTCAGTCGTCGAGAGTCTGGCCCTGTATTCTTCGTCGTTGGATGTAGCATCCTCGATCTCCCGCCTGACTTTTTCGAAAGCGAAAAAGGTTCTCGCTTCATGATCTTCGCTTCTAGTCCAAGGCCTGATGCCTCGTCAATAGTCGTTTGCTTCCATACATGTATACTCACTACTCCTGTACCCCCACAAGCGGTTCCCAATTTAACGCATTCATGAAAAAACTACCTGGCTTTGGAGGCTCTAGATTGTTGGTTATTTGCGACTGAAATTTGAATGCTTGCACACAAACTCGCACTTGAAAGGCAGTCGGAATTTCTTTAACTTACCCTTTGTTTCGACTTCTGATTTCTTCTTTCTTCTCTTTCGTTTCGCCGCGTTTCCTTTGTTCTCAAGTATGACTCGTCGCGCGGTAAGTAGTCTGATGTCTGATGTTTTGGGGAGAAGTTGATCTTTCGATTCATTGTCATAGATTTACGGTGTACGATCTATGGGCGGGTAATCAAGGGTACTCGCGCGCATCAGCCGAAGCGGGGGCGTATAGGTGTGGACATGGAGATGGAGATACACGTGCGAACGCTCGGGGGGCATAACCGGGTAAAGGGATAATCGGAGAAGATTGAGGGGAGAAACCGAGCGGGAATTCTTGAGAGGCTCAGGGGTCTTGTCGACGGGTTATCCTATTTTGCTTAGTTCTTGCGCTTTTGCTTCACGATTCGGCGGCTTATAGGTGCGCGGAGACGTTTTGTTGGTGAACGCAGCAGATGAGCGGCAGATACGGCTCGTCTTGAGTGGCGTGTAGAGTTGACAGACCCGAGGTAAGTATGATATAGCCTGCAGGCAGGGCGGGTGGGTTAGGCGAGGGAGTAAGTAGATGGCGGAGGCGGGGTGGTGCCGAGGGATTGGAAGGCGGTGTTATGGCGTCTATGAGAGCAGCATGAAATGGACGGCGGAGGGAAAATACGAAGATCAAACCTGCAATAGAACGATTCCTTCGCGCTAACTCTTCGTACGTGGTCAGAGATAGCTGTACTGTGGTGTTACTGCAACCTGTGGAGGGCATGGTGGTGGCCACGTCGAGGAGTCGGCGGCGGCATCGGCGCTGGGAGAGTCAGTACGTCGCCGAGCATCGAAAAGAATCTGGCGACGATTTTGAAGCTGAGCTTGTATAAGTAGTCTTTCTTAGACAGTCTAAGAGCAAGGTGACCGGGCGACTTGGAAAGCGGAGGCTGGGGCGGCGACCTCGGCGCTCGATCGGCGCTCGACGTCCGAATTGGTGAGAATAGCACGAACAACGCCGCTGCCACGACACTGGCACCATGGAGAGAACGGGATAGTTCGTGTGCGACCGCCGGCGCCAATCTGATGGCGGCACCAAGCATATGCAAACACTCCTCTCAAGAACGTTCTTGATCACAAAACAGGCCCGCGCGTCACCGTGGCTCCCTTCCGACTCCGAGAAGCGGTCAATTTTCCATATGAACATCACTTCTCTCTGTTGATCTTGAACTCCAGATGTTGAAATGCAGTACGGTCGTGACGTCGTCGCCGGTTGCTCTTGAGTCTTGGGTTGGTCCATGCGCGCTCGATTTTTTCGCATGGGCTGTATCAGTGTATGTTTTCTCCATCGATGTTTGTTGAACTTTGTTCATTCCATGTTACACCAGTCGAAAGATGTCACAGGCCCTGGAGCACTGGCAGTGCAGTTATTTTCGCCCGCAAGAGCCCACGAGGCTGTATGTTGTGACCTTGTCGTTCTTCCTTCTCTGCTCCCCCATCCCCGCAGCGATAATGGAGCTTGAAAATGATTCTCAACGAAAATCTACAGACCCCAATGATTTCTTACCCGGCAGAAGCCACACTACAGTCAATGGTACGATACTCGTTCCATACATCCCGCGTTCTAAGTTCTCGCTTGTATAGTCCAGGGTGGAATCGGAGGTCAAGGCGGCGGAGGTGGGCAGGAGGGTGGTACCGGTGGCGAGGGTCAGGGTGGTACTGTAGCATTGCGTATCTCGCGTGCCGAAGGGTGGATTTTTTATGTAAACGATAAAGGTAAGTTGTTCTCTCCAGCTTCTCAACTCTGAAAGCACGGGAATCATGAGATTTTAAATTGGCTTCAGCCGTGAACTCCGGTACGTTCTTCTCCTGTGGCTTGCGATCATACTCAGATGTACCACTCCAGCGCCGCGTGCAGTTTCGCTTTGCGATATAAATTTGCAGCGTGAGGTTCACTTGGACAACTCATGGCCCTACGTCTCCGCTGTTAGAAGATTCCATTCCGCCGAAGTCAAAAATCGGAAGGAAATGACGGTGGTCATCTACGAGGGTCAGGACGCTAAAGAGGTGAGCTTGATTGACTCTTTCAGTGTTTGCTCACCATGTTCCAGCAATGGAAGCGGGATGTGGCCCGAGCTATGGAATTTCGGTACGCTCGAATTCTTCCAAGCCCACCGCGCACTAGTAATCCATTTTCAAAAGTCACCCATCTTTCCTACAGCTTTATGGAATAGCGCATTCGGAACATGTTCATGCAAGCATCTTTTACGATGGTACGCCTGAACTAGTTTGGTGTAGGCTAGTCGATTCTCAGTTTTTGTCAGATTTGATTCCGTGGAAAAATATCGAGAGCATTTTCGAACAATCTCCAATGTTGCCCTGTTACATCTATCCCAGTGCAGTATGCAGCGTTACTTCACGATCGGCCATTGACAAACTATACGCTGACTTTTTGCAGGCCAAGGAGTCTCTGGTATGAGAGCCTATCGCCTCTCCTCGATGGTATCCTGATGCAACAGCAGGCTGCCTTGCGCTATCTTTGGAGGTGTCCCGGCACTTCCGATTTGAATCCTGTCAGTTCAATTTCTGCTCGTTTGCGAAAAACCACATTCATCCCACGCACGAATTAGGGTCAATGTATCCGCTTCCTACGTCCCTCCACTGGACGGCTCTGTATTGATTTCCAAGCCGAAATCGAAGTCGATTGGATGGACCAGGGCGGCTTTTACTCTGTTCGTGGGACTGAAAAGATCTCTCCGAAATGCTTGCTTTCCAGTATTGATGCCCAAATCATTATCGACACTCTTACAGTTGAACAGTACCACGAAATTTGCAGCACAGTATTCAGCAAGTCCACATATACAGAATTTTCTCTCGCGACCACGGTTTATTTTGGGGCAGTGTACAATACTACTGGGCACCGAAATCTCGGTATTCCACTTGCTATTGCCCCTGCGCTAGACATAGGTAATTGCTCCGATCCGGTATGGTTCCTAATTGTAAACAGAAGGGAGGAGGCACAGGAAATGGAAACTGGTTGGAGCCGGTAAGACTCGTCCTCACATGTGCAAATGCGGTGTCGTGACCTTCTTTAAAACCAGTTTGTCCATTTCTGAGCTAGGTGACAAGGAGGGAATCACTGTTAGCTTGGTGCACCCACACATAACGGCCAGGAACGTAAGCTCGTCCTCACATGTGCAAATGCGCTTCTGTGACCTTTTTCAAAATCAGATTTACGGATTCAAATGAAGACGAAAACACTGATTTCGATATATACAATTTATGGCCAGAGCTGCGTGGCAAGGATCCAAACGTCTGGCTCAGTCAAGCAAATCACGTTTTTAACCGCCTTGGTGTTCTTTCAGATGCTCATAATTATGGTAAATTGATGATATGTCTGAATCTGTTCCTGATTATGTTCTTAGCTCCACTGACCTCGATCCAAGTCGAAGTTGAACTCCAGCCTCAGTCCGCCAAGCCCACTGATTGGCATTCATCGAAGGCATTCCTTTTCCTCTGTCCGCCACCGTCTTTCCAGGTTGGTCCAGCATCTTTCAAATGCCCAGAATGCGTTGCATACTGGTCCCTCGATCCATCGGGCGTGACCAGGCTGAGTGCGGAGCAGGCTTGTGAGCTTGGACTTCCTGCCATTCGTGTTTCGATCACCGGTCGTGGTAAAGCATGGAGCGATACGATCTATGCTGGGCTCCGCCAGTTTCACCAAGGCAAGGGATTTGATCCAGATAGTCAAGATCTCGCTCGACATTTCGGCTACCCACTTTATGAATTATATTCTGATCATGAAAATTTTTTGAACGTCGACGGTGAGTCAATGCACATCTACATACCAGCTGACTACGTTCTGACAAAACTTTATGCTAGGCGGCGAAGCACGTATAGAGGAATTGTCAAGCTCCGACACAGATCATCCTGTGGATGCAGAGGAGCCGGTGAATCTTGGTATAGGTAAGAATATGCATTTCTTACAGCTGAAATTCGGATCCAATAGCCGCTCGCAGCAGAGGATGAAAAGTGCGAAAGCGTTTCGCAAACTCGTAACCTGGATGAAGAGCCCATGGATGTGTCGCGTTCCTTGAAGCTGCTGTCACAAATTCAGCTGGGTTTGATACTGCTCCTCTCAGTTTTGAGTTTATACGGCTCGTTGTGAATGCATTATGCTTGCCGCTCTTAATTGATGATTGAACTGATAGCGGCTATAGTATATGACCGTCGAACTCAATATTCTTATTCGCGAAAAATCACACATCCGCATATTTGGGGCACCGTTGAATGTTCTGTCCCTCCCCATGAATCCCTTCCAATTTCCGTAATATTGAAAAGCGTTTTTGAAGTCAACGATCTGTTTGTGGATGATTTGATCAACTCCTATAGATGGCCGACATGATCCGTGGCGGGAAGTAATGCGTAGGAGGGCGAAGATGGGCAATGGAAGATGGAGCAAACACAGAAGGGGATGACGACGAGTCACGACGAGGAATGTCCGTAGATAAAAACTCTTGAGCGTTACTCCCACCCCCAGTATCGAATCCAAGCTTTCCCGTTCTCCCAATTCCCCCGCCACGCCCACCTCCTCAAAACGCGTCAGCGATGGCGTTGAGAAGCAGAAGGAGTCGCAGGGCATACCACCGCTAACCTAACGCTTGGACCGAGCTTTGCCCCAACCCTCCCGCAAGCTTGCGCTCCCTACCGATATCGTATTCGTGCTCATTCATCTCTCCCACCCCCGCCTGTTCGCTCCCCCGCTCCGAACACCGACAGTCACCTCGTTCACCTTTTTCTCCGCCGAGCAAGGCGACGCACGTACGACATGCGCCGCCGTAATCACAAACCCCTCGTCTCTCTCTTCTCTTCGCGTGCCATACAGGCGGAGAAGACAATGGAGTTGGGCTCGCGATGAGCGGGATCACAGTGTTATTCATTCAATTTCATCGACCTGCGACCTCCGATTCCACGATTCGACTCTAGGCGGGCTAGCCAGGTCGTACTCTAAGTGATGATCAATCGTCGAGCGGGCAAGCCTAGGGACTGGGCGAGGGGTTATTGGCGCTCAAGGTGATGGAGGTGAACTTATACTAAGTCCACTTCTACATCAACCGATCACCATCGTTGACCGGCTCTCTACATGGCGGGGGAGTGCGCATGGTGTGGAAGAAGTGAGTTTTCGAAGCAGTGGACGAGTGGAGCGGGTGGTGCTCGCTCGCTCCCCCCTTACAGGTTCAGTCAAAGCCACTCTGCTCCTCCCCACCGCCACCACCACCACCCAGCCTCTCCACAAACAAACGACGAAAGCCGTGCGCTTCGAGCTCTTGAGAGGTGAAAGATGTATCGGTTGATCATTGGTATGGCTGTCGACGACGTTGGCGCGGAAGAGGGGAAACCAGAAGGACACAGCGCGCGCCCTCTCCCCGCCTTCCCCGTCACCGGTGAGCTCCCCACCACCACCATTTCGCACGGACAATGGAAAACGAAGACAAGAACGCGCGGCTCTAGCGCCAAGACATCATTGGTAGGAGTGGATCTGTCAGTGCATGCGTGGCGCCGGAGGACTACGATGGTGCATTCAGATTCGGATTCGCGGTGGTAAACGCCGACGCCAACCACAAAGAGCAAGAGGCATACAGCACGCTCGTTCGCTCCCTCATCCCCGATAGAACTTGAGATCCGTCAACCCCACCCCCTTTCCCTGCTCTCGCTATACGAGTGACGACTGACGTCGACGCTGCGCCACACCACCAGGTCCCCCTTCCCGCCGACGACCACAACAGACGAGGGGCGAGAACGCGCCCTACGAGCGCCTGAGATATGGGAGGGTACATCTCTGCTCCCGATTATTTATGGCTGCGTGGCCTGCCTTGCTGAATTCGAATTCGTATTCGTGCTCGCAAGCGAACGCCCATGTCAACGCCGACGCGGAAATCAGATGGTCAATGAATGGGCTTCTGCATGTGGATTAGGATATGTATGGGGGAAGACGAGGAAGACGAGGAACGTCGATACAGGCGTTCCCGCTCCCCAACAATACCCCTCATCCCGTATTGAATGCACCATCGCCGCGTCTTGTCTCGTATTTCCGTTTGCATCAGGTTCCTGGTTAGTTTCTACTCCTTACTCCCCATCCCTGCCCCAGCCCATATGCACATCGTGATGCCGCTGCCATCTCGTCCCCGTCATCCCGCCAGCAAAGGGCACAGGATGGAGCATACACGCAGACATAAACGCAGCCGCAGCCGCAGCCACCTCGCCACCACCACCACACATTCGCCCTCCGCCCTCCGCGCGTCGCTCACCCTCCTCCCACTCATCCCCGTTTCCCGATTCCATTCTTCGTGTTCTTCCCATTCCCCTCGTCCCTTCGCCTCCATAGCATCCCCAAACCCTCCTCCTCCTCCTGTTTCAAGCGTGCGTCGCTCGTTCGCTCGTTCGTTCAAAGCTGGCTTGCTTACCCCGCTGACCCACCCTTCGCTAAAACACCCTCTTTCTTGCCGGAGCTAATCTGGGGAATCCCAGCGGGGCTCGACGTACGCGGAGTAGGTGGTGCGGATGACGGCGGTGATCATAAGTGAGGTGAGGTGGTGAGGTACGTCGTGACTCGGAGATGCTGGAAGATTGAAAATTAATTTGATCGGCCGAGCGGGCGGGGACTCGTAGTGGGTTTGGGCAAGGAAGGCGAGCGTAGTCGTCTCGTCGTTTCCCGAGGTGCAAAGGCAGACGCTGGGGATAGACGAGGCGCGACGAAACAAGTTTGCGCAGGGAGGAGGGCGGCGTACAGGAAGAGGGTGGAGCGGCAGGTTGTTGATACCCCGATGACGGCATATCGAGCGGCGGAGAGACCCGCTGCTCCTCGTTGTTATGAGATGGAGATCCGGGAACGAATGTGATCGTGTGCGTTGGTGCGCAACGCGGGACATGGACGTTTTCGCGTAGGGTCGGCTGACGAAGAGTTGCGGGGCCGTCGTGGTGTCCAAGTGAAGAGGAGGAGGTGGAGGGGGGGGTGAAGCTGAAGGATGCGGGGGAGTACAAGAGGAGGACGGCCCGGATGCAGAGGGCGACAAGTGGTTCGAGGGTGAATGTGAAGTTGGTATTTAGCGGGGAAAGGGAGGGTACGGGTAAAGCTCAGGCGGAGAGGTGGAAAGATCAGGGAACTACCGTGATAGCGTACGAATTGTGTCAGAAGGTCAAAAGCGAGAGAAGAAAGACAGACGCACCTTCAATCATGATGAGCTGAGGTCCAATATACGACCAGGAGAAGAATCAAGTCATTGAGGTGGTCGTCGCCGGTTAGCCAGCTGCCGATGGGAGGCGCCAGTGGGACGATAGGTTTGTACAACGGAATCAGTCCAACGGACGAGGTGAATGCACCTCAGCGTGAGTGGCCGTTGTCAATCTCTCCCGCTCCATTGTTCTTCAAAGTGCAAGCATCCAATACCACGAAAGCGGGATTCCATCGTCGTCAATCTCTCTCGCCCTCAGTAGTTCCCAGTATCTTGAAACGGTGGCTGACTGCGACTATTCTTGCTGATGACCGGAATCGTTGTTGCTCGCGCTAGTACACGTTCTTTGGTGACTGGTTTGAGAGAGTGGTCGTTTGGTTGTTTCGAAGCTGATGCCGACGCAGGCTGTGCCGTCGGCAATCACCGCTCACTTTTTTCCCTACCACCACGGTCCACCACTGTTTCTGTCGTTGGACAAGCGCGTTCCACTCCAACCTCTGATGAATCCCTTGTCGCCGCTGCGTGAGACGAGGCCGTGAGGCGACATCCATGCTTACCTATGAGGCGGCATGGTACTTACGTTCCATCCGCCGCGTTCCACTTGAACCCAACTCCGAGTAAACCAGGAAAATTATGCCACAACGGCCCGTCATCCTGGCATTCGTCGACAACGAAGCTGAGTGCTCATTTTGCATCTTCGTCTGTTGATCTTTTCTGGCTGAACAAAGTAGTTCTTTCCCTTGAATTTCGCTTGATATACCTACCCTCAAATATTCAAACCGGGCGTACAGCGACTTGTGGAAATGCCACCGCGACAACTCGTCGTTTCGCTGACTATAGCGTTGCGCCGGTTTACATAATCTCGTCTTTGAATCTTTCAGTCCCTTGCTTCTAGAACTTAATTGATTTATCTTCATCTTCAGTTGAACTCAACACACAATTCGGCACCGAAAAATCCAAAGTTGAAGTACATAAATCGCAGCCCGAATCCCCGCGTATGTATGTGGACGGAAATACCCTTGTCCCTCTTGTACTATTAGGCCCTCCTCAGCTTGTTTCGGTGACCTCAAATCTCCCCAACGACATAAATCTACTTGACATGCGAAGCAAACGGCCTCTTCACCGCGGTTCGCGGTCCATTCGAAGACGGGGTGACTTCGCCGAACGTTTAGGTCTAATACAAGTAACTTTATAAAAGGAACGATCCATCTTCGCGTACACCCTCTCTTCACCACCCTTAACCATGGATCACGATCCCTCTCTCCTTCAGATTTTTTCTGTATCTTTGTTTTTCTGCAAATGCTTCTCCTGTTTCTACCGCCGTCTAAAACAAAAGAGCATTGTCGCGCTTATCCCCGGTCCGCCCTCAAATTCTTGGATCTTCGGTGAGCTTCAAGCCCACATTCATCGATGATCTAACCATACTCACCAAAACACCGAAAATCCCTTGAAAATCCCACATCCACGCAGGCCACATGAAACACCTCCTCCTCCCCGCCAACTACGGCGACTTCGAATACACCTGGCAAAAGGAGTACGGACCGGTGTATCGTATCAAAGGATGCTTCGGGGTGAGTCTTAATCCACCCTCCTTTTCTTTCAAATCCCATATGAAATATCATGGCTCCTATCGTCCTATATTAACATTACCATTATCACAGGAAGATCGCCTAATGCTCTCCGACCCCCTTCCCCTCCAACACGTCCTCAACACCAACTTCTTCACCCACGGCCCGGCCCTCGCGCAAGCCATATCTCTCGCATTCGACGATAAAGCCGTCATGGGCGCGCATGGTACGTTCTGTGGTCTTCTCATCGCATGATGCACAGTGCTAATTGTCACGATGTGGTATGATCATTGATGCAGGCTCAAGACACAAACGCCTCCGCGCAGCGACGCAGGTCGGCTTCACTGCGTCCGCAGTGCGCGGATATCAGCCTTTATTCGAGCGTGTTGCGCGTCGGGTACGTGTCTCCTCCATATTGAACATCAACCAAGCAAGAAACCAAATTAAATCGATTCAAACTTTTTTCCCAGCTTACCGAACAACTGGAAAAAATCTGCGCTTTGTATCCGGACGGCACACCAACGGATATGCTACCCATCATCGCCGAGGCTTCGTTGAACTCGATGAGTCAAGGTAGGTTTCGGTATCGAATATATCCATTTTACCGATTTCACACATTTCCTCGTCTCAGCACTCCTGAGCTACTCAACGGAAGAACTAGGCAAGGATTTCGTCACGAACAATGCAAAAATTTTGTACGTCCGGTTCCTTCCTTATGTGCTTTCGACAAGAAATTTCGATCCCGACTTCAACACTTTAAACTAGGTCACTCGCAGCAACCCACTCCCCCACCCAACTCCTCGCCAGCGCCATCACCAGCCGTCTTCCGCACTTGTTTTGGCGCTTGCTAACTCACCTCCCGGGAATCCCAGACTTTGACTTGATTCGCAACGCGAAGGTGTTTGCGAAACAAGTTGGATGGAAGGCGATTCGGGAGAAGCTTACGCTGGCCGCGGTGCGAGATAGTGGAGATTCAAAATCTGAATCGACGTCGTCGCCGAGTGAATTGGAATCACCATCGCGAGTTACCCACGGAGATGTGTTTGATTTTCTATGTGAGTAATACTCGATTCTTCTCGCTCTTTTCCCTTATTTATGCCTACACTGGTCAATTCGAAGTGAATATCTGCCCCACGTCTTCGAACAAACCTCAAAAATCCGCTCTCACGCATGAAGAGCTCGCTTCTCAGACCGGTAAGTATATGATTATTACTCCTTTTGTTGTTTTCCCTCCTCCGCCTAGTTCTTTCTTTTATTTAGATCAAATGATTCTTGCTAAAACAATGACCACTCAGGAACCTTCTTCATCGCCGGGGAAGAAACAACTACCAGCGCCATCGTCTTTGCATTACTCGAACTCGCAAAGCATCAGTCGTTCCAGGATGAGTTGCGCGCCGAAGTCCATCACTTTGCCAAAATCAAATCAAACTCGGAGGCGGGGTTCAGCTACGATAATATGCCGCTTTTGAATGCGTTGATCAAGGTTCGGTTTCATGCTTCCTTTGTTCGTTCGTTCAAGACGGTTGAAATATCCTGTTTGCCAACTCTTACACAACATAGGAATCACTCAGGATAAACACACCCGGCGCAGCGCAAGAGAGGGCAGCCATCGTGGACACAGTGTTGCCTCTATCAAATCCAATTCGGCTTTTAAATGGAGAGATGCTTCACTCGATACCAATTCGCAAAGGACAGGTTGTAACTGTGGCTGCGGCGTCGTATCATCGGTGGGTCGGACTTTTCCAGCACCCTCAAGCTGAATTATCACAAATTGAACAACGTTAACGACGCGGTGACAGAAACGAAGTCCTCTGGGGTGATGATGCGCACAAATTCAGGCCCTCGCGATGGCTTGACGGGACGGCGTTCCATGGGCGTGCGCTGGGGCCGTATGCCAATCTGTGAGTCGAGTCGCTTTCATGTCGAGTAACCTGATCACACTGAGCGGTCTTGTGTTACCTACTATGTATAGGCTGAGTTTCCTCGGCGGTCAGCGTGTTTGTCTTGGGTAAGTCTCAGTTTCGCGCTTCAATGTTATCTGAGCAAGAAATCTATTGATTAATCGAACTTACAGGTGGAGATTTGCGTTAGCCTTCCGTGCCTATTCTCGTCGATATGTACTAACAGTTTTGAATTTGGATAGCCTCTTGGAGATGCAAGTTCTCCTCTTTGAACTGGTCGAAAAATTCCGCTTTACTTGTTCGGAAGACGAACGACACCGTTTGCGGGCGCAATTTGCGAACACGCTGATGCCGGTTTTGCCAGATGGGACGAGGGGCGCGCCGCTCGTCGTTACTAGATGTTAATCGAATGTTCTTGAATTGGTTCTGCGATCTGTTCCGGGATCGATTCTACATCGGTTTCATATGAGAAATTTGAGATTTTTTAGGAGTTGTAGTAGAGGAATGGAGAGAATTCTTTTCGTCCTTTAAGAGGACAAGTTGTATTGTTTTGATGGGATGGACCGGTTTTGGTTCTCCCAGTGCATAGTACCACCGTTTAAAATGGCATATAATGCAGCTTCACGCAACTATGAAGAGAAGCCGCGAACAACATATGATTTGAGCCGTTGCCAAAAAAGGAAAGTTTGCTCCTCCAACACTCCAAGAAAGGGAATTCGTTTGGACGTGCCACAGAATATTCATTTTATCGCTGGGTCACAGTCCGCCGAACTGAGATCCAAACTGAAATGCAGTGAATGCAAATGTACAACTAAGAATGATGCGGAACCCGAACTGGATACCCTTAAGCTTCTGCTTCTGCTTCTGCTTCTGCTTCTGCTTCTGCTTCTGCTTCTGCTTCTGCTTCTGCTTCTGCTTCTGCTTCTGCTTCTGCTTCTGCTTCTGCTTCTGCTTCTGCTTCTGCTTCTGCTTCTGCTTCTGCTTCTGTCCTTTCTTTTCCTTTCTTTTTCTTTTTCGGAGGGTGGTTATGGATGGGATTTGTTGGCTCTCTCCCTACTGTTCAAACATTTATTTCTGGCACCAGTCTCTGTGGTGCCCAACTATCTCATTTCGGATCCGCTCACTGAATTTTCAATTTACTGGACAGCTTTCTGTTGGAGAAGTGTGGTATATTTACTGCCATTATTTAGACACTATAATAGCACAAGATATTCCAGTTTTAAGGAGGGAGTTCACAGTTGGATGCTGAAAAGGTGTATTAGGAATTGATCTTGTCCAGAATTGGAACCCAAACTCACATTCGCAATTGATCTCGCTCCGGGTGAAGGGCATTAGCATTTCTAAAATCGAAGTTGATAGACCCTTCTGGTGTTGGGTTGCTTCGCAGAGGTGCGGATCAGAGTCTTCTCCCAACCGAAGTTCAAACAAACCAAGGGTACTGTTTTCTGGTACTAACAGAGTACGCTCTGGTGGTGGGAATACCACGAGGGGAAAATCAAGTAGTTCAAGTTGACCGTCATCTGCTTCGCCACCACTTTCGGATGAAGCCGCAACAGCCATGGACTCTTCTGCCATGCCTTGAATATTCTCCCGTGGCGCATATGCTGCCTCTAGAGTTGAGCATTTGGCATCGACACGGTCGGCCAAGCGCCGTGATTGTGATAAATCCCTTGTTAACATTGGAGGTAAAGAAGCGCCTAGAGTAGAGTCACCCCAAGAGCTCGTTGAAATAATAGAATTCAACTCACAGCGTCGACACGAAATTTCTTCTGAGCAGCCCACACAATCGATATGGGTCCAGTATTTGCGCTCTTTACACTTTATGGTGGGCTGTGTACCTGGGCCTGGAAAAACAGTAACAAGGTGAGATGATGTACACGGTATGGAACTGGTCACTGAACTGGAGCTTCCACATATACACTCAAACCCCTCATGATAGTTGACTTGTTGTTTGCAAACGTGACATGTGCCATGTGTAATAACTGCACCATGCGCGGGATTACTTGTGAGGAAAACGATTCTCTCGCAAATATAGCGAGTTTCTGAACCCGGGCCGACGGGGAGTGAATCCGAAGCGGGCTCGCGAGTTGTCAAGGGAGATGTGTTTGATTTGTTATGTGAGTTCAATACGGACTTGACTCGATTCACTTATTCATGCGTGTACTCTCTTTCAAAGTGAATATCTGCCCCACGTCTTCGACCAAACCTCAAAAAGCCGTTCTCACGCATGAAGAGCTCGCTTCTCAGACTGGTAAGTATATGATTATCACTCCTTTTGTTGGTTTCTCTCCTCCTAGTTACTTGGATCGATTTGATTCTCACCACAACGACCACCAGGAACCTTCTTCATCGCCGGCGAAGAAACAACAACTAGCGCCATCGTCTTTGCGTTACTCGAACTCGCAAAGCACCAGTCGTTCCAGAATGAACTACGCGCCGAAGTCCATTACTTCGCCAAAATCAAATCAGAGTCGGAGGCGGGGTTCAATTATGATAATATGCCGCTGTTGAATGCGTTGATTAAGGTTCGGTTTCTTTGTCGGCTCGCTCAGGCTGGTTGAACAATGGTTTGTTTGACTCGTACCTAGGAATCACTCAGAATACATCTGGAAAACAACAGATGTCTGTAGAGGTCTGCGGCAGACACCACAGACACCGCAGACCCACAGACTTCCCCCTGTCTGTGCTAGAGTGGGGCAGACACGCCGTTTCTATGGCAGACACTCGTAGACCGATAGACACAATTTAGCCGACAGAGGTAAATTAGCCGACAGACACATAGACCGATAGCAAACCGTCTCGTAATCAACTCGTAACTTACATCCGCTCAATCAATATGCGGTATTACGTCGATTCATGGGTTCGTTGCCTAAATTTCCTTCGAATAACAAATGGGCGCGACAAAAGTAATGGTGGAAAAACATATCATTGGAGAGCGCTAGATATACGGGGCATACATGTGTACAGTACATAGAGAAAGACAGAAATCTCAAATGTCGGGAAGTACCGGGTGCATGCAATGAGCTGCGGAGTCGACTCGACGATGAATCCGATGAAATTCTGAAGGGAACCAGCGTCAGGAAAGATTACTTGGATGGCATGAAACATACCTGAGTCACGTAGAGGAAGCAACGCAGTGAAGCAACAAAGAAGCAACTGTAAATTGAAGTCAAATTGAAGTGAAGGCGGGAGGTGGGAAGAGCAGGGAATGACAGCAAGGTGCGACACCGATTTATACTGCCAGCCAATTGATACATCGGCAAGGGACTTAGAGAAAATTTGCGCGAGAAAGGGCACAGGCAGAAACGGAGGCGGACGGATATAGCTTGCCGATGTCACATCAAGTGGTGACGGCAAGTGCGCCATGCGGAGACCAGTGTCTGTCGGCTAACCCATTGTCTGCAGTGGTCTGTCGCTTGCGTCTCGGTCTACAACCGTCTGCTTGTCTGTGAGGGTCTAGTGCAGACATCAAGTCTCTATTCTGTGAAAATGCGTTTCCAGATGTAAACACACCCGGTGCAGCACAAGAGCGGGCTGCCATCGTGGACACAGTATTGCCTCTAACGAATCCAATTCGGCTTTCAACTGGAGAGATGGCGGATTCGATACCAATTCGCAGAGGACAGGTTGTAACTGTGGCTGCGGCGTCGTATCATCGGTGGGTTGGACTTTTCCAGCACCCTCAAGCTGAATTATCACAAATTGAACAACGTTAACGACGTCGTGATAGAAACGAAGTCCTCTGGGGTGATGATGCGCACGAATTCAGGCCCTCGCGCTGGCTTGACGGGACGGCGTTCCACGGGCGTGCGTTGGGGCCGCATGCTAATCTGTGAGTCGCTTTCATATTGAGTAACCTGAGCATAATGAATGGTCTTGTTTTACTTAGACTCAGCTTCCTCGGCGGTCAGCGTGTCTGTCTTGGGTAGGTCTAAGTTTCGCGCTTCAATGATATCTGAGCAAGAAATTTATTGATTGATCGAACTTACAGGTGGCGATTTGCGTTAGTCTTTCATGCCTATTCTCGGATACAATGATACGCTAACACAAATACGTAGCCTTTTGGAGATGCAAATTCTCCTCTTTGAACTGGTTGAAAAGTTCCATTTCACTTTCTCGGAAGACGAACAACACCAATTGCGGGCGCGATTTGCGAATACCTACTCTTATGCCGGTTCTGCCAGATGGGACTAGGGGCGCACCCCTTGTCGTTACTCGATATTAGCAATTGTTAAGTTATTGAATCGAAGATTGTCTGCAGAATAAGGTCTCGTTTTGGGCGGGAGCTGGGGTTCTGTGTGCGGTACAGAGAATCAACGATCATGTCGGTGTTCAAGTTGGGGTTTCCGAAAAGGGAAATTTTGCTCGTCCAAAGTTACGGAAAAGGAAAGATGGTCGAGAACCAAGGTCCCGTAGTCACAGATTACGCGATGCGTCGAATATTTCTTTGTTTTCCTCAAGAAGATGAACTCGATACATTCAACTCAGTAATCGAACCGCGACGAGAAATGTGGGATCACATAGTATAATATATAGTAATCATCATAATGAGGTGTCGAATCAACCTGGCACAGTCCTCCTCGGCCCGTATGATTTCTTGCGACTCAACGCTATCGTATTCCCCTTCGTCGAACGGTTGTGTACATCGAACTCGCACCCTTCCAAAGAAAAAAATCAGCTCTTACATACCCCTTTTCGACAACCAGGGACCTTGGTTTCGAGTCCGGTTCCCGCCAACTAATCGGCGACTGGGGAACTACACTGATTATTTTTTGTTCCCTCGATCGATCGATTGAATGGCACTGGGATTCATTTGACGCGCTGAGGGGGTTAAACACACTCCCAGAGTTCGTCGTGATGCGAGGGAGAAAAATCTCCCTCGCTCGTTCGAAAATGGTTCTGGAGTCTTGGAACGACGACTTCGGTGCAGTGCGCTAGATTCAAGACAAGACGCTCCTACGTCGAGAAATCTACTGTGTATCTTTTAGCGCCTGCATGATACTCCTAGGAGTCCGAGTCCTAGCCATCCCGCACCGAAGGTCTGCCCCACGTGGAATTGTCCGAAAAAATCCCGTCTGAATCCAGAAAAAATGACATGGGCTTCAGCGCCCGTATGCATTCAGCACAGACAATACAGCCCAGCTGTGATTGGGAAATCAGGAATAAGTATGAGCTGACAGCCTGACATGTCATGTTTGTTTGTTCCTGTTTCTTCTATGTGCTCCCCAGACTTTTAAGTTTCCTAACACTTACAGTCAAGTACACTGACTCGAAAACGCCCGGCAAGCGCCAGCGCCTCCTACCGCGTCAACGAACAACCTCTCGCAACGCGGCTAGCACCACCTCCGAAGTCTCGAACGTGTCCACTGCAGCCAACCTGGCCAAGCACGTCGCGCAACGGTAACACGAAAGAAAGATCACGCGCACGGTTGACTGAGTATTGGAACAGCTTCACGACACTTCACCTGCGCGCCCGCGCCCGACCTGGTCGAAATTGAAGTCATTAAATTTCGACTTCACTCCGGGTTACTCGGCTCCATCAGCTAACCAGCGGGGGCTCCCTCCTCGAGCCAGCTGCCACATATATCCTCCTTCTCGCTGCTTCTGGGCTGTACTCACTGGGCTGTACTCACATCGCTCCCGCGCCGCGAGAAGACAATGTCGCTCCGCTCAGCCACAAGATGAAGCTTTTGAGGCGGCATTAAGGATGCTCCTTGCCATACCAATCGTCTCCCCTCGTTAAACTTATTCCGGATATACCGATCAGCGTGTACGGGCTGGATTCACCTGCGGTGTCGCTATTGTCCGCAGCACTTCCAGTACGCAACTAGTGGACCGGACGACATGACACTAGCTCCTCCTCGCGCAGTCCACCTGTCCCACCGCCGCTTCCCCATTACGCAGCATAGCCGCCGCCTGCGACCGACTCTCATGGAGATATGCACCTTCCCATCCATCATCTTTACAAGATACAGCTCCCTTGCGCCGTAACCCCTACGTCCGCCTCTGTCCACCGTCTTCCTCCAGCATCACCCTAACGCCAGCGGCACAGCAGCGTCTGCGCGCCGCCCCCGCCACCCCGCTCACCCCTGTCGCCTTGCGGTGTTCAGGCATCCGTGTCTCTGAAGGCACCCAGAGTCTCGTACTGTCTGGCAGCGTACTCGGTGCCGTCGAGTCCCGCTGGCGTGGTGCCCACAATTCGCGAAGATTCCGAGGAGGTCGGGAAGGAGGTCGCACGACTGCCGTGCATGCAATCACCGTCCCCCGTTGTGGATGCGCGAACGGGGGCGAAGGAGTTGACGGAGCGGGGATTTCTTCGTCCCGATGAGACCAGTCGGTGCAGAACATTCCGAGGAACATCGACAGGGACGTGGGCGATACCGGCAGGGGCTGTAAGAGCCTACAGCGGCGGGGACTGTTTCGCGCACGACATGAAGGTGGTGAGCATGACATGCCGCGTTTCGAAGACATGGAGCGGCTGGTAGGGGAGCTGGCGGAATTGAGGGGATGGTGCCATGTGGCACCATGCCAGGCGACGATGAAGTAGTGAAAATGTATCGAGAAAGCTGCGCGATACTCCAGCAGCGGGAGGTGCTGGGGATGGGGATGCTAGACCGCTTCCTGCGGACGTTCTCCGTGCCGGTGCGAAGGCCGAAGGGACGTAGGAGCACACGTCGCCTCTCGTGGCCGCTTTGCAGAGCTGGTTATCCGGCCTCCGGATCCACGCACCGCTCGACGTGCTCGTCGCAAGACACGGGATGCCGGCCTCTGCGTGTGGAGGAAGAGCCCAGCAGACGTCAACGAGTCGGCGGGCGTGTATAGACCTGACTTGTAGAGGAGTGCTTGTATAGTAAATCTTGAGAATTGCCAGCACTGGACTGCCGAGCCTCTGATGCGTCAGACGAAACGTCGAAGCGCTGGTTATACGGACTCACCATGCCATTGACAGACCCCCAGCCCAGCTGGAAAAGTAATAGACACACCAAGTCTCGTTGTCATAAATCTCCTCTTCGGTCCATGTTGTCTTCACCGCGCATGCGTCTGGATCCGCAGCTCGTCGACAGAGGCTCTCGTACGCGTGCAAAGGCGTAGAGGTGTGGACCTGTAAGATGTTGACGTTCCGCGCCCAGCACTGCAGAAGGCAAAAAGTGAATCAGCGGAGGGAATTGCGAATGAGGAAGTGGCGCACGTACCGAGCAACTCGCAGTCCTCACCTCCCGCATCTTTTTCCCCGTGAGGGATCATTCATCACCTGGCCACGCCATGCTTCTTCACCAACCAACCCATCCCGGTCTTCAATCGTCCAACGATGTGCACGACTTGGTCCACTTCGATGCAGGTCCGGATGCATGCGACGAAGGAGACGACTCGTATGGCCTTACATGACTCCCACAAACGATCCGCCTAGATGACGTGGCGGCGAGTACACACTCGCGGTGTTGAGCTGATGGCGTCTACGCTGAGAAGGGATTGGGGTTCTTGAAAATGGGTGTCGATATCATAATACTAGGCTTGAGTGAGCATGGAATGCAAATAGCTCAATCTCGTTCGTCCAAAGGCACCCAATCATCGACAGGAGAAGCGTGAAGCAGCAGCTTGCTAGTTGCGGGGAGGCGACGAAGGGCGTCGGAGGGGCGAGGTAGCGGTGAGGAACGCCGACCCGACTGTGAAGAGCTCGGCGGCGGCAGCAGATATCTGCCTGCAGGTATAAATCGCGAGAGCTGGAATGTCGAGCATTCAGGGAGACGGAAGTGGGGAGGCGGAGGTGCATCATGCGCACCACCATACCGAGCACAAAGCGGCGAGCGCGAACGATATCCCGGTGTTTTCCATCTCCTCGCCAGCCACAGCCGCCCCTGCCAATGTCATCGGCGCGCGAAGCCGGTTGAGGCCGTCGTCGAACGCCACCGAGTCGACGAGATAGCAAAGCTGCACTATTGAATCGAGTATCACATCTGAAAACAGTTTCGTCAGTTGGAATGGAAAGTTTCTCGGGGCATCAGGCAAAGACATACGCACCTTCGTGCAGGGAATTCCGAAGTCATAGGCTGACTAGATAACGCGTTGATAGTATGACCGGGTTCTACTCCTATCCACGTAGGTGTGAGCCGACAAAGGTTTCAAAGAGACAGTAGCTGCAATTGAGGAATTTTCAGGTTAGAATGTGCAACGATTTCGAAGGTGACAGTAGACGCACCAGGTACAGTCGAGAGGAATAGAAGACAGCAGACCAGGTGAGGACTTAGAGACAGTTTGGAACTGTCGATATTCGCATAAGTTGACAATGGTCAAACGGTCCAAGCACAATCGAATCACCCGAAAAAACTCTTCATTTGGATGCTTCATTCTCTGAGTCTGAATCTCTTCGGCCTCAAGATCGAACTTTCAGGTGAGGAGATATAATGCGGAGTAGCATCGATATAGCCTTGAGACTGAAGCTGGGGTCTAACCAGGGTCTAACAGTTTGGGTCGTGGTGGTTCGTTGAGGGAGAGTCACGGTTTGTGACTGCGTGACTATCGGCAACGTTCCAATATACTCCGCTCGTAAAGTTGACTAGCTTTTGCTTTTGCTCCTTCATCGAGAGAAATACCATTTTTCCGTCATTCCCTTGCTCAGTGAAGCAATCTGACACGGGCGGGGCAAATATTAAATGTGATCAGTGAGCACTGATGGCAAAATCCGACGGAAAACAGCATAAGCAGGGCAGAAGAGAGGTTCAAAGGACCGGGACTATTAATCATTAAAGTGAATATGGTATGCTCCCTATGCATCTATCCACGATTTGTGTCCGAAACTCCACCTCGGTTAAATATTTGTGAGTTCGCAGGGATTATGTATGTCATGTCTTCAAGCTGTTTCTACAAGCCCTAAACCAATTGACCCAGTCTCTGAGGGCTTCAAGCAGTTCGAGCGACGGCCGTCTACCTTCTCAATTTGCAGGTCAGTCCATAATGGGAAATTTTGCTCGTCCAACGTTCCAAGAAAGGAAATAATCCGATATGCATTACAAGACCTGACAATGTGTTCCAGAACACTCAAGCTGGGCGGTACACGTTTTATTCTGTTGAGGCAAGCTCAAAATAAGTTCTGAATCATAGTTATAATGGCACCCAAACCAAACCGGGAGTCAATCCATTTCCACCGAGGCGGAAAAGTTGTAAAGAAAATCGGAATATCGAGGACCATCTAAAAGCACCGCAGGATTTTTACAGTTATTGTACGGGCAAACTTTGCGGTGGCAGTCGTGGCCTGTCGTGGCTATTTATGTCGCACACCGCCATCAATGATCTGCGCTTGGCTGATCCGCTTCTAGTGCTCGGAGCCGACGGCAGATAAAAATCTCAGTCGCATCAAGGTGACTCTGCACAGCTCGCTAAACCGCGGACGCAGTCACGCAGTGGCACCGCGCGCTCTCTGTCCCAACTCTGTCCTTCACCTTCAAGTCCGTCTTCGATCGAGTCAACAGCATTCTGTCCAAGTCACACCTTGTCAGCCTTGTCAACGTGTTAGGAGTCCTCCAGGGACATTCTTAAGCTCGACAGATCCACCCTCACCCTCCTACCACCTCCTCACTACCTTCTCCCCACCATGGCTGGCGTCAGCGCCCTCATTCGCGCTCTACGCCGCGTCAAAACTGCAACCGGTCGCCCATGGAAGCAAGTTTTCCGCGCACTCATCCTTCTAATCAAACAGGTCATGGGCAACCCTCAAGTTGCTGAACTTGTGCGCTTCATCTTCTTGGGTACCATCGTCGAGACGTACGCACCCCCGCTTCCTGTCTCGTTTTTCCTCCTTCCTTGCTGACCCCATCCTGTGCGTCGTCAGGGGCCGCGTAGTGGGCGCTAAGATGGTTTCTACCGTCAACAGCTGTGCGTTTTCCCCTTTCATCTAAATATGACTGAAGCTGATTGCGTCCTCTCAGTTTTCCTTGTTAAGGTATGTTGTGCGATTCAGTCCTGAAAACCGACCAAGAATGACCGTTAATCAAGGCATCCTTCAAACAAGGCGAGCTAAGTTACGAATGGGTCTCCGCGTACATCGACCACCACAAGGTTTGGAACCGCTCCCGGACATTCCGCGTCGTCGCCCGGAACGCCGAGAAGGTCGCCAACCGGGATCTCGCTCTCAATGGCGCCGACGGATATCCCGATATCATCTACGAACCGAGCGCCCACGAGCCAGAGCTTTTTCATTGGAAGGGAACGCATTGGATCACGATTAGCAAGGACGAGAAGGAGGGTGCTTCGACATTGACGCTGCAGGTGTGGAGTCGGAATCGAAGTGTTTTAGACGAGTTTGTGCAGGAAGCACGGACATTTTATCGTGGTTCTCTCCAACCGCCACCGAGACAGGACTATGATTGGGTGTGTATTCCTGTCGATCCATTTTCAACTTCGTAACTCAATTCATACAGTCACAATCCTTGATCGTTGGGCACTTCAACCAAGGTGAGCCTTTCACAATCCGATTTATTATTCTTGCCGTCGCATTTATGTACTTTCTCCCTCTCCCAACAGCGGACTTCAGCTACGACTGGGTCCTTGATTACCTGCAATCCCTCAACGTCATGGCCGACGCCAACGAATTCACCGTATCCACAAAACAAAACGACGCAGGATGGAACCGCGATCATCACGACGACGCTTCAAAGAAGCAGCCCGTACGGTACGTGCCGTCGTCAAATACAAAACAGAGGCTGCGGTGGCGCGGGATCTGGATGCAGGTGGAGTTTGTTATCGGGTATGAGGTGAGGAGTCGTTCTCTTAAAACAACGTCTCGGTTTATTTTACAATCTCTCATCGTATCCTCCCAGGACGGCAACGGCCGTACCTCAGGCGGCTCCATAAACATCCTCCTCCACTCCTGCGACAAATCCATCCTCACGCAATTCATCGAAGCCGCAAGAGTTCACTACACCACCGCCTCCATCTCGCGCGTCACCGTCCATCTTACGGATAATTACGGCTCTTGGGCACGCGCAGTAACGAAGAACCGGAGGGCGTTTTCGACGTTGATATTGCCTGGGGGTGTGAAGGAGACGATTTTGGAGGATGCGAGGGAGTTTTTGTCGAGTGAGGAATGGTATACGTTTGCGGGGGTTCCGCATCGGCGTGGTATGTTTAATTTCACACCTCTCCGGCTTCGTTTGTCTCTGATCAGTCGATTCTTCTAGGTTATCTTCTTTACGGGGTTCGTATTCGTAAAAACATTGCTTCGCCGTTGTACTCACGAGCGTTTCTCCCGCATTGACAGGAGCCTGGCACGGGAAAAAGGTCTGATTAATTCCTTGTCTTTACTTGGCACGCACTCACTCTCTCCTCACTTCAAGTTCCACCATTCACGCATTGGTAATTACTTCTCTCCTTGCGGCTCGTTCCTTCGATTTCTGGTCTGCTCATCGATATACTTGTGCTTTAGGCTGGCGAACTTGGACTCGAAATCTACTTTATATCTCTTGCTGCTCCTGGGTATGTTTCATTCAATTTGATTCTCATCCTGGCAACTGGCTGATTGTGTTGTGTTCATCAGGATCGACGACTACACCCTCGGCCGCCTCATCCGCGACACACCTGCCCGGTGCATCCTTCTCATCGAGTGAGTTGTACTATTTTCGTGCCAATATATTCTCATGCATCCACAGGGACATCGACTGCGCCTTCCCGTCCCGAGACGAAGACGCTGATGAAGAACCATTGTTGGACGCGAAAGGCAATGTCATCCCCAGGGAACCCATCCCGCCGCGATCGCAGGTTACACTTGCGGGGTTGTTGAACGTGCTGGATTCTGTGGCGAGCGAAGAGGGAAGATTGACTTTCGCTACAGTTCGTCCCATATTACTTCGCCCGCAAAGAGCGGAATAACTGATGGGTTTGCGTAGACGAATCATATTGAACAGTTGGATCCGGGTGAGTTGTTTGAATCTTCCAAAGAATTAATGTGAATTGACTGGACTGCTTCCTGTAGCTTTGATTCGTCCCGGCCGCATGGATGTTAAGGTTTGGTGGTATCATCGTTGTAACGATTATCTCGCTCAAATTGACACAGGTCCAATATGGTCTCGCCACGACCGAACAACTCGAACAAATGTTTGACCGTTTCTACCCATACGACCCCGAGTTGCCCTCCTCCTCCAAAAATACTATCGGCTGCTACTTCAGCAAAACCACCGGCGAGCGAATATCCGCCGAAAGACTCTCCGCTCTCGCAAAATCCTTCGCTGACGCCATTCCTGCATCGCGGTATTCGATCGCACAGTTGCAGGGGTACCTCCTGACGAGTAAGAACGACCCAGAAGGTGCGGTGGAGGGGATTGGCGGGTGGATCGAGAAGCAGGAAACGGAGAAGAGGGAGATCGAGGAGTTGAAGATGAAGAGGAGGAAGGAAGCGACGGCGAGAAGGAAGATGGAGGTGGAGAGGGAGAAGGAGAGGGAGGATTCGAACGGGGGGTCGTCGGTTGAAGAGACGGTGGATGATTCTTCTTCATAGAGAATTCGATGATTATGACTTGATGTATGAACAAATGCCTAATCGAGATTTAGATAGAGTATATTGTACTTTGAATGACACGGACGTCTAGTAGACACAAAACACATCGCGAGAAGATCACGAATAAACTGTGTTATACGAAAGGTGGGCCGTTCATTCACAATTTGCTGAAATACTGATTGAAAACCAGAGAGCTACGCTCCGCTATGGCGTTCATCTAGCAGAGTGACGGTAAGCGGAGCGCCCTTATTACCATCAGGCAAGATAGGCATGAGAGAATTCGCAAACTGCGACCGCAGGCGGTGCCCATCTTTTGAGGGAGTGAAACGGAAATTTCCGACCAATTCAAAGAGCACAACCTGCATCTCCAGAAGCCTATCAAGAATCCCATTTGTTAGTTCGGGGATCCATGTAAATATCAGCCTCCAGTTCGACGCTTCGCCGAACCGATGGAGGACTCACGCAAATCGCCATCTGTAGGGTTGATGAATTCTCTTGTTAGTCAAGGTTTCAGGCTTAAAAAACTTACCCGAGACAGACGCGCTGACCACCCAAGAAGGTCAGCCTAGGAAAACCAAAATAATCAGTGTGCATCGGGGAAAGCGAAACACGCGAAATGAATATGAATCGTACAGATTCGCATAGGGACCCAAAGCACGTCCGTGGTATGCCGTTCCATCAAGCCAGCGCGACGGCCTGAATCCATGAGCATCGTCACCCCAGAGTGATTCATTTCTGCAGACGTCGGGTCGTTGTTCGGTATGAATGAACGAGTTTGGGGAGTACGACGCACCTATGGTACGACGCCGTAGCTATCGTCACTATCTGTCCCTTTAGTATTGGTATCTGTTGCAACACCTCCCCGTTCGAGATCCGAATTGGCTTCGTCAAAGGTAATACGGTGTCCACGATGGCCGCCCTGTCGTTGAATGACCCTGGCGCGTTTCTTCGCAGGGTTTCCTGCGAATTCGGTGAAGACGGTTTCAGTCATATCTACATGAAAAGGGACAGGATGAATACAGGCAAACCTTGATGAACGCATTCAATAGCGGCATATTGTCATAACTGAACTCAGCATCATCTGATTTGATCTTCGCAAACTGGTGAACCTCGGCACGCAATTCATCCTGGAACTGCTGATGATCTGCAAGTTCCAACAAAGCAAAGACGAGGGCACTGGTGGTTGTGTCTTCGCCGGCGATGAACAAGATTCCTGTTGAGATCTTGGTTGAGAACTAAATTCTAAAAAATCAAGATCACATACATACCAGTCTGAGACGCGATCTCTTCTTGGGTGAGGACTGCCTTGGGAGGCTTCTTTGATGATGTCGGGTCAATGTTCACTAGAAAATCTCAGAAAATGTGCCTCGTTCTGGAAATTAGCTATAACACACAGAGCAGGTCAAACACATCAGCCCGCGCTTGAGGGTCAGTCGCGACTCCCTCTCGTGCCGCATTTAACTTATCCGCGATTGCCTTCCGTCCAACTCGCTTGGCAAATACCTTTGCATTGCGGATGATATCGAAGCCTGGAATGGGAAGCTGAGTTATCGCTCGCCAGCACCACAAGGGCAAGTGGCTGGAAACGGCGCTCGCTAAAATTTGCTGCTCGGATTGGGCGGCTGCAAGGGCCCTTTTTACATGTGAACCACTCCAAAAACAACAATATAAAAGAAAAGCAATTCACGTACATTACCTTCGAATTATTTGACACGAAATCTTTTCCGAGTTCCTCCGTTGAGTAGCGCATAAGAACTGCAATAAGACATTTTTTAAGATGGGGGAAAAATAAAATCATTCTCAATCCACCTTGACTCATGGAATTCAACGAAGCTTCGCTCATGATCGGTAGAATATCGGTCGGTGTGCTTGAATCTAGTAGAGCGCATACTTTGTGCAATCGTTCGGTAACCTGCGAAAACGAGCTTCCGGGTCAGCAGTTTTATGCGCAAGTAGATCCATACTGACGCTACGAGCCACATTCTGAAACAAAGGTTGATATCTGCGCACGGCCGACGCAGAGAACCCGACTTGCAGTGCGGCACGAAGGCGTTTATGTGTTTCACCTACCACACAATTGTACAATTAGCATATACGGCTGAAATTTGAAAAAAGGGACTTACCATGCGCTGGCATGACGGCTTGAGGGTCAAATACGAGGGTCATTGACTGTTCAAGACTGGGCCCGTGGGTGAAGAGGTTCGTGTTGAGCACATGCTGCAAAGCCACTGGGTCGGATACCATCAGACGATCTTCCTGCAGACAATTATTTGTTGGGTATAGATAAGAAGAGGAAGGGTTCCGGCCATTCACCCCAAAGCACCCCTTGATGCGGTACACTTGTCCATATTCTCTTTGCCAGCTATACTCGAAATCACCGTACTGATCAGGCAGCAGGAAATCCTTCATGTGGCCTGGAAAGATGATGGAAAAATTGGATTGCAATTCGAAGGACTTGGATCGAAACTCATTCACCAAACACCCAAGATGACGCTGGCGGCCCAGGGATACGAGCTACAACGCTCTTCCGACGAAGGAGAAAGCAGTACGAGCATAAACAACAAGACAGAAGCAGGGAGACAGCTACGAGCTTATCATCCATGGCTGGACGCAAGCTGGACGTAGCGTGGAAAGCATACCGAACTTTTCTCGTCTCTTATATATTCAAGAATACAGCCGTGCGATGTGGCGGTACCGAAAATCGCGGACACTTGGTGTCTCCGACGTGTGAGGCCGCGGCCCACCGATCCTCGGTACACCGATCTTACTCAAATCCAACGCAAATCTTACTACTAGTCTTGTTAGCAGGAAGGGAAGAAAGGAGCCAAGATCAGGCTAGTATTAAGTACCTTTGTGAATTCCTTGACGAGTGGACAGACAATTTTAATTTGAGACAAAATGACTGAGAAATCTCCTTTGAATCTCCTGCAAAATTATGAATTATCAATTTGAACAGTAATTGAACTCATTCAACTTAAATTTTACTTGCCCGCGACTCGGAGAGGCTCTGAGCTCGCGAGGACGTGTGATTACACACAGATCGGCCGAGGCATAATGTACATCGTGTATGTCGGAGGCTCGGAGCATTGACGACAATCGCAGCAGTCAGCGCGAATCGTGAGGTAAGACACCGTCCAGGCGTCTAGCTAGAATGCAAATCATTCAGCTCAGCGCATCAGAGAGGAGCACTCGGCAGGCAGACCACAAAACAAAGGGAGAAGCCCCCTATTATTAGTAAGTACAGTAGTGGATTGTTTTCGGTGCTTGAGCACCTTTTCAACTTTGCCGCCGGCTTATCGGGGAAGTAGTGAACTTACCCCGATTCATCTTACTAATTAGTTTCAACCGGTAGCAAAATACAGCTCGGAATTCGGAAGTTCCGTCACACACAGTCATCGCATCACAAAAACACATCTATATACTCCATACCCGGTGTCCCGATTTCGAGAAGGACCATGACTGCAGAGATCAAACACAAATCACAAATATGGACTGGCCATCATTCGGCATCCATTAGATCGGCCGGCAAACCCTGAACTTCCGGCTACTGTACTAATCCGACCGGTTGTTCACGTTATGCGTGACGGCCGGCCGTGAACTGAACTTTTTGAACTTGGTGACGGGTGACACCGAGTTTTTTGGCCCGAAACAGGCAAGAAAATCGAAAGAATTTCCAGCCGGCACCTGCCGAGCAATGCCGACCTACCATATATAGTAACTTCGATGTGATTGGCGTGATGTGAACAACTTGTCCAGTGAACGATTTGGGTGACGGGTGACACCCAGTGAACAACCGGTCGAATTAGTACAGTAATCCCACTGCTGATTGCCGGAATCTAATGTGGCGGCAAATCGGCAACGCATCCCGTTTTCGAAAGTAGCTTAGAAGTTAACAGTTCAAGTCAGACTCTATGAGATTCATTCCAAAAGCCAATAAATCTCGAAGGCTTTTCTTAACTGGTGCAAAAAACTCGCTCAGGGCATCTGTCTATTCTACTTACGAGTGAATATATCAACACGTTTCGGGCATATCGGCCAAGTTCATTTCTGCTGGCAGATAAGTGGAACAATCCAATTCGTATGAGTCGGATTCTGTCCCGTAGGAAAATACCTCCGACAGTCAAGACTCCACTCGTAGTTGCTGTCACGCAGCTGGTGATCCCCGCCGCGTACATTCTCGTCTCATTGCGCATCACCATCGAACCACAGGATGGCAGGGGATCATGAATGGCAATGCGACAAAACTCGTCCAACATTTGTTGATATAAAGTACCAACAAAACCGATTGCCTCTTGGATAGATAGTTTGTTTTCGTGCATGAGGATGACGACGGCGTTGTGTATGTCTCCCCGTGCGTATTCGACGTTGAAGGATAGAATATCCTGAGATTGAAAATAAGCAGTATTCGGGTTGTCTCGACAGTACTGTATACCGATGAATACGAACATTTCCGATGCAGATCATATCCAGGCCAAGTGCCTCCAGCCTTTGAACTCGTTCGTCGCGCAGAATCTCGTCAGGGACTTCGGCGCAAAGGAGGTGCCAGAGGGTGAAGCAGCACATTACACCACCCGTTCAATTCGAATATACACAATATACACAGGGTCTATTTAGATTATCTAAAATTCTTCTATGACGTCTAAGCCTGCAACAACTCGGCGACGCGGGAGTCTTTGAATAAACCAAAATGCCCAACGCCATCAACATAATGAACCTCAACCGGTTTTCCTACACGCTTCGCTCCCAAATCAGCCCATCTACCCGGAGCAACGTGGACGAAACCCGATTCCACAACGATCAGTGCCAATGGTGCTTTGAAAGCGCTCAACCAGGCCGTAAATGGCGTGGTGAACGCCTCGTGCGACATTGTTCTAATCTCCCCATCTGGATAGAACTGGCGCAGGAAATCAAACTGCATAGCCATCACCTTCGACAGGACCTCCAACTCTCTGACCGTGTTCTTCGGCGCATCGGGCACCCCGTTGACGGCAGCCTCATAGCTCACCAAGGCGTCAGCGCTCGTGCTGTCGATGCGAAGAAGCTGGAGGAGGGACTGTTCCGAGAAGGAACAGAACTCCGCAGTAGTTTTCTCCCGCAGTATGACACCGGATTCTTCACTCAGCCAAAGGGCGGGACAATGATCGATGAATGTGAGTCCCAGCACCTCCTCGCCGGCGTCCTCGAACATCTTTATCAGGGCCACGCTAAGGAGAGTCGAGCCCGAGTACGCGGCGAAGCGATACGGCCCGTGTGGCCATTTTTCGCATATCTGGTCTTTCCAAAATGCAACCAAAGCCGAAAGGCAATCAAGCGGTGTGGCATCGGTGACCTGAACCGCCCATAGAGCACCCTTGTAGTGAGTCCTGAAGGCGTAGAACAGCCCCATAGAACCATTCCCACCCGGGAGAACGATCAGCGGGAGATCGTCACCGCTGCAGATTTCCACCAACGCCGTTTGCACATGGGACTCAGATGAGAGCTGTCCCAATTCGCCGACAAGCTCAGCCCAAGTTGTATGACCCATGAGCTGCATCTGCGTCACGGCGGGCATCAACGGTCTCAGCGCCGTGGCCAATCTCGACGCCCCGAGCGAATCAAGGCCATACGCGCTCAATGGAACATCCGCGGAAAAGTCATCTTCAGAGACGCCAAGTATATCGAGGAGAATGGCTTTGCACGCTTCACTGCCGCCTCCGAATTGTGCGGAATATTGAAGCTGCTCTTGAACCTCTGCCCAGGTAACGCCTCCCCCCAGAAGTTGAACAGGCGTGAACGAGGCGTAGGGACGAAGTATGGATGAGAGCTTTGCGGCGCTCAGCGAATCGAGCCCGTATGTCGCCAAAGGTTGCTCGATGTCAAAGTCCTCGGTCGAGACTTCAAGTAGATTCAAGATTTGAGTGAGCAGCGCCTCCCCACTCAGAAGGATAGAAGGCTCGTCTAAATCCAGAGAGGCTGATGTAGAAAGTAGGTGGCGACAAGAAACGGGGAGGGTAAATTGTCGGTCCACGGTTCGCCAGTCGACGTCGGGGAAATACTGATTGAATGGAGTACCCTCATCCAACTTCCGCAGACCATCTTCGAGATACGCCCATAACGCTATGGTTTTGCGTCAGCTAGAAGAAGATGGACAATTCGACAATGGATAGCATACCGTCCGCCGAGATGATCGCGTAATCCTCTTTACTAACATCTTTTCGATCCTAATAACAATTCTCAACTCACAGCGTCAAGGAGGAATTTACCAATTGAACTCACCAAATATCCGGCGTCAAATATACCGGGAGTGATGAGCGAAAACGCATTGGGATAATTTGCCAGGATACCGTCTAACGATGTACACGCGCTAACGAAGCAAACCATGTCAGCTTTCAATCGATATCAACTTGCATAGATAAGACAAACCTCGCATAATTCGTCTGTCCAGCAATACCAACCAACCCACTGATCGACGAAAAGTTCACCAGAAAGTCTAACGATTTTAGATCCGCCACCCTAGAAAGCACTTCGAACACGCCAAGTTTCGATGCGTAGACGTCGGAGAAGGTGTTTTGTGTTTGTTTAAGGAATGGGGCGTCAGAGAGGACTAACGTCATGAGGAAACATCCAGCTACAGGAAGGTCCATATTATTGAGAAGAGCCTGCATCTCGTCGACGTTCGTAGCGTCGCATTTGCGAAGCTGAAGTTCGAGGTCGCTTTGAGCTTCAAGAAAAGCGATTTTGGCGAGGGACAGCGCATCTTTCATACGATCCAGGGAGTCGGCGCCCCTCCGAGAAGTGAGAGTGAGATGTCGAGCGCCATGCTGAACGATAGGAACTTAGCACTCCAAACGAAATAAAGGCAGGCATGAATGGAAACGTACCTGAAACATCCACACAGCAAGATCGATCCCCAAACCGCCAATACCACCAAAGAGAATATATGCTCCATCGCCACGGAAGGGTGGTGCCGCTCCCGAGAGCAGGGGTCTTTCGATGATATGGGAATGCGGGACATGGCCGTTGGTAGAATACCCATTCTGGTGAACGGTTGCATGTCCGTTCTGCGTCTTCTTCGCGTCGTTGACGACAATGCGTCGGATGTACGAAGGATCGTCACGAAGAGTCGCCCTGAGAATATCGTCCCATACGCAGAGTTTACCCGATCGCGGGATCCATCGACGCAAGTGAGGATGTTGAGAATGTGTGGTAGAGTCCGTGATCAAAAGATCCAAACGCTGGAAAGCATCCTCAACTCTGAAGTCTGGCGAGGAGAACTTGATTCCGGAAGTCTTGAAAGCGTGACCTCGAAGCGCCTCGACGAATATCTGATTCTCGATAGCGACGGCGACACGAGTGTTGGCGGAAGACAAAGGATATGGGATGAGGGAGGATACGATTGCAGCGCAAAGCTGAACAGCAGAGGCGGCATCGAGCGAGTTGACGGTGGATTTAACGTGCAGCATAGGGACACGAAGCAAAGATTCCGTCGATTTCTCCGTCATGCCGACCACACACTCGCCCACAGACATCCCGTGTTGGCTGCTCTCGACAATTTCACCAACGAAGCCATCGAACACATTCGAAGCGCCAGCCCAGTGCGAGATGCGAATGGTAACGTGATCAGAGTCTGGGCTCTCATCCGAAGTTTGCGACGGCGGAGAAGATAAGACTACGCGAGGAACGTGGACGACGCCGCCCTGCGTAAATAGAACGGCGGATTCGCCCTGGGCGAAAATACCTGGGGGATCAATGAGCAAACTGATAACCTCATGCGAACGGATACGTACCTGCATGCTGAGTGAGCAGAGATTTAGGATTGGAAAGATCGGAAGACGAATTGAAAATGGCTAGTCGGATATCCCACAGCGGAAGGTCCTTCCTGAGGGAAGCAGAGAAACCAAGTGCTGCGTCGCCGTCCCGCCCGCGCAAAGCCACAAGATAGATCGTCTCGGGAGTCGCGGTATCAAGGTCACGAAGCTGGCTCTGAAGCTCGATCTCCTTGCCAAACTCGAACAAAAATATATGGCGCAAGTCGGGCTGAGAGTCGCCAGATCGATCAGGAAATGAGATGGGTCTCTGCGCTCGGAAGAAGAATTCCCGCCCATCGCCACTGCTCTCAACGCAAGTCTGAATATTAACGAAATCTACATCCGCAAGCAGCTTCTCCCATCTCGCTGGGGGCATAGTGACATGGTCACGACCGTCGGTGAAAGCGAACCACTCTGCAAATGGTCCGAACACCGTGTCGGACCAGATGTTGCCGGAATTCTTTGTAGCGTCGGTCCAACTCGTCCCATCGAGCTCTACTGTGAGAATGCAGCCTCCAGGAACCAGGAGTTCATGGAGGGAGGCGAGACAGGCTCTAACGCTAGGGGCGGCATGCAGAACGTGGACTATGGAGAGGTCAAGCCTCAATCGAACGCTCCTGAGTTGAATCAGTGACTCACGAGCAACAATGATATCGAACGATCCGAGTTGAATGCCTTGCGCTTCGGGGTCTTTGCTGATATCGTAGGCTTTGGGAATTGCGAACGGATACGCGAGATTCCGGGCCAGCGTAGAGGAAAGCTGTAAGCGTAGGTTGGGACGCGAACGAGATTCGGAGGAGATATGGCACTCACCGCATACGAGATGTCCGTTACAGTGTACTCGATCAAAAGGTCCACATGCTGCTTCACTTTCTCGATGAGAGGGAAGGTAAATAGTCCGGTACCTTGCACGATATAAAGCCCATGCGATCTTACGAGTTAACCAATACTTACCGGCGCCGACTTCCAAGATCTTGATGGATCGCTTTCCCATTGCTCGAAGGGAATCAAGAAGGTTTGAGAATGCGTCGGCCGCATAGGCTACGACGTCCGTCGTTTGATTGCTCTTAGTGTAGAACTTTGCCATCAGAGTGTCTGAATACAACGCGTCTACCGCATGCTATTCGTCGATCAGGCGGAGCTACCCATAAGAAACGCAGGCGCCACTTACCTGAGGAGTTTGGAAGACAGTTTCATGAACGCCAGTAATACGTTTCGTAATCTCAAAGTGGTGCGGCCATTTTTCTTGGAGGTATTGGAGCTCTTCGGGTGAGACTTGCACTTCCTTACGGCGCTGAACTGCGCCGCGAGCAAAAGCCATGTATCGTCGACGAGATTCCTGAGTAAACATCAACCCCAGCGTGAAGTCAAATTCGTCATCACACACCTCTTCCCCAACGACAGGGTCGTTTTCAAGGGACTTGGCTATGATATCAACGGCCATCGAATCCAAAACAGAGAAAAGAAGCTGAACTTCTTTCCTGTCTGCGCGTTCCGGAAACGACGATGAAATGGGACTGAGCGAATCATGGATTCCGACGGGTTGAAACGCTAGGTCAAATCGGCGTCCGACAGAAACTGGAGCAACCGAGCTGAACTTCCGCACAACAAAACTCCGTAACTCGCAGACAACTACACCGGCGTAATCCATGATTAAGATATCATAACTACGGGTTTCTGCACCAGATAAAATCGATCATCAATGAGAACCATTAAAGGCAAGAAGAGTTACTCACCCGGCGTCCATTCACCGAGGCGAATCTGAGAGAACCAGTTTCCCTCATCACATTTGTGATCGCGGTTGAAAATGAAATGCTCAAGCCGCGACGGCAGGGACATGACATCTTTCGTGTACTGTTTCGAAATGCTGGAGTGGAGCATGACATGAAGGCACGCATCCAAGATTGCTGGATTTAACAGGTAGCCGCTGGCTCTAGACACATTATGAATGAATACTTTGAGAAGAAGAAAAAATGATGTTGACTTGCCGCTCTTCGGCAGTAGGCCCGCGGATCTCGGCGATCACTTCGGCTGGCCCGCCGTGGCAGCGCACTACACGTTGGAATCGAGGACCGTATCCCGCAAGCGGCTTGAGCGAAGGATAGAAGTCTAGCAGCAGCGTGATTATATACCAGTGCTTGAAGTAATAAAAACGGGGACATACTCTCGAAATCCAGAGAAGGAAGTTTCTTGAACAAGCCTTCGACATCAACCACTCGAGGCGCCTTGTGCACGGCAGATTTGTCCATGAATCCCCGAGCGTGTTCACGTTCACCAGCGCTCTAGACAGGCAAATCAGTCCTCGTCCGGAGAAACAGACATTCATGACGAATTCACACACCGTGAGCGTCGTGACAGCCCAAGATGTATCCAATCGCTGTAACGAAACCTCCAGTGGCGAGGAAGACGCAAGCGACATAATAGACACGAATTCGATGTCCCAAAGGAAGTTGGCTCCCGCTTCGACGAGCTATGGACGATCGATGAGAGAAGATTCAAATGACTTTGTCTATACACACGTACCAGTTCGAGATACCCAGTGGCGGGAAACACGGGTTCACCTACGTAAATCCCGCATTGCTCGTCAATAGAACGATCATAGCGATGAGAATGATACGATGCGCACCATTGATAACATGCTCAACGAGATCAGGATGACTTTCCTTGCTAACACGCAGATTCGAAGACGACAGAGGGCCGTTATCCTGCACCGCGGATTGACGGAGACGCGGAGAGACTAATTTGGGTGGTGGGATGGTACGGATGAGGACAGGGTGTTCGATGAGCTTGGATTTGAAGGACGAGCGACCGTATAGACCGCTGAGGTCGAGGGAATTGACGCCAAGGAGCGACAGACGACCGAGTGTGTCCAGGAAGGTTTCGGGTTCGGTGGCAGGGGAGGACTGTTTGTCCTTCTTCGACGCTCTGCGCATCGGGCAGAGTACGCGCGTATCGGAAACGTCGCGTGCTAAGATGGAGGAGGATAGTACCGGGTGGCAAGACATTTCTAGGAAAATGGGAGACGACGGGAGTGCGTCGGAGACAGCTTTGTGGAAAAGGACAGCGTTGCGACAATTATCCCAGAAATATTCCGGAGTGAAAACATCCACCAGCTTGTCGGCGCGACACGTGGAATGAACAGGGATGCGAGGGATGTGAGAGCCGGGATAGCGAGAGAAGATGTCGCGCATTCTCGAAATATAGTCGTCCTTGATGGGATCCATAAACGAGGAATGACCGGGAACCATCGTTCGGATGCGCTGTGCGAATATGCCTTCATCCTTAGCGAGGAGAACTAGTTTGTCGAGGAGCACAGCCGTGCCGGAAACAGCGACGGAATCTGGGGCGTTGAAGCACGAAAGCTCAAGGACACCGTCGATAGCGTCGGCAGCCATGAGGGAAGCCATCAAGACGGAGGCGCGCTCGGAATTACACGCAAGCATCGCCATCCCCACCTCCGTTCCTTCCGTACAGGTCATAGCTTCGCCTCGAGCAATGGCTATCTCCATCGCCATCGCTTTTGGACCAGCGCCGCACGCGTACAAAACCGCTGTCTCGCCAGCTGAGTGCCCGAATATAACATCCGGGGCGATACCGACGGATTGGAGAAGGTCGAATAACGCCTGTGGACCGAGATGAGTCAATTTCAATTTGCTCTGAAAGATCCAGACAAAATAATCACCAGCTGTATCATCGCAACGGCGCTGCAAGTGATGGTAACAGGCCATCCCGAGTCCACGAGCGTCATAGTGGGGGATGCAGACAGCAAATCGGGGGGAGAAAATAGCCCCGTCGACTGTATGAGAGAGACGCCCATGACACGGCGGTAGACATCGTCCATTTCGAGAACGGTTTGTCGGAAGACGGGATACTCGGCAAAAAGTTGGCGTCCCATTTCGAGATTCTGAGGGCCTTGACCGCTGAAAACGTATGCAAGAGAGGAAGACTGATCGCTGGGAACGAGGGTTGCTGATGGAATGGCACGCTGCGAAGGGAGTGTGAAGTATTTCCTCCAGGGAAGCTGCCGAGCGCGTCGAGAGAGCGTGACGGCACAATCGCGGAGTGATACGCGGTCTACAAGATCGAGTTGAAGCACCCCATTTGTGATCTGGTCGGCAGCGTTGGAGGATGAAGCGCCGACGCAAAATAGAATCGGAGCGGTGGAGGTTTCCGCAGGTTTTGAGGGAAGAAGAGGAGGCGCTTGTAGAACGACGTGACCAGTCGTACCGCCAAGGCCAGAGCTCGACAAGGAGATTGTGGACCTGCTTGAAACCGAACGACAGCCAAGCGGAATAGGTTCAGTGGGTACTGAGAGTCGATAATCTGCCCAATTGATAGTGGGAGCAGGGTTGACGAAGTTTGCGGTGGGCGGAATGGTGTTATGCTGGAACATAAGACATGCCTTCACGAGCGATGCGAGAAACGCTGCGACCTCCAAATGTCTTCAAGAGGCACAGTTAGCGCTGACTGTGATAGAATTAGGTGAAAACATACCCAATGTTTCCTTTCACGGCGCCAAACACGGCAGACTCGTCCTTGCTAAATATTTCCGCCGTTGCGTTGGCTTCGATTGGATCGCCCACAGATGTACCTACAATTACTTAGTAACATCCAGCCCTCTTGAGAAGACGACACTTGCCAGTAGCGTGCAGCTCAACATAATCTGCGTCGGAAGGCCGCAAACCACATAGCTTATATGCATCCAAAATTGTTTTCTGCTGCGCTGGCCCGTTTGGAACATTGAGGGGCATTCGCGAGCCCGTTCCGTTAATCGCAGACCCCAAAATCTTTCGAATATCAACCCCGGTACCGTTGAAAGTGATCGGACAGAGTGAGACTTACAACGGAGTAAATATGATCATTGTCACGAATGGCAGTCTTCAAGGGCTTGAGGACGACGACCACCGCGCCTTCGCCGCGTCCAAATCTGCGGGGTGGAGGGAAAGGTTAGAAGTGATCGGACTGGTGATCCGTTAATCCTCACCCTTTGGCATCGGCGTCCATCGGCCGACACATCCCATCCTCCGCCAACACCCCACCTTGAGCGTACGCCGACCATTCCGAAGGGCTGGATGATTTCAACCAAGAAGTTCAACAGAAGACGTAGAAGAATACATACTCTCGGTTGATTTGCGCCGCTCCAACCAAAGCAGCCTCGCACTCTCCCTTTTGAAGGGCAGAAACCGCGAGATGAAGTCCGTACAAAGACGAGCTACACGCTGTATCCAGGAGCATCGACGGCCCCGTGAGGTCGAGGGCGTAGGATATACGGTTTGCCATCGCGTAGGGGAAGCCGGAAAAACTGCCATCCGCGTCGACTCCGGTCTGCACAAAATATCTCGTCTTCAGAGAAATTTTTGACTGAAAACATGATCCAGGACACACCTCTCCCTGAAGAGTACGATTACCGCTCATAAAACATCCAATATTACGACCCCGCGACTCGATACCGGAGTCCAACAGCGCTTGAAACGACAAGTCCAATAATCGACGAGTGCTGTACGGAATGACGCGTGCGTCGCGGGTGCTGATCCCTAACGAAATGTTGTCGAAGCCGGTGGCATTTTTCAAGAAGGCTCCGTGAGAGGGATGTTTGACGTCCGGTCTTGATCTATGTGGGCGTAAGTCAGCGTGCTGAGAGTCTTCGAGGGAGAGTTCTCGTTGACGTACTTTGGGAGGTCGGGGAGAATATTTGCGAGGGGCTCATACGCGGTGTTTCCCTGGACTAGGAAATCCCAGAAAGACGAATAGTCCAAGTCCTCCTCGTACGAAGCTCCGGAGGGCAGCTGGGCTGCTATCCCAATCTAACCGGCTTGTGAGTGCATGTAAAGTGTCGTCAGCACCAGGTTGACTCACGACAGCGATACCTTTCATGTCGTTTTGTGCCATTGGCGGCGGAGTGAGGGTAGGTTTTGAGAAGATCGCGCGCTCCTCGTTTTGTTACCTTATACTCGTACTCACACAGACTTTCGATTCCATCTTGGCGCCATCCAGTCAATTGTCACCACGTTTTCGATATTGTCGCCGTGCAAATCAATGTGAAAAGATGGAAGGATATTCTTGGTCGAAGGATATTCACAATGACGCTGGGAACATCTTCACTGTCGAGTCACTGATGCCGACACCGCACTTCCAAATGTGCTCGCTCTTTTTCAAAACCTGCACGTATGGAATGCAACAATGGTAGTCTTCCATGTAACCCCTCCCGATCTTCTGCACGACCCTGCCTTCGACTTCGAGCATCAAAAGCGGTCAACGGAGAGGTGTGTGTGAACATCAGGCTTGGTTTCTCAGCGTTCTGATCAATCTGCTTTCTCCTTTCATAAGATCCACCCCGAATTGCCCACCCAGCAACAGAAGGGTCGGCTTATGCTTCTTCCCAGTCTGCCCAGCTTCTATCAGACGGAATACCATTGAAGACCCGAATGCCTGCTCCCGATCTACGCACTGTATTTGTGGCGCTCGGACAGCTCGGACAGCTCGGTGAAAGCCGAATTCAGCCGTTTCCGATTCACTTCAATGAATGCTTGACAGCAAGAGGCCGTGCCTCCGTTCAATGTCCGCCACACATATCGCGTGGCTGCCTAGTAAAACCCGATTCATCCGTTTCCAATCATCCACGCTGACAAGTTTCAAGAACTCTAAAAGTTTGAATTGGGGGTACATTCTGTTCACCGTAGAACTTGCTCCCGTTTCATCCTGTGGTATTATTGTCAATCTGTTGGATTTCGGTCTCCACTTCGATCAAGTCGGCAGTCGGCCTGAAGAACCTTCTACGACAATTCAATTAGAAGTATTCGTTTTTTCAATTTACCCCTTTTCACAGAGACTGATTATTTTCTGCAGTACAAGCGCGGTCAGACCTCCGCTTTCGAAGACTGAACCATATTTAATCCGCGTGGTCGCAATGGTTCTGCGTTATGGAAGTAGAAAATTGGAGATTCTCCGACGCCGATTGATAACCTATGCGCTGGCCAATCTTGGAATCTGACCATCTCCACAGTCCTTGATGATTTTCTTACTCTTCTCTTTTTGAATCTGAATCTGATCTTCCTGCTCACACTGCCCTCAGTCGGAAGACATGTTTGTTTGATCTGCTGTTGCCTTGGACGCTGAACTTCTCGAGACAGGGTCCGCTGTGAATCCACGCGAGTTTTTCCCAGTATTCGGTACTACTCCGGCTTGGTCCAGTGGCGTTAGGCGTTGGCCCCGGGGTAGCGTTGGGCAATGGGCTGGACTCGGGTAAGCAGACCGGTAAAGGTGAAGCGTCCTTACCCCTCGATCAGTCTGTGAAGGCAGGCCAGGTTTGCCGGAACAGCGGCTGCAGCCTTCCTTGGCAGGGAAGCGGCTTTTTCTGAATATAGCAACTTGAAGTAATACGACGGGGGTGCGTCGGCTGGCAAAACGATATGTACAGGTTGTTTTTTGGCTTGGGTTTGGCGTGACTACTGATTCAGTCAGGGGAAAATCTTTTCGGCCTAGACTTTTCGCGACTGCAACCGCGCTGTGCGGGTGAGCTTGTCATGATCCCAGGTGCGCTTCCTTGTTCACAGACACGTCACCGCGCCTTGTGCGTGGAAAATCTCGAAAGCGTCGATTGGCCTTCTTCCAACTCCACCCCCCGCAATATCATGATCTGGATGGCCTTCTGCAGGAAACAGCCGCAATTGAAAAAATATAGTGAATGTCTTCCCTTCCTTCCTGCGTATCTTCGGAGCCTGCTGCCTGCCTCGGCATTCGTTGGAAGAAAAGAATTCGATGGATACATAACAACTCAGTTTGGTAACACAGAGAATCGCACGAATTCTTTCGTCTGTCTGATTGCTGATTTGTTTGATTAGTCATGACCGCGGATGTCGTTGCCTCGGAGTCGATTGTCGTTCCAGGTCGTTCCCATGTTCAAGTCGGGGTAGAGATTCGTTCCTAGAAGCAAGCCGATGTCGTTACCGGCCGATATATGTTTCCTGGGTTATTTTGTCTCACTCTCTTAGAGTTTTTTCCCCTTCCTTCAAAGGGCGTGTACATACCCACCGACAACCAACCACCTTGCCTTGGCCCTTGTCGCTCATCGTCGCCCACTCTCTTTTCGCATCGCAATGTCTGCAGCTCCCCCGTCGGAATCTATCACCGAGCATGGCGCCATGGTGAGCTCCGAGTCCAATACCTTTCTTGCTATTACTCTACTCGAGAAGAAGGCTTACAATGTGACTAGTTCTTGGGCTGTATTATGGAGTCTTTCGGATACGGTGCGGAACGCAGTTCTACTCTACGTGTGCATGAGAACCAGGACTGACCGGTGACCACTTACAGGTATCCTAACGGTCATGGTCATTTTCACCGTTCGGTCTCTCCTAGCCAACAAACAAACCCGCTATCCGAGCCCTCTACTCCTCACCGTGCTCGGCTGTATCTGGCTGCTTGCGACTGGCGTAAGTACCTCGGACTCAGCCATCCATATATACTTACTTAACGCAATCGCGATATTATTCTAGCACTGGATAACCAACGTCTACCGGGCATATCAAGCGTTTATTGCGTTCCCTGGGGGTCCGCTTGTATATTACAACCTCCTGAGTATCCCGTCGTACACCGCGCGGAATGTTCTCTACTGCACATTGGTCATTACCTCCGACGCTTTTGCTGTGAGTGACAGTGACGAATTGTTTTTTCGACATGTTTTTTGCTGTTGCTGAAGATTTTCGGAGGTTTACCGTGTCTTCCGCGTTTGGAATGGAAATTGGTATATTGCTGCGCTTCCGATGCTCATGGTAGTAGGATCCGCGGGTACGTGCCTCGTTTGGATTGTGTAAGTAGGAATGCAAGCTGACTGACGACGGCGCGTGTACTCTAGCTGCTGGGTATGGCACAACGTATCAGTTCTCTGCCGCCGTTCCCGGAGCCGTCTTCAACACTCCGATTATTCCTTGGGGTACAGCCTGGTATGCGATGAACTTGGCCACCAACACGATCTGCACTTGTAGGTCTTCATATCATATTGTGTCCTCTTCGGTGATATAGATAGCAATGCTGATTTTTTTTTTTTCTACAGTGCTGGTTGCCTTCAGGATCATCCGTGGGCAATCCTCAGTTCGAAATCTCTCAAAATCGTCAGGCAGCAGTTTGCGTAATACTCTCATTATCATTCTCGAGAGCGCTGCGATTTATTCGGCTTCTACACTCGTCTTGATGACCACTACTCTCATCGGTTAGTCGTCTCTGAATGTGATGTGAGGTCTTGCCACAAACCAACCTGTATTGTATTTCCAGGCACGAATGCATCGTTCCTTGTTTTGGACATCGTACGTATCTTCCCTTCATCAAGTGACCACTGGCTGATTTCGCTTCTGCATAGACTGTGGCCGTCGTCGTACGTGTTGATATACTTACTCCTGATTCACCGCGAACCTTACGCATATTTCGCAGGGAATCACCTTCACCCTCATCATCTTGCGCGTCAGCTTGGGCGTCAGCAGCGACGCTCAATCTTATGGCGGGTCTTACGGTGGTAACTCTATGCAGGACGGCACGCGCTACCCCAGCAGCCGATCTAGGGACCTCACCGTCAATGTTTCGCGCCTGGTTGAAGTCAACCCTGGAAAATCTTACTCGGGCACTGGGTCAGCGGTGGAGCAGTCCGGGTATTCTGATGGTGGCTACAAGATGGAGTCTGTATAAGAAGGTGTAAATGGGATGCGAGCGTTTTGTGTTATTCTTTTTTATTGGACTTGTGTAGCAGGGCTGTGAAAACAAAAAGTCTCCTTGACGTAAATAATCTCATGTGCCGCCACTTCCGAGTTGACAATAATGAGACGTAAATCAGGGGAACAGTGCAGCAATGCAATACCATCTGGTATCTAGGTAGCGTGCATCGTCTGGTTGAGATCTTTGGGTACCATACGCTGTCGAGAGATCTGCAATAAGTCCGCCGCTCTTGTCTTGTGTCTACGACGAGATCAGCCTTGAATCTCGAAGCTGATGAAAATCGTCGTCCGAATATCGGCTGCTAATTCAATCGCCATTGTGGCAAGACAATCCGTGTATCAGGGAAGCATTCTGACTACCATCGGCGGAATTCAGACAAACCAAACTACTCAAGTACCTTCGAAAAACATCAAGGCGATGGTAGTAAGTACAAATTCTCGCCGTGATCAATATATCGATCAATCTTTGCTCAGTCGGGGAGACGGCTTCATGGTCGGAAAGGAAACACATTGAAGCCTAGGAAGCGTTCCCCAAAATAAAGATCCAGATCTGAGAATCTTGACACTATCTGATGTTCTGTTGACAATTCAGAACGTGGAAGTCAACCGTGAGATAACACTCATGCCGCTTCGGCAGTCACGTAGAACTTTGCCCATATTTGGTCGCTCATTTACGTGACTTTGATGCCGGATACAATTCAGTTCTCCCAGCAACAGCAACCTTCTTGACGCCTTGTTATAAGTTCTGCACCCACAAGGAACAAATGTAACAAGTCGAACGCCCATCTCAATCTATGTCTCTCCCCGAATTCTCGTCTTCGACCACCGGTGAAGAAGCTGCTGACGCTCTCGCTGGGGAGATTCAAGGCAAAAATGGTACTTACCATCTCACACCGATCTTTGGATTCTCTCATGCGAACTCCGTATGATTTGTAGTTCTGATAACGGGAACCTCTGTCGGGGGAATCGGCTTTGAGACAGCTCGGGTCATCGCAAAGCATGCGAACCTCGTCGTCATCACGGGATACAGTGCCGAAAGGTATGCACCCAATTTTATCTCGCGGGACTACTAGTAGGAGGCTTATGTTCTTTGCAAAGACTGAAACTGGCGGAGGACAGCATCAAAAAGGATTTCCCGTCTGCAAATATCCGCTCTCTCGTGCTTGATCTCTCTTCCCTTGCGGCCATTCGTAAAGCAGCGGCTGAGGTCAACAGCTATAGCGAACCGCTTCACGTACGTACTAGTATTATTGGATCAAGTCGACCTCGGAGTAACATTAACGCCTCACAAAAGGTGCTGATTAATAACGCCGCTGCCCCCATCGCTCCATTCGAGCTCACAGTCGACAACCTGGAGCGCCAAACTGCAACCGACCACATTGGTCCGTTCCTCTTCACAAAGCTGCTCGCGCCGAAGCTTTTGGCTTCCGCGTCCGCGTCTCCCAGCTACACCCCTCGCGTCGTCTTCCTGTCGAGCACCGGGCATGCGTTCATTCCGGGCTTCGACTTGAGCCAGGTTGTCGGGAAGCCTGATGCCGCGACGTACCACCCGTTCAATGTCTACTCACACGTCAAGGCCGCTAACGTGCTCATGGCGATTGAGCTTTCGAAACGCTCTGGGGGGAAGATCAAGGCGTATAGCTTGTGCCCTGGCCGTGAGTTCCTTTGCTCGTTAAATTTTTTCTTTGCGTTGTGATCAATGACGCTTTCTTTCTCTCGCAGTGATATTCACCAATATTCATCAAAAGGAGCAGTCGATTGAAATTATGCAGGCTGCTGGTGCGTCGTCGCACGTGAAATTTGCTCTGAGTTTCGCTTCATTCATTCTTTCTTTCCTTCTCTAAGGTTTCATTGACGGCGACAAGAAACCCAGCACTGAAAAATTCGACGTCTGGAAGTCGATCCCGCAGGGAGCTACCACGTACGTCTATTGTTCCTCGCACAGAACATTCCACCCACCTGTTCATCATCCTTGTAGAACCGTTGTGGCTGCATTCGACCCACGACTCAACGGTTCGCTGTCGACATTGTCTTGTCTCCCGAAATTGTAGTTCTGACCCTTCATATTTATTTCGCAGATCACGCCGGAGCCTATCTTTCCAACGGCGCCGAAGCAAACAAGGAACGTGCAGCGCACAGCTCCGATCCCGTATGCAGTTATTTTTTTTTACTAGCAGACAACTCACTGAACGGTACACTTACACTCAGGCGACTGCGGAGAAGCTGTGGACAGCAACGGAGGAAATTATCGGAGAGAAGTTTACTTTCTGAGTATGTACCCGGGTGTAGATTATGTAATGTACATAGAGATGGCGTTCAAATGGAATATGTTAACTTTTGTGAACATGCATATGAACGGGAACAAAAGTCTCGTGTATCCAACGCCTGTGACGGCAGCGTGTTAGTGCTGGAGAACTAGCAGACGCTGGGCCCATGGCATTCGCGCGTCCTGGGTGGAATTCGAATTTCGGTGATCATTGCAAGCCGAAGACAGAGCTAAGTACTCCCGGTCTACAAATACAATGACGCGCACATCTTCACATTCAAGTTATAAGTTCTCATGCGTGGTGCATGAACGCTTTAGAAATTAGCACAGAGCCGTTTACCCGCTGATTATATATATGCTGGTCTGGGAGGAGTTGCACACACCGCCTCTAGATCTGCTGGACGTTCGGTTCGTAGAACATCTGCATCGGTATTCAACTCATACGTATATTACAATACGGTCCAGATCAAAAGTACGATCATGATGGTCGGACCCATCCTTCGAGCTTCTTTTTCATGGATTTAGAAGTATGTATTCAAGACCGAAACGCCATCGCACCTGATACATACAAAGTGCTTGATATTACAGCTGTTTGTAATATTCGTTTCGATATCTAACAATTGGAACTGTTTGAAGAAGCGCCGATCTACGTGCGATTTTGAACAACACCGAAATGTAGGGTAGGATATTGTGATGATAAGTCGAAAGGCGTACCAAGATTAGCACAAGGCCTACAACCATCCTTCAACGTTTCAACCTTGACCTGACCTGGGTCTTCCAAGCTCCTGCCATTACAACGGCGGCGCACGTGGCACGGGGTTCCGGGTCCTTTGAATTAATTGCTGTGCCACCGCGAAAATTACTCAAACTCACAGGGATATCAGGTTCTCCCGCGGAAACTTCGAAGCTCATTTGCTGGGGCTTGGATTCTTCGATAATGCGAGATGTTCGGCCTATCAAGACATTTAGTGGGGTTTCAGTGGCTTTTGTGCATGCACGACGAATCAGGCTGGCCCAGTCACGACGCGGCTGTTGCAGAGCAAGCCCGTTGGAAGAAGTTCTATTAATTGCGGAGTTGTATGTAGGTCAATACTTGTGATACTCATTGGAGGGAAAAAAATAGTACAAATTCAGATGGCTCCGCGATAAGTGTTTGGTGGCGTCCATCCTCAGAGTAGTTTCCGGAATATGATCATGGGTCGGCGACTCAAGTGAACGCTTGACGCAGAGAGATTTGTGATGTACTTAGGCCCTGTTCAGCGGCGCACCGCCCGTGTATATGGGGCAGATTATACTAAGTAGTGACTTTTGTGATGAAAGAAGCCGGAAACTCAGATAAATGGGCCCCAACTTGAAGGATACCTGGGTCCTGCAGTTATCCCAGTTCACTGGCACTGCAAGGAGTACTTAAGTTACACTTACTTATAACTTAGGCAGCGATTAGAAATAGGCCCCAAACAGAGCTGGATATGGCTGCTAGGGAATCACTGAGAGGAGTTTGTGGTGATCACTTAGGACGAGAAGTTCGAGAAAACCGGCGCGATGGCTGCGCGATGGGCAGGTTTTGGGAAGGATGACGGAGGGAAAAGGCAAGCGTGTCACACCATCACGACTGTGAGCCTTGAGGTCACGTCTGATCCGACAACAGCCGACCACTTGAGCGATCCCAACCATTTCAACTTGCTCATCCAAAACACAGTAAGTACATGCCGTTTGATCAGGTAATGATTATCTTTAGACTTTCTCGCGCTTTACAGCTATTTGCGGAACTTAGGGCGCGGCCGATTTTTTTCCCAAAACGGACACTTTACGTTGATTTCGACCATTTCGCTCATTGCGAGCTCAGTTCTGGGGGTATAGACGATATTTTTATATGGGCGTGTCTGTCCCACTCGTCCGCAGGTGCCTACATACTTAGTTTGCAAATATGAGTAGTAGATACCGGATAATACAGGAAATGCCCTATTTTGCCAATATTGGCTGTTGTCAGCTCAGATGGACTTCAAAGAGGCCGGTATCTCAGGAGATCAATTCACAGCATAATATCAAGATACGGGTGTAGTCTGAATGTAGGTATACTACGGTGCTGGTGCATAATCTGCTTCATGATTGCTGCAGACGGATCATGAAGCACATCGTGAGGGAACGCCGTGATGAATTCACAGTCCGACTGCATCTACGTCTTTGAAGCACTCTCTGAGTTGTTTTTGCCACATACAAGCTTCCCTGAAGTTCATCTGAGCTTATGATAACCAAAATTCGCAAGATCAAGTGCATCCTATATTATCAGATATCTACCTCACAGAATCTCGGACTAAGTAGCGGGGCGTCTGCGGACAGCCAATACAGACACGCCCATATAAAAATATCGTCTATACCCCCAGAACTGAGCTCGCAATGAGCGAAATGGTCGAAATCAACGTAAAGTGTCCGTTTTGGGAAAAAAATCGGCCGCGCCCTAAGTTCCGCAAATAGCTGTAAGCATCTGAACTTTTCTTCTCTGTGAAACTTCGAGCAACCAATACTTACTACAAAGTTACTTGCTGCACGTACTGTATTGTAACAGTACTTATTATGCGGCTCCCCTCCCAATTTCCGAAGGTCATCTGGATAAAAGGTTGCTACAACAGGTTCACAAGCTGTCATTGGCTGAACCTTTAGGTTGAGCTATTTACGTGTGGAGAAGACGGATTGATCTTGGCTGTTTTCTGCTACATGTACAAACAAGATTTAGTCATTTTTAATCTGTCATATCCCTGAATCCATAACCTGGTTCGAATTAAATGGTGTTTGTGGCTGCCTGAAGTGGGCTCTGAAACTGGCTCACAAGCTCCTCTGGCTGCGAAGCTCTATGAACATTGTATCTTGTTCTTTAATTTTTTTCTGCCATGGCCGGTTTGTCATTATTGCTTTGTCCGCTCTTTGGTCCGACACCCACGCATCTGATTATGATCCCATCACTATCCGGACCGTGGTCCGTAAGGTTTTCCTCAAATTCCTCTTTACCATCATGTTCTCTTCTGCAAGGTTTTGCGCCCTCCCCGTCTCAGTCTGTGTTAAAGCCAAGCTTCCTGCCTCTCGTCTTTTCTCAGGTTAGGTCATCAACAGTTGTCTGTCTACTGGTCGAATGTGAAGAGGACTGCATGTCTCTGGCGCTGCTTCACCACCTTCCGATCGTGTTTTCCGCTCGAACTGGCTGTAACTCTCTAGCATTACTTCACTCAGCTTTCCTGTGCAATTCTGGGCTCAAGCGAGGGGGTATCTATCTGATAAGTACTTTGCTTTCCGGAGGGGTGTGCCATGTCGACAGACGAGGTATTGCTTTCCCCCTTCCATCAGACATGTTCGTCGGATTCATGTCGGCCATTCGTGGCTGGGTTAGGCGATAGATTCAACAGCGAGGGTTCGTGTCTGGGTTTATCAGCCAGGCTTCGGCCTCCCCTCTACTTTAACAACGATACATCTTGCTCAGTGTCTACTTTACTTTCCAAATGCAAATAATTCTTCCTGCGCACCGTCTGTTGAGCAACACACCAATGATGGTTTTGTTTGGGTTGTGCTTCCCTCTCTGTTCAAACTGAGTGCAACGTTGCTTGCAATCCGTGAGCTTGGATGGATTTGTTTTCGGATTGAGAGCAATGGTAACATATGTACCATAGAGTCTAGACGATCAGCGATAGGAAAAATAAGCTACATTTGTATGCACAGTGTTGAGACAATAACTCAACGAGCACCGCCGTCCTTAAGCATGCCTGATTTTACAATCGGCAGCTCGTTTAGTTGGCATAGAGTCAGACTCTCTCTGCTCGCAGCAGTACGAAAGGCCGAACTCGATCTAAATTTTGTGCAAACCAAGTCAAAGAAACACCCGCCCTCATAACTTACACGGGTCATATGTTCCGACTGTCAAATCCCACAGGTTCAGCCACCCGCCTCGAAGAGGCCTAATCCAAGTCATCAAAATTTATTGCGGCACTCCTTCATTGTAGAAAGTTAGGTAATTCCCGCTACCTTTAGGTAAGGGTCTTAGGGCGCCCTAAATTTACCTGTCGCAGTAAATCACAAAATGTCAAAACTGATCACGTAGTCTGGGGTCTGGACCACCTCTCGATTCTTCTAGACCTGCGGCAGCCTGCGGCCCGACTGCCACAATCGTAAGTCACCTCGCCACGTCATTCCTTTTTGCTTAGCCTTCCTCCCACCATCTCCCCCCTCTTCGCGAGTCCTCCCCCCGTCGTCCCGCGCCGCTGGTCGTCCCAAAATCGTGTGTATCCTCAAACTGCTCTGTCCCTCCCCTTCCAAGCTTCGTCATGTACCCTGATGCTCGGCAAGATGCGCAAGTGTCCTCAATCTCTTAGGCGAGCGTCGTCAAGCTTCCCCGCAAGTGCTGTCAAGAGTCCACCTATTCTCATTTTTTACCCAAGCCTCCATAAACAAGCTCCTGCCTTCGTCAAATCTCTCTCTTATCTACCGACTCTTTAAGTCGAGTACTTCACATCAAACCTCCTTTAATTACTGCCTGCGGTGATGTCTGTGTGCCTGTTGTTCAAGTTATGTTGTTCGCCGGCTGTTCTCTCTCTCAACTCTCGCTCTCCACCCGCCCACCTTCATACATAATGTCTCAAGCACTGCCGCGAAACCCCCAATTCAAGTCACTCGGAAGCCCTCGAAGTCTTCATTAACCTGCCTATCCTCTTGGAAATCAAGCATGCTCAGCTCCCGCAAGCGCATCGCCCTCTTCTCGAGCACCCTCCTCTCCGTTCAATTCCACTCAAGGTCTCACCTGAATGTCTTGCTATGTCGTTGCCCGTTTTCAATTTGGTATCTGACTCGAGTGTCTGGTTCCTGCAGTCTACACGGCCTTCGACGCCGGTCGCGCACTTACTGTGGTCTCGACGTATTGGTTCAAGCTCACTGCTTCATCATTTGAGTGCTATCGTGTCGCTCACTAGTACTGTGCTTATATCCTTGCCAGTTGTTGTCTCGAGTCGTTGATTACGCTGATGGTCGTGTATGATACCAAAACATACGCTGTTCCATTTCTCATGGTGTGATTGGATAGGGGTGATCCGGGGCCGACCACGGGCCCGATAGTTCCAGTTTTCATAGGTGTCCTGTTTATTGTTGTGCAACAATCTCTGGCATTCTGACCCTGTCCTCTAAATCAGTGTCGACAAGGTCGGCATCGCAGACGATGAGCAAGGTGATTGTAACGCCTAACGTCCTACTCATCGATGTACCATAACAGCTCTAACGGCTCTTCAGTCTATATATTTCTTCAATATTCATCTCTCTCTATAGTTGCCCAGTTTGAATATTGAATAATGTTGAGCCATGTAGCAGGTTAAACATATCTCGCTACTGAAAATCTCCAAGCGCCTGAAGATTGTGCTACGGTCTGCAGGATTTTTTCCTGATGGGTTGGATGTTCATCACTGGGTAGCGGGCCGTGCCACTCGTTGGCCCTACCGCTTTATACTAATTAGGAAAATTGAACACGCACATGACGTACTGGTTGGGAAGTGGAATTCGGGGATTCGCCAACTTCGGGATAATGGGCTCCACCGGGAAGTCATAACGTCGATAGTAGACTCTATCTGAGTAAGTCAATTACTTACCTTCAGCATAGATTTCAAAGTATCTCAAAACGGACTTCAGCGACTTCACCAGACTCAGGCAACGACACGGCGTCACTGGCAGGCAATGCTAGAGTGTATATTTTACTAATTTTTGGACAGTCTTTGAGATATAAAGACCCTGACTCGAACGTGGTAACTACGAGGATCTGAATAGATCAATAAACAACTTGAACTGGTACGGTACTGTAATTAGTATAGACAGATAAGAAGAAGACAAAATAATTAGCATTGCTTTCACGCGTCCGAATCACAAGCACCAGCCGCCGCTACCCCACCCGCCCCAAAGAATTCCGCATAATATTTGGAGTCCACAAACTGCCCCAGCTTCACAATCTTCTCGCCGGAGAATTGGAAGGTATACATGTATTCGTTCTCGTATTTCCTTTGCGATTTGGTCATGCCTTCAGATTTAACCTGTTGAGGATTAGAGATGTAAAAAGAAATTTGGGTTGAAGACGCGGACATGAATGACGACTGCGTCTGGACCTTGAAATGTATATAGAGGGGGGAGGTACTAAAGGTACAACAGGCTCGTTACCATCCTGGGATCGAGAAGCGCGAGACGATCACACATACCACGATGTATTCAAAAACGTCGTCCGTAGCGCGCTTGAAGAATTTCACTGTCTCCTTCCCGTTCAGCGCGTGTTTTCCGCCGGGCGGCGATAGGCTTTCAGGGAAGAATTCGAGCATGAAGTTGGGCGCCAACAGCTCTGCTACGCCGTCGAAGTCGGGGACGCTCATCAGCGCGAGGAATGCGTGGGCATTTTGAAGCTGTTTGGATTCCAATGTTGCTTTGATTGTCATCGTTCGAATCGGTGGGTTGGAAGTGAGAGAAAGAGGGAGAAGAATGTGGGCTGCTAGGCTTGCTGGCCAATGAGATCGAGTATGGATGATTATGAGTGTTCTGGAAAATAGCCGGGCTCGGGGCTGTATCACATACAACAACTCGCGATCTGTTCCAGGTGTAATAGGTTCTAATCTTTGAGATGGATGGGCGGATCAGCTGGCTTTCTAATGCCCATTCCGTGTTACGGTTCCGAGATGAGCCCTCAGTTTGCGGGCAGCGGCTACATGAATCGTCGTTACTTGAATAGCGATAAACTTGGGTCTGACGAAGACTGAGTGGAGTGATTCAAGATGATCAGGTTCTGGTATCATTATCAGATGTGAATTGTGCGAAACACACCGATACGATGTGGCTTCGAATTTAATTATATTGTCGTGGGGAGAGAAACGGTAGATCTCCCTCAATTCGTTCCGAGGGACGGAATGACTTGCTGCTCCGAAATGAACGGTGAACTCACCGCTGATCGGGCAGAAAGGTTAGATTTAGCCAGCTGTTGGAGAAGATGTGTAGCGCATTGATTATTTGAGCCCGATATGATATATCTCTTGAAACATCGCAGCGAGCCTCGCACCTTCAACTGAACAGTGTCCCCTCTCTTAGCGGTAAAATTGAAAAAAGCATCGCCGCCGAACTTCTTCGATTGTTTGATTGTTTGAAAGCTAACACGCACGATCGCCGGATAGAGAGGAATGAGCAACTGCGGAACCCGGAAATCATGATCTCTTCGTTCAACATCCGGAGCCTCGGACTGCCAGCGGTTCCGTCGTCGTAGGAGTCTGAACAAAGTTGGAGACCGTCCTTGAAGCTGAAGCCTTCTCCCTACCCTGTTATTGTCGTTCATACCTGGATCACTTCAAAGGAGCAGCCTTGGTAGCCGCAAGGCCGCTCAGAAGCGTGAATAACCAGCCAGCCCCAGGAATTTAATGGTTGTGGTCGGAGTGCATTCAGTGTCACGCAGTCACAAAGTGTGACCCTTCTTTGGACGAGTCACGAACCACGGTGGCACCACCAAGCTCCCAGCGCGCGGCTACGCGATTCATTAGGAGCTCTCAAGTCTTGTTCTGGCTGCATGTCTTGCGTCTCTCATTCAATTGCCAGCTGAATTGGCTCAGAGTTCCCCCGAAAGAATCAGTGAAAACTTTGAAGAGCGGCTTGCACTCCGACCGTTGTCGAGTTGCACAGACCTGTCACCTGGGCGGGTTTCGAAATTTTGCTACGCGTAATTGGTCCACTGGTCTGTCTCCTCTCTTCTTTAGAGCCTAGTACGCTCAGACTAAAGCTTGTGAAAGCTCGATTCAAGATGCAAATGTACATTCAAAATGAAAGTGCTGGGTGTGGGCCGTGGATGCGGACCTGGACTTGGTATGTCTGCTTTCACTCCCGAAGCTTAGTGTACAGGCTAACGGTAAACTTACCCTCTCAACGAATCAGATTCCATACGCCACTTCAAAGTCATCCCCAACACGTTTGATGCTTTAGACACAAGTCATCTTCGCTGGGAATAAATCCCGGCCATATTCGCGAGCAGCTTGCGCCTTCCGTCTTGCTTCGTCTCTCTAGGTACGTTTTGGCTCGTGCAGAAAGTATTCGTCGACTGACAAGATCATCCAGACGCCCCTCTGATCCTTGGATGCGATGTCGTGAGTCCTGAGGCGGCAGCTGAGGATCCGGCCTCCCTTCGCTTTCGCCGCCATGCTTCGTCGTTCCGGTGAGTTACAAACCGTTGTGATATCGCCTCTCCGCTGAGATAATGCAGCTTGGTGCCACGATTCATTCGTCTCCTCGTTAGGACGCAGTCGCTGCCGCTCCCCCTATGAACTGTATTCACTCCGGTATAACTCGACGAGCTTCCTGTCTCCCCAACGCTGACACTCGAATGTAGAAGAAGCTCGGGGTCACGTCGCTACCGCGCTGTCTCACTAGACGGCTGAAAATGTCCACCAGTCGGCGAGATCCTATGGGCTAGCAGTGAGCTAACCCTGCTTCGCTGTTGCCCCTGCATGGCTCATCGTTCACGTATAGTGTCCTGCCGCTCACAAGCTCCTCTCAATATGCACACATCCTGTACGGCTCGGCTCATCACTTTTGGCGACGACGAAGAATACAGTCAATCCGTTCCCCCGCAAAGCCCGAGCCCATCCGTTCCCTGCGCCTGCAGCTTGTACTTTCTGTCTACTCCCGCCTGTTCATCGATCTCCTCGAGACATCGCTTCCCCACTTCCCACTATTGACATATCTTCTTGTTACTCATAGGTACACCCTCCTCTCATCCTCGCCCATGCCCCATGATCCATGCCTTGCCCGTGCTACCGTTCTCCCAGTCGTCTTCTCCGCTACTTACCGAGCTTCTGCTTCGCCTGTATCGCCTTATGCCACTTGTCCGCCGTGACGCATCGTTGTCAAGTACCTACGCTTGCTATCGCTCGTGTACTCGCCCTCTTCACCCACCCCCCCTGTAAACCCAGCTTCAGTACCTTCTCTTACCGCCTCTCCCCTCGTTATCCCTCAGGTGTCGCATCCCTTACATCCTGCACTTTCGGCCTCTTCCAAGGCGTGCCGCATGGACTGGAGCTCACTCGCCTCCAGCTCCTCCGCCTGGCGCCCTTTCAATTGGCGTTTCTCGACGTCCAGTGCGCCTCTGCACTCCACCGCAGCTGCTCCCATTCAGTACCACCCGAGACAGACATGTACGTGGGCACCCTCCACTTGGCGCGTGCGCTATCATTGACGACATACTACGACTGTTTGTTGGTTCGCCGTTCGCGTCCGCCAGCGCGCTCCTCGATGCATGAGCGATTCTCGACGCCTGCGGCGTGATGGGGGGACGGGAGATGGACCGACAGCTGTTGGGGAGGGGAAGAGCGGCCCTGAGTCCACTTTCATCTCGCGGGGATGAAGTCACAGGATGAAATCTAGAATAAGGCATGATCTCGTAATTGGCGCTGGTGCATTCGCATGGCTGGATGCGAGCTCCCCGCCACTGTCGCTCTCCTCCCTCATCTTCCGCCGGGCTACCTTCGCTGCTCGGCGGAACGGAAGTACGGTCAGCCCGTTGGGTTTCTTTGCGCTGCCATGTCTCCCCTCGATGCGTTCGATTCACGGGGGCCCGCCGCCGCCGGTCGAGACTGCACTTCTCGATGCTTTGATGCTTCATATCGTCATATGGATGCGGACAAGTCGACCGGGTATGCATGGCCCAAGAGGGCTGCGGGTGCTTTTGCATGACCCGAGAGAAGGACTCGCCGGAGCGCTCTGGTCGTGGAAGGGGACGGTGTTTCTGATAGGGGATACATAACCGATTGGGCTTCGCACCCACGCAGGGGTCCGGTTACGCTCCTCGTGTCTGCCGTCTTCTTTGTTGTGAGGCGCGTATTTCAGGGGCGGGGACGAGAGTTCGGGTGTAGTGACTGCCGTGCCATACGAGCCAACAATACGCGAGATACGGAGAGCATTCTGATTTCCTCCCATTGTGTCGTTCGAGAACCAGAGTACGAGGGCTCAGGGTATAGCCCAGCGAGAATCAAGGTCTCGTATTGACTCGGCGCTGCTCACCACGATCGTGCGGGATTTGCTAACTACCTGGGTGTAATCGTTATTCGGTGTCGGTTCGGGTCGCACAGGGAAATACGGAGGCGCGACACAAGCTGACCGGATCTGCCCTGATTTGCCCGCACCCGTGGAAATAGAAGAAGAATCGCCACTCGGGGTCATACGATCGAACCTTTCGCGAAGTCTTGCGAAGTCAATCACGGAGACCGGGTGCTTTCTTCCACTCTTGGCCAAGTCCGAGCTTAGACAAAATAACCTTTCTCTTGCCCTCGTCTCAAGGGCGACAGCTCATTCGAAATCCCCAGCGAGCATCAAAGAAAATGGTGACACTACAGGCCAAACAGCTCGCGAACGCGCACGCATTTCTTGCACGGATGAGCGCCGCTGATTTTCACGGGGTGGCAGCGCTTTTAGCGCCCGACTTTACACTCGAATTCTTCCCTGCGAGTGTATTGCCGCCCGGTGGAAAGCCGACACTAAACAGGGAGGAGACTGTCAAATTCTTCAAGCGAGTTACGGATGAGGTGTTCGAATATATCGGGGTACGTGGAACACTGCGCAGGTATGCTTTCATGTTGACTGGGATTCCGCTTTGACAGTTCCTTCCACCTTTGCACACAATCACCGGCCCGGACGCTGTGGTCATACATGTCAGTCTTCCCATGTTCATTCTTACCCACTCCTTCAATTCTAACCCTCGTCAATCAAAGGTTGAATCGGATGGGAAGTCCAGAAAGTCTGGGAAGATCTACAACAACCAGTATATGTACACTTTCCAATTTTGCGGGGACAAGATTGTCAGGTTGCGACAATTTGTGGATTCCAAGTATTATGCAGATTTCTTTGGGACCGGCGGAGTGGCGGCGGCCGGCGTGTAAAAGGGTAAGCAGTACCTTAGCATGTAATTGTCAGGTCGAATCTTGATTGTCTATGCAGCTCTCGTCCGCTGGCTTGACAAATTTCTGGAATGTACAACAGGCATTCTTCCTCCCGAATAACTCTTTTGCGACTGTCACCGTATATACAAGGGTGTTCTTTAATGTCATTTGGCGAACTTCATTCGTACCCGGTTTCATTGAGCGCTCCGATTCCCCAAAAATTATCCAGTGTTGTCAGATTCCGAACCATCATCAGTTCTGCGTCTGTAGCGTATTCATTGTCAATATTGATTACTCTCTTTCTAATCTTGTGTCCTTTTACCAACAGATGTATGCTTCGCAAGGAGGGCCGGGTTATACACTTGCGCGGGCTGAACACAGCAACTCCGCTGGATTGAACTTTCAGGATGCCGTGTGACATTTGAGTCACTCACTCAGTCACATCTTCGAGTTGCCACAAACCCTCATCTCATCAGCGATGGATCCAGTTCTACCGCCGGAACTAGAGCAAGAAATATTTGAGACAGCTGCAACTCGCGAACAATCCTTCATTCCTACGCTCCTCAGAGTCTGCCACCGGGTACATGATTGGTCTGTTAAGTACTGTAGTATTTCGACCAAGTGTTCACTGGGTGTCACCTGTCACCTACAATGTTCACTGGATAAGGTGTTCAGAGCACAGCAAATTACCCTATATGGTAGGCCGGCGAATGCCGGCCCGGAAATTTTTGACGTTTTTCGTCCATTTTTGGCGAAAAAACCCAAGTGTCACCGTCACCACAACCAAAAGTGTTCAGTTCACAGGTCCCTGTCACCCGTCACCTGAACACTTGGTCGTAATACTACAGTACCTTGGGTAGATGATACCGACAAATTTAATCCAGATTCTATTGACAGGGTCGAGCCAATACTCTACCGAGTCCTCGTAATCTCAGATTTTGACCTCCCAGCACTCGCGGCTCTCCAATCCAAACCTCCGAAATTCAGAGAACGCGCCGTGCGGCATGTATATATCGAATACGACGGGGAAAGCGCAGCCCAAGAACTTCTCTCGGAATTCCCTGGGATCGAGTCACTCGTTATCAATGGACATCACACCCAGGATTTGTTACAAGTCATGGATGCCTTACGCCCTTCAAGGCTCAACATCTGGGTACCCGGTACCAGCATCTCTCGATGGCCTGCGTCGACGTTATCTCGACCTTTATTCTTTCGTGTCACGCATCTGGATCTATATCGCGATCCGGAACCGGAGGACGACGATCGTCAGGCGTCCTGGGAAGAGGGTTGGTCTACCCTGGCATCGTTGTCAGCGCTGACACATCTATGCCTTGACCACTCGCTGGCACGCGATATTATTCGTCCGATAGTAGAGAATTGCATTTCATTGAAGGTGATGATTGCGGCGTTTTGGTCGTTTCACCGGGGAGAGGAGGCGGCCAAGTTTGCACAGGAACTCCCTAGTACTGTGCGCGATGTACGTGTGGTGGTGATGACGATGGCTGAATTCAAAGAGGATTGGGAGAGGGGTGTAAGGGTCGGGCAGGATTTTTGGACGCGTGCCGAGAGATGTCTAGAACGAAGACGGCAAGGAGATATTGAGAGTATGTTTTCTTCAATTTTGCGGCGTTTGATTAGGATTGTCTTGATTGTGACACGATTCTCGCAGGCTCGACTTACCTTCTGGAGGACTGATTCGCTGTCCGATAAATTTTAATCTCATATAAATAAATACTCTCTCACTCTCGGTGGTCTCTTCCCAATCCGTTCTCTTCCCAATCCGTTCTCTCGACGATTTTTAACCTTACATAGCATAGCAGGAACTATCAACCAAATTCCGTGATTTCATTGCTCAACAGCAACCTTATCCTTGAATAATAACAAAATCAGTTTTGATAATGGCTGAGACCAAAACATGGCACCTTCCACCAACTGATGGCCATGGCAGAAGAACGATAGGCCATTCGAAACTGAAAGCCCAGTTAGTTGAGTCTGAGGTTTGGCACCTTCCACCAACTGATGGCCATAGCAGAAGAACGATAGGCCATTCGAAACTGGAAGCCCAGTTAGTTGAGTCTGAGGTTGAACCAATTTCCCTATCTTCCTCGACGTAGAAATCAGCATACCTGGTTTTGCTCAACAATGCGCGGGAAAAACCTCCTCAAGCTTTCTTCCAGTCCGGAAATTTCTTCGTAAGCTTCGAATTCGACGACGGGCAAGGGAGATACAGGACACAGGGCCAAGACGCGATCTAGCTCTCCGCATTTGACTTCGAATTCGTCGAACGCGCAATCTCCCAATGAGAATTGAATGATCTGAATATAAGTTGAGCGTCGAATTGTCTCTAGAGCCAGTCGCGGGCCCCGAGGCAGGGTGTTCGGAAGGTTGAAACGAATGACTTTGAGGTTCGGGAACGACGAAAGGTCGATGGAGGATTTCTCAGGCTATTCCGTTCTGTTAGAATATTCAGGCTTCCTGCCCTTGGACAATGAAGACTCACTCGTCTTAGCCTCTTACTTGAATTGTAGCATTTCAATTCTTTGCTTCGGTATTGTTTCCCAAGGCATGTACTCTCCCGTTTCAACTTGGAGGGATTTCAACTGCGATACTGTAGATCAAATGGGTATTACAGAGTCGACGAGTCCAAGCTCTGTGGTCCATCGTCCCTACCGATTGCCAGCACCAGTGATTTGAGCGGGATGAATGATACGTGTTTGCAAGGGGTGGTTGAATTGGCATGAGACCGGCGTAACGATTCCATCGGTAACAAAATAGCTCGAGATGAACAAGGATAATCCTCGAGCGTGACTCCGAGTAATGTGCGGAGCTTGGAAAAGATGAGAGGCAGGGTAAACCCAGGACCGGGCAACGAGTGCGCAAGCAAGGGGACTGGGAGTGGATTAGGCAAGACAATCGATGCACCGGTCTAGCAGCTCTTGGATGTATTAGAGAGGATTTCGCAGATTTCGCAGGGATTTCGTTCCATGAGGCGACGTCGTGGTCGTGGTCGGAGGAGCAAACCTGCAGTCTTGGTCATTAATGGCTCTGAGTCACCCAGAACTATTGCGAATTGGAATTCTGCTTGCGATACTCGAGAGCAACCACCGCTCTGGTAAGTGTACATGCAGTAACATGATATCCCGATGGGTAGAGAAACTAATTTCTCGACACCAAAAAAAGACAGAGAGATGTAGGTTACTAGGTATATGCTGCCTCAACGAACAAGGTATACCCAGGCTGCCATTGGTCAATGTCCATTATGGGCAGGAGGAATTCCGTGTCCTCTGGCCATGGGGTGAGTAGGAGAAGATGGTGGTTGATTCAGAGGTCGTTGTTTACCGTTGCTTGCCAACGGCATCCACCGAGCGCTTGTCTCCTCTAGCTTTTGTGTGCTTTCAAGTGCCTCGTTCCCCTCCTCGTGTGCACACAGCCCTCTTTTCACTCCATGCGCTGATTCGGACGACACGCAAGCCAACACACCCTCTGCCCTGCGCTTTCCCTCGTTCTACATACACTCTGCGCCCGTTTCCCGGGCCTGCTTCTCTCTAATTTTTTCTGGTCACGGAGCATCCTTGAACGCAAACAAGATATACAACACAACACAAGAAACACATGTCGGCGGCGGCATCTATTTCTGCCAAACAACCCTCTGCTGCTGCTTTCGTATTCAAAGAACCACTCCCTCCTCACGCTTCTACCTCTACAATTGCCCCCACCGACACACCTGCTCAGAAACAACGTCGCGTCTCCCTCGCCTTGCCCTCCTCCCCGCGCCTCGTCCCTACATCTACATGGAGCTTCCGCGACGACACCACCGTGCCCTACGACGCCCGCAAGGGCAAGGTCCGCAGGATTGACACTGGCGACGTAGAGGATGAGGAGGGTAAGGCGGAGGAGGGTGCGGCGACGGAGAGGAAGGTGAGGAGGAAGTGGACGCCGGAGGAGACGCAGATGCTGGTGGAGGGGTGTAAAATCGTGCGCTGTTATTTCTTTGTCGCGACCTGTTCTTACTTACTAACACCTTCACAGCACGGCGTAGGGAATTGGAAAGCCATTCTCTCCGACCCGAAGCTCTCCTTCCAGACGCGAACTCCGGGGGACTTGAAGGATAGGTGCGTTGTGGTTTCTTTCTTCTTCGCATTCCTTCTCTCTTTCTTTGGTTTTACACTCTTTTTGTTCTCTTCTTCTGCATCTCATTCCCTTTCTTTTTCCCTCTCCTGCATTTCATTCTTCTCCGTTCCTTTCTTCCTGGGAGACATGGTATGCCCCAAATTTTTCGCGGTTGCATGTCGGTGCATGCCTGGCCTCGCGAAAGCGCGCTCGTCGTTTCCGTTCCTTTTCCCAGTCGCCATGTCATTTGAACGCTTGTAACTTTCTTTTATCTTCCTCCTCTCTCTCTTCTCCATCTCCCTCATTCATCTGTCTTTCCTTTTCTCCTTCTTCGATCTTTCTTGTACTCACCCGTCTCCATATAGATTCCGCACGCACTTCCCCGAAGCCTATCGCACGCACTACCCCAACGCGCGCACCCACATCCCGCCCTCGCTCGCGCGCGCCGCCTCCGAATCCCCTTCGGCCGCCTCTTCCTCCCTCCAAGCTCAAGCCCTCGCCTCCACCTCCACCTCCGCCTCCGCCCCCAACCTCACCTCTCCCCCCGCACATGGCTCCTCCCGCAAACCCAACCGCTCGACGCACCCCGACGGCACGCCTTTATTCCCCCTCCCGCCTGCCTCCGCCCCACCACGCCGCAGACCATTCTCGCAGGAGGAGGACGCGGCACTGCTGTCGGGATTCAGGAAGCACGGCGCAGCGTGGGCGGCGATTGTGAAGGACGGGAAAGACGTGTTTGGAGTGACGGGGCGGAGGAGTATGGATCTGCGGGACCGGTTCCGGAATGCGTGGCCGGAGGAGTATGAGAGGGCGGGGTATAAGGCGAGGGCGAGGGGCGGGAGACGGGGGGTTGCGGGGAGTAAGGATATTGGGAAGGAGGGAGATGGTGGTAAGGATGAGAAAGATGGGGAAATCGGGAAGGGGAAAGGAAAAGGAAAGGGGAGGGAGGCGATGAAGGAGGAGGATGTCGCCTCTGCTACAGACCACGATCATGAGGACGAACAGGAACCACGCGGACGCGCGCGTCTGGGCCGGGCTAAGACTGATGAGGGGCTTTCGGGTGCGGCGGGGCGGACGCAGCAGGTTGCGAATTCGCATTCGCCAACGTCGGCTGGGGGCCCGGTGCGGCGGCGCAGGAGGGCGCATACGAGTCAGGGGTTCAAGACGATGTCGATGCCCGGGTCGGAGGATGAGGGCGGGGCCAGTTTCGGTGGTGGTGGGGCGATGAGCGATTATGGGTATGGAGGAGGCGGCGGTGGGGTTGGCGATTTCGGGATGAGCTTTGGTGTAGGCCGGGGCGCAGATTTCGGGTTTCGGTTCGTCGTTCCTGGGGGGAGTGGGAGTGTCGGGACGGAGACGGGGAAGGGGGAGGAGACGGCGTTGGTGGGCGGGATGAGGCATTTGGATATGGATGAGGATGAAGGGATGCCGGATATGGATGTCGACGGCGAGGGCGGGTCGCCGCCGTCGGCGTCTGCGTCTTCGCCTCCTGCCGCTGGGGAAGAAGTGAACTCATCTCCCGTACCTGCTTCGGCTAGTGTGATGCCGCCTCCACCTCCGCCTCCCCCACCTCCACCGCCGCCCGCTCCGAGTTCCTTCCAGGCGCAGCTCCTTCAGCGGCGCGCGGAGGAGCTGGCGTTGGCGATGCATGCGTCGGGTGCCAGTGGCGGGGCGAATGGTGGAGGTGGAAGCGGGACCATTGGGCGTAGTGCGTGGGGGACGCAGGATTGGTTGTCGGCGAATCCGAGGCTGGATCCGTCGTCTTCGTTCTCTCAGCAGCAAGTGTCGTACTCCCCCGCACTGAGGAGCTCCACGTCGCTTTCCTCGCCTGCGTCGAGGAGTAACTCGCTTTCTTCGCCTGCGCTGCTTCGCGGTTCCTTGTCTTCTTCGCCTTATAACGCCTTCGCCAGCAGCAGCAATAACAACACCAACAACAATAACAATAATGGCAGCAGCAGTCTACCGCAGACGCACTTGACGCATTCTCCGCCACTCAGCTCGAGCGCGACGTCGTATTCCACGCCGGGCGGGGACGGCGGGGGGTTCTTCGAGCGCGCGATGCACGGGGTGATGGAGCGGTATGATTTGGAGCCGCCTGCGGCGGGGGCTGGGGGCGCGCATAATTCCCATTTGCAGCACCATCACCATCACCATCATCATCATGTCGTTTCGTCTGCTTCTGGGAGCCCCTACGCCGGGTTTGGGTCGCCCTCGCCGTCTGCGTCCGCGTCAGCGGCTCTGGGATTGATGCATTCCAACTCGTTCGGCACGCCGCATTCGGCGTATTATTCTCTGGACGATACCTCGCTCTCGCATTACTCGTCGCACCACTCGGAGGTCGACGCGGATGGGGACTCGGTGTTTGATTATGACGAGGCGAGTAGTGCGTTTTCGATTCCGGATTCGGCGGATGAGGCGGCGTCGTGGGCTGGCGGAGGAGGAGGCGGGATGGGTGGAGGAGGAGGTGGGGGGATGAGGGGGTTCACGCACCATTCGAATACGGCGGGGGATCTGATCTTTGGGGCGCGGACGCATCAGCCGATTTGGAGTGGGTGGGGGACGGGATTGGGCGGATTGGGGGTTGGGGGGCTTGGTGGGGTGGGTGGGTTGGGGAGGATTGTGGAGGCGGGGGGGAAGAGGGGGGAGGATGGAGAGGTGGAGGGGAGGGCGAATGCGGGTGTTGGAGATGCTGCGGAGGATGGAGGGGAGGAGGAAAAGGGGCTGGGGTTGTTTAATCTGGATGATTTGGTGGATTTGTCGCAGCATGAGGCGGCGGATGCGGAGATGGAGGTGGAGATGGATAATGCGGAAGCGGTGGGGGCGTCTGGTGGTGGAGGAGGAGGTGGAGGAGCCAGCGGTCGTGCTGGAGATTTGCAGCTGGCGGTGCAGATGGCGATGGAGCCGCCGCAGACACCATTAATGCGTGCAGCGCCTGTGCCGACGCGGATTGTACACGTTCATCACCACCATCACCATCATCACTACGCGCCCCCGCAAGTTCAAGCGCGGTCGGTCTCCGTTCCCCCTGGCGAGGCGCCGGAGGACGGGCTCGGGATGGGGATGGGGCTGCCGCTCGGGTTGATGAGCGCACCGGCGACACCTGCTATGGGCGCCGCTGTGACGCTGACCTCCCCTACGGCGTTCGCGCTTGACCCAACGCTCCTTGGACTCAACACGCCGCAGCCGCAGCCGTCGCACCGCAGCAACATGAACGCGCCGAATACACTGCATTCGACTTTGATGGGGTCGACCGAAGCGATGTATAATCTGCCGTTTTTGGACCTGCATTATTTTGGTGGTGGTGGGGCGGGGGATGCGGCGAGTGTGCAGCAGCAGATGCAACAGCTGGAGGGGTGGAGGGGTGGGGAGGCGTTGGATCTTGCGAGGTCGATGTCGGCGGCGACGCCTGTGCATGGGCAGCAGCAGGCGTTTAATCCTGCGACGCCGTCGGCGTTCTCTTCGTTTGTCCCGCCACAGCAGCAGCAGCAGCAGCGGCCCCACACGTCGCACGTCCCGCAAGCGCCAACGCAAAGTCAAACTCAAAACCAGCCTGCAGGAGGAGGAGGCGTATGGAAAGCGCTGGGTTTACCCGGTTCGTTGAGACAGCATATACCTGCTGGTGCGCGGCCATTAATGCGGAGGGCGAGTGCGGGGCCGTCTGGGGTTCCAACGGCGGCGAGTAGTGCGGGGATGAGGGCGGGTGGTGGTAGTGGTGTGCCGTCGGCGCATGTGCGAAGTGCGAGTAGTAGTCTGCATCAGCGGGGGCAGAGCGCTGTTGTTGTGCGTCCGCAGGATTTGCTGCTCAGCCCGGATGGTAGTAGTTCGTCTGCGTCTGCCTCGGCGTCGGGATCTGCTCCAACGGGCAAACGAAAGCGCGCTAGTTGGGATGGCGGACCGTGGTGACATGTTTTAAATCTTCTTTTCTTTTCTGTAGGTCGTTTTGATGGTCTACTCTGCTTTGTTTTCTGATTTTTTGCTTTCTTTGTAGTGGATTTGCTATGTGCTTTGCTCTCCTATTCACCTCTGCCCCGCATCCAGTCATTGATCGCGTTCCTAACATATTAACTCACTCATTATCATTTTCCTTGTCTCGTTTACTCGTCTCCTCCACGCACTGCATAGTTTTTCTCTACTTACACATCCCTGCCTCTTTTTGGTGTCGAGAAATTAGTCTCTACCCATCGGAATATCATGTTACTGCACTTACCAGAGCGGTGGTTGCTCTCGAATATTGCAAGCAAAATTCCAATTCGCAATAGTTTTGGGTGACTCAGAGCCATTGACCAAGACTCGGGCTCATCCTCCGACCACGCCCACGACATCGCCTCATGGAACGAAATCCGCTCTACATCCAGGAGCTGCTAGACCGGTGCATCGATTGTCTTGCCGAATCCACTCCCAGTCTCCTTGCTTGCGCGCTCGTGGCCCGATCCTGGGTTTACACTGCTCAGTCTCATCTTTTCCGAGCTCCGCACGTTACGCTCGAGGATTATCCGTCTCGCGAGGAGGATGCAAGGCTTCTCGACCTCCAGAACACACTTATCGCCTTTCCGCATCTTGTTCGCCACGCCCACGAGCTCTGTCTCTCCCACTCGCTCCACGGCACCACTGTCGAAGAACTCTGCAATATTCCATTTTCACATTTGGAGACCTTGTTGCTCGAATTGACGGGACACACCGATATTTCATGGCTAAAGAGTTCGATAAAACCGCTCTATTCTTTACGCACCCTCCGCTCCCTAAGCCTCGATCTCACCGTAGGGTATCCTTGCGCGATACCTTTACTGGAAGGCTTTCCCCCCACGATTGACCATCTTGAGGTGTTTTGTTACCGATGGAATCGTACCGTCGGTCCTAGTCCTATGCCAACCACCGCTTGCGAACAAGTATCGTTCATACCGCTCAAATCCCTGGTGCTGGCTGTCGGTAGGGACGATGGACCACAGAGCTTGAACTCGTCGGCTCTGTACCCATTTGATTTATCGCGGTTAAAATCCCTTCAAGTCGAAACGGGAGAGTACATCCCTTGGATAACAATACCGAAGCAAAGAATTGAAATGCTAGAGTTTAAGAGGCTGAGTCGAGTGAGTCTTCATTCTCCAATGATCAATGACAAGATTGAAAAATTTTCTAACAAAGCGGTATAGAAATCCTCTATCGACCTTTCGGCATTCCCGAACCTCAAACTAATTCGTTTCAACCTTCCGAACACCCTGCCTCCAGGTCCGCGGCTGGCCCTAGAGGAAATCCAACCTTCAAATCGTATTCAGATCGTTCAATTCTCGTTGGGAGACTGCGCGTTCGACGAATTCAAAGTTGAATGCGAAGAACTAGATCGTGTCTTGGCCCTGTGTCCTGTATCTCCCTTGCCCGTCGTCGAATTTGAGGCCTACCAAGAAATGCCTGGAGTGGAAGAAAGCTTGAGAAAGTTCTTCCCGCGGATTGTTGAACAAAACCAGGTATGCTGAATTCTACGCCGAGAAAGATAGGGAAATTGGTTCACCGACGTGGTCTTCAAGTTTCGAATGGTCTACCGTTCTTCTGTCATGGCTATCAGTTGGTGGAAGGTGCCATGTTTTGCTCTCAGCCATTCGATACCAAAACTGATTTTGTTATCATCCAAGGATAAGGTTGCTGCTGAGCAATGAAATCACGGAATCTGGTTGACATCTCCTACAAAGTACTGTGCGCATCGTCGGTCTCATCCTACATAAAGTAAACGGAGCCTAGATGAGCATGTTAACAGATGGCAAATCATCACAAAGCGCAACGAACACATACTCTCAACCTCTCCTTTGCGTTTTCGAACCAAAAAAGCGTCAACGCGTGCCCATAAATCATTTCCAGAGTGAGCCTCACGGGGCCAAGCCTTATCAAAGTCGTCTATCATCGTCACAATCACGCGAGGATCGGACACTGGGAGATTCTGCGCCAATTCGATCGCTGTATGCTTCAACCATGGTCCATCCCAATAGGCTATGATAACGGCCATAAGCCTGTTGCAATTCTCGACGATCGATTGAAGGAGGTCGGGCCCTAATGTATCGCCCATGCATAGATGCGTAAGCGCAGGGAGGGATGTAAGGATAGACCAGTCTTCCCAGGATGCGACTTCGTCATCTACGCTTCCGAGATATACTGTGAGGTGCGTCACAGAGCGAGAGAGTGCTCGAGATAATGTGGATCGGGGCCACTGAGGACTGAAGTCTGGGATTGAGAGTTGAAGCTTCAAAAGATGCAGCGTGTCCATTACATCGAGCAGCTCTAGAGGACAATCTCCCGCAATCACGAGCGATTCAATGCTCACGAGCTGGGGAAGAAGTTCTCGAGCTGAAGAAGCGTATTTATCACTGTACACAGCGGCGTGACGCACGGCTTGTTTGAATTCTGCGGACTTGGACTTGGACTGGAGTGCCAAAACGGATGACTGGTGATTTTCCGACTCGGAGAAGACGATAACTCGGTACAGCAGTGGCTCAATCCTGAGAGCAGGTCAATCAAAGGCTCGCAGGGATAAGAATTCGGAAAAAGCACCATTCATGAACCCGGTGGCATACTCTGAGGAAAGATGGGATTACGGCTTTATCCTGGATCGCAGCTGTCTCGAATCAGGCGTATACGGGGAAATAGTATATAACATGTACTCTAATTAGCAATGGTGCGTGGTGGAATCAGATTGAAGAGCGAGAGTGGATGGTGGTATATACCACTCACCCTGGGGGGCCGCCAGCGCCCGTATCCGCGCCCACCGCTCGCCCGCGGATCGCGCCTTGATGGTCCGTGCAGAAGGCGCTGTCCGCCCTTCCAAAACTGGTCATTTGTTTGTTCTTGTTACCATCAACTTGAAGCCCCATCCATCCGCCTCAAAAATGGGGTCGGCCGGCACCATTTCTGGACGGTATTACAGCCGGAAAATATGGTAAATGTGGAAGTCAGACATCCCAGGTGCTACTAACCAACCCTTTTTTTGTAATTTGAGCTCTACGACGAGCAGTAGCAAAGGGAGTGGCAGGATTTGTGGGCTTCGGACCTCGATCACCGGCCAGGTTGGCTGATGGAATTGATCGTTTGATGAATGCACGGATTAATGATCGCATCAAACCTTCATTCTCTTTCTTCCCCTCCCTTGCCTCCGATTTTCCGTCCTTCCGCTGGAGTTCAAGGCTCATAGACAATGGCACTGCACACACAATATCTTTCGGGCTCTTCCGGAGCCTCTAGACCCGCTGTTTGTACTCTCGCTACATACCTGATCCCCTCTCAGACCCTCTGGCGTCCGCAAAAAAAACGCTGTTTTGATCCAACGGTGGGCGGATTATCTATTCAACTATTGCTCTAGTTCCCGCTCTCCTACTGCGGCCCTCGTGGTTTCCTGCGCACCGAATTTTGGCGCTTCGGTGATATCGGACTCTTGCTCCGAGCGTTCCGATACCTACAAAACATTGAACCTCGACACTACACTCCAGGTTAGACTCATTGGAACTGCGTGTCATTTCATAGAGGATAGAGATAAGTACATAATACCCCGAGCTCAGAGGGTTCTGGGGAAAGATAAATATTCTGCTGTCCAGATTCCGTCGCTAACCGGTCGAAACATCGCTTAACTGGTCGAAACACTCGCGTTCATTGAAATAGGTCCCCGAGAAAGGTGCAGAAAAGTCCTCTAAAATTGTGGGACATAGAGAAGGCATGTACAAGCAACATTTGTTAAAACTGTGGCACAGGAGCAACTGTGAGTCGCGCAATACATCTGAGATTCCATTCGAACAACTCATTTCTCGAGTTCCAGTGCAAACCCTTGTTACAATGAAACTTCAATTTCGTTCCCGTTTGCACATTTCCATCAAGATCACCATGGGACCCCAGTTCAAACGATATACTCGGACTCCTGCATTAGTTTACTCAAGTTCTGAGTCGCATTTGGAGCCTCCAACATCCTTCTGTCCCCGAGAATCGCGAAACAAGGTAAAAATTGAATTTTTTCAAACACGTCGTAAAGCTGTAGACTTCTAACCCATTAAAGCAGTGATATAGACGACCCCGAATCCGAATTATGAGATAGCAACATGGAGGCTAGGACTAGATATACAGCAATGATTTCACTTGTCACACCAGCCATTTCAGGAGCTGCAGTGCAAAGTTCTGCTTGAGAAACACATTCAGGCATTGATATTGAAACATTGAACTGTTATGTCATTAACCTCAGTGCTTCAGATACATACAGAAATTGTCAAGCCCTGAACTCACACCCCGAGTGATTTGAGTGAAATCACCTCGAAAAAAAAAATCAATTTCCCTGTTTGAGCCTTGAACTTTATATATACTAGCAGTATAAGCTTAAAAAGCAAGTCAGAATTTTTGAAGCTTTGAGAAACATGCTTGGGAAACTCAATGTTCGATGTTTCGACCGGTTACGATGGGCTTGATGGAGGGAAGTAACGCCGTCACATACGTGACACTCTTGCTTCCAACCGCTATGTCTGTTTCTCTTCCGCTACCACCTTCTCCCGCATCGCGCATCCCCGCGCCATGCCTCGCAACAAATCCACCACCCCCTCCTACCGCCGCGCTCCCTGGGTTCGACCGACCACGACTCGAGGGAGCTGCTGCCGCGCTGTTGATACAGCAGGAGCGCGACAGCACGCTGCTTCCCAGCCCAGACAAGTGCAGCTGCTCCTCGCAAGATAGACGAAGAGTCGCGCGCGCGCGGCAGCTTCCTCGCATTTCTCCAGGGCACCGCATGCGCTAGTTCGGACGCTGGAGGCGCACCCACGTGCGGGTTGCGATCGGGCTCGGAGTCGTAGACGTGCGGCGCTGCCCGCACGTCCCATTAATCCTTCTTATACTGTCCTTGAAGTCATACGGTTATACGGATGGAGTTTTGACAATGTAGACGTTAATTCTACGCTATGGCACGCGACAGTATGTAGGCATGTACTCCTTTTTTTGTAGATTTTACGCGATTTTTCTAGCTATCTATCGAGCTCATCGCGCTCGACAGCGCCAAGCCACGGTCGAGACCGTTGCCCAAATACATGCAAATTTGATCAAATTTACGTACCCACTTGTTCGCTGCTCTCAACGATGACGACGACCGCGAGCTCACTGCTGATGGTAACCCTACCCCCTGCCTAAGCACTCTATGGTAGTATACCAGAAATCACTCTAAACCTCTGGTTTGATTCCACCACGCCCCATTGCTAATTAGAGCGGGTGGTATATTACCCCCCCATAATAAGGTGCTCGAATATCCCTCGTTCGAGTTCTGAGGGAAGAACTGGCTCCATGCTCAAGATATTGGAAGAGTGAGAACGTGGGTGCTTGAGGAAGGGGTGTCGATACGGCAATCTCCGAAGAGTTGATACCGAAAATATGGAACAGACTCGCCGTAAGAAGCTACAAATCATCTAATCTCAATCTGATCTCCTTCCTCCAACCTTACATCATCCGTAGTCTCAGCTACAATAAAAGGGGTGTAAATAGTTGATTGTCGGCTATTCTACCTACTGAAATGGATAAATAGGTTGGATTGGAATGATGAAAAGGGCAACTTGGCGTTCGTCGATGTACGGGTTTCTGGGGCGGTCCCAGCCGTAGTACACAGAGACGCAGCGGAGCAGCTCAAAAAGTAGGTTTGGGCTTGACAAGGCCGCGGTATGTCGTCCAGATACCGCTAAACAAGCGAGACAACGAAAACCCACCGGAAATTCAATTCACTCTTTCCGCCGTTCCGCTCGCACGCACAGCAACCATTTTCACCCACAATATACATACCATCCATGACAAGGAGCTTGACGTGATGCACAGGAGTTGCTGGCCTTCTGGCCCCAATTTCGCGAAAATGCTGAAATCGTCGTTTCCGCCGTTTGCGCCGCCCTTGCGGCAGAATACTGTATCTCCCTGTATGGAGGCAACCGCCAAGCGACCGTGACAAAACGGTTGCCATATTTCAAGGCAACCGACCCTCCGTGAGCCGTGACCGTTGCCGAAAGGGGCAACGGGCGTCCAAAGCGCACAAGGCGCTTACTATTTTTTAGGCATTTAAATCATTTTTTTCGATGTCACGATTTTTTCAAGGAAACGACCCTCACCGTGACCGTGACCACGTCAAAAAGAGGCAACGCAACCGACCCCACCGTTACCGTGACGGTTGCCTCCATACAGGGGGAGATACAGTACAGCCAGATTGACGTTGAGACGGACCACTATAAGTATTATAAACGTACCTGAGCCATAAGATCCGAGAGGAAGGGCGTCCAGGAAACGGTAGTGGCGTTTTAAGAGAAAGAGGTCGAAACTTCCTGTTTCGGACGAGAGCGGTTGTTATGGCGTGTTTGATTCCGAGGCCTTCTTGATCTTGACCGCCATAACCAGTTTTGTTGAGGATAGACGAGTTGATGGTTGGTGAGAACCGGCAGATGGTTCTCTGAGACACAAAAGTATTTGGGTTCACGATAAATTGATTGAGTGCATAGGGTTTACAGCGCTGTATAAATACGTAGAATACGAGTCATATTACATTCTGAGTCAGTATCTAATTGAGTCATAAATAATCAGAACGAGTCGAAGAGAACCTAGTAGAAATATTGAGAACATACAGGGATGTCCGAGTTGCCCGAGTATAGCCATAGCGGCTCCGGTTCAACACTCCCCCTCAAGTCGGATTCATCCCGGCTTCAGCTGAGAATTTCTCATGCTTAGTTCTAGGAAGTCCCTTCGTTAACATATCGGCAACCATTTCATCCGTAGGGCAATAGGTAATATTGACAATACCTTGTTCAACTTTCTCTCGAACAAAATGATTGAGTACATCAAAATGTTTGGACCTAGCATGAAATTGCGGGTCTTGAGAGATAGCTATTGCTGATTGGTTGTCACAGAATATTTGACTTGAGAGTTCTTGTTCAAGTCCCAATTCTGAGAAGAGGTTGCGAAGCCAAATAACTTGTCGAGTTGCGTGTGCGAGAGCGGCATATTCAGCTTCTGTACTTGAAAGTGCAACAGTAGTTTGCTTCTTGGAGTTCCAAGATATTGCACCACCGGCAAGTAGGAAGAGGTATCCAGAGACAGATTTGCGATCATCTGGATTTGAGGCAAAATCGGCGTCGGTGAAAGCAAAGAATTCGAAGGGGTTGAATTCTTCGGTGATTTCCGATTGTATGTCCGGTCCGTAGCCGTAAGTGATTGACAGATGGCGGGTTCCGTTAAGATACCGGAGTATTCTCTTGAGTGCTGTCCAATGCGCACTCCCCGGATTGCTCGTATACTGGCTCACTCTGGTTACTGGAAATGCAATATCTGGCCTTGAAGTTACAGCAAGATACAGCAGTGATCCAACAATGGCTGAGAATCCAAAATTCAAGAGTTCATCAGGGTTGAGATCAGCGGCGTCTACGGTCTTCGCGCTTGCTTAGCACGACATTCGGATCCATCGGTGTCGAGACGGGCTTTGATTTGTCCATCCCATACTGTCGAAGCATTCGGTCGATGTAGCTGGCTTGGGAGATGGAAATGGTTCGATTGGCGCGGTCACGATCAATTTCAAGTCCGATTAGGAGTTTCGGCTCGCCAAGGTCTGTGACAGTGAATTTCTTGCCCAATGAAGTCTTCAATTCATCCATTTCAGTGGTATCCTCAGTCAGGATTAGTAAATCATCGACCCAAACGGTGATATAGGCAGTTTTGCCTTCGATGGTGCGTGTATAAACACAATGATCAGCTTCTGTGTGTTTGAAACCAAATTCGGCCAGAGTCGCATTCAATTTGCGATTCCATTCACGGCCGGATTGCTTGAGACCGTACAGCGTCTTGTAGAGGCGACAAACGTGTCCACTTCCGTCGTCATAGCCATCTGGCTGACGCATATAAATTTCTTCTTTGAGATCTCCATTCAGGTAAGCACCCTTGATGTCAAGTTGTTGGATTTCCATATCTCTGATGGCTCCAATAGCTAGAATAGCACGAAGTGAGTCAAGACGAACGACTGGGGAGAAGGTTTCGACGTAGTCCATGCCAGGTATTTGTGAGTATCCCTGAGCAACGAGACGTGCCTTCAATTTAGTGACATTTCCCAGATTGTCGTACTTCTTGTCAAAAGTCCATCGGGATCCTACGACCTTTCGTCCCTCGGGTAAGTCTTCGAGTTTCCATGTTCCCATTGATTGCAGTGTTTGATATTCGATGTCCATAGCCTTGGCCCATCCATCCCATTCCGAGGATGCTTTGGCTTCAGAAAGATTACGAGGTATGTCGTCAACATTTGACTGTGAGGCTTGCAAGACATAATGAGTCTCTTCAGCTTCATCTTTCGAAGTATTGGCTTGGCGTGGTACTGCGGGAAGGCGTGACTGCGGGTTGTGTAAACGGCGGTAATTGTGATCTTCAATTTCGCGCGCAGTTCTACGAAGAGGAATAGGGTTTAAACGAGGAGGTGCGTATTCGATTCGGTGCATTAAAGGCGATGGAAGATTTGCTAATGGATCCCTGGATTCGGGTGAAGGTGTTCGCGGAGGAGGTATGGCAGGAGTTTCGGGTTGAATTATATGTGGGGTCGCAACAGTTTTCGTTGCAGGAGGCTGCTGATTGGTATTCCTGGGCTCCCCCTCAAGCGGCAGTCTCGTGGTTATTTCCACTTCAACGTGTTTCGGTTCGACGTCCGAAAATTCAAAATTTCGTGAGACTTTGACTTGCCTGCTTGATTTATCCCAATATTTGACTGCTTTAGCTCCCTCAGCGTATCCAACGAAGGTATACTTCTTCGATTTGGCAACTGTCTTGCCTGGTTTCTCCGATTCGGTGAGTATCCAAACATCTGAACCAAATTCCCGCAAGTGTGACATATCCGGTTTAGTCCCCGTCCAGACTTCGTGTGGAGTCTTTCCCTTCAAAGCTCTGGTGGGTGAACGGTTTCGAAGATATGCAGCATGAATTACAGCTTCTGCCCATAGAAATGAAGGTAAATTCCGGGCGATAAGCATAGCGCGGGTGAGTTCCATAAGAGTTCGGTTGAATCGTTCCGCAATGCCATTCTGAGAGGGTGAATATGGGGCAGTTGTCTGTAGGTCAATTCCCTTCTCTCTGCACCATTTGATGAGTTCATGGTTGATATATTCTCCCCCGTTATCGACACGAATAAATTTCGAAGGTTTATTATTCCGTTCGAGGTAAGCAATATAGTCTTTGACACATTGAGTTGCGTCAGACTTGTGCTTCATAAAATAGACAGTGCATCGACGAGAGAAATCATCCGTGAAAGAGATATAATATTTTGCATTCGAAACTGCAAGATGCGAGGGAATAGATGCAACACGAGCAGGTCCCCAAACGTCGGAATGAGTGAGTTCACCGGTTTCCGTCGTCTTGTTGTCAGATTCCTGGGGGTAAGGTCGACGATGTTGTTTAGCTTGAATGCAAGCTTCGCATTGGGTGAAAGGCGGACTATCTGGTGAAACAGTAAGTCCATTAATCAGTTTACCTTTGATAAGTTTCTCCAATGACGAGATCGACAGGTGTCCGTATTTCCGGTGAAGTGAATCCCATGTCTCGATTAACTCTTTCGAGATATTGGAACGATCCTCATTGCGAGGTTTGACGTCCAAAAGGTAGAGTTTACCTATCTTCTTGGCTGTGGCTAATTTATTTCCCTTGGGGCCAACCAATGTACACCATCCGCGGCGGAATATGGCTTCGCCTCCGGCGTCATCGAGTTTGCTTATGGAAAGAAGGCTATTGGCTGCTTCGGGTGTGTACAGTACATCCTTAAGAGTATTCGTCACATAATTCCCGTCAACTTTAAAGTCCAATTTAACTGTGCCTTTCCCGATAGCCTGAACTTTATGCTCACCAAGACCAGTTATTATATGGTTTGTGAGTGGGGTAAAATCGATGAATAAATCCTTTGAATTGCAGATATGAGAAGAAGTTCCAGAGTCAGCGATCCAATCTGTTGCTTTGAACGAGTTAACGGCGAGGCAGGTGTCAACATCCTCATTGACTCGGCAAGAATATGCTCCGTCATTCAAATCCGCATTCGTATTCACATTGGTATCAGCCTGGTTAGCTCTCTCTTTGCGTTTGAATTTCGATTTTCCCGAGGTTCGGCTCGGTCCTTGGCCTTCACGGTCTCCACCTTTAGCGAAACATTTATGTTTGCAATGATATTTTCGACCACAATTTGAACATGTACTATCTGAAGGACAATTGCAACCTGTAGGTTTATTGCCAGACTTGGGGTATCGGTTCGAGCTCGAATTCGATCCCCTCGAGACTAAAGATGAGTCTGCGCCTGATTTTTCCAAGCGGCGGCGGTATTCCTCGAGAATAATAGCAATAAGTTCGTAAGATGTAATCGGTAGGGTGGATACAAGTGAAGTTTGTGCCTGTGTAGTAGTAGTACCAGTAGTAGAGCTGGTTATAGCCTGAGTAGCACTGAAGTTGGCGCCTAGATAAGCCGTAGTAAATTGGTCCCAGTTCTCAGGAAGCGAGGTAAGGAGGATAAAGGTGAAATCATCATCAGATACATAGCTACCCATAAGGTGAAGCTGCTCTTGGATTTCCCTGAGCTCCGTAATGTGGGCCAAGATATCGGTAGATTCATCAGCATGAGTCCGATAGAGACGGCGGCGCATAGATAAAATTCCTAATCGTCCGCGAGATTCCTTGACAGTGACAAGTTGTTTCCACATTTGCGCAGAAGTCGTAGCTCCAGAAATATGAATCATCTGAGAGTTGCTTATCGTCAGTTCAAGTTGAGTCTGTGCGCGAGCGTCGTTGTCGTCCCATTCTTCAATAGATTTCAGCTCATCGGCGGTCGGTTGATTCAGGTTTGCCGGTGTCGGTCGGGCAAGAGTTCCCGAGACATACTTCAGCAGTCCTCTATTCCTCAAAATTGAGGTAACACGGCGCTTCCAGCCTAGCCAGTTGGCTTCCTGGAGTGGCTCAATCCGATACATGCTCGACGAAGCTTGAGAGGTTGAGTTGGTAGTCGACATAGTTTATTCGATGTGGTAATAGACGGTAGTTCTTCCAGTAGGTTGATAGTAGTTCAAATTCAGCTGTCTCAAAGATTTAAGGGCGGGGCCCATAACCTGTTGAGGATAGACGAGTTGATGGTTGGTGAGAACCGGCAGATGGTTCTCTGAGACACAAAAGTATTTGGGTTCACGATAAATTGATTGAGTGCATAGGGTTTACAGCGCTGTATAAATACGTAGAATACGAGTCATATTACATTCTGAGTCAGTATCTAATTGAGTCATAAATAATCAGAACGAGTCGAAGAGAACCTAGTAGAAATATTGAGAACATACAGGGATGTCCGAGTTGCCCGAGTATAGCCATAGCGGCTCCGGTTCAACAAGTTTTTTCGTTCCTGCCCAACACTCGGCATGCGTCATTCACGTAGAAACGGCCCGGCCCTCTGCGAGTTTTTTTCCTAGGCTGTACTTGTGGTGGTCGTGGTCGAGGCGATTGTCACACAGTCACCTAGACCCGTCTTGCCTTGGGAACGACCATCGGCGACGACTGAATGCGCCAACGCCGTCAAACGTGACCTCAGTGAACGCGTCTGATTGGGAAGCAAGTCATTCACAACCACTCCGGATGTCCTGTGAAGGGGCTTTGATTCGGCACTTTTACTTTTTCATCGGACGAATCTTCTTCGTCGATAACTTCTTGAAATCTTCAAGTCTCGATCCTTGGTTCGTCGACGATTAAATTTGCCGATGTCTTTTGCCTTACTGACGTCTACCCAGCTCTGAGTCTTTCAGTCGAATCTACTGCATCGTCATGGGTCGGAATTATGTTCCTCGAGTCAGCTGGAAGTGAAGACCTTAAACCCAGAGATTGAATATTGAGGGCGTACATAACTACAGATTTCTCGTTGAGTGTTTTGGTGTGTTACTTTACTTCTGCAGTCAAAGGATATGCTAAAGGCAAATATCGGCCACAGCGGACCATGTACACGCCGCTTCAGCTTGGAGGCTTCTGGGCTTGTGCCGCGAATGAGTGGACCATGTAGCGTTGATGACTCTTATCGGTCTGCAGGTTACCAGGTACGTTTCCTCCCTGGCTGCTTATGGACTACTCCACACTTCGACTCACAAAATTGCTCCCAGATAGATGCCCCCCTCTCAGTCTTACTCGCAGCCCCGTCGCTGAGCGACAGCTGTAGCTTTCCATCACCGCCCCTTCGTTTCGGTGGTGAGTTTTAAAACGCGAAGACTCGTGCGCCGGCTGATTCGCACCTTTCTGGTTCTGAGCAGGCGCCTTCGAGCGAGCGATACACGGGGTGATGGAGCGGTATGATTTGGCACCAGAGGTTGGCGGTATACTATATAAAGACCTCTAATGAGAGGTCATTCTTTTCTACATTTAGACCTCTCATTAGAGGTCTCTCTGATGTTACATAACATAGGCACTTACCTGTAGGGCTCTCTATGACAGACGGCGAGCAAGCATTCGAGGACGTCGTGGCAGACGAAGAAGGAGGAAGGTTACGTGATGGCCAAATCAGGCAGGTGGCGAGATTGATGTCTTGTCGCCGTCGTCAACGATGAGGACGCAAACAGGCCCGAAAAATCGCAGAAAAATGTGGTAATTATTGGTCTATAATACATGTAGTGGTACCATACATCAGAATACATCATATCACGATACACGCAAAAGCACGGAGCGAAAAAAAATCTAAGCACATCATGCCAGCGACTCCTCCACCAACGACGAGACAAGACGTTCATCGCGCGGAGCCTCAGGCACTGGAGCATCTTCATCCTCACTCTCAGAGTCCTCCCCGTCGTCGTCGCCGTCTCTCGGGATCTCCACAACGCTCTCCCGCCCCAGCCGAATCAAGAGCGGTACGTCCTTCCAATTGCCTTCAAAACGCGCCTTGAGATCAATCTGAATCTGCGCTTGGCGGTGCGCATAGGCAGCAAATCCCTCGTCGAGGGCAGGGTCATGCATCGAAGGTTCGCGTTGTCCTATAAGAGCCAACCACCACTTTGCTTTCCACTCGAGAAATTGAAGCACCCGGCGCATCTCCTCCTCTAGCAGATCCACTTCTTCCGTCCACCGCAACGCCCGAGCCCGTGTCTTAGCCCATTCAATCCTCAAAGCCTCTATCATTCCGCCCTGCGACTCTTCGCCCTCGGAAAGCTGCGTTAGCCAAATCCACGATGCGGGACGGGTTTGTGCTTCGACTTCCCGCCTAACATCCTCGGCTTCATTGCTCTTGGACCCCCTCTTCCGTCTTTTACTGGATTTACGGAGCGGATCGGCAAACGTAGCCCGTGGTCGCGCCCGGACATGATCGGGGGCTAGCACCCGTAGCTGGCGCTTCCACTCCGTCTCGTTAAGAAGTGGACCCAGATTCACCAGCGCTCCATGCGCGGTACGGTATTGAGCTGCAGCCCGGCGAATCTGCTCGTCGATGCTCTCGATAGCTGTCTTGCCGCGGGTATTGGCAGCCACGCCGCGCTGGTATAGGTCTTTATACTGGTACTTGGCCGTGCGGACCAGTAAAAGCCGCCGTAACTCTTCCAATGCGGCGTGTGCCTGACCGACCCGTAGCTCGAACTCGCATCGAGCATGGGATTGCTTGACTGCGCTTGGCGTTTGAGCAGCAAGCGCGGATGGAAGCCACAGCTTGATAGCTGAGACAGGAAGAGGGGGGACGGGCTGAGGTCGAGGTAATGCCGTGCGGGCTGCGTCATCTGCCTCACGAAGGGAAGCGACAACGGGGGTGAAGGCCTCGCGGATTCTGAGCCATTCCATGATCTTCCGTCGAAGCTTATTGGATCGCTCTATCAGTCCCGTCTTCTGACGATCCGTAGCGTGCGTTTTGAGGAGCGCGGCGTCGAATTCCAGCTGGCGCTGTTGCTCCTCCAGATGTATCCCCATGTTGATCATCTCGTAGAGATTTAGATCGCCCTGCACATCGTCCGCGTCCCCAGCTGTTGCTGCCTCCTCTGCCAGTCGCCCTCGAATCGCGTGCATACTCTCGTGCTTCTCGACAAGCTTAAACGGGTTCGGGTTCGCCGCGTCAAGCTCCCAAGCTTCCATCTCCGCCGTCCACTTCTCCACCACATCCTTGGGTAACGCATCCTCGGTCTCCAGCAGCTCCAGACGATGGGACGTCATGTTCGGAACTGCCTTCTGCACCTTCTCAAGCATCGCCTTCCCCAAACCAACGATTTTCTTATGATTTGAATCGTTAAACGCATCGTCAAGGGCGTCGCGGCGAGCCCCCGGTCCCATTTCCTGGGTGCTAGGAGCAAGGCTGTTGATGTTCGCCCATCCCCGCTCCGGTGCTTCTCCGTCCGTTTGTCCGACGAATGGCGTGAGGTTGAAGGAGAACTTGATGTTACAGTCCTCGATATGGGCAGGGAGGTGAAATTTGGGGATGAGCCACACATAGTAGCGTTTGAGGCCGCGCTGACGTAGCTCGGGGCCGTATTTGCTGAGGCGAGTCCAGATATTCTTATGCCATTGGCATACGATGTCGTATGAAATAAATAATTGAATAACGTCGTCGTGATTCGCAAGACTTGTCCACAATAGAAAGTCCATATTAATATACCTGAGAATCACGTGTTACTTGCGAAAATCGGGAGACAAAGCTCATAAATACCTTTCCCCCTTCTGTAGATCGCCGACCCCATTCGGTCTCTTCATGTTATGGCGCGCACAATCGACCGTTCCTATCCCGGAAGCAGCCGTGCCGTAGGACTCTCTATTTGGCTCATTGACAGCATCGTGCGCCACGCACGTACTTTTCTGAATAGAAACTAGTCAGTCGCGGTAGAGAGAATGAAATACAAGGCGAAGCGCACCTCCTGCTCGTCACCCCAATGCTCCTTAAGATGTTCCATGTACGCCTCGACCTGACCGAAGAAGGCAATACCGTCCCCCAAAGAAGGGTCGTCGGCTTCGCTCGAAACGTCTTTACGTTTCATTCGAAAGTTCGCGTCCAGAGCGAGGAAGAGCGCATATATGAAGCGCCGGTCCCGAGGGACATTCCTCCAAGAGCCATCGAGGGGTAGATTCTTCCCTGGCTGCGGGCACGCGGGACAAAGCAGGGCGCACTCGCCAGCGCGCGTACCTTCAATCCCGTCTGCGGCGTGGCCGCGCCCAGCACGCTTGTACATCTGCTCGTTGCGCCACTCGCGTGTCATGCGACGAAACTCAGCATATCGAGTCTAACAACTTTGCTGTGAGTATAACCTCAGTGAAACAGAAGAATGAAACTCACGCGTGGCTGAAAGGTGCCGCTATTGTTCGTTTTCCGCGCCAATTTGTTGTAAAAATGATGCGCCGAGCATTTCGCCTCCAGGGTGAGCAGGTGAAAATCCCGCAACACCGCGAACGTCGCAGCAGTGGCGGGATTGGTAGTCGTTGCTGGATAAAGTCGTGCACGGACCAGCTGGATGTCATGATCCTCGGCTGAGCCGCAGCTGCAAAAGTCAAGTGCGACCTCATGGATGCCGCTCGAGTCGACAATGCAGAAATCACTGCGTGTCTTCTTCGCCTCACCACCCGTCTCCTGATCAGCATTCTCGTCCTGCCCCTCCGCCATAGCCCTCTTTGCCAGCGTCCCAGGACACGTTCCATTCCGTCCGTGGCCAAGCTGAATTCGGAGTCCGAGGGACTTGAGCGTAACGCGTTGGAAACAGTTCTGGTCATTCCACATCTAACAACATATTTCAGCGAGATGGAGCGTAAAGAAAAGAAACACCGACCTCAATGCAATGAAGAGGATTATCCCTATGTACAGCCACGATGCATGGCTGACAAAATAACGCGTCGGAGAAACAGTCTCTGCAGCGATAGACGGCATGGCTTGCAGAGGTGGGACAATTCGAGCATTTCGTCTGATGACGATGGTCCCCACGGCCCTCCAAACGAAGGAGTTCGTCGAGGTAGCGTGCACGACGATTCTTTACCCATTGTGCCATAGGATGGTCCTACGATAATATCAGTAATGAAAATGAATTTGATTGATTCATGCTCACCGAATCGCGCTCTTTCCGTCGCGGCGGATCCACCGGGTGCCCTTCGTCGAAAGCAAAAAAGTCCTCGCCCGCAAACGGCAATGCAGAAAGAAATCCGCCAGAGTTTTCTGAATCGGGTGGTGCTGGGTCATAGTCGTCAGAAACCAAGAGATCGCGTTCTGGAGGTCTTGGTTTAGTGGGGGAGGCGGGGACTGTGAGCTGAGATGTTGTGATGATGGTGTGGCCTTGTGCGTTGGTACGGAAGGAGCGGTGGAACAAGCCTTCTTGGTGACTGCGCGGAAGATGATCTTCGTCCGCCTCGTCTTCACTGTCGGAGGCTACAGTACTTTGCATGCTGTAAGTTTTGCGCTTTCGACCCATTGTAGGGATAACGGGATTGCAAGGAGACAAGGGTTTCGACGGTCTCGAGGGATTGGAGGGAAAGGGGAGTCGATTTCAAGAATACAAAAACATCCGTCATCAGATCACCCTAAGTATCGTCACCCCATCCCCCACCGGGCCAGCCGTTGTCGTGCGGCCAATGAGACGCGGTGGACCACGCCGGCGAAGATCCTCCATCCCCGTCCCCGCTCCAGCCCCAGCCATGACCATCCCCACTTCCAGGGTCATCCCAACTACCCCACGTACCTCCCGAATTGCTGGAGGAAACACCCCAACTCGTGGTGGGGAGGGCGGCCCACGCCAACGCGTCATTGGCAGCATCAGCTACGCGGACCTCTGAGTTATAGAAGATGGAAGATTTGATTGTTGAGACGTACCTTGAGAAACTCCGACGGGGAGCGCCCGAACACGCCTCGGAAGACCCGGAGCTCGACGACCAAGGCGGTGATAGCTCCGCTGCTGCTCGATGGGCGGTGCGGCGGAGGCATGGTTGTTGAAGGTGCGAAGTCCTGTTTCAATAGAATTGAATCAGTGAAGGATGCAAGTCTGGGGAGCACGAAGAACACTTACTGCGATGAGGGGGCATGGGAGTAAGAGCAGAACAGCAAATCTTGAAGGCGATTGAAGCCAAGAGTTTTCGGATACCACCACATGATGAACATGTTGTGGGAAACTGTTATCGTCGGATCCGATAAAATGATTGTTGTCTAGGATTGTCTTAGCCAGTAACTAGAGGCAGTGGACTTGACGGGAGGGGTAAGAGGAGCACGGGGCGAGGGACCGCAAAGAGATCTACATGGTCGATGACAAGAGGCGGAAGGTGACGGCAATACCAAACAAAGCCCACAACTGGGTGCTCAAAGCGGCATCTCGGCACTTTCCGCCAGGGCCAGACGGCGAACATTGCTGACTAATGACCGGACCGTGCCAGCCACTTACTTACGTACCTTTCTCCAGAGAAAGGTACGTAAACTTAGCTCAAATATTCGCCTCCAACGAAATTCAACAGCGAGCAATAAAATTCATTTCATCACACCGTAGAAATTCACAAGACAATTCTAGTATTCAAGACTACGAATATAGCGAAGGGCAGAAGCTTCGAGAGGTAGAAAAATGCGCTCTGTTTGCGTACACATATCAGTCCAGTATAACAAGGAGCAAGAAGTACCGACTACAAAGAAATCAAGACGGAGCGAAGATGCGGAAATAAATTTACGACGTATCCAGCGAGCCTCGGTGTAACCGTAGGTGGAAGCAATTACAAGATGCCGAAGTGTTGACAGTTTATCGATATGAGTGATCAACTCGCCGATACCCTCCTCAAAATTTGCCTAACATCCCATTAGATCAGAAATGCACTGAATAGATTCAAGCAGAATGTTCTTACAGCAGAAACGAAAGCGCCGCCCCATGTTTTATCTTGATAAATGATCAAGCGGCGCACCTCCGGCAGGAGAGAACGCAGTTCAGCCGGATCATCAACCCCGCTGAACAGCTGCGAGATCTGCAACTCCAGGGAAACAATTGCAGCCGTCGACGCCGACAAGAAGGTGAGCGGAACAACCGGCTGTAGCGCCTGATCGCCTGCGTCATACCAGAATTCCACCGAGTGAACGGGACGCGACGGCACGATGACGACCAAATCTTCGGCACGGGCAGTGATTTTGGCGAGACGAGGGAGAATTGAGGCATCGGCGCGCTCAAGATTAAGATCCCCAAAGAATGCTGATACAATGGATGGTTGTGAAACGAGGAAATCGAGGGCAGTGTCGTCAGGAATATGTTGCCAGGCCATGAAGTCTCGTAGGGTTCCGGGAAAGTGACGCAAGAGGGGAAGGAAGTCGATAGAATAATGTATGTGCAGAGAGTAGAGGTTGGTCATGGTGCAAACAGCAGCTCCGAGCTCTTCGCTGCTGCATGGATTTGTCGCGCCGGCGAGGACGAGCTTCTCAATCTGAATATTTTCGGATCAGAGAAAGAATATAAGTAGAGTACTTAAGTTCTCGCACCAAGCGTCCCAGCGCCGTATTCAAGACAAGAGCACTAAAGAAACTCGCGGTATTCTTCTCGACTTCAATTACACGATATAATTCTGGACGGGTGATGCGAGCGAATCGGCGTGAGACAAGAATTGCTGTTGCCTGGGTATCAGCACTCAAGAGGCGTGCTATTTCTCGAAGGCACGAGTCGGGGATTCGGGGTAGAGGCATAGTGCAAGAAGTACGAAGTTCGAGAGCATTTGAGACTTGGCGGAACGAATCAAAGATATTACACAGGAACAAACATACGCCGATCTTCTGATTGCTCCCACGGCACTAACTCAGATACGCAATTACTTCCATGACCTCCGGATCCGTGTCCTCCCGCGCCGCCAGGTTACGCGCAAATTGGCAACAAATGTCATACGAAACCGTCAAGTTGACCATCTCGCTTCTCCTCCTCAGCTCGTAGATCATTCTCTGCCATTTCCGGATGTCACTCCGAATCCTCGCACTTGCGGAAGCTGTCATCTGAGTTGAATTCCTTGAATACCTGGTCAACAATTACTTGAAAATCATGAACTGCAACTCTCACCGGTAATGAGCACGATACCGGATCATCTGCTCCAGGACACGAATGCGGGAATGAAGGTCCTCTTGTTCTTGATCCGCCCGTGTCATCATTGACTGGATGATACTGTGTTTCTGGTCGTGAGTAGATTCAGTGTCATACGAGGAAAGCGCACGCGAGATCGTCGGTGTTGCGTTCGCCTCGAATGTGAGTGTCCATGTGAGTTTTTGGTCTCTGCGATTCGAGCGCAAATCATCGACTTTTAACTGTTTCTAGTTTTCCCGATATCCCCAATCACACACACATTACGATACCAAAGATTGGGAAGGCTCGAGAAGCTTCACACACGGCAAACACGCGCTTCTTTCCGTGGACGCTTAGACATTGAGAAATCAAGAACCCATACAAGGCATCTATCTACCAGGTTCATTTCTTCAGCCTCTTTTTCACTTCCTTCCTCTGCTCCAGAATACGACGACGACGCTCTGCCCTATTCTCCGGTTTCTTGCGCCATCCCTCATCAAGATCATCAAGAAATTCCCTTCGCTTGCCGGGACCCATCTCCGCTATGGCCGGTGTGATTGGCGGAACAGCAGCCCATGCGGCTTCAATGGCTTCAGCATGGGGTAGAATAATGGTCGGACTACATTCGGGCCGATTATTAGTTACATTGGGGCAGATTGCGGAAAGCTACCGACGTTGCAAGGGGTTTCCGAGCGACGAGATTCCCCATGATCTGCGCACGGTAGGCAGTTTCAATGGTTAGTGAATGCCCTCTCTCTTTGATCTTTTATAGATGAGCTTTCTTATCGTCCAATAGCAAAAGTCGAAATGAATTTTAACGATGTACCTAATTCTGTACAATTCTAATACTATCGGCATTGCCATAAATGATTTGGGGGCCCTGTCCGTCGACTCGAGTCAAGAGGATAATTTCCCTGGAAGAAAACAGTAAGTAAGGGCATGAGGAATAAGGAACAAATGAACTGCACCTACCCTTCTTGAGTGAATATGTGACCTACGGGCGCTGGCCCCACTTCCGCCTTCTCAAGGGCAAGCTTCTCGGCTCCTACCTCCCGAATTGCGACCATAACCCCCCGCATTCGCCCCTCCGCAATCGCTCGAGCCTGGTCTGCATGGGCCTTTTCTTTCGTTTGCCGGCGCTCTTCTTCCCAGCGAGCCAGGGCAACCGGATCGCCGCCGAAAATGACCGAGAGTCGATTTTTGAAGTAATTGAGATTTATTTCGGGGTCGTCGAGGGGGAAGGCCGAAGACGAGGGGCTAGAGAGACTACGCTGAAGGTTCTCGTATGCGAGACGGGCAAGAGTTGGCTTGGGGCGCGGCGGAGGCCTGGGGTGCGCGCGCCTGTAATCGAGATCGGCTGCCATGATAGTCAGCAAGAATATAAATAAGAGAAAATTTGACGCACCCAGACGTTTGCTGCGTCTTACACTTTCCTTAGCCGCTTCCTCTCGTGCTAAACGGTCTCTGGTGAGTTTTTCTGGCACTAGTCAGAGAGAAAATCAGAGCATTATCGAGGGATTTTGACATACCAGCTTTGGCATGGCGCCTCGCTTTTGTCTTCGACTGCGGCCCCAAGGTAGGACAGATTCCAGCAAGAAAGCGGTCATGGGCTCTTGCAGCCTGCGCCGGGTCGCTCATATCGAATGCGTGGATGGAGGGGGCGGGAGGCATCCCAGAATCAGGAACATCAGAGCTTGCCGAGACGCCCAAATGGGGGCAGCCATGAAATCATGCGCCAATGTCCGAGCTTTGAGATGAAGCAAAGCGGTTGTCAGAAGTGTTTGCAGAGAGTATTGAGAGCTGCGTGTCGATTCCAATGTTATCCTGAGTAAACCGGCGGCAGCAACAAGAGAGAACTTTTGATCAGAGGACCCAAAAGCGGTGAGTCGGACCCATCAGTGTACCAGCTCAGGAAGACTTGAAGGTTCTAGAATGCATAGAAAGAGCCCTAACTCGACGAGGATTTGACGTTCAATTGAGGAAGTTACTTGTATCTGGCAATGGTGGTGCGGTGGTGGAAGACAGAGTGTCGTGGGATCGATCAAAATTACTGGTTACGTCATAATGGACGACTCACTTTCTTTCTCTCATCTCGACTGGTGCAAATTCGTCACCTTCCACGGCTTCATCTAAGGAGTCCAGCTACTTATCATTATTCTGGGAATGAGAAATATACCGTGGTACGTCGCTGGCGTGTATAGGCAGCGGGTAAAGATCAATACTGAGTCAAATGACAGGAACAGATTCTTCGATCTGTCTTGCTTCACTGGATCCAATACGGCGCCGGCGTAATCCATTAGATATGCTTTATAGACTACTCCGCTTGTGTCTATCTCAAAACTGGGTCCAAAACCATCGTCCTCGAATGGGTTTCACCGGTTGCAGCAAAATTGAAGCACGAGAGATATCCACCGCCATTCTCTTGTCCACGTCAGAAGCATCGAAGAATTCAGCTATATATGCAAATCTGTGGTGAGTATTACACAAATCCACCCGAATGACGATTCTGGGACTGAAGGAAATTTCATTTTGACCTCAAACAGCTGTTTTACAGCTGTTTTGTGTGTCTTGCGATATTCCAAAGGCAATGTCGTGAGTTTTGTGCTCCATATCTACGAGAGACTGACTACAAGATATTTAGAACTCAGTATCACGACAGAATATCTCAGAAGACTTGAAAACGGCTTACTTTGGGCAACCCGGATGGTCGGGCCGGCAATTCCGGTTCGTCGACTTCATCCACAAAACTATTCCTCTGGCCTGGGATTCCATCATTCACTGGCCACAATACATTTTTTTACGATTCAGAGTGTGATAGGTCTAATTTCCTGCTCAATTTCCACAGTGAAACTGATAGGTGTGCCCCAGAATTACTTAGTTTTCTTGCCACGCTGCGCAAAATCACCATTCGCGGACCAGAAAACGGTAGAACATCTTACGGAGGCCCAATAATCTGCCAAATTGTGAGTATTCAATCCTCCTCCGCCCATCTCTCAACTTTGAAACAAAGAATCAGATAGGTTGGGCATAATACTTGTCGAACGGGTTCGTGTTCAAAGTGGAAAATCAACGTCCTCAACTGTTACATGACTATTTTCAAAAAACTTGAGCAGCGGCAATGTACCGGCTCTCTTCAATACCGACTATGAATCAAAATTGTTCTCTGTACTTGGATTTCGAGTATCCTTCTCCTCCGAACTCAGAGACGGTTGCCGAGGTGAGACTGAATATTAAGTTCAATTTAACTCTGCAGTAACAATCCTCTGTAGCGCCGAGATGTATACATCCAGCAATTATAGTATATAATGAAACTCCAACAAGCAATTAGTAGCCTTCGTAGGTGCGTACTTCCAGTGTTTCAGCGCAAACTGTGTTTTGACCTCAAGATCGTGTTTTGCTTCCTTCGGGCCATCAGATTCGGGTCGCTACGAAGATTTGAGCCTATTCTTGTACCATGTTGTTATTCCGGACCAACCGAACACCCAACTCTGAGCCGGGAGTCAAGGACACGCAGCGCGACTGTCGACTAATTAGTCCAGATTAGGCAGGTGACGCGTATGGTCACGCCTGTGACCCGATTGTTTTCCAGACTTCAACGTTGACCACCATTGACTCAGGCAACAGATGACGCAGATTTTTGGCCCAAACTAACTGGAAGCTCATTACTCACGTCTATGGACTATATTCGACCCAGCGAAGGAATTCTACATGTGCAGAAACGCGAATGGTTGTGTTCCTGGGTGTCGATTTGAGTTTGAGGAATGACTTGGATGCCCAGAGGTGCGTATTTGTATCCTTCAACTCCTTATAGCTCGAGATTACGCTGAGTACTGTATTCTAGCCTTGAAACTCCCAACATGCCAGCAAAATCGAGAATCAGATTGCTTCGGATTTGCGGGCACATGGATTTCTGACTACATTACACAGTGGACTTTGGTGCGTGAATCTTGAATGAATATCTGTCAATATCAATGGTAAATCATTCTCTTTCACCGCCGTTTGGGTGATTATCGTACTTTGCTTGAATCTAACAAGTGACGACATAGCCACAAACAATCTTGCCTCTTCACACCACAACAGATCGGAAATGCCTCGGTTGACAAAGCGAACGAAAAGGGATCCCAGGTGAGTTATTCATAGCTTACTTGACTTTATTACAGCTCAAGAAATTCAACAGTGCAGCAGCCGAGGCAAAAAGGGTTGCTTCCGCCAAATATTACCAACAAAAGTGGGTCGCTTCGTGGTCATTTTTGATGCTAATATTGAATACACATTCAATTAGTGCAGACATGATTCGGGAGAAAAGGAGGACTCAGATGGCAGAGAAAAGGTCTGAACCACATACATACATGCTTGATACTGAATTAATTGCCTGAAGGGCGGAAATCAAAGCAAAGCGCCGCAGGTCCGACAAGCCCAAGCCCACGCAACGAAAATGTGCAGTCTCATCCAGTACTGCGTCGCGTGCCACACCGAAGTCCGATCCGCATCATAGCAAAGTGACCAGCGCCGAACACGAAGCATCACAGGGCTTGGCATTGCTATCACAACAACGAGGTTGGGCGGAACACATGGACTCGGAGAGCAAAGAGACCGCCCAGATGGGCATTGAAAGCCGGTGCGTCGTGACCGCACTTCGCTAATTGAGTTTGATGCGAGATAATGAGATAGGACTTCACTCACCGCTGACCCCTCAACAAATGTTGCTGCAGCAGAGGAGTTCGTCATTGAGGAGGATGTCGGAGTACGGTAAGTACTCCTGATACTTGGCAAAGCGGCCATATACTTACCGGTTTCACAGGACAATTTCAGAAGTAGCGGGCTGTTCCGAGTCTTCCGACTCGGAAGACTCGGAAGATTTCCGTCTTAGGTGCGGATCGACAGATTTTGTAATGCTCCCAGTCCAAGCTCATAAACTAACCGAATCTCAGCCCAATCCTGGGACAAGAAGCAGCATCTAGGCCTTCGCCGAGCAGGTAGGCGTCGGCATAAATGATTCCTCTCGTGTACGTTGCTCATGTGGAATCCATCGATAGAGTACCTTATCGGACGGGAAGACCACGATACTGGACCCCACCACCAGAGGAGCGCAGCCCAGAATCCCTTCCACCAATGCGTAGCTTTCTGGAATCTCTTACCGAGTATACACTTCGATATGGCTGCAAAAGTTGATGTTCATAGTTGCCTTTTCATCCACTCGTCTGGTAAAACCAAAATATGTACTTCGTTTGCAATGAAAACAGCTTCAAATAATCAGGGAACGCGGTTTCAAACAGTTAGAGAGCGAGGACACCAAATGCATTGCAACAAGTATAAAAAATACATCCAAAAAAATTACTCCGCCTCCACCCATTTCTGCACTCCCTCGTCCGCAGCGGGGCCGTTGTAAAGCGAACGGTACCAGTCGAGAGCGTCAATGCGAGAAGTCTTCTTTGCCTTGAGCTGGTTGGGAACTCCGTTACAGACGCGGTCTGCGTCGGACCTGCATTGTGAGATTCAAAATGAGACGATGAGCAAAAGGATTCAAATAATTCACGTACGCTTTGTAATAAATACCCGGCTCGCGGCCACATATAACGACATAGCAAATTTCCCCAGTGCCTTCAGGATGATCGATTGCCAGCTGATCCGGTGTCTTGGGTGTCCCGCGCACAAAGACGGGGTCGGAATCTACAGAGGTTGCGGCGGGAGCGGGGGCGGCTGCAGAGACGGAGGCAATCGCGTTGGCGGCGGCATGGGCTGCAATGGTGGCAGCGGAATCGGCGGCGGCATGGGCTGCGATTGTTGCAGCAGAACGAGCGGCGACAATTTCCCTGGCGGCGATTTCCTTGGCGAGAACGGCAGGAAGTTTGGCTAGAAAAGAATTAATTAGAGCACAATTGAGAATATTGAAATAGGGATATACCTTGCACCTCGACCGAAAGCCGCATAGCCTCTGTAGCGACCAGCGAGAGGTGGGCCACAAGGGCCTTCAATTCCTCGAATTCGGTTGAGGCTGTGGGGCGGGCAGAGGAGGAAGAGGAGTCGCCGGTGGTCATGCTCGGGGAAGGAAGTGGTGAATGTGCGTGTGGAGGTCGATTTGGAGATTCTGGGGCATGCGAGTGAGGAGGGGAAGTGAGCGTCTGATGTTTAAGGCAGCCAGCCGACGGGTCACTGTATCCGAAAAGCACATGAGACCTGCGAAGATGAAGATAAGAAAAGCCGGCCACCGACCGTAGCGGTAAAACCCATTTGGGCACCTCGTGAGTATTGTTCCGCATGAGATCGCCCTCAGATCCAAGACACAGATCTCTGGCAACAACGAGATTCGCGCACCTGATGCGCAAATTTGGTTTTGATGCGCGTACCTTTTCACGCTTTCGTCTAAGTCAACGTATCTTGACGAGCCCAGATCACTACTACGACTTGCTTGACGTCTTCAAATTTCCTTGCCGCATTCTCGATTTTCTTCTGTGGTATTCAGCTTCTTCAGTATGGCAAAAGGAAGAAAGAGCCCTCTTCCAGCCGACAAAACAGAATATCTTGAATCTCACCTGCCGGAATACTTCGCGCTAAAACCAAACTTCGGTGGCTTCTGGAAGAAAGTTGAGCGAGGCTGGTTTGAGAAATTTCCTGTCGAGCCAAGCCTTGGTCTTCCACTGCGTCTGCCGGGGGTTGCAATTGAGGATTCTGGACTGCCTCCAGAGCAAGTGACTGCTATAGGGATCGCTGAGATACGTGATATGAAGGTGAGATACTTTCCTTTCGACGTTAATAACGGTTACTTACAATCATGCATGCAGGTCATTTATAACTGGTTCAAGAACCGAGCCCAGAAGGAGAAAAAACTGCTGAATGCCGGGACTCCTGCGTCTACGGGTAGCGGCGCGTTTGCGGAGATCATGACTGCGTTGGGGGCCGGCACGCGTCCTCGCCGAAAACAGCGTCGCGAGATTTGGGAGCGGCGCAATGCAGATTTGATCAAGAAAGCGTTGGCGGAAGCGGGTTACAACGAGCTCATGGGTCGGGGGAGCTCTGAAGAAACAGCAGAGGAGCGGAAGGCGCGCATTGCGCAAGGGCGCAGCGATCTCCAAATATTGCGGCGCCGAATCGTAGCGCAGTTGATGGCTGAGGCGTCGGAGGAGGAGATGAAGATCGTTAATGAGCTGTACAGCCAGCAACCAAAGCCTTCAAAAGCTGACCCAGCGCCTGTAGCAAACACCCCCGAAGGATTACAGCAGTAAGTTCTCGTCGTTTGTTGCCTGAGTCATTAGCCGAATATATCTAATTTCTTATGCTGCAGAGGTATCGAACGAGCAGGGCCGTTGCTCAAGAATGTTCATGATTATCTGGAGCATACTACTGGTCTTGTTGGTGTGTCGATGCTGGTGGGACCGATACCCAACCAGGGAGGAAAGATTGGGACGCAAACGTAGGAGTTGCGCGTGACCGTGTGGCTTTGATGCTCATTCTCTTCTCCTCAGCTACTGCCACGGCGTCACCTCTGGCGGCCACACATTCGACCAGGCGCATTCGGGATGGGAGGAATCCGTTGTGAAGCCCCTTCACCAGTTTGGGAAGAAGGTCTTTGGTGCGTATTTGAAGCTTTATCGGGTGGTATCAATGCTAATATATTTACAATATTCCAGACCACCAAACACGACGCGAACGGGCGATTCGGACCCAAGCAAGCTCTGAGCCGGACGATACAAGAACTGCAAACTCTGGAGAGTCTTCTGGCGACGTCGGCGGCTCTCCTCGTGTAAATACTCCCCCTCCTGCGGCACCGATAGCTCCCACCTCCGAATCTCAAGGCGATACTCACCTCGAAACTCCGCTAGTCACTTCTACAGCACCAGAAATAACATCCGCAGGGTCTGAACCTCCCCCCAACCTCTCTCCTCCCCGGACTACTCTGTTTCTTCCTGGGGAGGGTGACGAGTTTGGTCAGCAAGACTATCCGCCGCTGGATCTGGGGCTCGACTTCACCCCCCTCTCCGACGACATCCTATCCCGCCTCGACGCGTTCTCCACCCCCCCGGAAGACTTTCCAGGTCCTTCTGTGTTTTCGTTCGACCCCGCTGCCAAGTCACCGATCACAGACGATACACCGTCTGTCGACCGCCCTGGCAACGTCAATTCATCTTCGACAACAACACCAGCTCCTGTACGCACTCCAGCACCTACAGACGTGCACTCTGCAGGCCCTGCCTCGTCTGTATTGACGCAGACATGGGTTTTTCCTTCCCAATCCACGCCGTCGGCTACTTCGAGATTGACACCATGCACCCCCACTTCCTTCCACCATCCACGCGTTGCACCGGCATCTGATGTGTGTGCAGGTACGTTTCTCCCCTAGCTACTTATGGACTACTTCACAATTTGACTAACAAAATTGCCCCCATATAGATGCCTCCTTTCATCCTTGCGGCTCCGTCATTGAGCGTAAGCTGTAGCTTTCAATCAGTGCCCCGTTTCGGTGGTGAGTTTCAAAAAGCGGTTACTCGTACCCCGGCTGATTCGCGCTTATCTGGTTCTGAGTAGGCGCTGGCTATTTTTCCGGCCCCTTCGCAGACCCCCGGAATGCCGACAGTACCTCGACAGCGAAGGCGTCCCTCAGCGTCCGTGGCAATCACTCAAACGCGTCATGCTCATTGAAGCCCACTGACGTCCTTCCCTGCCGTTCCCCCAAAGACTGCTGGAAGTGTCGCACCGCGGCGTGGTGCGTCCTGCGTGAGGTGTCACCCTTCTTCGCTCTACCTTGTATATGGGCCAAACCCGGACGACGGAAGAATCGTGAGCATCCTCACACGAAGCCCGTCGTTGTTTCTGCTCACTTATTCTCCTAGCTATCCCCTTGACAATACGGCTCGTTCTCATGATGGTCGTTTGGCTCCCCTACGTACATCTACCTGTGCTCTCGTCTCTCCTGCTTGGACACACTTCCGTCCTCATTCCCCTCCGACCTCCGCCTTGTCTCTACGTACCTTCGCAGCCAGTACCCCACACGCACTCTTCCGCTGAATCTACTTATCTTATGTCGGTATCTATTCTTGACGGTACTTGTCTGCTCGCCCTGTTCTTTCCCCCTTTGTTAGCGCCACCCTATCTACCCTCTCCATACGCTCCCGTCCGACGCTGCCTGTTGACCCCGTCCGCCTCCCTCACTATTGGTATCCTCCTGCCTACTTGATTCCGCGGACAGGGCTCGCTTTCCTTTTATCCCCTTGTCCACCTCCCCGTACTGCTCTCACGTCGGGGCATCTCTTCGTACATCATCTCCCTATGATATGGATAACTCGACCTCTCTCTCGTCTACCGTCCGTCCCCGCAACGTAGCTAATGCGTCGCTTGAAGTCTATTCTCGACGTCTTTGGCATCTGGCGAGCAGCAGGGCGCCATCGGGGGATGGTAGAGGGCAAGGCGAGAGGCCAGACGAGGTGCCGGCAGGTCGCATGCGTATGGAGAATGGGGAGCGGGGGGACTTGCAAGCGGGTGTGGGGTGAATGGATGGACGAGGCCACATGCACCCAAGCCTCTCAATGTCCATGCAGACCTCAAGCAGCAAGCCTTGGATATGAGCTTGCGTTCTCGATGTCGCCTTCTTTTTGCGATGTATCCACGTCCTCGTCGCGTGTCTCCTTGTCGTTGCCATTCACGTACTCCGCGAGCCATCCGTGCTTCACCTGGATGATGAGAAGCATGCTAGATACGAGACTGGACGACCGACTGATTGAGTAAGGGGGGTTGGGAGGATACGAGATGTCTCTTAAGCCGCATGAAGCAGAGCAGGGTGGAGCCATCTTGCGAGCCTGGGACGAAAGAATGCACGTGTATCGGTGGCCGAGTTTCGCAAAGTCCTGCTTGCGTCGCGAGGCGCATGGGGATGAATGGCCTTTGGAGCTGGGACGGGAAAGAGCACCATTGGGGCAATAATGAGTGGCCCTAGCCGCCGATGGTTGTGGAAGGAGAAACAATGCTTTGCGAAATGCAAATGTGTTAACATGAATGTACTTGTCTACGTGTAACGAATGCTTTTTTCATTTTTTCTTGTACTTATATTGTACTAAGCTGAGTCCTCAGACCATATCGTCTTCGGTCGAATAAATAGATGGCGAACGCGACTGTGGTGCGATGCTAGGAGGGAGAGGAACTGCATGCGGCGCAGGTCCCCAGCTCGCCGGTCGCGGCGGCGGGGTAATCGGCGCGGCAGCAGCAGCTGCATCGCTGCTGCTTATCAGCGTCACTTCAGGCGTGGTGAAGACGACGCCGGGTGGGATGGTAGGGAGTGGTATCGGTTGTGGAGCAGGACCCCAGCTTGCTGGCCGCGGCGGAGGAGATACCACGTCGCTGGCACTGAGAAGCGTCACCGCGGGCGTGGTAATGGCCACCCCAAATGAAGGAGGCGCGTCGATTGACGGGCGCGGGTCGTCCACGTACGCCTGCTCGGGGTGCGTCGCAAGAAGGGGCTGCGCAATTGCAGTTAGGCTGGAAGAATGCGAAGAGTCTGAGGAGGATGCGTCGTCCGATGGCTCGTAGGGCGGTGGAGTAGTGGGAACGACGGTCCCAGGGAAGTATCTCGGGACAAAAGGAGCCGGACCCGACATGGGAGCAGTTGGAGGCGCATTGCCACGCTCGAGCCGCTCTCTCCGCGCGGCGAGCTGTCGACGTCTATAGATGCTGAAGGCAGTCCCAAAGCAAAGGATACCGAGAACCCCTAAACTGCCAGCGACTGCGCCCGCGAATGAGGCGCGCCCGGCGTTTGATGATTTCCTGGAACAAAAATAAATCTACGAGAAAGCGGATCTCAAGTCGACGAGCTGACGTACCCATCACCAGAACTCGGGGTCGATAAGTCAGATGGGACGCTGGAAAGTAGTGGGAAACCAATTAGATTAAGTTTAAGAGGGGAGAAGTGCAATGAATTGACGTACCCAACGATGGAACTCGTTTGCGTTGGAGTATCATCGGCAGCACTGAAGCCAATCGGAATGAATAAACGAGAAGAAAGATAGAACAAGACATTCCACTCACGCGGAGCCGGAGGGAGCGTCTTGTGCATTTTGTGTGACGAGGATGTAGTCCAAAATGAACACCGAATTCGGAGCCAGGTCAATCTTCAACCTATGAGGGCCATCCGATAATCCCTGCTTCGAGAGAACGTTGGACTGATATGCAAAACCGGAGGCAGACGCGGATCCGCCATGAAAGAAGGGATTTTCCTGCACACCATCGACTGAGAAGGTGGCATTCATCGTGGTAGGCAGGGTCGGGGAGGTCGACAGGCCAAGCGGCTGAATGCAGAACACGTATATTGCCGTCCCTGTCTACTCGTTTATGAGAGCATTCGTTAATCCCGAGTACGACGCACCAGTGAAATTAAACTGAGCCGAAACAGGTTGGTCGACAAAGCCTGGATCATCGGTGTCGAGTCGAGCGAGCCGAAAAGCATCTCTGCGGCGACGGCGATTTTTGCCAGATATTTTCTCGTCGGTGTCGTTGTCGTGTTCGTCATCGTCCTTGTCGTGGTCATCATCGTCCTTGTCGTCGTCATCGTGCTTGTCTTCGTCGTCTTCGTCATCGTCGTCGTCGGATTTCTTGTCATCCTCGTCTTCTTTTGGAGGAGACGAAGGAGCTGCGGAATGGGCAGGCGGAGACGTTGAAGACGGAAGCGCAGAAGGGGATGAAAAGTCATCTGTATCCAAAACCACGACATGTAGCCCCTTGTGGTACGTCTCTTGGGAGGCTAGCCGCACTGGAGGGTCATTGCAAGACGAGCACACCACAGTACTCGAATTCCAAGCACTCGAGGGCGAATATGCGATGGATGGATCAGAATCTTCGACTGTAACATTGACTAGCGATCCATGAGCAGAGCAGAGCAGCAAAAACCAGAGGGTCAAGGCAGAGTGTCGGCTATTAGATCGCGGCATTAATACGAGTAGAACCATGCTAGATGTAGTGAAGAACTAGCCTCATTTTCACCACCTCGAACGCGTCGATGAAATTGAGAGAGTGGGGCTAGATGAGGGGCTAGACGCAGGGTGTGGGGAAGACGTGAGAGGGAGATTTGGCCTTCCATTAATAGTCCCCATTTTGGTTTTTTGGAAAGTACACGCAGTAACATCGGAATTCGCGGTAAACGAGTACCCGTCCGCTTGGTGATGGATGAGGAGAGTAACCGAAATTGTCACGCGTGACATGATCACTTTCCTCTCACCATGACGCTCTTTTTCGGGGTATCGCTTCACACATCCTCCCGACCGAGCTGTAGCTTATATCTTTCGCATTCGGACAGCATCGCAAAACCTCGCGTGCCGTACTTTACTGGATTCGGCCCTTGGAAAGGTCTCCTCGTATTCTTTGGGAATCTTTTCACCACATTTGTCCAGTTTGGAGGCGAATTCGTCTTCTTCTGAAGTTCTATGCAGCCATGAAATCTCTATCTCCTCTCAAGATAATAAATGTGATTTCCACGACACGGAACATATTGAAATAAGAAACATCCGGAACATACCAATCCCACGGCTGTCTCTTGGTTTCATCAGTCTGGTCGAATTTCGTCCAACCACAGCTCTGAAACAATACATGCGATGAACCAGGCATTTATTCTGCGTCATCCCGTGGCCAGTGAATACATTTATGAAAGCTGCAACATGATGAGGACCTCCAATAGCGCCGCCGCACGCGTCGGGGCCTTTCCTCTCGTGGTCCCAGTTTTGATCGGTATTGTTCTGGGAGCAGTCAAAAACATCTCGGGCTCCTTCCACGCACCTCGTGAAATTTCGCGTGACTTTGACCGCCGCCGACACCAACGGTCCCAAGTCCCAGCATCACCGCACGCAAGCAGTCGATAATTCCCTCCTCTGCAACTCCGCCCACTATTATCGCGTGTCTGGCGTGCGCGTTCCTGGATCACTCATAATTGCCTTCGCTCGTGGGATACACACGTCGGACGGCGGAGCTGCCCCTGGTGCCTCAGGCGCCGACTGACTTAAAAGTATTCAAGCCCCCCACGACAACCTTGTATACTCCAGCACCTGAACCATGGCAGAGGTGACGTCGCCCCCGACTTAAGGCTCCACAAATTTCTTTGATTTTCTTTCTTACGCGTTCTCAGGCTGCCTGATACCCGCGCGAGATACAAAAGTACCGTGGTGAGCGGCGCATGTCAGTAAGTGCCTATCATTCAACAACTCGACCTATCTTTGCGATTGACCTACTTACGGTCGGGATCCTCCGAATGTCTAAAACTTGGCACAGCTTCTGGAAGACATTCATGGATAGTGAGGTGAAAACCTATACAGACAGTGACTGCGGTGTTCGTAAGTGCCTCTCGCCGCTGGGTACGAATGTAACTGTAAAGAGTTGAGTTGTTCCTCAGACTCAAATACGCCGAAACCAGCAGCCCAATAATTCTTTCTGACCAGGAAAGTCCCAGAGCTCACAGTGGAAGTCTCTGCAAGTCTCAAAAGCTTAATGGCAAGTCAACTCCACTGACCCTACCCTCTTGGCATGTATAGCCGTGGCATTTCCCTTTTCTGCAGCGTGAAGAAAAAGCGGAGCCAAGGTTCCTTAGTATCCACTTACCAAGGACCACACATTCGCGAGCAAAGGATTTTCACGGGGTTTCCCACTTTCGCTCGCCAAGCCGGTGAGAATGCGCACGGACAAAATTAGGTTTCGCATACCTTAACATCTGTCGACACGACCGAGGGCTGGAGAAGGAGTCGATATCGCTTCTTTGTCTCATGCATGGGTGAAAGTTGCTTGGCAATAACGTTTGTTCGACGAAATAGAGATTGTGGTTCTAGGTTCTTGTCGAAACAAAATTCTCAGAGGGTTTCACGGCCCAACTAGACGCGCGAATGTAACCGCAGGGGAAGAACGTTTCGTGAGAGGTTTGATGAGTTTATGAAGGTGTCGAATGTTTAATTCACAAGTCGCTGCACCGGAAGATGTTCGATGCCGGGTTGATTCTCGAGGTTCCTCGTGTCACTCACTGGCGTATCAACCAGAAATGTATGTACTAGATGAGAGAACACATAATGACATTTCTCGAATTGCTAAACTTCAAGCTAAAGTGGGCTTCCATTCCACTTTTGAAGCGAATCGCGGAGTTCAATATTCTACTCAAACCCTAATTTATTGGCTCTATAACTTTAACTCAGCGTCCACAATAACCTTCGAAAATCACATAAAATCGCCGCAATTCAACTTTGGTCGTATTTGGATAGGCAGGCTGATGCGTTATAGTGTGACTATCACACGTCACAACTTCTTCCGGAACCTTCATTCCCCGGCGCGTGGCACGGCGGGAGCGCCTCCGTGGCTGATTGAACACCTTTCGCTTGCGCGTTATCGACCACCTTCTATATACAGCCAGTTTGCTCGAAACATGAAACGTATAAACGTATAGGTACTTATGACTCAGGGCACTCGCAGTCTCGCCCGAACTGTCGAGCGCTTAACTGTACCTTTGCAGGACTGCAAGCGCCCGTGAACATTATCCGGACGTTCCGCCATGGATCCACGGCTCTTTGTTCTGTGAGCTCATCCGCAATTTTCTGGTAACTTCGCGACTTGGAGTGGGAATCGTTTGCAGACGAAAATAATATGGCTGTGAGCGGCTCACAGCCAGTAGAAAATGAGGGGGCTGAAAGACCAACGCACTTCGCGTTTTGACTGGCAGCCTGTCGTCTGCATCAGTCCCTTGTAGTAAATTCCATTCTACACGAGGATTCGCCGCCACTTGATCAAATGCCGACATAGCTTCTCGAGCTTCTCAAGTGTCAAAAAGGTCGGCAGACAATCGTTCAGAGGTAAGGAGGTAGCAGTGAATTCTCGAAACGTGCCAGGCACGCGGCGAAAAACGAATTTTCTCGACTCTCTGCTTGCTGCGCCACGGGAAGTGTATAAATTGTCCCTCAACTCACCCGTCCACCCCAAATACTCACTCATGTCTCTACGACTAGACGACGAACTTGCGTTTCTGGCGACTGCTTCTGCAGTCGACAACGATGTTGATATCCTTCATCATCAACTCATAACTTCTCCGCTCTTGACTTACTCGGCCCTCGAGCGGCATCCTGTAGATTTTCCGTCTCGGGCGTTGCTTGGGACGACCGCCGGCGAGAGGGTGTATGTCAACACCAATTCTCCCAGCAGTGTGGTCATTTGTGGGGTTCAGGTCAGTCATGATCTCAAATCGCCGTCGTGCGTTCACTAAATCCGACCTTATCAGGGAGCGGGCAAGAGCCACACAGTTTCCTGCCTTTTGGAGTCCGCCCTCATCAGGGATCCACGTATCGGGACGTTGCCCGAACCGTTGAGCGCCCTAGTGTACGCCAGTTTAATGCTTATAATAAAATTGCAACGTATGATACTAATATCTCATAGTTTCCATTTCGACACTCAGGACGCGAACCGGCCTTGTGAGGCGGCGTTTCTCTCGTCTCAGGCAGCTCATCTGCAGAATGTTGTCCTGCCGCAAGTCACTGTTTTGTGCTCGTATGTGCTGGATATGTTCCACGTCGCTCCTTCTGATCTAACCTTTGTCTCAACTCTGAAAGCCCGAGCAACATGACTCGTCGACGAAAGGCATACGCCTCTCAACCCCAAGTCCGGGTTGAGCCATTGTACCTCTCCGAACAAGATCTAACTGCCGAACGCATGCTCACCTTGATGGCTTGCGATGATATGGAGGTATGCCAGCTTCAAGTTCACTAGCACTGCATTGCCTCATGTGAAGCATTTCATAGAAAATGCCGTTGTACATGCATACCGCTCTACGCATCATTCGTAATATGGGCGTCGATGGGTTCAGTTATTCTGGTGCGATTCATCTAGCGGCGTGTTTGACTTGGAGGGTTAACATATGCCGCACAGAATTCAAGCGCCAGATATACTTGGAGAATCTTGATGTGAAGCAAACGATGATGATCGAGCTCCGGCTCAACTTGTTGGATGCATTTATCGGTTTGACGGCCCGTAAAGTCAGTTCGTATTTCTCTGCGGGGGGCGTTGTCCTCGTGGATTTGACTGACCCTTTCCTCGACGGTGAGCCACTTGCACGCAACCGCATTTCTTGGACCCACACTTATTTTCGGGACCACAGGGCTTACGGCCTCAGTGCTTTTTGATATTGTCCTCGGAACTTTCACGCAGTGGGAAGCGCCATGCGGAAAACTTGTTGGTGGGTCCAAAACATACGACTTCCAGCCAGCCTCATTCTAATCCTTCATTCGTGCATGCAGTTTTGGACGAGGCACACAAATACCTCGTGAACAGCGATTCCACGAAGCTTGCTCAATCCGTTAGTAATATCATACGGCTCCAGCGTCACTTGGGCACGCGGGTGGTCATCGCTACACAAGAACCAACGGTAATTCCGTCAACTATTCTTGATCTCGCGTCGACGATTATTTGCCATCGTTTCTCCTCGCCGGCTTGGTGCACGCACCTCGCACGACACGTTTCTACTGGAGCTGACATGAACGCTGCTGGCTGGTTCCAGCAGGTGATGATGCTTCCCACCGGGCACGCTTTGGTGTTCTCGCCCGCAGCTGCGATCGCGGCTGATGAGCGCGGTGCCGTCCTGCTGGGTCGAGAGCATTTGCGAGTGAGGATTCGTCCGAGGCTGACATTGGATGGAGGAGCTTCTCTTCTCGCCGTTCGACGCCCTGCTTCTCTCTCGGCAGCGGCTTCGACTTCGACCTCGACGTCGCAGCCGCAGATACCCCTTCCAACACCGCCGACGGTGGAGTTCGAGCTGCCTACTCCGCCTGCAGCGACGTCGTTCAATTTTGGCATGCCGGTCTCTGCTGCGACGATTACACCTCCAACTCCATCGAAGAAAGGCAAGGCACCCATCCTGGCCGGAGGATTGGCGACCCAGTCTCCCGCCGTCGCACCAGCTTTTTCAACAGTCCCTTATCTTGTGGCTTCGAGCGCAGCGCCTCCTGCACAACCGGTCAACTTGAGTGGCGGTTTCGGGTCGATTGCGCAGCCGACATATACGCCTCCCGTCGTTCCTCTAGGTGCATCGACTAGCGGTGAAGCATCTACCTCTTCCACCGGGGCCTCAGTCGCTCAGCCGGCGCCCCCTACATTTCTAGCCGTTCCAGCGCGACTTAAGCATCTCGTAACATGGCTCAAGAAACGGAAACCCCTTGGATCAGAAGTGAAGCTTTCCGACGCGAGAACCGCGCTTTACTGGGTCGGTGCCCAGGAGTATCCAACCATGCACGGCGACGGATGGTTTGGGAGAATGCTGAGCGAGGCAACGAAGATAGGGCTGATCGAGGTTACCAACATGCAAACTTCGAATGCTCAACTCAAGGCCACTGGGCAGGAGAAAACGATGCGGTTCATCGGGAAGGGCCAAGCACTACAATATATCTAGTAGTAGTAGAATACCATGCATCGTAATTTCACGCGCTACAAGTATATCTTATGTTTCGACTTCACCAATTCTTAGGGGTCTTTGGTCGTACTTGCCCATCATGACGCCACGATCACGTGCATCTTCGTCCTTTCTTGAGTCCTCCACCTTCCTCGGCGTCTCGGATCTCCTCCTGGCGCTGGTCGCTGAACCTTGGCTGAGCCCCGAAAATGAGATCGCCTTTTCTCCGGTTCGAGCATCTCGACTGTGCGTATCGTTGAACGCTCCTTATTCCGTCAGAAACTGTCTCCCACCGCCGATGCGACCCTAGCAGCCGCATGTCGATAGCAGCCGTGATCTAGCGCCTACGGAACACTTGGCGCCGTCGATTTAAGTGGTTTCATTTGCCAAAAGGCGCAGATCGAGAAAAGACGAACAAAGGTGGAGGAAAAGAGGTGTTATGTAACTCGGCTGGGCCAGGGAACTATTATTTCTTTCATTCGTTACAACTGCCCTGACAACTTGTACCTCCTCCTCCTCCTCGACTTCACTCATCATGGACTCGGATTCGGAAGACGAACTGACCTTTCTCGCAACTGCAGGACCAATGGACGAAAATACCGACGCGAAGATGCTTCGACATCAGCTCTTGACCTCCCCGCTGACTGCCCATGCGGCCGTGAAGCGCCATCCAAAAGACTTCCCTTCGCGCGGACTCATTGGAACAAGTGCGGATGAACGCGTATATTTCAATACGAACGCTCCGTCGAGCACAGTTATCTGTGGAGTACAGGTAAGTAGCATTTGTCGGCGCTCATGTTATGCACATTGGTTTACCGCTTACTCAAGGGCTCTGGAAAAAGCCATACCGTCTCTTGCATTTTGGAATCCGCGCTCATTACGGATTCACGAGTCGGAAAGCTCCCCGACCCGCTGAGCGCTCTAGTGTGCGTGATACGACTCGGTTGGAGTACACGAAACTCACTCTCTTCGATGGCAGATTTCATTTCGACACGCAAGACAGCGATCGCCCTTGCGAGGCTGCTTTCCTTTCAACTACCGCAGCCCATGTGAATGATGTCTCGGTTCCCCGAATAACAGTTCTGTGTTCGTATGTATCCCATCCCCCTTGAAGTTCTTCTGTAATCTTTGTTAATAACTCAAAGGCCGAGCAACGTCGCTCGTCGACGACGCGCCTATGCTGATTTGCCGCACGTCAAGGTCGAGCCGTTGTGCCTCTCGGAGAAAGATTTCACCGCTAATCGTATGCTCGCAATCATGGGCTGCGATAACATTGAGGCGAGCCTTCGTTTTTGTCATATCCACTCTGATGACTGAGGCAGCGCACAGAAAATGCCTCTGTACATGCACACCGCCCTCCTGATCATTCGAAGGATGGGGGTAGAACGTTTCAGTTATCAAAGTAAGTGGATGCCAGAAATTTGGATGGCGACTGGTTCACCTGATTGTTAAATCGTCTCGCTTTTACTTAGCGTTTAAACGAAAGCTCGACGAAGAAAAGCTGGACTTCAAACAAAAGTCGATGATAGAGCTGCGGCTAAATCTCCTCGATGCTTTCATCAAACCTGGTGCGCGGAAGATCGACTCATATTTTAGTCCCGGAAGGATCGTTCTCGTTGATCTTACAGACCCGTTCCTTGACGGTGAGTGCACCCTCATGTCTGTACTCATCTTCATCATAACATATCGTATCAAGGTGTGACGGCCGCATTGTTTTTCGATATTGTACTCTCTACTTTCACGCAGTGGCAAACAGGATGCGGGAAACTCATCGGTGAGCCGATTTCTCGTCGAGTTGATTCTCTTCGTCGTTCTCACAGCATTCTGTCCACAGTGTTAGACGAGGCGCACAAATATCTCACAAACGACGATTCTGCCCGGCTGACCCATTCACTCGGAAACACAATCCGGCTCCAGCGCCATCTGGGCGTACGCATCATCATCGCGACCCAAGAGCCCACTGTCGTTCCAGCAACAATTCTGGACCTCACTTCCACCATTATCTGTCATCGATTCTCATCCCCCGCCTGGTGCACTCACCTCGCTCGCCACGTTTCGGTCTCGAAAAGTGGCAAGGACTCCGAATCTGCCACCGACGCATGGTTTGAGAAGGTGATGTCTCTCCCGACCGGCCATGCGCTGGTTTTTTCCCCGGCAGCGGTGATCGGCGTGAAGGCGTCAGCAAAGGGAGGAGGCGGAGCTGTTCTTTTGGGACGAGGTCATCTGCAGCTGCGTGTGCGTCCACGACTGACGAGCGACGGAGGGGCGTCGGTGTTGGCTGTCTCTGCCGCAAACTCAGAGCCGGGGGACAGTTCAGATTCCGACGAAAGTTCGGGCTCTGCTCAGCAATGGCAGACACAAACTTCTCGTCGACGGCGTGCTTGAGTCAATATCGAGTCGATACATATACAACTTGAATGATGTTCTCTATCTACAGACCAGTTGATTCATTCTTGATCTTCCTGCGCTGCCTTCCAGCAAACACACGAAATCGGATGACCATTGCTTCTAGATAGTCCTGAATACAGCTGATCCTCACCTACGTCGAACGACTTTGACAATGACACGGGAGTGGAATGGATTAGAATGGATTGCGACGGAAACGGTCACCTGACCGTGACGGGTCGGGAAGGAGTCGTGAATGATGGGGATTAGACCACTGATGAATTGCATGATTTTTTGACGAAGGGAAAGCAGGTGTTCGATTTTGTTCTTGGAAGCACTAAGTATATACTGACGAGATTCCTATAATTGCAAATAGAACCAACATAGTGCAATACGTGGTAAGTATTACTTAATTCGAACGCACGCCCGCCTCGAGGATCGCAAATTCATCCTTTTCCGAATCCAGGCTCGCCAGTGTGCCGAAGGGAAGAGTGAGAATAGGACTTGTATGCCCGATATCGACATGCATGAGAATGGGATACGGCGGGTGCGACGACAGAATCTTTCCATCTTCTCCTTCAAGCTCGGGGCACAACACCTCCCTCACAACCCTCTCCAACTCCTTTCTTTCCGCCTCGCTATCGTATCCAAACGCCCTCCCAATGACTAGGCCCGCAGGATTGGCCAATACGCCCTGTGCAAGTAAATCCGCGATATTACGCTGTACGTTGTGCAGAAGATGCCCTTTCGACAGATCCTCCGCCATGGCGGTCTCCACAAAAACGATGTGATTGGACCAATCCGCAGGAAGGATGGGCTGGACGCCTGCGATACGCACAACGACGCCGAGGCAGCCGCCGTATAGCCGTCCCTTGCCTTTCCCGTTCCGAAGCCAGACCCAGTTCGGGGTCGGAGCGAGCTCGGGCGGGGAGGTGTCGTTTGGCGCAGTGAAGAGCGGCGGCGTTTTAGGCGCGTATTGCTCGCTTCGCGGGAGAGGGCCCGCAGGCACGGGATTTGTTATGACTCGCAGGAGGTTGTCGAGGGTAAATTGCATTGGGGTTGGCGCAGCTCCGAGCTCGGATATGGCGGTGGGACCGTAGAATGTGCGGAGACCGGTTTGCGAGGCGAGCCACCAATGCAGGACGGTGATGTCGCTGTAGCCGATGAAGATTTTGGGATTGGCGCGGACGATCGCGGGGGTGATGAATTTTTGGGAGTCGGAAGACGGAGGTGGGTTGAGGAGATACGGGAGTAACTCGGTTCCGTTAGCGCCGCCGAAGGTGCAGACGATGGCGCGAACGGAGGGGTCGGTGAATGCTGCGTGGAGTTCTTGGAGGCGATGAGAGATTGACTGGGAAACCGTGGGACGGGTTGTAGTCGGCGTCCAAAATATTTTCACGCTGTACCCGAGAGACTCGAGCGCTTGGACGGCGCGTGTAAGAAAAGCAGGGAGGACGTCGTTCAGGCGAGCGGAGGGTGAGACGAAACCGATGGTGTCACCGGGACGCAGAGCAAGGGGAAGAATGGGTTGGATTGTGGTCGAGGACATGGTCACTGGTGGTCTGAAAGTCTGAAAACAGCTACTTATTCGATGGGGGCCAGGGAGATGCTTGTTGCCGTTTTATCGATTTCATGTATGGCTGAGCCGCTGAGTAAGTTCAAACAGAGACTGGGTACTTGCATCAAAGATCTTCGAATTCCGCAGCATAAGCTGACCAAAAACGGATCAATAGAGTCTAATCTGACTCGACTCCCCAGACTCGAGTCACTCAACGGGACCGACCCTACAAGTGAGGGACTGTACTTGATATGCCGGGCAGCCATCATAGGAAGAAAAAAAAATCAAGAACAACTCTTGCAGGACATCATAAAGCTCACGCGATGTGATTTTTGCTCACAGAAATGCATTAGGTTCATCATGGAGTGAGACAGTGTGGTTATTCGGTATGGCGGTCAATGTGTCGTTTTAATCAAATGTGTATAAAATGTCCATTCTGAGTGAAAGTAGAAAATAAAGTGAAAAACCCTTGAAACTCAACTTTTTATGACGTTCCGAATGTCGCATAAATCAAACGCAATAAAAACTTTTGAGGCGCAAAAAAAAAAATCATAAAAGTGCCCGGATAAGGCCCATAGTGCGGGATCGTAAGGTAGGGGTATATAGGAGGTCTCCCCTCGCGGGAGAGCCCCAGTTTTGCAGTGGAACATGTCCATCGGGGTAGGAGACCCGATATGATCACCATCACATCGGGCCTGTTTACGGCAACTTTTCGGACTTGACGGTGACATCCTTCGAATCTTTCGCTCGTCTCCTACATGCTCTTTGCTGAGGATGTATGAGACGCGGCGGACACACACACTTGAGATTCGGCACACCGCGTTCAAATGCGGCACATGTGCCGAACTTGTTTTAACCGCGGCACACTTCCTAAACGGGTAGGAGTGCCGATTCTGTTTGAGTAAGAGGTCCGTGCGCATCACATCAAGCAAACAATGTACAATACAAGCAATGGGGAGCCAAATATTGATCCCACTTCTCTTTCCCGTACCACGACATCCGTCGCCCCGACCTCTGCTACAAACGCGCCGCAATGCCCTTCCAACACACTGCCGAGGACTCGAGCAAGGTCATCATGGAAGTTAGAAGCTCGGTGCGTGGCCTTCTCTATCGTGACAGCCGCGGACGCGTCTTGACGCGTCGAACACGCTCCAGTTCTTTACTCCGACCTCACATTCACCTCACATTCACACGAATTCATCACCGCCGACTGGATCGATGTTGCCCAACTACGCCACTTTGTCGATAATGAGTGTCACCGCGTTTCCGCGTCCTATCCACCCAAATCAACCCCGACACGTCTCAAAGTCGAGGATAACGGGCCTGACGCGTCTGCAACACGTCGCGTCGACTGTACAGGTGCGAAACTGTGACTTCACTCAATCACTATTTACTAATTTCTTCGTTTAGGCGCATATGTTTGCGAGCGCGTAGACCATCGGCTTCTAGAAGTCGAGCGCCGTGATCTAGATACTGGCTCGGGAGATCGAGCGGAACAGAGAGCTGTTGAGTACATTCTTTATATTATTTTTGTACCCTTTCCAATTTGCTGACATACTCCAGGTTCGAATAAAAAATGCTGCGGCGTCGATCAGAAGGGCGTGAAATACAACGGCATATCTGTACACAGGCAGAAGCAGGTAGGTGACTGTGATATGGGAGGAATATCCCTTTAGCATGTCCATCAAACATTCCCGATTAGGTAGCAATCCGCGGGTCACATAGCCACAATGATGTATTAGATAATCATTGAATATCTTACCCTTGCCCACCATGCTTTCTTAGAGATAAAGAACGCGTCGGGCGCCGAAGACCAACAACCATCACAACGGCTGGGCACCCGTATAACTGCCCTCCTGCTCCGGATTACTAGCTGTATAACAAGAGCCCTGCCTAGGGTGACAAGGCTCCTGCGGAAGGGTCACAGCGCCTGGTTAGCGCTCGATAACCGCCAAACCAGTATCTGAGTCTTTGGAAGGACGAGAAGCCCCCGAACCGAAACACGTAGGCTTCACAATGGTGGACACACAGGGAGGCTTCACCAAACTCCTCCTGAAGACTCTCCGCACCTCACCAAGTCTACAATAGACCACACCTCTTGCGAGCCTCAAGTAACCTCCCCTCTGCTTGCTGTCTCGATAGTGGTACGGTGAGGCGCTTTGCCGCCTCCCTCACTTTCATTCATTTGATTTTGCCGGCCGCGACTCTATCCGTCCGACGATCCCGTACAATTTCTGCCCTGCCCGTTTACGCACGCATTAAATTCCCGGAATCGACGGCCTACGTTACAGGATCCCTTCAACGTTAGCTTCGTTACAACGTTGAGGACCAATTGCCTACAGCGCAAATCCTGGAGCTCCGCTGACGGCGTGAGCTCGGATTGATATTGCGCTTGGAAGCCGTTCATTCACTTACTTACCATTGGTGAGCTCCGAGTGCGTTGAGCTCCCATGTACAGTAAACAGTGAAATATATTCATTTGCGCCTTGGACGGCGTAAGTATCCAAATCCCGTTGCGACAGTGTCTCATTACCAACTACGCTGGATCGAAAGAGTCATCAAAAGCCTTGCTGAAGTACCAAGAAAGAGTGATTGAAGGTACATACTAGCTTCCAGCGCATCGCACGGGACGATTTCCTCGACAACGCCGTGTTGCAGCTGCCATCTGCGTCGTCGACGTGGCAGCGAGCTTGTTCTCTCATTTCTGCCACCTCGACTCCCTCTTGCCTCTCGCTCGAGCCCGGAAACCTCCGTCTGTAATTGACGTCGAGGTCCAGTCGTCCTCTTGACCTTTGTGCATACCATATCTTCGCTCACGCTGCCGACTCTCCTCCGCTCTCTGTCTCCTGCTGCTTCGTTCCCAAGACGATTCCTGCTTGGTTTTGCTACTTGAGACTGGGAGTTGAGTGACTTACCGAATACGCGCCTTTCACCCCCTGAAGAATGTGGGACAAGCCGCCTCTGGGATAACAGACCTAACTCGGTCCTCCGCCCGTCGTTTTTAGCCGCGGCGACGTCTGGAGCCCGATCCGACAATCCGCTCCGCGTTGTCGCCGCTGTCTCCCACGCCGTTGTCGACAATCCGCTCCGCGTTGTCGCCGCTGTCTCCCACGCCGTTGTCGACGTGGCAGCTACCTCTTTCCCTCTTCTCCCACTTTCTCGTATGGCCTCAACAAGATGCGAACGCTGGATGCCCTCCGTCGCAAGACGTCGAGGCCCGGCTCCGCGCGTACTTCTTATGACTGCGTTGACGCCAACGCGCTGTTTTGACTGTTGACGCCGACTACCGAGCAAGTCTAGGGAACAAGGAGTTGAGGAAGAGTTTTGGGACAGTAGGACAAGACGTGAATCTCCGTCTGCGCGACGCCGACTCTACGCATCAACGCTTCGACTCCACTATTTTCGGTGATCCCCAACGCCGGACAGTCTGCCAGCGACTGTGAGGCTTGATGCATCCGTCGGTAGCGCCACTATCGCCGACGCCGCCGAAGCCGACATCCCGTTTGCTACCGTCTCTCGTCCTCACCCCCGGCGTCTCCGTCTAAAACGGATGTCAAAGGTTGAGCTCAACGCGCGAGGTGGTCTCCGTCTACAAGTCGGACGCGCCGCCCTGTCTCAGGGAAACTATTGGAGCGACGTCAGTGGGCTCGTCGTTAGGATGTTGATGGGAAGGTCGAAAATGGGAAGGGATCTGTGCTGGTAGAGAAGGAAGGAGGTCTTTATGCTCATATCGCCGTCTCGACCCCCTTCCGCCACCGCATTCCCTCCAACTTCAAGCTATAGGAAGCTCAGCACGAGAACGACTCCTTCTCTTCGCTCCATCCGGCTGTATCGTCTTGCCGTCAACTCCTTGCGCACCTCTTCTACAACTTTCCACTCTTCTGACGACTTGGGGATTACGTTGCGCCACTTGCGCCGAATACGACCACGGGCAGCCTCCGTCTAATGAGACGTCGAGGTTTACCTGGCCGTATCTGGCGCGGTCTGGCGAATCTGCGGAGAGGTCGGATCTGTGTGTGAGCTGCGATTCGCACTCGCGAATCTGAGAGAACGGTTTTCTGCAGTATTATCCTCCGCCGGATACGACGTAGCCTTGAGTACTGGCTACCTTGTCGACCACCGCCGTCTCTCCACTAGATCGCCTGGATGATTCTTGAAGCTGCATACGGATGTTGGGAGGAGAGAAGTTGTCGAGAGAAAAGAATCGGTGGATGAACTCGGAGTGACGACTCACATCGCGTTGTCGCCGCTGTCTCCCACAGCGAACTCTCTTCTCTCCATCTCGCCCGTCTTCAGCCTGCTATCGACGCCGGACGTCCTTCGTCCTTAAGTGACGTTGAGGACCGGTAGAACATCGCGAGGGATCTGGAGAACGAGAACTAGGGTGAGCCGGGCCAGGAGGAATCGAAGTGAGTTTACCATTTGGCGTGTCTACGCTACGCCACTGCCTCGGCTGCGTCCGCCGTTTTGGGTTTTCTCGGAAGGTTTGCCACGATGGATACTCCGTCTTCAAACGACGTCGAGGCCCTAGCATTACGACTGTAGCCGTGAACGGCGGACCGCCTCTCTCTCCTTCTCTGCTGCCGAACGTGTCGTGCTCTCAAACGGGACGCTTTACTTCCACGACGTATGTGGAGGTTTCGCGCAACTCCGCCTACGACGCCGCTCATGCAAAGTTTGACCATATGTGAACCTCCCTCTAATTAGAGGTCGAGGTTTCTGTGGCCATATCTTGCGGGGTCTAACGAATCTATGGAGACATCGTCTTGAGTAGACGACGCGCACCATCAAATGACTGGCAACTCGGTGCGCAACGACGTCTTCGTACAACGCCGCTTGCTGTGCTTGCCGTTGCCTCGTGGGGATCGCAGACCGCTGTTGCCGTTTCGGGCTCGAGTATCGACTACCGTGTCTGCAGCCGCGCCTTCTCGTTGTCTCTCCGCTGGGTTGCCTGGAAGATTGACTAGGGACTTTGGATTGCCTTGGAGCTGAATGGGTAAAATGTGAGGGAGAAAGTCGTGGAGATTTATTGAGAAACAGGAGCATGGACTCGTCTGTCCGAGTCGTTCGGAATTCGATCCGACTCCGACCCGCACCGCATTACTGACGTTGTCTCCCACGCCGCCGAGGTCGGCTCTTCTTCCACTCCCTCCATCTCGTCTGACATCAACGCGATGCGAACGCCGGACGTCCTCCGTCTGCAAGAGATGTCGAGGCCCGATTCCACTCATACGGCCGCTTTGGAGGTGCCAACTTTGAGCAGCTGTTAGCGAGTCTGCGTTCTCCGCAGGACGAGGAAACAAGGAGGAGATGAGGGGTGGTTGAGCCAGTGAGAATCCGCGCACTCAATCGCGGCGCTCACCGGCTGCAACGCGACTCCTGCGACACCTCTCTCATGCGGGCCAGCTCCAAGCCAGCGTCAGCGCTCCCGCCGCCCACATCTTCACCGCCGGCTCTCCAGCTTCGCGCACGTCAATGCGCCGCTTTTCGACTTGGGCGTTGAATACTGCCCTCGCCCTTTTCGCGGCTCTCTCCTTCCCTGTCGTTGAACGTTCGATGCCAACGTACTCACACATCCGATCCTCTTGGCGTGGTCTCGTTCTCTCATCGCTGGAATGACAAGTCAAAGAAGAGTCGCTGCTGAAGCCTATGGAGTATTCGTCAAGCTTCCGACATGAATTCTCCTGCGGGCGGCGCCGATCCGACCGCACGTCGAGCGCTGGTGCGACGCGATAGCTTCCTCGTCTAATTGACCATTCCGCTCGCGCCCTCGTCGCCTGTCGTGTCGTCGCCGTGACCGCCACCGTCTCGCCTCCGTCTGTATAAGACGTCGAGGCGAGCGTTACCGCCGACTTCTCCTGCGATGCGTGCGATCTTCTACGTCAACGAGCCCGTTTCGCCGCCATCCTGTCGTTGACGAGATAGTCGCCGCCCTCGCCTCCGTCTGATTTAGACGTTGAGGCGAGTATTTCCGCCGCGTCGCGCGCAATCTTCTGCATCGCCGCGAACTTTGCCGCCTCTATCGACGGCGCCAGCGACGCTCCTCAATCAATCTCCTGATGGCAAAGCTTGGCCACGTCAGCACTCAGACGAACGAGTGACTCCGTCGGCTACGCGAGTCATCTACGGCAGGTATTTCATAGCCGCCTCCTTCGCTGCCCTCTTGGAGCGCTCTCGGACGCCATGCATTTGCGAGTGATGCCGCCCCCGACCCTCTACTTCCTTGTCATTTGCGCGACAACCACCTCATCCTCGACGGATTCTCAAGGCATTGCCGGACGACCTCCGTCTGCAAATGACGTGGAGGCCTGGTACGACGCCGCAATTACTCGCGCGCTAGCCGACCACCACCCAAGCCGTCTCCATCGTCGACGCGCTCGCCACGAGTTTCAAGAACTTGCTTGCCGTTCGACCTCGCGTCGCCCTCTTCGCCACCGCTTCCCGTTTTACGCGGATGTCGGCAGCTGTTCGCTTCCTCATCTGAGCGCCGCCATCTCGATTCTCAGCGCATCTCCTTGGCATGTGGGACGCCCTCCGTCTTCCAGACGTCGAGGCCCAGCATGACCTCGATATCTGCGCGATGGGTACCTTCTCACCTCCGTCTGAATTAGACGTCAAACAGCGCCTGGATTTTAATCCGCACTGCGTTGTTAGGTGGTGCGTCTGGAATAGGGATGGATTAGGGTTGGTGAAGAAGTAAGCGTGTCAGCCGACACGACGCCCCCTGCCCACCGCGCCTCTTCTCGAGACGATGTGCACGCATCGACTCACGGATCCTCTTCTGCTGGATAGAAACGTCGAGATCGCTGTGCACAGCTAGATCTCCGTTCCCTCCAGCGTCTTCCCCGCTGTTGCTTAGTTTGACTGTCTTGATGCAGGTCTTTGGTTAGTCGCGATCGGCGTTCGACGAAGTTGTTAATACAAGAGTGTCGATTATGATGGAAATATCAGTATTTCAGAGGGTAATGTGCTGGAATATAAGCACCGAGAGTTGTCTTGTTTGCGTGGGGTAGAGGCAGTCAGCGAATGGACTCGGTTTTGCGAGGAATTTTGAATACTCTCAGGGACGACCTAAATCGATGAGTCTCGCCAGCCGGAAACCCTCCATCGTCAAACGATGTCGAGGCAATGATAGCTATACCGCCTCGTAACCCCCAACTAGCTGCATGAAATCCCGCGATCTTGCTTTCTCCCACGCCGAGAGTGTCAGTCTTTCACATGAAAGACTTTGCCGAAAGTCCTCCCTGCATCTCGCGCCCGTCACCTCACCTCGCGCTGGACTCCCTTCGCCTGCAAGACTTGGAGACGTCGAGGGTCGGCTTTCATCGACTCCCTCGAGGCCTCACTTCCTGGGTCGATACCGCCGCGAGCCGCTAGTGTCACTTCAACGTTATAGCTCGCATCCGTGACGACCATGGGTCGGGTTCAAGAAGCAGGAAAGGGAGATGAAGGAAAGTAGGAAGACTGAATTTGGGATGGAAGATGTAAACCCACACGCGGGATGCCTCCGTCTACAGGCTACGTCGAGGCTCCTGCTACACGACTGAGGCGCCAATCAGCGATGTCGCTTTCTAGTTACTTAGAAGACAGCAAAAAGAGAGAAGGAAACAAGAGAAAGGTTTGGATTTAAAGGGAACCGAGCATTTCAATCACCTTTTCGTCGTCTCCGCTGTTTTAGAGACTTGCCAATACTGGACGCCCTCCGTCTCTAAACGACGTCGAGGCCCAGCACCCCAGGAAGGCTATCCGCGTTGGTGATAGCGCCAATTCACCAGAACGGGTCCCGGCTTCCGCGCCATCCTACTTTCCGTCAAGGTCGAGCTGCTCAGCCGTCCTTCGCGTCTCAAATTCCTCTCGGACGACATATGAAGATTGACCCGTGTTCCCGGTTGTGAGTCTGAGCGCGTTCACGCCGCCGTCTCTGTCGTTGTCGTCAAAGCAAATTCTTCTTCCGCTCGCGCCACCGACATTGCCTCTCCCTGCGGAATTGAGTCAGCAAGATGCTTTCTTGAGAGGACTTATGGGAGGCCAACGCACCAGCATTTCTGTCTTATCGGCTTCCTACGAGTACTAGTGCGCCGCCGGCGGTACAACCGCGTCTTTGCTGTCTCACGCGTCATCGTCGACGTGGCGGTTCCTTTGCTGTCTTCCTGGAACAGCTTGAGCAATGCTTCCGTCTGCGAGACGTTGAGGCATTGCTTCTTAGTTCATGAGCAATTGATGCTCTTCATTCAATCAACGAATGGATGCCTTGGGACTATGATCCCAAGGATGAATTGAATTATAGATATGGCAAGCAGCCAGGGTGTAGCTCTCTTCGAGAGAGTTCATTCCCAGACTGGGGGGCGTAGGCCGTTGATTCCGAAAGTTCATGAGCATTGACGCTCTTCATTCATTTGCGAATGGATTCCCTTTGACTTGTTTCAATGGATGAACTCAATGACGAATTGTTACATGGGTCAGTGGTCGAGCTCCTGTCAAGTACCGTGTACGGACTCAAAGGGCAGAGTCCGCGGATCGGAACCGGAGGTCGGAGATCGGAGATCGGAGTCCGAGGTGTCGGAGTGGGCTTGGCTTCAGCTCGTGCGCTGCGCCCTTCCGAACGCCCAAGGCCCAATTTACGGAGCGGAGTCGGAGCGGAGTTCGGACGGAGTCAAACAAAGATAGAGACAGACTTAGTCGATATTCAGACTAAAGTACATAGACGGAATACAGAAGTATTTATACTAAGTAGAAAGTCCGGAGTAAGTCCGGTGGAGAACAATAAGAACAATAAGGAGTCCGGACGGAAATGGTAAGTGTTAAGCGAAGACAATAACGGAGGATGGATGTCGGTGATGCATAAGTCATAGGAACATACATGAGGCAAGAGACAATAAGAATGCCAAGACGGTTATACGGGAAAACGCTCAGAAGACCTTCATTGCGTAAAACCCGGAGTCCGAAGGCAAGTCCGAGTCCGGTCGGTGTTTGACGTGGGGCCGGAGTTCGGAGTCGGAGTTCGGAGTGCCGTAAGGGGCACGGGACGTGACAGTATCCCCCTCTTAGCGCCGAGCCCCGAGGCGTGAGAATAGAAGTTGATGCGGCATCTCCGTGCCGCTTCTAGCTCGTATTTAAACTTTTTCCGCAGCCTGTCGGAGTTAAAACCTCTCTTGTTCTCTTACCACCACCATCTCCAAAAAACACCCCACCATGCCCTTCCGCCGCGACAACGAAACCCACGACGACTACACCCGCCGCCTCGCTGAGGTCTCGGAGGCCGACCTCCTCGACATGGTTCGCAAGGGAGAGGCGACGGCGCAGGAGATGAAGGATTGGTGGGCCGTGCATGACTTGTTGAAGAAGGCGAAGGCGGAGAAGGCCGCGGAGGCGGAGAAGGCAAGGTGCTTCAAGATGGCGGAGGCGCTTGCGGCGGTGGAGAAGCAGAGGATAGAGGAGGAGAGAGCCAAGGAGGAGGCGCGGAAGGAGAAGGAGCGGAAGAAGAAGGCGGCGGAGAAGGCGGCGGAGAAGAAGAAGGAAAAGAAGAGGGATCGGGAGTCGTCGGAGGAGGTGGAGGTGGAAGAGATCACCAGGGTGCGTCGCAGTCCGGAGTACGGAGTCCGCTGACCTTGATTTACAGTGCGAACGCTGCGTCCAGGACAACGCCAAGTGCGAGCGGCGTGTCGGAGGACGCGCCTCGGCTTGCGCGCGCTGCGCCGGCAAGAAGCTTGGCTGCTCGTTCGGTCCGAACAACGAGAACAAGAGGCAGCGGACGTCGGAGCACGGAGCTCCGCCGGCGTCGGAGCCCGCTCGTGGCGGTCCGGCCATGACGGAGCTGGCGCGTGTGCTGGAGACGTTCAGCAGCCACTTCGTGGAGCACACCGTCCACCGTTCGCAGCTCACGGAGGACACCAACGGACACCTGGCCGACATTGCGGCGAGCTTGCGCGGAGTAGCGACCGGGGTCCGACGGATGGAGAAGCGGTTGGGGGCGATAGAAGCGCGGATGGAGGAGATGGCGGCGGAGCGCGAGGAAACGCCGGGGTTGGAGTATGTGGCGGATACGCGGGGTCCGGTTGCGCCATCGGAGGACGATGGAGAGGAAGAGGAAGACTCGGAGTCGGATGCGGAGGAGGAAAAGAAGAAGAAGACGGAGGAGTCGTCGGAGTCCGACTCGGAGGAGGAGGAAGGTCCGGTGCATGGGCCGGTGGAGGAGCCAGATGCGCTCGGAGAGGACGAGGAGATGGAGGCCGGTGGGTCGGGGACGGCCACCGGAAATTAGTCGCAGAAACGGACTGCCGGAGTCGGGGGCCAAAGAGCCCGTAGAATACTTGTGCGCGCTGGGCCCGCTTGGCCCAAAAAAATGTAAATATAATATCTTGAACTGCGCACGGAGTCCGAACTGGAAGAAGGTGGTGATACAGAGGTGGCCGGAAGTGATACAGAGGTGGCCGGGGATGAGATAAGAGAGAGAAGGGGAACGAGACGACAGGGAGGAAGTCGAGGCAAACGATAGAGACACAGAGGTTAGAGCGCACCGGAGTCCGGACGGAGTCCGGTTAAAGCGGTAACGGACCAGGCAAGTCCGGATGCGCCTTGTGAAAGTCCTCAATGGCCTCTTGAGCATTCCCGAGTTCATCCGCGCGCATCCAATCGTACTCCTGAGGTAATCCCTCGTACCCGTCCCAACGGACAAGGTACATGAGCGGAGGTTTCCGCCGGCGGTCGAGTTTGCTACTAACAATCTCTTTGATAGTCCATTCCAGTTCTCCGTCGACTTCGATCGGCGGAGGCGGAGGTTGGACCCGACCGGGGATTTGATTAGGATGGCTGAGTTCGAGTTGGGATATGTGGAAGACGGGATGAATCAGGTGCTTATCTTTTGGAAGCTCGACGGTGAAAGAAGCGGGACCGGGCTGCGCCAGGACCTTGTAAGGGCCGTAGAACAACTCCGTAAAGGACTTCCCGGGGCGAGCGGAGCGGAATCCGGCGGCGCTGATGTAGACTTCGTCACCGATGTTGATCTTCGGATCCGGAGTCCGGCGCTTGTCCGCAGGACCTTGATAACGTTTCTGAGCGGCGGACATCTGCTTCGGAGTTCCTGGTGCAGTTCGTCCAAGTCCGTAACGTAGTCGCGGGCGCGCGCGGAGACCAAGTCGCGCTCGGGGTGAACATCAATAGAAGGATTAAATCCCTTGTTGGCGAAGAACGGAGATACTCCGGTAGTGTCGGACGGAGCATTGTTGTAAGCGAATTCGCCGAGAGGGAGAAGCGGAGCCCAGTTAGACTGCTGGTAGTTGCAATAGATACGGAGGTACTGCTCGATAGTCTGGTTGACGCGCTCGGTTTGTCCGTCGGCAGATGGGTGATAGCCAGCGGTGTAGTGAATCTTCATTCCGAGAGCATCTCCGAGAGACCGGAAGAACTGAGCGATGAATTCCGTACCGCGGTCGCAAGTAGCGTGTCGGGGAACTCCGTGTTTGGAGAAGACGTGAAGGATGAAGAGATGGGCAAGTTCGGAGGCGTTAATCTTTCCGCGACAGGGGATGAACAACCCCATCTTGGACAGCCGGTCAACGATAACGAGGATGCTGGTATATCCGTCGGACATAGGCAGCTGTTCGATGAAGTCCATGGAAATGGAGTCCCACGGACGTTCAGGAACTGGAAGTTGCCGGAGTAAGCCATACGGTTTGTGACGGGCGTACTTGCCTCGTTTGCAAGATACGCAGGATCGGACATAGTCCTTAACGAAAGTCCGGAGTCCGGGCCACACGTACTCCTGTCGGACCAGGGCCAGGGTTTTATTCTGTCCCCAGTGTCCAGCGAGTTGGTGATCGTGTTTGTCGAGGAGGACCCGGAGGCGGAGATCGCCGGAGTCCGGTACGAAGATTCGTCCGTCTTGGTATAGAAGACCGTCATGAGTAACCCATCGTGGATTGGAAGAGGTATTAAAATGGAGCTTAGCAATAGGATCGGAAGGAATAGCCGCTCGGATATCCGCGTGGAGCTGAGTAACGTCCATGAGTTGACCTGCCCGGAGGGCCGGAGTCCACACAGCGGAGGCCCGGAGCGAAGCGCTGAGCTGATGCTGAGTGAATACAGGTCGGAAGTTATGCGGATTAACACTGGCGTAGCCACTATCCCCCTCTTTTGGGTAGACGTCCCAACGGCGAGTGAGGGCATCGGGCTTGCCTCCGAGGCGACCAGGGCGGAAGCGGAGAATGAAATTGAAGGCGGAGAGGAGCTCCGACCAGCGAGCCTGTCGCCGAGTCAGGAGTTTGGTGGTGGAAAAGTACTCCAGATTCTTGTGGTCCGTGACGACGTCGATCGGAGGAACGGCGCCCTCGAGGTAGCGTCGCCAGACGCGGAAAGCCTCGAAAATAGCCAAGAGTTCTTTGTCGTGCGTGTCGTAGTTCAACTCCGAGGTGACCAAAGTCCGAGAGTGGAAAGCGATCGGACGGATAAGGCCGTCGGGGCAGACTTGCGACAGAATGGCCGCAATGGCGTAGTCGGAGGCGTCGGACTCCAGAATGAGTTGGGCTCCCGGAGTCCAGTGAGTGAGAATCGGAGCAGTGGTGAAAGCAAGTTTAAGCGCGTCGAAGGCCTCCTGGCAAGCCGGAGACCAGAGCCACTTCTCGGACTTCCGCGTGAGGCGCGTAAGAGGGACAACGATGTCCGAGTAGTTGGCAATGAAGCGCCTATAGAAATTAGCGAAGCCAAGGAAAGACTGAACGTCCTTGACTTTACGGGGTTCCGGCCAATCGCGGATGACCTTGACCTTCGACTCGTCCATGCGGAGTCCGGCCGGAGAAATGATGTAGCCGAGGAATTCGATGGTGTCGACGCTGAAGTCACACTTCTTGAGCGAAGCGTACATTCCAGCCTTGCGGAGACGCCGGAGAACTTCCCGGACATGTTTCTTGTGGTCCGCCGGGTTGTCGGAGAAGATGAGGACGTCGTCGAGGTAGACAACCACGTAGACGTCGAGAAGGTCGGAGAAGAGGTCGTTCATGAAGCACTGAAAAGCGGCCGGAGCGTTGGTGAGACCTTCCGGCATAACAAGCCATTCGTAAGAACCGTAGCGCGTCCGGAAAGTGGTCTTCCATTCGTCGCCGTCGGCAATACGGACAAGGTGATAGGCGTGTTTAAGGTCTATTTTGGTGAAGATTTTAGCACTCCGACCGGCATCCAACAAATCGGAGATAAGAGGAAGAGGATACCGGTCCTTCCGGGTGATTCGGTTCAAAGCCCGGAAGTCAACGCAAAGCCGGAGTTCACCGGACTTTTTCTTGACGAAGAGAATCGGAGCGCCGTGCGGGGAGGTGGATTGCCGGATGAAGCCGTTGTTTAGGTTCTTGTCGAGAAACTCGCGCAAGGCCTTCAACTCGAGCTGGGAAAGGGAATAGATAGGACCGGGCGGCGGAGCAGCCCCGTCCTCGAGTTCGATCTTGAGATCGTATGGCCGATGTGGTGCCAACTTCTCCGCCTCGGTGGGCGAAAAGACGTCGGCGTAGTCCTGGTACTCCGGAGGGATCCCCGAAAGGTCCGGAGGATCGGAGATACCGGAGGACTTGCCTGAGACCTCGGAGAGGCCCAGACGAAACACCGCGTTGCCCTTGTCCCGAAGGGCAGAGGCGAACGCAGCGGCTCCGATGATAGAGATGGAAGGAGGAGTCGGAAGTGGTTCGGAAGGGAGAGACGGCGGAGGAGGCATCGGAGCAACAGGAGGCTCCACTGAAGGAGGAACGGGATCGGACTTAACCGATGGAGAGACTCCGGACGGAGCCGGAGTTGGAACAGCGGAGCAGGGCGAACGGAAAATGATTTGGCTAGAGACCCAGTCAATCAACGGATTGTGTCGGGTAAGCCAATTGTATCCAAGGACGACGGAGCAGGCGGAATCCAGAGGTGTGACGTAGAGTTCAACCGGAGTCGAGTCACCAGAGGGAAATGAGATATCTATGTGGACACTCTCAGATATGGTGGTCCCGGAGGAGCCATCAAACAGACGGAGTCCGATCGGAGGAATAGAAACGCGCGTGAGATTATTGGATGTACAAAAAACAGAGTCTATAAAGCAGTGCGACGAACCGGAGTCAACGAGAGTCCGGAAGTCGACGGCAATTTGGGGAGAGGAAAGTACAGGGCATAGAGCATTAGGATCAGAGAGAGCGGAAGCGTTAAGTCGTAAAATGGGAAGAGCCGCGCGATCGGGAGTAGCGTCGCGACCCTCGGGTCGCGCGGACGGAGTCCGAGGGTCGCTGCTCATTTTCCCGGCTCGGTAGCGGGAGCGGCAGCCGGAGTTGTAGCTGCGCGAGCGGCGGCGGACTTCTTCTTCGGGCACTCATCAGCACGGTGACCCTTACCTCCGCACAGGAGGCAAAGATTCTCCGCGATGCGACGAGCGCGTTCGGCGGGCAGGAGTTTGCCATCGGCGCCCAAGTGCTTCTTGTAGGGTTTCTCCGCGGCCGGAGCAGGAGTCGCAGCTTGAGCGGGGGATCCACCGGCGTTCCCGCCGTTCCCCCCGCCGCCACCGGACTTCTGCTTCTTCCTGCGGTTTCCACCCGCAACAGCAGCGGTGGTCGCGTTAGGCTGGTTACCGGAGGTACCGGTGTTGCCGGGCTTACCGGGCTTGTCCTTCGGCGAAGGCTGAGCACCCCGGTGAGCCGTGCGGAGTTTCTGTTCCTTCTGCCATTCCCAGTGACTCGCGTCGATCGTCTGAGCTGCCAATTTCATGGTGTCAAGAGCGGTCGGGAGTCCGCCGGGGAGGTCACGGAGTTTGATCCGGATGCGCTCCGGAAGACCGTCGTAAAAGGTCTTGCGGAGGGCCATCGCATTCCAGCCGGTAAGCTGCGATAGCTTGTTGAACCGGACAAGGTAGCGCTGGATCTTTTGACTGTCGGCCATGGAGAGGGCCACGATCTCGTTTTCGGCGTCCTGGCGGGCGTCGTAAACTCCGAAGTTGACCTGGAGTTCGCGGACAAAGACGTCGTAGTCCGAGAACCAAGCCGGAGTTGGCTCGAGAGGATCGGGGTCGACAATGGAGGGTTCAAACCAACCGAGCGCGTCGCCAGTGAGGTAGGAAATCATGTAGTTGATTTTCTGGCGGTCGCTCCGGAAAGCGCTGGGGCGGTCGTTGAAATTGAGCAAGCCCTGGAACAGGAAAGTCCGAAGCTTGTCCGGATCCTTGCCATCGAAAGTGTCGGGGTCGCGAACACGGGCCCGGGACTTGTCGGAGGAGCCGGTGTTACCGGTGATGGCAGTTCCAATAGCCTGACCGAGAGATTGGTTGAATGTCGCGAGGAGAGCCTGCATGTCGTTCATAGTGAAGGGTTGGCGACCGAAACGCGGAGGGAGAGGAGAAGGTGGATTGCGGGGTCCGAAAGGACCATCTCCACCGCCTCCGTCATCACCCCCGTCATCGCCACCTCCGTCACCGCCGGGGCCCGGCGGAGGAGCGGAGCCTTCGCGGAACGGATTGTGAGAACGAGGGCCCCGAGGAGGGCTCGGAGACCGAGAGAATGCAGACCCATGATCCTCAGGACGGTGATAAGGCCCAGCACCGCCGAAGAGACGCTGGGAGGAGTGAACTGACCGTTGATCCTCGTCCGCCTCCCGAAGAACGGAGGACGGACCAGCTGGCACAAAGCGGGATCGATCGTGAGGAGCGTTGGACGCGGAGTCCATGGGGTGAACCGGAGCCGTAGGCAAAGTGGTAGTGGTGGTTTGGGTTATGGTGGGCATGGTCGGAGGAATACCGGAGACGTGCCCGGTCTGGCGTTGTTGGTGTGCGGCGCGAGCAGCGGCTTCGGAGGTCCGCCGGAGATTCGCTGAGAAGACTTCCCTGGAGTAGATTTCCGTCGGATGAGAAGCCTGGTAAGCAGCCCAGCGATTTTGATCGAAGTTATCCGTAAGACGTCGAGATTCCGCTTCCCGAGCGGCAATGCCAGAAGATGTGGTGAGGAAAGAAGTTCGGACCGGAGAAACTGGTTGGGGAGCAATGAGCTGACTGCGGTGGTGCCGGGCTGCAGCACGTTGTTCGCGGTCGGCTTGTTGTTTCGGGAGAGGTCCGATGAAAGGCTCCCGATTCATAGACAGTGGGCGTCAGAAGTGTAGTCTGAATATACTGTCAAGTACCGTGTACGGACTCAAAGGGCAGAGTCCGCGGATCGGAACCGGAGGTCGGAGATCGGAGATCGGAGTCCGAGGTGTCGGAGTGGGCTTGGCTTCAGCTCGTGCGCTGCGCCCTTCCGAACGCCCAAGGCCCAATTTACGGAGCGGAGTCGGAGCGGAGTTCGGACGGAGTCAAACAAAGATAGAGACAGACTTAGTCGATATTCAGACTAAAGTACATAGACGGAATACAGAAGTATTTATACTAAGTAGAAAGTCCGGAGTAAGTCCGGTGGAGAACAATAAGAACAATAAGGAGTCCGGACGGAAATGGTAAGTGTTAAGCGAAGACAATAACGGAGGATGGATGTCGGTGATGCATAAGTCATAGGAACATACATGAGGCAAGAGACAATAAGAATGCCAAGACGGTTATACGGGAAAACGCTCAGAAGACCTTCATTGCGTAAAACCCGGAGTCCGAAGGCAAGTCCGAGTCCGGTCGGTGTTTGACGTGGGGCCGGAGTTCGGAGTCGGAGTTCGGAGTGCCGTAAGGGGCACGGGACGTGACAGCTCCCTACTGCGAGGTAGAGCTACTGCCGAAAAATTACCCCAAATTTTTTTCACAAGAGCAACGTCGACATTCTTATTTTTATTCTGGGGGGCCCTCTACATTCGGGCATAGCTGATTGGGGGGCCATTGTTCGCCTACTCCTTGTCCTCTCCTGGTTGTCGCATGATGTGCTTCACGTCTTCGGTTAGTTTGGTGATTCTTTGCCGCACATCCAATTCCTATGTCATTGAGCTGCACGGCAAAGAAGCGGGGGGCTGTGTAGGGGTATATGTATAGTGAGAGTCAGCTGTGTCTGACTCTCCTACTTTACCCACATTCTCCTTAGAGCTTTGCTCAGGATATCGAGGGTTTCATCGTCATCATAGAGATGAAGACAACGGCTTCAGATGTGAATCCACCCATCAAGTGGTTGTGGATTCAACATATATCTCCGTTGATGCGTGAACACAGACAACGTCTGCCCTCATCCCCTGCATGCGGATCTGGACTTTATGTCTCAGATCTGCATATACCCTCAGCCACGCTACAGTGACTTGGAATTGGAATGCAAGAAGGGAAAGCTCTTTATGGAGCTTTGCTCTGGAGCTTTACCTGCTGCTGCGTGGCGAGCTGATAAGCTCTTGCCACTCACCTTCGGCAAATCCATTTGCGAAGAAATGTTGAAATTTTGGGCCAAATTTTTTTTTCCAGCAGCTGAACATTTGAAAAGCTCACCAAATGTTCAGGATCAACTTGTCGGGCATGTTCACTGAACATGCGGGGGGCTCTGTGATATGGGAGGAATATCCCTTTAGCATGTCCATCAAACATTCCCGATTAGGTAGCAATCCGCGGGTCACATAGCCACAATGATGTATTAGATAATCATTGAATATCTTACCCTTGCCCACCATGCTTTCTTAGAGATAAAGAACGCGTCGGGCGCCGAAGACCAACAACCATCACAACGGCTGGGCACCCGTATAACTGCCCTCCTGCTCCGGATTACTAGCTGTATAACAAGAGCCCTGCCTAGGGTGACAAGGCTCCTGCGGAAGGGTCACAGCGCCTGGTTAGCGCTCGATAACCGCCAAACCAGTATCTGAGTCTTTGGAAGGACGAGAAGCCCCCGAACCGAAGCACGTAGGCTTCACAGTGACGACAATTTCGTTGCTCAGACATATTCTTATGTTGCGTTAGACACTCAACGCTCATAATCATTTCGTTGGATGCAGCGGGTGGACCAAGGACTTCACTAATCACCGAAGCTCTGTGCTTCCGCCTGATCTCGACGAAAATTTGATGATCACGGCTTTTCATGGTCAGTCTCTTGTCGATCACAACTAAGACACATGTATGCAGCGCGATCGTGTCCGACGACTGGATTAAAACAGTGCACCTAGTTCTTAATATTTACCAGTAATCTTCAGCTATCATATTTCTTCTTATACCGACTGTATGCTCTTGATTATATTAGGTTTATATATTTCTATTGCATCTTTTTGCATTTACCACTGCGTTCATTGGACCCCGATGATGTCAATGCTGAAAACTTCTTCAACTTAGCAGCAGATCGTCATCTCGCGGGAATGTCGGAGAGGATATCGGAAGTTACCGGGAGTGCCGCATCTGTTTTAGCTCATGTGCCGCAGGTGAGTTTGATGTGCCGCATTTGAGCTTGATGTGCCGCATCTGATTCGGATGTGCCGAATCTCAGGTGTGCCGTGTGCGCCGCGTCTGTTCAATCCCGCTCTTTGCTTCACCAGTCGACACCGTCTCATGCTTTGACTGTCAAACCCTCAGCGCAGAACAACCTAGCTCAAAGCCCACTGTCTGCGTCATTGCTTTCAATTTCAGATCGTTCATTCCAGTTCTTCATGTCCACGTTCTTTGTCTATCTAGTCGACGTCGACATACTATCCCTCCGACTCGGTGTATGTTCTCTGTTCTTTCTTCTCCAAGCAAACAACAATGACAATGATGACAAACACCGCCAATCCTACACTCACTCACTCACCCAACCACTTGACCCACTTACCACATACCTCGCACTGCAAACAACGAGCAAGTTCCTCCTCCTCTTCCGCCCTCACGCTTTCCCACCTCTGCCACCCTCCTTGTGGACACAGAGCTCAACGAGCTCACTGCACGGCACCCGCCACCGCAGCGAGGCCACGGGAAGGAAACCACGGAAATGTGCAATTAGGCAGGAACAAGGGTGATTGTAGAATATGGCTGACGGTGGGTTCTTCCTTTTGAAAAGATTGGTTTCATCCCGACCAACACACCTCACACCTCACCTTCTTCTCCTTGGTACCTTTCCCCATTCCTTTGTCCTTCCTTTCCACGTCTTCGTCTGTTTTGGTTGTTGCTCTTTCCCTTTTCCGTCTATTCCTCCCTCCTCCCTTTCATCCATTTTCCCTCCTCATCCTCCTTTCTATGTGCCCCGCTCACCCCCTCCTAGAAACCGACCATCGCTGGGCAAACCGGCACCGACCTCATCAAGAACAAGAGTTAAGATGATTGAGGTAACTGCATTTAGCTATTCTGTGCAGCTAAACTGTCGTACGAGGGAGGTAAGATTATCTCTTTTCACTGCTAAGACCGTCCAGTCTCATTTGTAACTTGAGTTGGCTGGGAAATATGATGGCTTTTGCAACGACTCTGAACAGATTAAGATCTCCGTATGCCTAGACCGCCTGCCTCAACTTTACGTCTTGCTGGTCTAACCACTTCTCGACACGAGCCGTCACATACCATGATATGTGACATGACGCGTCAAATTTTGTCCACCGTGGACAATTGTCACCGTTCTAAGAGTTGGTTTGAGTAAAGTGAGAGTATTATATTTGGTTTGTTGAGAAACACATTTTGGGAAGCTAGATACTGGGTTGTTGAAACCATGCTACAAATAGGTAACTTGTTAAGGACGATACAAGATGTGCTGTAATGTGCGTTGTGTGAGGCTAAAGTTGAAAATCCGGTTTTCCAGAAGTAGAGTAGAATTGGAGTTAATCACATCTGTGATGATTCCATCCCAGTCAGGAGCAGTACTGTGAAAGAACTGACCATCAAGAGTCACAACTAGACGGCATCCTGATTGCAACTCAATGGCAAAGAGCCTATTCAGAAACCATTCTCTCAGAACCGTCTCATTGGCGGTTATCCCCCCGGCTTCAAACGTCAAGCGGACAAGGGGAATATGCATGAAAGACCGCAAGCTCAAAAGCAAATCGGGGCGGGTATAGACTAGGTCGTTGATATAAGTACAAGCTTGAAAGTAAATGAACAACGGCTGGCTTACCTTCTTCAAAGATTATAAGCAGTTCATGGGTAACGTAACGCGAAAGAGTGAAGAGGGCGTGGATTGAATCCGATGATTCCAAACTGGAGTCTAAAACCAGACGCAGTGAAAGTCTATGAATCTGGAAGCTTGGGAGCTGACGAGGGATCCACTTTGCAACGAAGAATGGGAGGAATAGACATCTATTTATGTCAAGGCGTGGTAGGGGTGAAGGGAGAAGTGGTAGGACGGGAGACGGTGTGGGCAACCCAAAGAGAGTCGCTATGCCTTCCGTAAAGCCTAGATCGAAGTTGCAGTGGATGAATTGTAATGTAGATGGCAATATGTGCCCAATGGCAGTCAGAGGAGTTGGATCTCCCAAGCACCATTGAGAGAGGTGAAGGGACTGCAGCTCCAACCCAGCGAAGGAGCTTTGAAGACGCTCTGGAATGTGGATAGGAGAAGGGAATGGCGAACAAGGGAATAGACCCAAATGCTGCAGAGCAGTAAGTTTAGGCAGTGATAGCGCTATTGCCTCCTCTGCCATATCCCACTGAGTAGTCGAAGACATTCGAGGACGTAGTCCCAAATTGAGAGTGACAATGTAGTCCGAGAGACAGTCGGAATCGCGAAGAAGCTTGAAAAAGGAAACAAAGTCATTCCGACTGCCACCAAGATGAGGGAGTTCCAGGAGACCCTCTGGGTAGCCTCCGCCTACTCCAGAACCGAGGGTGACGGTGCGGAAAATCCTGGATTGTGCAAATGGAAGCCAGAAACGGCTGAGGCGCGAACAAGTCGATAAGTCCTTGTGATCATCCAGTTCGTCCAGAGTCTTTTCAATGAGCTCGCCAGGGAAGCTGGAAGCCATGTTGACTTACAACGTAGAGAACTGCACCACGCGTCAAGGAGCATGCCGCCTACCTGCCGCATTGCATTAACCGTATTCCGTATTCCATATTCCATTTTCAGTCAAGAAGTTTAAAAATGATGGGACTAAAGTCGCCGTCGAAATCTGACATACTCTCCTTTGTTCACACTCTCTTCCCGTTCTTTACTGTACCCTTGTTCATCCTTCTCTTCACTATGTGCCGTGCTGTGGTGGATGGCACGGCTTGCACCTGTGAGCGCTACAGCCCACCAATCGACCCTGAAGCTCCTTTGATGTGCCGGGAATGCGGCCACGGTGAAAGTCGTCATGATATTCCTAGCAAAGCAGAACATAAGAAGCGCAGAAACCGCAAACGCGAACAACGCGAGGGCGAGGGCGACGAAACTGATCAGGATGGTGGAGAGCCCAAAAAAAAGAAGAAGAGGAAAGCCTCCAAGACCGCGTCAGCTTCAGCGAAAGCGACATCTGGAAAGCCTACCATACAGGCTATCTTCAAAGCACATGCTGGTGCCGACACAAAATCCATCTGTGACCTGTTGCCACCTACCGCTCCAGTAAATGACTTCACGGCGGCAGCTGCAAAGAAAGAAGCGTTGACTGGCTTCCGCCCCACTCAAGCTGCTCAGGGTAATGGGAAGAAAGTAAGGCTTCATTCATGTTTCTAAATGCAATAGTGTTGACGTACGCAATGTAGAAGTCGGCTCCTAAGACTCCCAAGACTCCGTCGAGCCCCGTCGTTTATGAAATTGTGCTTCTGACTGATGGTGTGAGCAGTGTAAGTTATTGCACAGTAATAGCTCAGGTCTGAAAATACTGACGTCCACCAACATAGAAATATAAACTTCGTGGATCTGAAAAAGCCCCTTCTCCGCAAGACGTCTTGATGCGCGGAAAGCATGGTTGCGTTGCCCGTGACGTTGCTATCAATGCCAACTGGGACCACAAACAGTGCACCACAGAGATGGCGAACCTTTTTGAGCAACCGTTCCAAGCTGCAGGTGTAAAACCGAATACTAGAGATTCCGTGTCTTGGGTTGTGGTGGGGAAAACCTATCAGTCTTTGTTTGTGGTGGAAGACAAGCTCCAGCCGACAGGCGCATGCCTCTTGAAGCACAAACACAAGACAACGGAAGGCAGTTGGCGTGTGTACCTCGGTATTTCTTCTTCGATGTCTGGTTAAACGTATGGGATAGCTGATAAATACCTTAGCGTTAAAGAAGACTATAACCCCCGCTACTTACCGTTCATGGTATGAAGCACCGCCTCAAGAAGCAGCTACCTCAGAGGCAGACATGTCGGTGATCTCTGAGGTGGACATTGACGACAACGATAAGTCTAGTGATGATGCAATTGCAGATTGGAGCCGCCACGGTGGATCTGGCAGCACTGACGACTCCGACTCCGAGTCTGATACTCCAGCCCCATCTCCCACTCAGCGTTCGCTCACTCTCTGCTTTAACTTGATCCCTCTCTAATCTCTCTGTGTCAAGGGTGCTCAAAACGCAAATACGAGGAAACCAGGTCTGACACTGAAGACACTGACGACGAAGATGCAAAAAGGATTAAAATACAGAAACTCAGTAAGCTTCACGAAGAGCCATTCATAGTTTTGTGTATTGACTACCCCGATCCAGCCGCAGAAAAGGGCAAAGCTGTGGTACGACACACCACTCCGGTTGCCTCAACTTCTTATATTGGTGGACGTGTTGACACCGACTACAGTGAGTGCGTTTTCTGTTACGAATGATAGAGCTAACGGAAAGCACTACTTTTCCAGACGCCTTCAGAGACCTCATTGAGCGGGCCCAGAATCTGGACAGAGTTACCCCACCAGCTCGTTTTGTGACTGGCTACAAATCTGAATATATCAATCCATGGAAGTCCCTATACAATATCCCAAGACTCTGATCGTTTGTCTCGTGTTCTTCTCTCGCTTGGACCACATCTCTCATTTGCCTACCCCTCTCTCGTTTACACTATCCACTCCTTAAATGTCTCGTGCTCCGCACTCAAACATACATTCCATTTGCCTACCCCTCTCTCGTTTACTCTATCCACTCCTTAAACGTCTCTTGCTTCGCACTCAAACATACATTGCCAGTTATACCAAGACAGTCGCTACACTCTACGCTCGCTAGATACCAAATAGATACCAATTACTAGGTACTTTAATCAAAGTTGTCTCCTCCTTCGCATTTGAAAGAACAATACATAATGAAAGCTCAAGATTAAGTACAATAAAAACGGCTAATATAAGATCCCCAGCCACGACAATCACGTACCCATTCATCCCCCTGCCTATCCGAATGCAGAACCAAAGTGCCCCTCTTCCCCGTGAAATGCATATTGAAATGAGTAATATCGCAAGAGGGAAAAATAAGTACGTCCCCCATTTTCAAATCAAACATATACCGAAGCTCGTAAAAGCAGAGCTGACCACCTTCATATTCACCGAACGGAATGACCACACAGAGGTCCTTGTCGCCATGGTCTCTGTGACAGGTTGTGGAGACGCGAAGGTTGACGACAAAGCCTCCAAATGGGTAGCAGGGGCTCGCTGCATTCATTGGTAGCACGTCACAGTAGATGCTGAGATTCTTGTATTCGTCGGGGAAACGTGCTTGCAGCTATTTAAAATCAGCTTTCGAATGAAAGGAGGAAAGGTATAGTGGACATACCGTGACTCTGATATAGTCAAAGACTTCTTCGTAAGCATCACAAAGAATAGAATACTCCCGTGGAGTCTCCCTAATCTCTTTCGAGAGATGGGGAATCCTCTGCGTAAAGTTGATGCGACCGCCATGATCACGCTGAGCGTTGTCCATATGCGGAGCATCTTTTGGTGCATCATGGCCCTACACCACATGAGATGGAAGAAAAACTGATAGATCGAGGACAACGCACCTGCTCGCCGTAGCGCGAATAGTACGAATAATGACACGATAAAAACCTGTACCCATCCCTGTCGGATTCGTCTTCCTTCCATTCTCCAGGCATTGCGCCTTGAACGAGCGCAATGGAATCCTTCATCTTGTCATACAAAGGTGGAGGCAGGGTGAATACGTCCGATAAGAGTTTGCCAGTAGGATCTTGTATCCGCAAAACTTTGCTAAGAAAATTGTCAGTAGAGATCAGAGATGTCTGTAACACTGCGCACCCGTCTAGAATGGAGGTGTTGATCTCAATGTAACGAGTTCGACTTCTATCTGCTATCTGAGAAACATTCAGTATGATAGCGATGGAGAAAACAAATTGCCATACCATCTCCTCCAGATCTTCGAGATCAAATGCAGTGTCACATTTTTCGGCGTCCAATCTTGCTTCTTCGGTAAAAGCCTCAGTCGTTTTTGCTGTTACAGGTGATGGAGTTTTGACAAAGACGTCGGGGGTTTCCACAACGTGAACGTCAGGCAAAGGCAAATCCTTGACGTCAGTAAAAACGTTCCAGGGGCTGACTGGACTAGACCAGGCTGAAGATCGTGTAGGTAGTTTGGCAAAGCTGTAGGTTATACATATTTAGAGACAGTAAATAGGCAGGAAGGGATACTCACTTCGTTGAGACGCTTTGAAAAAGGGGATCTGTCTGAATGAGACTGAAGAAAGGGACTTTCTCCTGCTTCATGGGCTGTCCATAAGGCTGAGGTATTGAATTATGGAAATCGAGCGTCTTCAGAAAGGTTGATTTAGCCCGCACATATTCAAGGGGTATACGTAGGCGGTTGATCAAAGGCCCCCATTTATCGTCTACAGCTCGTAAGTATCCCAGACGGAGGGACGGGAGAGGTCAAGGTACTTACGGGAAATTTCTCTCAACGCTGTTGTAAGAGCGATGATATCCTGGTCCGAGCTTTTGCTTTTTTTGATAAAGTCTTGCTGTTTGTCTGTTACGGCTATCAAGACTAGTAAATAAGGAGTACCTGGATAGAAGGTTAGCGTGCATTCATTTCCTCAACCGCGAAACTTACTAGCTGCGCATAGCGACATGAGTCTGGTGCCTTCCTCCAGGCGGCGATTTAAAGTGGATCGGGATAGCCCGTGAGTCTTGGCTATGGTGTCCATGCCAGGGACACGACCGTATTTTAATGACGCATCGGTGCGGATACTGAAAGCATTGTGAGATGGTGGATAAAACTAGAGGCAGAAAACTTACCTGTGGACATGCAACACAAGCTGTACGAGTGTCACCATATACCAGAAAGATCCGAGTTGATGCAGGTTTTCCAAAACGGTGAGGCGCGCTGAGGTCTCTTTCAAGTCTTTGGGCACGTCGCGGCTTAAGGTTTGTCCAGGGTTGTCCAGTCGCTCGAGAAACAGGTCCAACGCTTCACGCTTCTCTCGAGTGAATACAGCAGCAATAAGTTCCGTGAGAAGCGTTCCTGCGTCCTTCGTCAGCGCCGGACCAGTCCCCGCCTTGGTGTGGCCAGTCTTTTTCTGTTTTCGCTTTTTCCCCTTCCCCCTCCCCCCTTCGTCAGAGGTAGAATCCCCGTCATCAGCAGCAGCTTGGGGATCCTGGGCACCATCGATCTCCGGCTCTCCCTCAGGATCACGATCCAACACCGCATGGGCACCTGCGCGCATGTTGTCTGCTGCCGCATCGTTTGGTGCTATACGCTGGACGGGATGACACTGAGCGCACGCCCTATTGTCGCAGTCGACGTGACCAATGTCGTCGTCATCCCCAACGGTCCCATCGTCTCCACCCCTACTACAGTCGCTGGGATGGCCATGGCCCCCGCCATGAGCCCCGCCTCCCGCACCTCCAGCAGCAGCAGCCTTAACTCTGGCATGTACGTTGGAGAGCGGAGGAATTTTGATGGTAAGCTTGGGCTGTTTCTGGGGAGAGGAGTCTGTGTTCTCCGATTCCGCTATGCGCTTGCCATTGGGATTGATGGCGCCATGTGGCATTCCGTCTTGTTGGTCCACAGACATGGGGGTAGGGGAATCACGAAGTGTGGGGGATGGAGAGGTACGAGTTGGAGAGGAAGGTGCAAGAGTTCGTGATGGTGAAGGGCTTGGTGAAGGGAGAAATAGTGGAGTGCGCGTCGCCCGCGGGGGGGGAGGCTCTCGCTGGGTATACGTTGCGCTGGATTCCCAATCTAAAACAAAACATCTGTTCAAGCCGTGCAGAGGCAGATGAAAGATACACTATACCTCTGGGGATGGACACAGGCATAGGTGGTAAGCTGGATGAACGCGGACGACGCGTCGACGGACGCGCCGACGAACGGTCTGCTGTAAGTTGAGCGCGAGCATAGAGAGCGCGTTGAATTTGAGGTGGGGGCGGCGGAATTATCGCCGTTGGCGTTGACGTTCCAGAAGTGCGCTGTTCAAGAGAATCTTGTGCCAGCTCATCGTCACCAGAGGGCAGTAAGGCAGCGGCAGCAGTCAGAAAAGAGCGCAATTCAGAGTCAGCAGGATCGTTTGAAGCAGCAGCAAGTTCAAGAAGCCGAGCAAGAGCAGCCTCGTCGAGTTTGAGCAAGTATTTTGGTTGCATGAGCGAAAAGCCTGGTGAGCTGTCAAAAATTGTCCACGGTGGACAATTTTCGACGCGTTCAGTCACCCCCCGGTGTTGGTGTGACGAGTGACTGGCGCGTCCATGGACCGCGTCTGAACGCGACGCGAGCAAGTGCAAGAGGATGCTGTCAAACAGCCAACAACACTTGTTTCTTCTCATCCACCACGTTCGGCCGCCCATCACTTCCGCTCTCAGCCTACCCCGACTACATTCAGGTCAACTACCCTGCCTCCTCTTAATTCGCACTTGCCGACCCCTCACCCGACCGCTGCTGGCCCCGTTCGCGTAGCTACACCGATGCTGACGCGTATATACACACTAACAGAGAAGTATAGAAGTGCGTCCCACCCTTCCTTTCCCTTCCCGCGCCTTGCTAACGCCATCCCTTTCTACTTTAGCCCACCTCTTCCCCGCCTTGACCCATCTCCGCCTCCGCCCTCACCATATCGTTTGGCCCTGAGTTTCGCCGCCTTCGTTCCACGCTGTTCCAGCCTCGCCGCCCAACTCGATTCTCCAACACCCGACGCCGCTCTCACACACCGCCGCCTCAGCGACGGGAAAACACTACCATCGCCGCTGACATCGTCGCCCGACGTCTCGATGCACCGCGTCGACGCGCTTAAAAACGCGCTCAAATCAAAATCATATTTAGGTCAGTTTTTCCGCGATTCAAATGCAACGAAATGACTCACCGGCGTACACAGAGAAAGGGCTTCGCGTTTCGCACTGCTGCGACCCCCATTCGCAGACGAGGAGAATGTCTACCCCCCCTCCTCCTTCTCCCTCGCCGGGCACCCATCCATCCCCATGCGCCTCTCGTTGTCGTTGGGGACAGGGCGAAGGGCGACGCTGAGCTCTATAACGCTGAGCGCGTGAAGTATGAGGAGTGGTGGAGTAAGAAGTTTGCTCCCGGGTTGGTGGAGACGAGGTGAGTTTCATCTCAATTCTCGATTTTCGTTCTCGTATTGAGCTTATCTTTTTCTTCATAGCGATGGTACCATGTACCTGGATACTCCGTTCTCGCGTCTCCTGGGGAAACCCCCAATCATGGTCGCTGGGATGACGCCGTCGACGGTTCAGGCCGGGTTCGTCAGCGCCGTCCTCAATGCCGGGTACCACATCGAGCTTGCTGGCGGTGGACACTACAACGCTGCTGCCCTGTGTTCCGAAGTCGCCGAGATCCAGTCCCAAGATTCCTGCTGGCGTCGGTATCACACTCAACGCGCTCTACATCAACCAGCGCCAATTCGAATTCCAGCTGCCGCTTTGGCAAGAAATGCGCAAGGAGGGTCTCCCGGTCGAAGGCTTCTGCGTCGCTGCGGGTATTCCCAGCACAGAGAAGGCGGCGGAGATCATTGAGGGGTTGAAGAGCGCGGGTATCCGCCACGTTGCGTTCAAGCCTGGTTCCGTGGAAGACATCCGCCACGTTGTTAACATCGCTGCGGCCAACCCCGATTTCCCTCTCCAGTGTGCGTCTACTCCCTCTCCACAGCGCCTATGCCTTCCCTCAAGCAACCCGCTGAATGCCCCGCCGCAATTCGTCGAGGTACGTTGCCTCGTCCCTTGTCCCTTCCCTCTTCCACTAACTTCACCTTTCAGCTTCCTCCTCCCACCCCAACGCGTTGAACGCGTCGTCTCCCCTCCACAGCCGCACTCTCTCGACAACCACGACACACGAACGTGTCGGACACAGCCGCGGCGTAGCGCTACGATGGGGACAAGGTGCGTGTTGGTGTTTTTGAGTCGTTTCTTTTATTGTTCTCATTCATTCTTCCTAGCGCGATTCCGACGCCTCTTCCAGCCCCTTCTCTCCCACACCTACCTCCATCTCATCCACTCCACCTTCCCAGCGCCGACTCGCCCATGCCGCCTCAGCCAACTACGGCAACCTCTTTTATTACCACCACCACCCACTGAACTTCCTGCTCATTCCCTGCTTCCCGCGATTTCGCCACGCCTCGCTCACCACCATCTCCACTCGACTTCCTCACCTCGGAACTCACCTTCAACCTCACCGAGCCCAACTTGACATGTAAGATTCTTTCAACCCGACCCTTTTGTTGCGCACTAACGATCCTTTTAGCTGTTTTCAATCCGCTTTCAACAACTCTTCGCTAACTCAGTTCGAGTTGCCTTCTCGAACACCGCCCATTTGTGCGCCGCCAACGCCCGACTGTCGTGTAGGTATGTGAGGTTCATTCACGCGTTGTTCCCCATTCTGACGAGTTTCTCGCAGCTAAGTATTGAACTCGTTTGGGCTGCTAAAACCCCATACACCGGCGCCTCGGGCCATCGAACAGCCGATGAACGTGCGTCATCGCTGTCTTCTTTAGTTTCCACACTAACGACAGGTTTTCAGCTCACCTTCGCCACCCTTTCCTCCTGTTCGCACGACGCCCCACCCTTACACCTCCACCCCACCAACTCGCACCCGCCCACTCCCCGCCTCTTCGACGCCGCCGCCCGCTTCGCGAAGCCGACACCGACCCGTACATATTTACAGAGCGGTAAATACAAGGTACGTCCCCGAGTGATTCATCCCTCCCGCGCCTTCCTAACGACATCCCATCTCCCCTAGCACCACTCCTCCCTCCTTGACTCGTAACCGCCGCCGCCACTCGATCTCGACCACCGACCGCTGTCACCTCACCAACATCGTCATCCCGGCGTGTCCCGTCCTTTCCCCGCCCTCCCGACACTCTCTCAACTCAGAATTCACCACTCTCTTCACTTCAAATTATCCATCCCGCGCCACGCCGCTACCGCATCAGTTGTCGCCGCCGCCCTCCTCGACACGCTCAAGAACAGCGACACTGTTTCGGCGCTCCGCGCGCCGATTCGCTCGGAAGCGCGTCGGAAATTGAATTCAAAGTGAGTATCCCTGGGTTTTCAGGCGAACGAAACGAAACAACTTACGTGTTCACACAGATCAACTCCGCGCTAGCCGACGTCGGCGCCACCTCCACCACAAGTTCTCATCCACCTGCGACAACGACCATTGCAACTACACAGTGGTTTGGGTGGAAGAAGGATGGGAGTGTGGGGAAGGAGTTGGGGGATATGACCTATGAGGAGACGGTGTTGAGGATGGTGAAGTTGATGTTTGTGTCGCATGAGAAGCGGTGGGTGGATGCTTCTTGAGGAATTTGACTGGAGATTGGTTGTGCCGCGTTGAGAAGCGGTTTGCGGGGGTCAACGGTGGAGGGAACAAGCCGTCGCTTCTGCAGTCTTACACGTCGTTGGATGACCCACTGCCATTCATCGAGTCATTCTTCAAAGCGTACCCGATTGCTACGCGTCAGTTGCTCGCTGCGGAGGATTCGGCCTTCTTCCTCGCGATCTCGCAGCGCCCTGGACATAAGCTCGTTCCTTTCATTCCTGTTCTCAACGTGTCTTTCGAAGTTTGGTTCAAGAAGGTTTGTCTTGACGCTGCTTTTGTTGCTTGGCGCTGATTTTTTTCTGATTTTCAAGACTGTCTTTGGGCTGCTGAAGACATCGAGGCGGTCTTCGACCAGGACCCCCAACGCGTTTGCATTCTCCAAGGTCCCATGGCGGTCAAGCACTCGAAGATCAAGGATGAGCCCATCAAGGACCTCCTCGGGAACATCAACTCCGCCCTCATTCAGCTGCTGCTCGACTTCCGGTACGGCGGCGACGCCAACAAAGTTCCGACCGTCGACTACCTCAGCATCGCCCCTGCCGCCGTTCCCACAGCTACTCAGATCAAACGCCCCGAGGTCAACGGCGAGGTTGTTTACGGGACGGCTCTTCCTGACACCGCCGTTTGGCTGAACACTCTTTCTGGGCCTCAGCTGAACTGGCTGAGAGCTTTAGCGATGTCGACTACCATTGTCCAAGGCACATCCTACATCGACAACCCCATGTGTCGCTTGCTCGTTCCTACGGCGAGCACAAGCCCCAGTTCAAGGCCGTCGAGATCAAGTTCACCGCTGCGTCGAAGATGATCGATGTCACAATGTTCGAGGACCGTCGCGACGTCTCGGTTCCCCTTACTCTGCAGTTGGAGTACAAGCCGTCTCTTGGGTACGCACCTATTCACGAGATCGCGGCTGGGCGCAACACGCGCATCAAGGAGTTCTATTGGAAACCTTGGTATGGGAATGACGCCGTGCTGCCGGATGTTGATATCCGGGAGACTTTCTACGGCCCTGAGGTGACGATCGAGGCAAGTGACGTTGAACAATTCGAGCCCGCCATTGTCGCTGATTCTATCAAGGACAGACTGGGGTAAAGTCGCCTGAGGTCGAGCTGCATATCAAGAAGACAGATCCTTGCGCTCTGCGTGTGAAGGGAAGGAGACGGAACGGGACAACTGGGTAATGTGGTAGTGCGAAGGTGCGTCACTGTCTACTTCCCATGTTTCCATTCTGACACATCCTCACGCAGTTACTCTCTCCCGCCACCGCCCAGCCCGCGCCCTTCCCACCCCGTCTCGTTCATTGAATATTCATCGTCACCTTCACCGTGCCCTCCAAACTCCATCCCCCGCATTGACTACACTATGCCCACATGCCCATACGTTGAAACACTGCACTTGAATATATCGATATGAGATGCAAAGTGCGCAATGGACTAATCCACTACAAAACACACAAACAACTCAACCAACACACACAACACTCCAACACTTATATATGTCTCAACAAGATACACCAAGTGCTTCCTATTGAGTTCGTGGGGTCCAATCCGAAATCCAGATGTAGTTCAACTTCGTCTACTGGTCTGAACTGACGCAAAACAAGTTCTTTACTGACTATAGTTTAGAGGAAATCCGTCCGCGGACTTTCCAATGAACAAGGTATATCGGTTTTTAGGATACAAGACTGGGAGGAACTCCGACAGTCAGGGCGAATTGAATATATTAGACACCAGCCAATTGCTAGAAATGCCTCGTACACACGCTTCTTACAGTGCCACTGCGACTGTAGACCTGAACTTCCAAGCTCTCAGGTACGTTTGACACTCCTTTATATAGCACAAGCTCCAAGGCACTAATCGTATCCCGTCAGGTTACGTGCAGGCAAGTCTGAACACGATGCGTCCGCGGATAGATCGTCTACTCTCTTCAACTTGGGGAGATACTAGTTCACTCTTAAGCACACTTTCACTTCAACTGATTCTGAGTAGTCCGCGGGTTAAGTGGACCAGTCAAACACAACGCTGGTAAATGGGGGCGAGCAATGCTCAAACGGGCCAAGTCCTTGGAAGGTTACTGGGTTGGCTATGCCACGACAAAACTCCACAGTCCAAAGTTTCCGCGGGTGAACGCTTCTAGAAACTTAAGTCTTAATTCACACTTGTCTGAACTTCAACAATTCGTTCCTAATGAAGACAAAAACTAGCAAGCAGATAACTCCAATTTAAATGCCTCTACGTCCCTGCCTGAGTACACCAACGCCGTCAATGACCTGCGCGCGATGAACTAGACAAACGACGAGAAATACATGGTCTTTTATACTAATGCCAAGAAAATACATGATGTAAACAAATCTGAGTCAAGATACAGAAACAATTGAGTTGGGATTGGGTATACGTAGGTCTAGCAGCCGTCTGCCGCTCTGAATCGTCACGATCCGTCCATGAAAAGTCATCTATTCTGACCATCTCACGGTTGAATCACTATCTTGGTCATCCGCGGATGTGTATCACTGTTCCGCTCCGACGTGTCTCCCCGGCATCCATGTAGATCCTCTAAATCATATGGTTGCTCCACTCCGTCTAGACCTTTCTAGATCTCTAGTTCTGTTTCCAGACCATCAGATCACCGTCCAAGACATTCCTATGCTTCAGTGTCAAACTATCTCATCAGCGGCATACAGGAAAGTGCTTCCGTGATGTACATGCCGAGTCCGCGGAGTATTCTCCGTGACATGATGGATGTCCGCAATCACTTGTTCCAGATCTGAGGCACCACCCTGCCGTTGATCCAACGTCCGGCACCCTTATGTTCAAGGTACATTGGTGCGGCAACTTGTCCGTAAGTCTTCGGCAGGTCCGCGGCGTCTATGTATCTCATAGACCTTTCGTTTGGATACTCCGCGGGCCTTCCTCCGACATTCCGTCTTGCTTTACTACAAGTCCAGACTGCACTTCAACTCAGTCTTCATCTGTTACTCTTGCAATACCCAAAACCTTGGGTTACTCCGTGTGCCGCGGGCCTCTATGATTATCTCCAGTAACGTTACGACCAGCAGCTCGGAGCTCACTCTGATCCTCCTTCAAGTCACCATGAACAGGAGTACTGACTTCCTATTGATAGTCGAGTAAAGCCCTTAGTGCCATGCAGCTAATATGGGTATTTGTGCCACAAGTCACTACAAAAGCTAGATAAATACGCGCAAAATTGACCACGCGTATCATCTCCCCTTCACTAAATCTAGACCGTCCTCGGTCTACCATTTGTAGCCCTCAGTGTACTAGATATTGAGTGGTCCGCGGACTGACTGCGTCCGACTAGACGTTCTAATTTTTATAGCGCCTACACACATGCACACTTTTTCACCGTCTATGATTTTGAATCTGCAAGCAGAATTCAACTCAGTCCGTTGGTCTCAACTTGTGCTCAGCAAAATCTATTTTTAGACTTTTTTGCTTCCACAGACGCCGATCATTACGTCATTGACATTTCCTGTCTGACTTTTATCAAGACAGGGGGTGTGCACTCAATCTGCACTCCTCCACTCAATTTTCTCCATAGTCGACAATTTTTTCGACTAACCCTAACCCTATACTTGCGATTTAACGCTTGGACCCTTGGGCGCTTCCCTGGTCCTTCAGAATCCTTATCTGTGCCTATCTAATCGTTTAGGCGCCGGCTCAGTTCAATCGTCGTCTTCTATCAAAAACAAGGTTTTGTCCAAGGTTCGCTGCGGAGAACCTCTTCCAAAGCTTGCTAATAATAGGTCGCTTCCGAGCCTTCCCTTATCGGGCTTCAGATAAGATCTGAATACAGTAGTCGCCGCGGCGGAGGGCTTCTAGCAAAATTTTCCTAAGTCCGCTCCGCCACATATACTGGCTGGGCTGGACTTAGAGCTAAATTCTCTCTCTTCCCTTTACCACCACCACCACATATAGTGCTTTGCACTGTGTGGTCCCACTGCTTTTTGGATCCCTCTTCGTTGTTCGACGCACACGTCGCTCAACGCATCAACCACTTCGACTGTCTTTCGACTCTCCCTGACGCTCGTCGTCGGCGGAGATGGCGTCTCCCACCAAATCTGCATCCAAGACATCCGTTCCTGCAACGTCTCCGCGCGCACCAGCGTCTTCGTCGTCTTCTAGTTCTGAGTCTGAAGACACCCGCCCCGCGCCTCTGGATTCAGACGTCTGCCGTCGACTCTCGAAGCTGCCTATCTCCCTTTCGGCGTCCGCCCCTCGTGCGGAACATTGGGCTCCGTTTGATGTCGAGGCTGCCCGCAACTTCCACGAACTCAACCACATTGACGAGCCGCCCATTTCCGACCAAGTTCAACGCATCAAGGCGTTCTATCCCATCATCGTACGTGGTAGTATACCCTCTAATTGTCTAGGATATTAACCATTATCCGTAGCGCGAATATCGTAAACGCGAGAACATCCCTCCCGAAGTGGAGCTGTTCTTGTGGTCTTCTGCTCGTCTTATCCTAGGAGTGATCGAGGCGCTCTCCGCCGCCAAACTCAAAATTTCCAACACCGTTCGCCTGGCTTACAACGCCGCGCGCCCTGCTCAGAGCTTCCGCTGCCAGTTCGATATGTCCGATCGTACTGTCAACGTGATTCCGGAGACGTTCCTTCTGCCAAAAATCGCTAAGAAGGTGGTCCGTGTGCGCAACGTCGTTGAGTCTGACGTTGAAGCTGTCCCTCAGGGGATAGTTTCCGTTGATGACTCCGACGCGCCGTTGGCGAAGCGCCGCAAGATGGAGGCCTACGTCGCAGTTCCGCCTCATCCCGCTCCCGCGCCGGCTGCGCCCTCGGAGCCCGTTGCTCCGCCCGTCGTTCCAGTCGCACCTGTCGATCCGCGCCGCATTATTTCCATCACTCATCGCGACGAACTGCTCGCTATCGCCCTCACCATGCCCAAAGATGACACTCCGGCCCCAGCTTTGATGAAGATTCCTCATCATTACATTCAGGACTCGTTAAATCCACCTCTGTATTCAAACACGGCGTTTCCCTGCATTGAATGCGTCTCGCACCTCCGTCGTTGCCCCGGGATTGACGAATCCACCCCCCGCGCAACGTCGTGTGCTCCTTGTGCTCAAACCCACAAGAAATGCTCCTTGAACTGGCCGGCCAACAAGCTTATGAAACTCATCGAACAACTCCGGCCGTATCAAAACTTGGCTCCTCAAACGATCGCGTCCTATCTTCAAAAGCTTTACCAGGCTACCCTCGACTCGGAGCATACTGCCGCCCTCCACGCCCGTGCACTCAGCGCTCAGCGCCTCGCAGCTCAGGATCTGGCCGTCGTGGTCCGCAACGCCGACAACTCGATGGTAGACGCCGCGTTTACGCAACTCTTTGAAGATCCCGCTGACGCCGTTCACTTGCGTGACGCCGTGGACTCGTTTTTCGACCTCGAGCCGGAGTTCTTTGCCCAGGCGGCCCTTCTTGCGGACAACCCTACTACGTCCGTCATTCCGCCTCCTGCAGGATCTGTTGAAGACACCCGCGGCACCTTCCACCCCGCGTTCTCCAGCCGCAGCCTCCCTCGCCCTCTGTTTGGCGAAGTGGACGCTTCCCTTCTTCCTGGAACCTTGGAGGCACCCTTGGAGCGTGATCCCGCGCCGCACTTTTCCTCCGCGCCGTTGATTCGCCCTGCGGTTTATGTGCCGCCGGTCTCCTCGGTGTCTGCGTTCTTGGATCCTTCTTCCGTCAAACCGTCGTACGGTCCCGCTGGCGTGTCTAAACGCAAGAAGGTGGCACGAGCCCCGTTTGTTGAAGGTAGCTCCAAGGATGGGCAGGAGGAGAAGGTTCGTCGTCGGTCAAAGCGCAAACAAACGTCGCCTTGAACTTTCTCGTTTTTATCTATACAATACATACAATACTTGCTGGATTTTCGCGCGGTAGGCTACCGCTCTAAAAAGCCAACAATATGTACATTCTTGTATCCCGGCTTATTACATAGTCTACTTGCTTAGGTAGAACTTTTGATAGACTTGTAATAAGCCCTGCAATATCATTAGCGCCAAAAGCGCTTCAATCGCTAGCTGATTCAACCGTGTGAATCTTTTTCCTTATGAGAGCTTCCTTTAGCGCTCAGCTTAGCGCCAGAATTTAGCGCCGGCCTTAGCGCCTTGGCCTCTCGAACTCCGGCAACTCTTTCTTACCGGCCGATCATCGGATCGATCAAATATGATCCGATCACGGTGATCTCCGCCACTCAACTTTTTCAACCTAAGTGCGAATTTCACCAAGTCCCAACTGCTTTTATAATCCAAATTGAGTCATCATATGTCGATCCTCAATTCAAATTACTTGTTTCATAGCAGAAAGACTTCAACTTCTCAACTCCTTGCAGGATCCTGGTCCGCGGAGTTTCAACTTCAACTTTTGTTCAAGTAATGAAGCCTCATTGAATCTTCAATTTCTACTAGTTCTCGCCACTTCATTTTCTGGTGAACTCCGGGGACTTGCCGTCTGACGCGTCTCCGCGGCCCTCCATCAATCAGTGTCGCAAGTCACTGCGTGTAGAAACCGATCATCAATATCCTCCCAATCAGGATTCCATGACTTCCGATTTTGAAAACATCGGCCTCAATCGCCTATTCTTGGTGAAACAAATTTCTCCAAGCCTAGATATGGTAACAGACGCATGGACGCGCGGACGGCACACCGCCCATTCCGTGTCTTGGCTCCCTCTCTCCCCCCAACTAAAATAAAACATGCGTCCTCGCATGCAGTTATATCAGCGAAAGAATTGAGTTGTCATGCGTCTTGGCGTGTTCCAACGATTTGCGCCTTTGTAACCAAGTTATCGTAACTCCCCGGACCTTTTGCACATAAAAGCCAGAGGTCCGCTCCGCTAAACTTCGTCTCGTTCTGACCACTTCCATGCAATGGCGCCTGACCGCCACCCTCCGCCTGCACTCCAGACAGCAATCCAAGGCATTCAACAGGCTCACACTGAATATCGTGGTCTCCGAAAGGCGAAATTCTCGGATGCGATCTGCAACAGAGCGCTCGACACGGTGCTCGACCGCGTCGTACGTTCGCCATACTCCGCTACTCACTACTATGCTGACCCGCGGGGTTTCTTCCAGACCGGATTTCTCCCAATGGCCTCCGCGCTCCAGCACCCCCAGAATGCTACCGTCACCCAGATCATTCTAGGACTCCCTGACCAGCTTCAACTCGCTGTCAACGAGCACGGCTTCCGCATTCCTAGCAGCCACAACGTTACGCTCAACCAGTTGATCAACCGCTACCACAATGCTAAGAAGAAAAAGAAGAAGGACGAAAAGGCCAAGGTATGCCCTCGTTATTTTATCCCTCCTTAGCTTCTCTACTGACTTATCCCTTTCAGCACAAGTCCAAGGAGGCTGCCGAGGATACCGACGGTGACGACTCCGCGGATGAGGCGTCTGTCGCTGACCAGGTATTCTCTAGGCGTTCTCCACCTTACGATTCACTTTAATCGTCTACAGATGGACATTGACAAGGAGGAAGGTATGAATATTACTCCCTACTTGCTTGCCGCGTACGGGGCCAATTACCGTGCAGGTTCTGGCGCGGTCCCCGGAGGTCTTTCGTTCAACAAGACCAACGGTGGCAAGAACAACAAGAAGAATAATTCCCGCGGAACGGTACGCTCCGCTTTATTCTCTCTTTTCTTGTCCGTCCATCTAATTTCTGGAGCAGATCAACGTGTGTGGGTCTTGCTCGTCGACGCAACACGGAATTGACGCCTGCCCCGTCAAACCCAAGGACTCCAAAATCTCCGAGGGTAAGGCGCACAAGAAACGCGATGCGTCAGTTGAAATCGTTGACGATCCGATTCCAGAGGAGATGTTCCAAAACGTTTGTCGCACAGTTGTACGCTCCCTCTCCATGCACCCTACTCACTGAAAATTTCTTTTCCTCAGCGCAAGCTCAGAGCTCAGGCCGCTCAAGAGGAACAAGCCTTTCTCGACCAGGACGACTCAATGGTACGTAATCAACTTCTCACGGTTGAATCCCTCTAATACGCAAGTCGTACTAGGTGGAACCTCCCGCGGGCCTTCAGGCGAGTCCAATTTTTCGTTATACGACTCCCTTTCACTGATTTCGTCCCCAGTCCCCCGCGGAGATCGCTGATCCTGATGATGCCGCTCGTGGTCGCAAGCGTACTCGTCTGGCGGACGCGGCTGTCGATATGCTCCACGAACCCACTTTCCCGAGTACGTTTCAACGTCCCTTACTCCGTTATTCACCTCATTATTCAATAGATCTTCATCATGATCTCATTGTCATCACAGACCCTGCGATCATGGACAAAGCGGTTCATAACGCCAATGTCCATGCTGAAGAAATGGATCCCCACGACTTTCGCTCTCAGTCGGAGTTTCTTCGCCACAGCATGCGCTCCGCGGCCTTCAAGTTTCGCTTCTGGTTGTCGGAATACAATAAGTACGACGACCATCTCGAGAAGCTTACACTGGACTTCTACCAGAAGTATCCTGATGACAGGCCTATCCGTCGTCCGCACAGCGCGCATGGTGTACGCAAATTCTTCTTTGCGCACTGGTCTGAGCTTAACGCGCCCTCGCAGCCTTAAATCCCTTGCTAGGATTATTTAGCTACAAGTTTCCGTTTTTATATTCGTGTCTTCAACAGACACATGTGTCTTCAACAGACACACTTCCGCTGCTCAACCAGCAACCACAGTCTCTATCAACCCGGGCGTATCGTATTTCAGTAGTGCTTCCAATACAATTGTTTTGTCAAGCCATTCCTGCGTGATTTCCCTTGCTTTCTTCAATTCTGAGAGTGAAACTCCGCTCCGCGGGGTGCCAAATCTACGTCTCCGACTTTGAACAACCTCTCATTTCTTCGTCAGAAGAGCCGCGGGAGCCTTAGCGTCTTTAGCCTTCAATTGCTTACGCTGGTTGATTCCCTACATACTCCAATTCTGAATTAATGATGGCCATATCATCGACTTCAACCGACACTCCATTCCAGGCTTAACTGTTTCCTTCTCCGCAACGCTTGTCATTCGTAGTGAGGGGTCCGCGGGCCTCAATTTCTCTACAAATTGGGTTTCTCTCCGCTGGATACCATTCAAAACGCTCCGATGGCACTGCGTTGAACCATTTAAGCTGTGATTGCTCAGTCAACCGATCGCAACTACACTCCTGAGTGTCCAAAGTGCTGGGTAATGTCTCAGCAGCCCTGCCTGGCTTAAAGACAGCTGCGCGGAGCTTCCAAATCCCAAATACCCCTTCCGCTCTTTTATGTGCTGCGACCCCTACGACGAGGAGAATTTACCACCTGACTACGGCGACTACTACTACTCCACTCCTTCGCCTCATCCTGAGTGGGACGCTCCTTTCTTCCCCATGGATGAGATAGGCGCTCTTCGTAGCGTTTTTGGCTACAATTACGATGCATCCACCACTAGGGAACCCAAGATTCTGGAGGTCCGCGAACGTCTCCGCTACACTCTTGCGTTCCTTGCGGATAACAAGGTGCGCTTCTGTTCTCTCCAAATCTCGCTCCTTACTTAGGGGAATTCTTCCAGCCTACTGTTGCTTGTTCTTGCTGCGAAGCGGAGCACGGGTCTATGACTTGTAATCCTCAGGCTTGGGGCGCTCCTTGCGATACTTGCCTCCGCAAGTTTCGCACTTGCCCTTTTACTGAGCAGAACAATATGTTCACCGTTTTCCACGAGCGCGGTGGCCCTGGTACGTTTCCAAAAATCTCCGCGGGGTTTTAATCATTGCTGAATCTCCCCCCAGTTATCATGTTTGGCAACGACAAGTTCCACTTTGGTGAGCTCGCAGAAGAGTTCGACCTCGCTTTCTACTTCCTTCAGCGGGGCATCCGGTATCGTAAGGAAGGCTTCGTTCAAGCTCTTTCTCAGATCACAGATGTTCACGAACTCGCCTACCTCCGCAAAGAACTCGACATCAACATGTATGACGACTCTGCTAAAGAACTCGTCTTAGCTCGCATCACTGAACTCATTCCTCCGGGGATCCATCCCAAGTCCGTGGAATCTCCTGACAAGTACGTCTTCGTTCCATATTTTCCGAGAAATATACTCATGATTATCTGTTCGGTAGGGGCAAATATGGCCACAACCTTTAATCACTTTCTATTTCGCCTGGACCTCCGCGGGCCCACTCGTTCCTGTTCATCATCTAGTCCAAACGACTCTTCCTCCTCGCTTTCAGATTCAGATTGTGAAGATTCTGTATCCTCGAAGTCTTGGGGCGATACCCTGATGTTGACTTTGTCGAAGGCAATATCATTTAACTTCTTAGACCTTTTATTCTTCTCTTCTGTACCCTCCGCGGGCTCGTCGTTTACTAGTTTTTCCAACGCCTCCGTAGAGATATCAATGAACTTTTGAATGTTCTTCGGAATTTGGATTTGTTCCCTCGCTAAGTAAGGGACTACCCTTCCTGCAGCGATTCTGTCTTGGAATAAAGACCCATCCATCTCCGCAAGGATATACGCTCCTCCCTTGGTGCGTCTTATCACAACCATAGGTCCGAGGTACCTTCCTTTCTTTTCCATTTTCGAGTTCAATGATTTTTCTACCTCCGTGTGTCGCACCAGAACTAAATCTCCCGGCTTAAAGTCATAGCCTTTGATCGCATGCTTATGGTTACGTTCAAATTTCTGAACTGCCAATCGTTTTGCATGGTCAACACGCTCTCTCATATATTCAACATGGGAGACATGCTTGGCTAGAGCTTGCGCACGGTATCCAATAAGCTCCGCGGTGGTCAACACTCGGTCTGGCAACTCCACTAACCACGTTGCTTCCTCAACATCCAACGGTAATATTGGATGCGCTCCTGTTACCACAAAATATGGTGAACAGCCTAGACCCTTCCTCACTGTGACTCTGTCGGACCAAAGCATAACGTGGAAGAACCAGAACCATTTGGCTGGGTTCCCTCCAGTCGCCTTGAACAACGCTTGTCTCATTTGAAAGTGTCCAGATTCAATTTTGCCATTAGCTTGCGAATTATAAGGCGAAATTTGAACATTGGCTATTCCATATTTCTGCCTCAACCACTCCACGGCTTTCTTGAACTGCCCCGCGTTGTCCGTTACAATCCGCTTTGGACAACCCCAACGGCAGATAATATCTTCAAACAGGAACATTCCAATTGCCTGAGCGGAATCCCTTACTAATGGTCTTCCTTCTAACCAGGAACTCAACGAGTCCCTCGCATCTACCACAAGTCCGCATTTATTTGAGACTTGTCCCATCACCATCACGTCGGTATGGATTACTTGGAAAAGACTTGGTGTATCCGTTACCACGGGCGGGACTTTGATCAGGGTGTGCTGCCTATTTTGGCATGGTAGGCAAGTCGCCACATACCAATAAACGTCACACTCCAATCCTGGCCACCAGAATCTCAATGAAATTAACTCCGTAGTGGCATAACTTCCGCGATGGCCTAGGCTATCATGAGCAGCCTTCATCATAAACATACGGTGTTCCTTGTCCACTACTAATTGATGAGCCATTCCAATCGCTTTTTTATACATCCTCCCCCCTTTCAAAAAGAAATGTGAGGCAGAGCGGACAAAAGCTCGATATTCTTGGTCGTCATTCATCCCCGCGGGCCTTTTTAAAGGGTCCGCTAACCATTCCTTAATTAATGGTAACTTTGCGTCTCTCTTTTTCATCCACTCCGTGCGATGCTCTTCATCATACGGTTCACGCTTATCTTTGTTCCACTTCAATTCTAAGTCAGGAATCAATGGTTCCATCATTAAAATATACTCTGGAACTGATTTTCCATCCGTTTCATAGGCCGCTTGCCTTGCCTTTCCGATGTCTGCCTCCGCGGACGCAGCGAGCATACACTCCTCCGCGAAATCTTCAACACTCAACGCTTCAGGCCCCATCAGAAGGTAACCACCCCTTTTATCAATAAGGTGCTTAAACTCTTCAAATTCCAAGGGCTGTTGCCCGTCCGTTGCAACATCTTCATGGTCCTCGGGAGGCTCATTCTGATCATAGCCCTCCTCGGAGTTTTTGAACTGTTCATCCCCGGGGAAAGGATCTCTCCTTGACAATCCATCGGGGGCGAACCTTTCACCAGGAACATGCTTCAACTTAAAATGGAACATGAGAATTTTCTCAATCCAACGGTTTATGGTAGCATTTGGACCCATTCCAGGATTTTTCAACATGCCCTTGATGTACAACGCATCGGTTTCAACCACAAGCTTCCTTGCTCCGAAAATCCAGTAGTACATGGCTTCAAGAGCTCTCATCATCCCATACAATTCACGTTTGGGTTGTGAGTAGTTTGCTTCAGTTTTCCCCAGCGTTATACTCGCAAACCGCGCATAGTATTTCTTCTTAGGGTCGTCTGGGTCAAGCTGGTAGATAATTATACCAATAGCTCGCCAAGACGTGTCCACTTGTAATACTATATCTGAAAGCCAATCGTATCTCAAAGGCTTGAGCGCGGGGCAATCCTTCAACCTCTGCCTAATCCTTGCCTGCGCTTCATCACACTCCGCGGACCACTTAAAGACGATGTCTTTCTTGGTAAGATCATTGATAGGTGCGACTATGTCTCCGTACCCTTCAATAAAACTCCGCAAGACTCCAACAGTACCCAAGTATGCCTTTACTTGCGTAAAAGTATCGCAGGGGCCCCAATTGTTTATCACATCAATCCTTTTGGGATCCGGCAGACGTCCGCGGTACGAACATAAATGTCCTACCACCTCAAACTCATCAGCGCAGAGCACCAACTTCTTTCCTGAGAACGTTCCACCAGCATAATTCATGCGAGTAACAATACGGTTCAAATTTTGAACATGTTCCCACACAAATCGGCGAATGCCGGAGTTTTCTGGAATCCGTTCCCAATCTCCATCTCCCGTCTCATACCTCGTTGGACCTCCGCGGACCGGTACGTCGTCTATGTAAGGTATTGTAACATGCGGAATCTCATCTCTCAAGACATAGGTAACATCATCATGAAAGATAGGAACAGAATTTGTCCAACCCATGGGTAGTTTAACTAGCCTCAGCGCACCAAAAGGTGTCTGGAACGTAGTATAATCCCTGGAGGATTCTGCGAGATCCCTGTTATCATATCCAACGAACATGTCCAATGCAGCACCACAAGCTCTGCCAGCAAAATGTTCTGCCAGTTTCTCAGTACCCGGGGGCACGCCAGAGTGTTGAATGGTTACTTCATTGAGTCTCTCCAACGAATGTACAATCCGTAAAGATTTTCCATCCTTCTTGATGACAGCAAAAATCGGCGATCTGTAAGACGAGTTCGAAGGTTCATACACGCCGGCATCAATTTTAGCTTTAATGATGCGACAGAACTCATCGAAATGTCCGGGGGGAATTGGAATTTGCGAGCAGACCCACGGCGTATGAGGCGCCACAGGCATGTCCACGGGCGGAAAGAATTCATGTTTGAATTGTCCGCGCTCGTCTTCCTCCCAAGCAAAATGCTGATTATGCTCCATCATGAAGTGGTTCAACAATTTCATTTCTTCTGGCAATAAGAAGCCATTGTCATGAGTCTTGTCGAACACTTCCTTCCGCTCCGCGGTATATCTCCCAGTAGGTGCAAACTCTGGAGGATGCGGACTGATCGTCGGCATGCCCTTCAGCGGGATCACCAGTGATATTCCGCACTATCCTAAACTTCTCATCAACTCGACCTAAAATGGGCCTCACTTTGTCTGCCACGGGCTTATACTTGTTAGCAAACACCCGCTCTGGTTCAGGCTTGGGGTCAAGCTGCTCCATTACGAACTGCTGCCTGGGTGTATCAGGTACAGGCAGATCTAAGTGAACCACATTCTTAGGCGGTAGTCCGCGGACCGGATCAATCGGCTCCTCGGCACCACCTACTGCAACATTTGTTGACTCCGCCGTCAGAAGAGCCGCCTCCGCGCGCTTAGCCTTACGTTTGGCATTCTTCTTCTTTCCACGGTTCAACTTTTTCGACCGCTTCCTCGGCTTACTCGGCGGACCGTCCTCTTTAAACAGGAAAATATCCATTCCCTTGTCTTTTTCCATTGTTCCAGCGTACTGGTTCAACAGAACGGAGGCGTCCTTATCTCCACTAAAACTCTGCTGAGAGGCCATCAAATACGCCATTTGACGGTCTGCCTGCGTCACAACATCACCCGACTTAGGAAATCCATAACCAATGCAAATCAACTGCCCCTGCTCATCCAACTCAAACGCTACAGTGGCTTCTCCCCCCTCTACGAGTTCCTCGAAGACCTCTGAAAATCCTGTTTGGCTTTAGCAGGTTCAGGTGGTTCAGATTTTCCAGTGTCTCGATTAAATTTACGTCCGCGGGGCACTGTAGGAAAAGTACTAGTGCGTCCTGTATACGGATCCGTAATTGTAACCTCGACTTCGCCGGACTTTTTGCTTGCGAAAACTGTCTCCGCCAAAATTTCAAAAGGCCTCCCTAGAAGTACCTCATAGGGAACGCTTGGTAGTATGTGCACCTGAAGGTACATCACAATTCCATTGAAATTGAACGGTACATTTTTCGCCAACCCCATGGTTGTCTGAGTTTGATTGTTGGCGGCCACCATATCACAAACGATTTTAGGATCCCATTTCAGACCAAGCTCTTCTGCAAGAGTGGCATTCATGGACACGATTTGTGACCCACTATCTGTAATGGCTTCCACATATTTTCCGTTTATGGTTGGGCGAACACACCGGAGCCCTCCAGAATTCACCGCGGAAGGCACTGAAGGAACCTTCACCTTCCTAGGCTCTTTTCCAGCTGGTAACGACTCAAAGTACTGCAATACTGGGTCACCACAGATCACACTTCCTTGCGGAAGGTCCCCGTCCCCGGAGGTAACTAACTCTGGGTAGGTGTCAAAGTATAGCACTGAGACAGTCGCTCCTGACTCGTCAACCGTCACACAAGACGTTTCTTCTTCCCGCACATTATCTTCTAGTCCTTCATCTTCGTCCGCGGAGCTCTCCTCAGATTCTTCAGAGACTCGTTGAACCATAAAATTCTGGACCCTAGCTGGAATAATCTCGCCTGAAGTTGTTTTCAAGAACCGACTCCTATTTTTCCTCTTGCTACCGCCTTCTAGTGTACGACGAAGGTTGTCATTACTATCCAAGAGAGCTCCCAACTTCACCGGAATTACAGTATCACGAATGCTCTTGACAATTTCTGCCGTAGCTGCATCTTTACGCTGCGTGTCCCGCGGCGCTCGTGGCTTTCGCTCAACTGGTCCTGGCTTAACAGGTTGCTCATCATTGGGTTTCCTGGGTAGTGCAGGTCGAGGCGCGGGGTCAGATAGAGGCTTAACATCTTTGAAGGGAAGTTCCTTCTCTGTCGCCTTTTTCTTATCCGCTGGCTCGTCCTCGGAGTCGCTGACCTCTTCCACAGTAACTCTAGGTCTCCGCGGGGGATTCCTTCTCTCCATTACAACTTCAACTCGATTCTCGATCTCAGGCTTCTTGGACTTCTTTCCACTCGAACGCTCTTCTGACTGTTTTTTTGTATTTTTATCATTTTCTTCACGGTCTTTCGTCTTTGGTTCCTCAGGAGCCTTCCGTGATCGGGTCTCCCTCATCGGGTAAAATCCCGTCCTCCTTGAAGAATTAGTTGCCTAAGTTCCCCAAGGTTGTTTTCGAGCCTAGCAATCTGTTCATCCTGCGCGGACTTTCCCGTGTTTCCAGGAGACTCCCGCGGAGTTGAACTTTGCTCTGCGTCTGCCGCGGTAGAACCAGCCGACGTAAAGAAAACAGCAAAATGATCCTCATGCAGGAAGCTATTATTTCGGTGACTGTAATAGTCGCGCGCTTTGGTCATCGGACTTTTATTGCGTGGTTCAATAGGAATATTTTTCCCATCGAAGGTCTGAAGTTTTCCATCCTTGGAGAGGGAAAGAATTCCACCCGCTAGGTCCGTCGCACGCTCCTTGCAGTTGCCAATATAATGATATAGCTCCCAACAGTAATAACACTCATCCCTTCTAGGACGCTTGTCACCAGTGTTATGACTTCTATAATCAGATCTGTCGCCAGACCTCCCCGGATTGTTGGACGTGCCTTTTTCCAAAGCCTCATGCATTTTGGACATAATCTGTTTCTGGTCCGCGGTGAACTTATCCAGATGTCCAGCAAGTGCTTGTTCAACATTGTCCTTCACATCCTTGGAGATGCGCTCTTGACTCGCCTGAGTCTCTTTCTCCAGTCTATCAAGACGAGCTTTCAACTTCTCGCCTTCATCCTCTTCTGCGCCATACAACACTGTCGCTTTCCGTCTTCCGTCGGATGTGTCTCCAAAGAATATTGAGTCGTTGTTCTTCATAAGAGTCGTCAAAATATCCTCAAAGTCCGTCCACTCGTACAAATCATCCTGGTGCGTTTGTGGTGCTTTAAACACCTTGCCTGGATTTGCAGTCTCAAACTCCTTTTTGGCACGCTGGTAGGAGCCCAACTCCGTCGGAGACTTGGTTATGATAATTGAACGGAGATCATCTCTGAACGTAGGGTGAATACCCTCAAGAAAATCTCTCGCCAACTCTCTCTGAGATAACCATTCCCTATCTTGGTTCATGGTTCCTGCGCGTCCGCGGAACTCGCGAATAAAAGTCGACAACTTATTTTCTTCGCCAAGTCTCACAGGACGATTCCTCCAGCCTTTAAGCCAGGAGGCCCATCCCGCGCGGGAGCCTTTCTCAACTGCTCGTACTTCTGGATACGAATTAATCACATCCGTCTTCCAATCTTCATAAGTTCCAGTTTTATAGGACGACAACGCAGTCCACTCTTTCTGGATCTTACTGTTCGCATAGTGTTGCGCTAGCCACTTTTTGGCTGTATCACTAATGTTCCCCTGCTTTTCAAACAGATCCTCAATCCCTGACAAGTACTTGGGCAAATCCCCGGAGTCATCTTCAAACTTCAGGTTATGTCTCCCAAACAAGTCAGGAATCTTGGTCTTATCTAGTTCGACATGCTGGGCCATAGTGTTTTGTTGTAGGGGGTTTTGATTGGCTACTGAGTTCGAAATAGCCTCAAGGTTCTGATCCAAATGATCAGACTGCTCGCCGTCCGAAGGGATAGCCTGTCCTTGGAAAGGAAACGCTTCTGTCAAGTCTAATTCCTCCGCGGAACTCGCTCTTCTTCTTCTGCGAACAGGAGATGAACTATACGACCGTCCGGTACTGGAGTTTTTGGTCGTACGGGGTTTTCTGCCAGACGCCGATGATCCCCAATTTACTGTCTCTGGTATAAGACTGCTCCTTGAAGTCGACGCTTGAGCGGGTTCTTGTAATGCAACCCTGGCTTGCTCTAGCAAACTCCTTGAACCTGCTCCGGTATTTAATGGAGACGGGCTTCGCTGGTGTTTGCTCTTCCCCGAACTCTTTCGTTTTCGAGGGGCGGAAATGTTGACTGGTTCAACTTTTCCCGGAAAGTCCTTCTTCTAGACTCTCCCAACTATAGCAACTTGTTTTGCTTCAACAACCAAGAGACAAATGGACCCCTCGCGGTGGGCTCCAGATGAAACGCTGCACTTGAATATATCGATATGAGATGCAAAGTGCGCAATGGACTAATCCACTACAAAACACACAAACAACTCAACCAACACACACAACACTCCAACACTTATATATGTCTCAACAAGATACACCAAGTGCTTCCTATTGAGTTCGTGGGGTCCAATCCGAAATCCAGATGTAGTTCAACTTTGTCTACTGGTCTGAACTGACGCAAAACAAGTTCTTTACTGACTATAGTTTAGAGGAAATCCCGTCCGCGGACTTTCCAATGAACAAGGTATATCGGTTTTTAGGATACAAGACTGGGAGGAACTCCGACAGTCAGGGCGAATTGAATATATTAGACACCAGCCAATTGCTAGAAATGCCTCGTACACACGCTTCTTACAGTGCCACTGCGACTGTAGACCTGAACTTCCAAGCTCTCAGGTACGTTTGACACTCCTTTATATAGCACAAGCTCCAAGGCACTAATCGTATCCCGTCAGGTTACGTGCAGGCAAGTCTGAACACGATGCGTCCGCGGATAGATCGTCTACTCTCTTCAACTTGGGGAGATACTAGTTCACTCTTAAGCACACTTTCACTTCAACTGATTCTGAGTAGTCCGCGGGTTAAGTGGACCAGTCAAACACAACGCTGGTAAATGGGGGCGAGCAATGCTCAAACGGGCCAAGTCCTTGGAAGGTTACTGGGTTGGCTATGCCACGACAAAACTCCACAGTCCAAAGTTTCCGCGGGTGAACGCTTCTAGAAACTTAAGTCTTAATTCACACTTGTCTGAACTTCAACAATTCGTTCCTAATGAAGACAAAAACTAGCAAGCAGATAACTCCAATTTAAATGCCTCTACGTCCCTGCCTGAGTACACCAACGCCGTCAATGACCTGCGCGCGATGAACTAGACAAACGACGAGAAATACATGGTCTTTTATACTAATGCCAAGAAAATACATGATGTAAACAAATCTGAGTCAAGATACAGAAACAATTGAGTTGGGATTGGGTATACGTAGGTCTAGCAGCCGTCTGCCGCTCTGAATCGTCACGATCCGTCCATGAAAAGTCATCTATTCTGACCATCTCACGGTTGAATCACTATCTTGGTCATCCGCGGATGTGTATCACTGTTCCGCTCCGACGTGTCTCCCCGGCATCCATGTAGATCCTCTAAATCATATGGTTGCTCCACTCCGTCTAGACCTTTCTAGATCTCTAGTTCTGTTTCCAGACCATCAGATCACCGTCCAAGACATTCCTATGCTTCAGTGTCAAACTATCTCATCAGCGGCATACAGGAAAGTGCTTCCGTGATGTACATGCCGAGTCCGCGGAGTATTCTCCGTGACATGATGGATGTCCGCAATCACTGTTCCAGATCTGAGGCACCACCCTGCCGTTGATCCAACGTCCGGCACCCTTATGTTCAAGGTACATTGGTGCGGCAACTTGTCCGTAAGTCTTCGGCAGGTCCGCGGCGTCTATGTATCTCATAGACCTTTCGTTTGGATACTCCGCGGGCCTTCCTCCGACATTCCGTCTTGCTTTACTACAAGTCCAGACTGCACTTCAACTCAGTCTTCATCTGTTACTCTTGCAATACCCAAAACCTTGGGTTACTCCGTGTGCCGCGGGCCTCTATGATTATCTCCAGTAACGTTACGACCAGCAGCTCGGAGCTCACTCTGATCCTCCTTCAAGTCACCATGAACAGGAGTACTGACTTCCTATTGATAGTCGAGTAAAGCCCTTAGTGCCATGCAGCTAATATGGGTATTTGTGCCACAAGTCACTACAAAAGCTAGATAAATACGCGCAAAATTGACCACGCGTATCATCGCGAAGAGTTGGGGCATGATGTCGCCGCCCATGCGCTTGTAGACAACCATTTTACTGTCTCCAACCGTGTTCTGGTGACCCAAAGTCAGTCGAGAATGGAAAAGATTACACCAGGACCATACCTCATCGCTGCTGTCTTTACCAAAGAGAACAAGGCGGTTTTCCTTCACCTCCATTCGCCCAATTAAGGCCCAGATGAGCGCAGCTTCGTCGGCTTTCCAGTTGATCTTTGGGAGGGGTGGCTCGGCATTTTTCTTGCCCTTCTTTGCTGCGGCTTTCTTTGGGACGCTCTTCGGTGCCTTTTTTGACTGTGTATGCTTCCGGGGGGACCGACGAGGACCCCTAGAGCCCATAGTAATTGAGAGGTATAGTAATGAGTGTGTAATTTAGTTTGTTGCCAGTAGAATACGCGTCGAGAGGAAGAGAGAAATTTTTCGAGAGACTTCCCGAAAAGGCAGCGGTGACGGAGCGGTGACCAAACGTCACGCTGTGCCGTTTGCCGCCAGCGGCCGTGATTGACGTGTGATGCGGGCTCAGCCGCAGAAGCGCAAAAGCGTCAAAAGCGCCAAAAGCGCAAAAAGCGTAGTTCTACTTTGAATGCCCCTTATGTATCATCGTGATCTATGTAGTAATGTACACGCCTCGCGCTTCAGGCACCAAGTTGAAGAGGACTTCATAAAGTCGCGAGATCACCGAGGTGCGCCTTTCTTTCTTCCCGGCTTCACTTCCAGCCCAGGGACCGACGTTTTGATGACAAATCGACCTTGAAGGTGGGGTTAATCGGGTCAGTTAAACTGAGCTTCAAGCTCCCGGCAACGGCGTCGAGCTTACGTCTTAAGCCTTACCTCCGAGGGCTTATGCCAATTTAGGACCGCGTCGATGTCTGTCGACGTTGGCGGCGGTGGGCGGGTTGTTTGGTCGTATTATGATCAGATCAGACCCTCCGTCGCTGCTCCCTCCTCGCTCCACTCTCGCTACCCTGTCTATCCCTTGCCTCTTCAGTGCTTGGGTGTATATTGGCTGTCTCGGGCTATCTATATGGCGCTTTCTTGGGTCTTTGGAAGGAGATAGCGGTGTTGGGAGTGGTAACATTTGGCCACCGACGGTGCGCTTATCCACCTCCGCGTTGGATGACGGTGCATTCAATTGACCTAAATATTCTACAGCTAGCTTCTGTTTGTGCACCAAACCCACATGCGACGGCTTGGATCGCGATCATCACCCTAGCACCCGCTGCCGTCGATTTACCACCCCAGCGTACCTTGCGCTCCCTTCGCGCTCCCGCTCGCCCTACTCACCTGAATCTATACTAGCACCCTCGGATACGTTGCCCCCTTCCGCTGCATGAATATAACGGCTCCAGCTCGCTTCTGTACCTCGTGCCGCTACTTCCACTCCCGCCGCCGTCGGTTCCCCGTACCCCGTCCAATCCTCGGCCCACAAAAGGCCGAACGCAGCACCATCACCTTTGGGAATGGCACACAGATACGCTGTGCCGTTCTCGCGACCTTTGCGTTGTTGGTTACCCTCGCACTCCCAGTTCCGATCCCCTCGCCCTCGATTTCGTCTATGACACCCTCCTCGCGTTCTACAAAGACACGGCAGCCTCAAACCCACCTTCCAGCATTTACAACCTTGCTCCTACGCTGTCTTTACGGCCTCCCCCCGCCTCCTCGAGTCGCACCGCCGTCGTTGCCCTCCGTCGCCGGCGCTTCAGAACCTGCCCCCTTGCACCGTCTAAGCACTGCCAAGTAACGCTGCTACCTTCACACACTCCCTACCCTTGCCTGCTGGTCCATTTGCGACCGTTGCGTGCCTCCCCACCTCGAAGCGCGAGTTTCGCCCCGCTGCCGTCAATTCTGCGCACTCCGTCTCCTTCTCCGCGCTGCAAACATACAAACCAGTTCCACCACCTTTCTATGTGCTGCCCCTCTACCCTCAGTGCCTTTGGCCGCCGCCGCGCGCTTCCTGGGCTCGCACTACGGATTCCACCCGCCCTCAGTGATTTCACTATCCCACTCCTTGCTCGCGACGACCATATTCATCATCAATCCCTTCCGGTTCACCATGCCCTCGACCCCCATGTTCTTGTCAACTCTGCGCATTCTATTGGCATGGAACTGAGTCTGCGGCGCCGTGGTCGGCGCTATCGTTGTCCCCCGCGTGCTCCCTTCGCTTCCATCATTCCCCACCATCCTCTCTGCATGTTCCTCTTCGACACTATCATCATTGCTGTCGAAATTTGTGCTCAACGTCTTCGAATACGCCACCGCCGTCGTTAAATCCACCACCGTCGTCGCCGTGATTCATCGTCGACTACCTTCCCGTGTAGTATGATGAGCATATAAATTAATTTATTGTCGTTCTTGTGGCATATTGCATCGAAGGAAATTGAGTCGAGCTTTGTTCTACCATGGTAAAGTCGAGCTTCCGTCGTTTAGACCTTGTTTATCGTCACTTCAATTGCTTATTGCAAAGAAAGAAATAGGTTAACTGTTGTGCTAGATAGTAACTTTATGTTGCAAGGTCATCGCACGCAGTTGTGTAAGGTTTGCGGCAGATAACCATGTTTTAGGTGGTCTTCAGCGCAACTTAGTATTAAGCACCTAGTTTACATTAAGATCTAGAGTGAACTCCAGGGCATTTTGTGCACCCCGAGCTATAAAACGGGAATCATACCTATATTTTTGAATATAAAGTTTCGGGGATGTCGCTGGAACAAATTCCGATGATTTTGGCAGGATTTCCTTGAGAAAGGAGAGGACGGTAAGCAAAATGGGAGACGACGAGATTTATTCGTCTCACCATTGGCTGGCTTTTAAAGCGGCATTTTACGTCTGTGGCTGTCGGCGCGACAATGCCGTGGGTGTTAGGGCGGCTTGAACGCGGCGGGACGTCGGGTCGGCCATGCCATGCCGTCACAACCCCGCCCTTCTTGGTCAACTCTCGGAGGCGCTCTCGACCCTCCTTCTGTTCACTCAAACTCATATTAGTTATACTGACCACCATTGGCGTCCCCCGCGTCCGACCCGGTTGCCTTCACATCCACCACCGCCGTCGCCGACACTTCTGAACCGCTCTTTCTTCAAGTGTTGCACAATTCACTACCTCAGGCTATTGAACACGGTCATCTGCTGTTTCACTCATGAAGGTAAGCTTTCGCGGTTAATTTCTCATAGGTAAGTGGCTTGTTTCTGCGCAAAAGTTCGACTTATTCAATCTCTGGTGTCTAATTACAACAGCATTCTCTGTCCATGCACATCAATCTCTTGTTTCTTCCAACTACAGCACCTGAGTAAAGTATGTATCACCACAACATCCCAAAAACATCACTCAGCAAGGTAGTGCCAATGCATTCTGGCCTTACTCTCACCGCCGTCATGCTCAGTGATACAGACGCCGCCTCTTACCCTGCTCCCGTTATGTCCAACGGCATCACGACTCGTCACCACCCGATGCCGCCGTCATCACTTTCAACACCGCCATCACTTCCACCACCGCCGTCGTCGCTTCCACCACCGCCGTCGTCGTTTCCACCGCCATCGTCGTCGCTTCCACGCCGTCGTCGTCGCATCCACTGCCGCCGCCGCTTTCAACCCCATTGTTGGAACCCCATAATGCCCAGAACAGGATTGCTTCAAACCCTCGTCAACACTTGGAGCGCCGCTTCCATTAGTGACGACGGCGGTGGTGCTGATGATGGCAATGGGGAAGACTCAACGGGTACCAGGTGAACGAAAGATATCTGGCTTCAACGGAGTATAGCACAGGGACCGCTTGAGAAGAGGCCGGAGCTGAAGCTGCATGCTAGCAACGGCGGCGGGAATAGGTGGATGGACGAGGTGGAGAGTGTATTTATGAAGCAAGGATTTGATTGAGTTCACAGAGGTGAAATTGAAGGCCCTTCTGCGGGATGCCGAATGGTTTTCGCTATAATGTCAACGGAGGCGACGGCGACGGCGACGACGACGGCCGACGGCGCAAGATCACCTAGTGCACCATTTCAAGCATATTGTTGGGGCCTTCGAAGACCGATGAGATTGGAGGCTTTGGAAGGAGGCGGAAAGTTCGACGACGGCCGCCGTCGACGGCGGCGCAGAATGTCGCCGCATTATCGCGGTAACGAAGCAAAAGCGGTACTACATGCACTTGGAAGGATGGTGGGTGATTGCAAGGCCGTAGATGAGCGGATTTGAGAGGAATCCAAGGAGGAATGTAAATTTGCCAGCACAGTGGAGGCGACGTCGGCGCTGTTGACAGACTGATCGCGCAGATCAATTGGACAAACAAGAATGGGCCGGAAACGGCACGTACCGTCGCCCATCAAACTTTGGTTAAACACCGAACACCGACGCCATTGGATCGACCAACGACGATACCGACGTCGACGCCCACCCGCCACCAACCCGCCTTAACAACAGCGCTCCCAATTAGGCTAAATGCACTGAGGACGTAAATATTAGGTGATTCCGACGTCGGTGGCCTGAGCTTGAGGCAGGGTTTTAGGTACCCTCAGAACCCGACCTTCAAGGTCGATTTGTCAGCAAAACGTTGGTCCCCCAGGTGTTCACTTCCCCACCCACCAACGACTGTCATGCCAAATCCATCCTTCCTCCCGTCCATACTTTTCCTCATCCTCGGTCTACTTAGCTCGATCTGTGATGCCCAAGTGAGTTTCGAATTGCTCTTTCTTTCAAAGCAGAGAAAACAGGGCTAATACCTCAATGAATTTGATTCAAGTCCACGTCCAGCCCCTCCTCCTCCTCCTCCCCCGAAGCGTCGATATCCGGCGACAAACACAAACTCACCCACACCGGCCGCATCGTCGTCGGCGTCACCGTCCCCGTCGGCGTCATCCTCATCGTGATCGCCAGCTACTTCTGCTGCTGCCACGCCGCGTGCCGAGCTGCGAACAAGAAACGCTCTAGATCTATGGCCGTGAACCAGAACCAGAATCGGAGTGGAGATGGAAGTGAATGGCAGGAAGGAGAGAGCGCCCAGGATGTGCGTTCGTCGACGGATAAGAATAAACTGAAGACTTACGGTGGTGGTGGTGGTGGGGGGAGCGACGCACGGTCGATAACGACGGAGGCGCCTCCGCGATACGAAGACGTTTGATGAGAGGTTGGGTATGGACGACCAGTTGATTTTGCGACAATGGATACGAGTTGGACTTGTTGAGTACATCCGGGTTCTCGTCTTATATAGTTGATTTGGACTCTGGACCACTGATCTAGTCTCCATGTACTTCACATGAATTTCGAAGAGTTATGAGGAAGAGCTCGAATCACCGCAAAGAGAATTCAGGTCGCCGACCGATTTATGGGCAAAGCCAAGTGACTGGCTCTCTCGACTTCGAGTAACCCCTCGATTCCAAAATGTACCCGTCTCAGAAGTGTGCTAGAGACGCCGCCGCCAGGAGATTAAGAGCGCTTGATCATAAGGGACAATTCAGAAGAAGCTACGCACCGGGAAAGCTAATGAACGGTAGCTGCATTCTCTTACTAGTACTTCCCCCAAATTTCCCTCCCAGACTCCCAGTTGTTGGTGCCCGCAATTTGGCTAGATCCGATATGCTTGACGTTTAAATTACTCTGGTATGCATACAGTTTCGGTAGGAATCTCTAGCCGACGACTCGCAGCCCGCTGCTGGACTACTTGCGCTAATTCGGATATCAAATTTCTAGTTGTTCAGTTCAACCTCTCAAGAACCAGTCCTTCTCAACCTTCGTACAGAAAACTTATTACAAGGTATTGTTTAGACGGACCACCGGAAACGGAGACTCACCGCCATCCCCAATTGACTCCATCCAATCCTAGATCGTAAACAATAAGTACGTGCCATAATGGAATTCAATATCACCTGCAAGGTACCCGCTGAATATCATACCAATTCGCTCACTTACTTACGACACTTGCAGGTCTTGGCGACCGAATCAATTCATCTTAACACAAGCGTTGGATCCTGCACCGTCGGGGACGCGGCGTACTTTCATCTTGAAACATTCCGAAGAATGTACGTACGGTACGGTACGGGCTTAGATTCTTGTTTGCTGGCAATTATGGTCCTAAATGAACGCCGTTTCTCTTGGCGATGGTATAAGAATGCAGAAAGGAATGAAGGAAGGACAGGTTCTCCACCGACAGCGCGACAATGGTCAAATTGCTCTCCCTCCCTTCTCTCGTTCTCGCTTCGTTTGCGATCGGGGCCGTTCTTGCTAGTGAGTTTGCATACCATTCACCTTTGACTAGAGACTAATTGCGTTTTAATCATCAGCGCCTCTCGACGCCGCCGCGCGCGATGACAAATGTGTCGTTTGCACCGAAGTCGTGCCTCAGTGCGACTGCGCTGAGGGACAGGAATGTATCATCGTCGAACAGTACGGCCAATTCCTCCATCTACTTCTACTCGTCATTCCAGGCCGACTCATTTGCCTCTCGTAGAACCTGCGAAACCTGCGCGCACGCAATTTGCACTGTCAACCCCGCGCCCAAATTGACTCCCTCCGCCGCTGAAGAATGCGTCATCTGCACGCAGCAAATCCCGGTTTGCCACTGCGAGGAGGGGCAAGAGTGTCTTATCATCGGGCAGTAAGTATTTAACTTGTTGTGCTATCACTTAGATGTGCTCACGAGCTCAATACGATGATAGAACCTGTACGACGTGTGCTCACGCCATTTGTGTCGTGCCGAGTTTGTAGTGGATATTAATTATAATTACCAACAGCAATGGTACTATAATGTCTCGATTTTTTGTTGCAAGATCTGGTGCAACTGCTGTTGAGATTACTGATCGTCAAGCCGGTCACTGGCTTGAAGTTCTATTCAGATTCGCCGTCCGCAATGTCCACTGAGATTGAACATGAACCGAGCCCGGCAATCACCACGGCAACCGTGACGTGTTACAATGTGACATTCCTTCCTAGTCCTCTCCCTTCATGAACACGACTAGCGAGCCTCTTTGCGGGCTGCAAACTCACTCAGAGTTGCTATAGAACTCTCAACCTCTTCGGCTTGACACTATATCTCGCCTTTCAACGGTGGCTGTATGTGTTTTATCGCTCATTCAAGCTTGAGGATTTGGGCGACCAAACGACCGTCGATAAGCCCCATTATTCTCCGCTGTATACGGCGTTTTTCCGAGGGAAGCTAGTGTGTCGCTCGTCGGAGGACCGATAAATGATGCCGAGCACCTTCGGCACGGTCGTCGGCACATTCCGGGCACACCCAGGCTCCTCCGTTTCTTCGTCTCCGCCACGTCAACACGAAGAAGAAGAAAAAAAGTGGTCGCGAATTGAGTGCGATGTTGAATGACTGCCCTTCTGTCATAGATCTCACGGGGGACGACGATGAACTCCCCCCTCATTCTCCCCGCGTTCTTCCTCCGGTCATGCAAGCCAGCCCCAACGGCTTCGCGGAAGAGGACAGGGTAATTCCGCCGAGTGAAGGGATTTTGAGGGAAGGCAATCGGTGAGTATACTTTATTCGTGCTCGCGTCGAATTATCCATCATCGAATCATGGGATCTGCCTTCGCAAGGAAAGCCTATGCCGCCGTCGTGAGTTATGACTCGGAATCTCCTTCTCTCAGCCTTCTTTCCTTTACTTCAAAGGTCATATCCGCCCTTTGCTCTATCCCGCAAGTCCGGCAGCATTGCACCAGACTCCAGATCTCCGACCCGCCTGCAAACAACACTGAGGGTACGTAGAATTCGCTCCTCTCAGCATTTCTTGTTCAAATCTGAATAGACCGGAACCTCTACCATCTCATGCAAACGTTCACCGCCCTCTCGCTCGGACGAATGATAGTCCATCTTGATCATCTAGATCTCCTTCTGAAAACCTGGGAGACTTCGCCGCAGTCGGGTTCCCTGAAGTGTGCGTCTCTCCTCTGTACATTATCTCTCAGTGTGTGAATGCTCCACGCGCTCGCCAGGTTTCCACGACATAATTGTTGATCTCGTACAAACGGCTGTAGACGAACAACGAGTGGACACGGAGTGAGCTGTTCTCACCTTTGCTTTGATGAATGACTGTATGCATATCTACGACGAGTTACAGCTCGCCCACGACCCTATTCGATTTCGCCCACACCAAATACCGCATCCCGCCCTCTGGCCCGCCGACGTCGCTTCATTCGCCGAGTTTGAGTCATACAGTGTCGATTGAGGTCGATCCCTCATCAACCGAATCCAATCTCACATCCGACTTCACCTCTACTTCGTCCAGCTGGAACGCCAGCCCAATCTCCTCTCCCAAATTATCGAATCATGGAAATCAGAACAATGACCTTTTCACTCATCTATCTCGCACTCTCAACACCTACCACGTCGATGGTTCTTCCGAGCACCAGCTCATCACGCAGCCTTCCGAAGTCATCACCTTCGAGATCAATTTCTCCTCCCCCTCCTCCCATCAGCATAATAACAACAACGCTGACAATGTGTCTCTTGCTAGGGCTGGCGCTTCGAATAACAATTCCGATACAACAACGACGTCGATGCTCGAGTTACCCTCCGAGCCGTTCACATTCCCCACAACCATCCACCTCGACCGATTCCTCGAAAGAAATCTCGACCTCGCAAACGAGACGCGGGAGGATGCGAGGCGAATTGCGCGGGAGTTGGGGCGGAAGGTCGCGAGGAGGAATGAGGTTGGTGGGGATGTGACCTTCGGTGAGGAAAGTCCCCTGGACGCCGTCCGCTCGGCAATCTACTACTACGAAAATGTCGTGAAATGCGACTCGCTGGAGCGGCTAGCGGTGTCGCAGAGTGCGGCGACGAAGTTGAAGTGTATTTTGAAGAGATTGGAGGAGGAGGTTCGTGGTGCGTCTGTCTTTCTCTATGGATTTATTTCCAAATTCAAGACGGCATGTGATGATTGAAAATTAGAATTGGACAAGCAGATTACGGCGCTGCAAAGCGAGATGGATGGATTATGGGAGGAGGATACAGAATTGATGTTGCATCCCGTGCGTACTTGTCGTAATTGCTTCCTTCCTTCCTTCCTTGCCATATACCATCCCATCCACTCCGAATCGACTTTTTCGTTTCTTTTCTTTTTCGTGCTCATTCGCCCCGTTTGCTGATACCTCAATATCCGGAAGTACGATTTGCGCACTGTTCTCGTGCACACCGGTCGAAAACAGATATACTCCTACGTGCGGGATGCGAAGGGAGTTTGGTGGAAGTGGCTTGATGATAGTGTAATTGAGGTAGGTTACAGCTTTCTCACTTTTTCCCTATTGCGTTCCGTTTTTAATCATCGTCATTCTTACTGCTCTATTGCGAATACATACAGGTCCCCGAAGAAACCGTCCTCTCCGATCCCGCTGGGCCGTACATGCTCATGTACAGTCGCAGGCAGACCGAGAGCGAGATGGACGAGTTCATGACATGGCCGGCTGGGTTCCAGAGGGTAGCTGTGTCTGACAAGGACAGCAGCGCCTCTGCGATACGCATGCAAAGTAAGGCCAGAAAGCGCCGACAGCGCATCAACTCTGACGATGACTCTGCCTCACCCAAAACGGCCAACCAGAGTGACTCTGCTAACGATGTCAGCGACACCGAGTCAGCGAACTTGAAGAAGAAGAAGAGAAGAAAACACGAACTGCCTGGTCCCGGTACCGACAATGGCCGTCCCCTCTATTGACCCAGTCGCGCCCCTCCTCGACATCATCGCAACCCTGGACATCCCAAACCCAATTTCCCACTGGTCTTCCTTCCTCAAAAAAGCCACTCCCCTCCTCGCGCTCGTCGGCGTCGATCTCAACTCCGATCTTGTTTCCTTCGCCACCGGTGTGGCGCAGAAAAAGCTTCCGCGGCGGCTGGAGTTGAAATTACCGCCGGCAACGACGCTTCAAAGCTGGACCAATAAAACCGTCACCGGCGCCAACATTCGGTATAAGCTGGCGATTTTCAACACCAGCACAGCGTCGATTGTTAAGAATTCACCGGGGGGCAAGGGACGGGACTATTGGACTGCGCCGTGGCATGTTTGGGCTGCGGTGATTCGGCCTCCGGTTCGAGGCGTTGTGGAGCGCGCCGTCTTCATCTGGGATGTTGATTTTGATGAGGGGATGGCTGGAAAGCGTCGTCGGGATGTTTTGATGGCACAGCGCAACTTCTATGTGCAGTTAGCGGGTAAGTCACCCCTTTATATTAACAAAGCATGGTGTGGGGCCAATGCCGGGGGTGGATGCGTTCGTCAAACCTGCGACTGGGTTGTCGAAGTTGCGAGATTTGGGTTTCGCGAAGATGAGTTTGTGTTGATCCCGAAGCCTTGATTCTGTAGTACGTTGTGCGTGTAATCTACTCCCCTTCGAAAATCGTCTACCTATGCGTCTTCGCCGGCTGACTTCGGAAACCCAGCTACTTGTTCATCGATTCGTACTGGTTGGAGTCTTTTCCACAACTGCAATAAATTTACCTTGTCGCGATACTCTACAGCTCAGCTGGCACATCCCGATGCTCATGGTATCGATTTCTTTTTCGGACTCCGGAATCGTGCAATTTTTTTTTTTTTTTGGATATTCATTGCTCCAATTCCGCTGAGTCAATGCCGAGGGCGACAATCAGCTCTCCAGTTGCTCTCCGATATCGTGACGCGTTACCGTGTGACATTCCCCCCTTGTCCTCTCCCTCCATGCACAAGGCTAAGGAGACTCTTTTCACGGTGGAAACTCCCAGAGAAGCGTTCTAGAACTCGACAGCTCTTTAGCTTGCCACTATGTCCCGCGTTTCACTGGTGGCTCTCTGCGTTCATGATGTTCGTGAGTCTCATCACAGCTTCAGATTGACACTGAGGACCAACGGCGGCGATAGCCCTCATTTTTTGGCTCTAACTGTTCATGGCACGGGTCAAGTTCTGTATCTATCTGGTGAATCAAGTATATATCCCTCGATTATCTCAACACTGAAATCATCGTACTTAGCCGCGATTGCGCCACGTAATTCGTATGCTTATTCTAGTTAACTCGTTGTAGGACTCCCCAGCAGATGTTCTTGAAACTTGTGTTGGACTAGCCACGGAAACATAACTACGATCGCGATCCACACGCCCTCCCTAAATAACCTACCCCAACTCCGACACACCTTGCCTTTCTTGGGCGTTGGCGACGCGCCAGATCTGCAACGCCTAGGAAACAAATGGTTTGATTCCACTGAAATCATCGAACTGTTGTTCATCCAACTCAGCATTCCGCCTCTCCTGCGTAGGTTTTACGCATTGAGTCCCGCTCATCCGTCCAAGACATTCACATTTATTTAGGGAAGGCCCGTCCAAGCTTGACTGTAAGTAAAATGGCGGATTCAGACAGTCGATGTGGCGCAAGCTATACAGCCTATAGTTAACGCTGCTCATAAAATGGAAGCCTCTGCGCGCTGTCCTTCAACCCACCCCACATCACGCCCGAACATGCCCCATCACCGAGTCCGTTTTTCATCGACTAACATCGTCCATCCGTTGCCTCCGCCTATCCGGAGCCGCTCTTCTTCGCTCACCTCAGATTCCTCCGCTGAACAGGAGCCATCCGAAACTCTCTCTTCCACAAACATGCCGTTCCCCTTTCTCAGTCCTTACGAACATCGACGATGGCACGTAAATAACGAAAAATCATCACCATCCTCGTCATGGTCGCCCCCGACGGCGGCATTGTTAACAACGACGATGCCGCCTCCACGGCCTCTATCAGGTGGCGTCAACGACCTAATTTCCCTTCCCGATTCCGGAGTCCCCTACCTCCTCTACGACCTCACCCTCCCCCCATCCACAATCTCAACAACGCTCCCCAAAATCCCCTCCTCGCGACTCCGCGAACCCGCCATATACCCACCCCGCCTCAGCATCACGCTCGTCCACCCGCACCTCCCCTGGTCATTCACCATCCTCGCTCGCCCTGGTTCCACATACGCATACGTCTCGATCGCAGATGTATTCGCGTTCCTCTACGCCGCGCTGCGCATCAACGCGACCGCAAACGAGTTCGTGGGGTTGCCGACGGACGACCTGATGCGCGGGGTGGCGATGGCGTATAGACGGCGGTATGAGCGCTTGTGGCGGAAGGAGTCACTGGCATCTGCTGCGGCCGCACAACAGGAGCAGGCGGAGGGGTTGAAGAGGGTGGATTTTTTGTTGGGGGCTACCCGGTTCTTGGGTATTGCGCCGATTCCGGGGAGGGCGGATGTGTGGCAGCTACAGACGACGTAGGTTGGTGAAGGAAGGTTGTGAGTCCGTGTGAGATAAAGCTCTTATGTTGTATAAATGATGAGCTTGTACAGAACGGGATCAACCACTTGTGGATGATTTGGACTGAGCCATTCAGTTTCGTCTCATTGAAGCAGGCTATATTGCATTCGATACTATACAATTGAATTGCAAGGCCAAGAAAAATACACGGAAGGTATCGCATCAAAGAATCGGAAATCGCAGGCGAGGTACTATGTATGAAAGGGTATCCTACGTCCATAAGCGCGTTTTTTCGAGGTAAGAGACAAACAATGAAAGGAAAGCGACCAAAGAACTCAATGCGAGACTCTAATCCGTATCGGAATCGTCATTCTCGTAAAACCCATGCGCCACGAGCTCCTCCAAGAATGGCGACTTGACGCGTGCGGGCGCGGGCGCGAGGTCCTTCGCAGAGGTGTTGCCCAGAACGAAGGCGTACAAGAGGGAGTTGGTCCTGCACGCAAGCATTCAGCGCTCATCGTAAAAGCAGACGAAACAAAGAAAGAAAGAAGAAAACTCACTCTTCAATATGCGTCGCACAACCAAAATGCGGCGCCCCCTCAATCGTCGACAACTCCACATCGACCTTCGCCTGTCTCAGCAAATCAAAGAGCTCCTCCGCGGTGGCGCGCGGGTAGATGATATCTTGGGTACAGTTGACTAGGAGGGTGGGACAACGGAGGCGTGCGAGGTCGGAGAGGATGTATTGGTCTTGGGTTTGGAAGAATTTGATGGTGACGGTGTGCATGGTGGAGAGGGATTTGGAAGACCAGTTTTGGAGGGCGGCGTCAGAGGCGAGGGAGCTTAGCCTGAATGGTCCAAATCGAAAAGGAAAAAGATGTGAGTGATAATTGAATGAAGGAAGGCGAGAAGATAAAGAACGCACGCTTTATTGAAGATCGTCTCCTGATTGTTATACGCCAGCTGAACAACACCAAGCATCGCGTCCGCAGTAGCGCATTCATCCACACTACTCCCATTTTGAAACGCCGATTCCCAGCAATCGTAGATCTCCTGCCGCCCCTCCAAGCTCTCCAAAGGCTAGACAGACACGAAGAAGCAATAGGGTGTTTCAAAGTTAGCAACTTGACTCCGATTTCACGTCCGATTTGAGTCCCAACTTGAGCTCCGATTTGAGAAGTCGGAGTCCAAGTTGGACGTCTTAACTTTGAAACACCTTGCGAAAATTTCTCTTCGAGTCGCAACTTTGTGAAGCGTCGGGACTCAGCGTAGGTACCAAATTAGGAAGTCAAAAACTCTTCCTCCTCTACCGTCGTGTACTTGCCCCCAAACCACTCTCTTTGCTCTCCACCCCCCAAATCCGCCTCGAAAGCTTCTTGTACGATGCTCGATACCATCAACAACGGGCAGACAGCCAAATCCGCCTTGAAATATGATGGTCATCGGAGATATATGCGACTGCCCGTCCAGGCTCACCTTGTTCTACTATCCGACGACAAGGGGAAACCAGTCCACTGTTATTCGAAGGGGGGTGAAGGAAATTTGGAGGTAATCAAGGTACGTGTACTGCAGATTCCGTGTCGTAGACAAAACAAACCTGATCTCTTGTAAATTAGGTCGATTCCTTGGGTTTGAAGACTACCGCTGGGGCCAAAGGCGCTGGAGATGGATCTGACACAACGATGGACGGGTTTGACGAGGACAGTGATATACCAGAGCTTGCGTAGTGTGTGTGATTTGTCATTCAAAAATCTTGACTCATGCCAACGACGTCTGAGCGGCAACTTTTATTGCAGACGGTCCTTCACCAGGCCGAGGCCGATTTCGACGACCATATGGTGGAAGAGCGGCTCAACGACGACGACAGCGAGCCTGAATTTCAGCGGATGGACGACAACTCCTCAGACTCAGACACGTCTGATATCTCGTCCACATCATCCGAGTCGAGCTCGAGTTCCAGCTCCTCAAGCTCTTCAGATTCCGACATTTCTATGTGCTCTGTTGCTGAGGAGGTATCTGACGACGATGAAGAGGACGTCTATGTGGCCAGACTTGCATTCAGCGGCGAGCTTCTTGGTCTTGTTAACGACATGCGCGTCTTGAATCCCAACAAAGTTGCCAAAACCTCGCAGCTTCACCTAGTCTTGGTAGAGTTCAAAGAGGATGATCCCAAACGATTTCGACGGAACCTACGTGTTTCGCCGGCGACTTTCGATGCCCTTGTCTCGCGGATAGAAGATCACCCAATATTCTGTAACAACTCCCGGAATCCTCAGACCCCCCCTTACATCCAGCTTGCTGTGGCCTTGTATCGTTTTGGCCATGATGGTAATGCTGCATCGGTCGAGGGTGTAGCTCAGTGGGCGGGAATCAGTGCAGGATCTGTCGTCAAATACACGCGGCGCATCATCATCGCATTTTTAAGTATGCATGACAGCGTGATACGCTGGCCCACGGAAGCCGAGAAGGAAGAGGCCAAAGACTGGGTAGAGTCCGTGTCGTGTGAGGAATGGAGGGGAGGGTACTGCATGGTGGACGGGACACTCGTACCGCTTTTCGAGAAGCCTGGCCATCACGGGGAAGTGTACTTCGACCGCAAAAGTAACTACTCGCTAAATATACAGGTGCGTAGTCGTAATACTGTCAATACACCGTATCACTGACATGATCATACAGCTAATAACCCTCCCCAATCTACGTATCATCGACTACGTGATTGGCCACTGCGGCAGTGTGCACGATTCCACGGCATTTGCGGACTCCCGAACCCACAAGCAACATCGTCAATTGTTCGAGAGGGACCACGAGTGGCTCTGGGCTGACTCGGCATACGGAATAGACTGGTGGTGTGTCACCCCGTTCAAGAAACCCGCTTCTCTGCAGCCGAACAACAAAACCTTTAATTATCATCTCTCACGGGTAAGGTCTTTCTCCGAAAAGGGCAATTTTGAATTCACGTCCCTTGATTCGTAGGTTCGTGTCAAGTCAGAGCACGCAATGGGCTACCTCAAGGGGCGCTTTTGTTCTTTGCGGGGTCTTCGCCAGCAGATTGATGATAGTGTTGATCACGAGCGCGCCCTAGCTTGGGTCAAAGCTTGCTTGGTCATTCATACACTCATTGGATTTCTCGAGGAAGGTAGCGAAGACTGGGAATTTGTTGCTGAACTTGTACAAGAGGGGCTTCAAAATTCAGCGACAGCCACTGTCGTAGAAACTGAAGCATCAGCAGCAGCGAGAAGAAGCACACGTGGGCAGCAGAGGCGATTGGATTTGAAGGCCAAACTATTTGCGAGTGGGGTGGCGGTAGCCAGAGAGTAGTTCAGTGTCATTCGAGCTCAAATTACATATCCTGGTCATGGCTTTCAGCCTACTTTGTGTTTCCTCTTCGAGAACAGTATTACCATAAATGGTAACATTTGCGAGACAAGTAGTTTCTCGTATTATGAGAACGGATGTACTAAATCCCTACAAGTATAGCTACACTAATTACTACCTGTGTAGGGTAAGTACGAAAAGCTATATACAGTTTAAAGTCATTACTCGGGAGGTAAGTACCAATTTGGGACATTAGTAGACGACGAGGCCATAGAAGTGAAGTCCAAGCCGTCCAGCACAGAAAGATCCATGCTGCTGACATCCGCCGACACCAGTTGCGACCAGTCGGTGGCTGCAGGAGTATCCACATCATGCGGAAGGAAGCTGAACGGGGATGAAGAGCTCTCCTTCAAAGGAGAATCCGCGGGAGGTAGCTGTCGAGTTTTCGATGGAGATGTCGACGATGGGAACAACCTCCGTGGTGAAGCTGTCTGACGCCGTGGTCTGACGGGACTCGGAGATGAACCCAGATTGAGGACCCGAGTGCGGATGTTTGCCGGAGAAGATGGTGACATGCGGCCACGATTCAAACGCAGCCGCTCGTTCTCGGCCTGAATGAGCTTGATCTTGTACTTCATCTTCTTGATTCCGATCCTCTCCATCTCCTCTCTGTGCTGCAGCTTTCTTTTCTCCGCAAGTCGAACTACTTCACCCTCTCGAATGTCGTTCAAACGATCAAGAGCATTTTGAGGTTTCTTCTTCGCGCTCGAACCTGTCTTTGCGCTCGAACCTCCAGACTTGGCACCTCCACGGTCGCGTCCCCCAGTGGCCTTGGGCTGCTTCTGCGGCGGGTTTCTTTTTGGGACAGGTGGCGGGGATGGGGACAGCCTGGGGAGTTTACGGGATTTCACCTTGGGTGTCTGTTGTTGGCGCAACTTCAGTACACCAGTGACGGCTTGCATAACAAGGCACGTACCTCAGAATCCTCGTCTTCGTCATCGTCGATTGAGATGGCACGCTTATTGTTCGGGGTGTCTGCCTCGCGGAGGCGACGACGACGAGTTTTTGATGCTTCAGATATGTTGTCATCATCGTTATCGTCTTCCTCTTGTTCATCCGCATCGTCTTCGTCCTCCTGTGCACTGTCGACATCACCCCCATCCTCCTCCTCCATGTCATCCCTTCCCGGTACCTCAGCTCCATCTCCATTTGCATCAAACAGACCTTCGGCCGCGCTGGCGTGGTCCGTACCCGGCTCTGACGACTGCACACCAATCGGGTTGTAGCTCGGGAGCTCACGCCAAAAGCCGTGAAGGATATCCCACCATGGCCACTCTGCCCGGATTTTATCTAAGTACGGAGTAAGTCAACGATGCTGTCGAAGCTATCAAACAACTTGCCTATCAAGGATGCAAGGTTACTGTCGGCCCTAATGTCAGAAGAACTCAACCCTGCTCCCGTGGCTCCCAGGATGGTAAGTTTTTCTTTATACTCATTTCGCAGCCTGCCTCAGCTTGTAAGTTTGAGTGCACTTGAAAAGAGAAAGAACACAGACCGGCGGAGCCGTGTTTCTACTGAGGTGGCGTACTTCCCGGGGTCACTGGCATAGTGAAGCTTTTCCTGCGGATCCTTGGCGAAGATGTGCTTGGCCAACACTCCGCATTGAACGCCCTTGCCATCCCCGCCCACCACTTTTTTGCGGCCTTCTTTTTTGGCTTCAGCGGTCGAGTCCGAGAAGAGCTTCATGCGAAAGTCGGGGTGATCAGAGAGGTAGGTGAGCAGGTTGTGCGTGAAGCGTGGATTTTTGACCCAGTTCACAGTATGGCGCGGAGTCTTGGCTGTAGGCTGTACAACCTCGACCTCCGAAGACGCCTCCAGTTCGTCTTCCTCATCAATGCTGGCGGCATTTGTGGTACGGGCACGAGTGTTGCCAGCAGGTTGGAATTTTCGGGGTAGTGGTTTGGGCTTGGGGCCCATGATAAAAGAGCGACGTAGTAGACTTGTAAAGCGACGTGTAGTGTCTTTGAAAAAAAAACTATAGTATTACATAACCATGGTGCGCACGGTCCGGGCGGTAACACATGAATTAACCGAAGTTGAGGACTCAAGTTGAGAGCCAAGTTGGCCGTCCAAGTTGGGCCGTGAAGTCGGGCTCTTATGCACGACTTCAGCTCCGACTTGATTTTTGGCTTCCAACTTGGACTCCGACTTCTCAAATCGGAGCTCAAGTTGGGACTCAAATCGGACGTGAAATCGGAGTCAAGTTGCTAACTTTGAAACACCCTAATGATAGATACATACTCAGCTCTAGACCCTCATGATAGGTGGAATGTATTAAAGACGAACTAACCTCAGTTGGCGCTGACGGCGACAGCAGGAACAAAGAAAGAACCTTCTCGGGCGCCAGAACGGCCATTTGCAGCGCGATGCTGGTACCGACGGAGATGCCGACGACGTGGCAGGAGGAGATCTTGAGCGATTTCTAGAGTACCCCGCGCCGCATCGTCAGCGAACCGAAGAACGTCGTCGCATAGATGAAGAAGAGAGAAGAGAAGGCGTATGTACCATCAAACTCAAGACATCCTTCGCTGCCACCTCCTTCCCGTAAGCCTCGTTCACACTCGCCGTCGTCTTGCCGTGTCCCCGGCAATCGAGAGTGACGAGGTTGAAGCGGCGGAGTTTGCAGTCGGCGTAGATGGCTGGAATGGAATGGAAGACACATACATAGATGGTTAGCGGCGTTTCAGTTTCGGATGCCGGCAAAGAAAGAAAGAAATAGAAATAGATGGGACTTACGGTGGAATATAGCGGAGGTCACATAGACGGGGTGAATGAGGAGGATGGTGGGCAACCCTTGGACGATTTTCTCGGCGGACGTTTTGGTCGGGGTGGAGATGGTGTACGAGAAGGTTTCGCGGCCGGTTGAAGTGGAGAGAGTGATGCGAGGCATTGTGTAGTGATGTGTAGTGCGCAGAAGAGGAGTGGAGGACAAGGGAGAGATGGGATTATGGAAAGGCAAGAGGCGCGTTGAGCTGGCTCACCAAAATTCCGAGCCAAGGCTTAAGTACTGAACGTACTTGAGGCTAAGAATTCTAGAAATTGGAATCGAAGCCCCGACGTCGATTCAAGCTGTCCCTCCTATGTGCCGAGAGTTATAAATTATAATCGATCAGGATAGTATTATTAGCTTGGCTTACCTCTCGAATGGCGGGAACTAGGCGCGGAAATGAACGCTCCGCGCGGAGTAGGTCGGGGATTCCAATCTTCTGCTCGGGTGACTTGCATCTTCGTTACTTCTAGCCGTATGTATTCGCATTCATAGTCGATAGCGAGAAAGTCCTGGCCAAATTGAAACTCTGGCGATCGGAAACGAACTTGAGCGAAAGAAATTTTGACGAAAAGGAGTGGGCTCACCATTACCGATTGACTTCGACCACAAGAGGCTCACGAATTACAGGTTGACCTGGGGTTTGGTGGGACGAGGAGACCCTGTGTACCATCGTCGTATTCTGTCCACTCGTTATTCCCGCTCGTCGCTGCTTGCATCCTTTTGAGAAAACCCCGCCAAGCTACAACGCCGTCTTGGAGGATACTACTCGAAATAACATGAAACTGGAAAAGTTGAATTTAGCTTTTCATTAGATGGAGTAGGTACACAAAGGAGGCATTGGTACGATGACGCACCGACGAAAAAATTCCATATCCGAATTATGACTTATTTGGTCGCCAAGCTTGTTTACCTGCCCAGGAATATCCTGCGGGCGAGGTATTTGACGAAGGATGGGGCGTTGAGGGGAATCATGCATCGATCGAAACGATTCGAAAGCAGATCAAAGTTTTTTTTTTCAAAAAGCCAGTTGAGCGAAGCATAACGGTTTCCCAGGCCAGAGAAAGTTGAAGTTTACTGAGGCACATAGTTTGGGGAAGGATGAAGAAGAGTTCCGGCAGGTCCTCTGAACTCTGAGGGAATTGAAAGCACCGTGGTGGTGAAGAGCAAGGGACGAAGCGTCACAAAGTCACAATCTGTCAAACTGGCAGAAAGCGAACCGTGCAAAGCCGACGGTCCGGCTCACCAACCCAACCGAGCCGAATGACTTCTCTCCTTTCTCTTTCACAGTGAGTTTATGTTCTCTCGCGCGAGGATTGACTCCGACGTTAGGGTAAGCTCTGGCTCTGTCCAAGCTAGGTTGATGAGTGGAGGCGGAACGCCGGAATCGGGGTAAGCCGCAAGGACGACACTATTAATAGTGTTCACTTTCCTTGAATTGAGAGAAATCGAAGGGTGGTCAATGCAGGCGGACAGGAAGACGGAGCTTGTGTTGAAGGATCTTTAAATTGTCTCACAAAGAAGTTTGCAATGACGACGATAGTACTCAAATTTCAAAACTGAACGAAGGCCAACCACAACAATTCCACTGATGATAACCGCGACGCTGACCAATGGAAGGAGGAGACTCGCAACGGGATTTAGCCTGCATACGGCCCAATTCGCGCCTCAGATTCGCGACACTTCAATTTTGTCTTCGTGCATGCAGCAAAGGCAGTCCGGCAGTTCCCGGGAGTGGCCGGAATTTGCCGTCGCCGATCACCGTGCCGATCTGCCGGCATTCTCACACGTCAGCGTCTTGCTCAGCACCATCACCATGTCCTCCGACGAAGGAGACAACAGCCTCGAACCCATCGTCCCTCAAAAGAAACGGCGTATACAGCGAGCCTGCGATATTTGTAGGCAAAAGCGAAGTAAGTCTCTGGCTTTGACATTGACTCAGACTGACGCGTACAAAAATTAGGAGCCTGTGAGTCAAGAAAATCGAAGAACTTTGAATCCGAATCTTCTGAAAGCATTGGTGTACAGGCGATGGACTACGAAGCGTTAACAGGAAGTGTTCTTATTGCATCGAGAACGGGACAGAGTGTGTCTATAGTGGAGCACCGATTACTACAGCAAGTCACCTTGCTGTCGCATTCGTAAAGTTATCTAACCAACCGGCTTGATTCAGAAACGACAAAGGTAAGTTCTGGGTCGTAACCGCTTCCTCCCTTTCGTCCTCTAAAAATCACGGATTATCTGCCAGCTACACGGAAGTCCTAGAAGCGCGCTTAGCGCAGACAGAAAAATTATTGCGCAAGGTTATCGTCCACTCAACAATCCAATCTTCCGTTTCATCCATCCTCTAACTTGCCACGTAGCTTACAGCGGAGAAGGAGCGAAACACATCCTCTTCCTCTCCCGACGCCCCAACCACCGGCGAATGGAGCAAAAACTCTCCCATCCTGCAACACTCAAAGAACGGTTCCTCGTCGAGTAACACCAGCCCCAGCTCCAATTCTCCGAGTTCCCAAGCCGCGATCGACGACGCCCCCATAAAAATGGCTGCAATGCTACTTCGCAACTTGAACGACCGCGAAGGCGCCGAGGACGACGAGTCGGTGACGATGGAGCTGATGAAACGCATCCAGGGGATGAAGATCTCCACGCATGGAGAAAGTTTCCTCGGCAAGTCCAGCGGCGCGTTGCTAGTCAAGACCGCGTTAGAGCTCAAGGAGGAGTATACTTCCTCTACTTCTGCGGCTGCTGATGCGCCGTACTCGTCGGATATCGAAACCCAAGAAAAGCATGGCGGATGGAAGAACAGACGCAAGGAGTATTGGACCGCCACTCCTGTAAATATCATTCTCTCTTTCGTTACATCCTTCTTTGTGCGCTATATCCACAAATCTAACCTCCATTTATTATCCGTAGTGGCAAACCCACCCCTCCCGCCCCCGCTACACCTTCCCCCCAGCCCCCCTCCTCGCCTCCCTCACCGCGCTCTACTTCAACCACAGCAACGCCTTCACCCCACTCCTCCACCGCCCGTCCTTCGAACTCGCCCTCGCCGACAACCTCCACCTGCGCGACGAAAAGATGGGCGCAATCGTTCTAGGCATGTGCGCCGTCGCATCCCGATTCTCCAACGACCCCGTACTCGCTGTCGTAGTCGACTCAATAAAATATCTTTGCTTCCCAAAAAGGAAATTCGCAAACACTCCTGCGCTCACCGCACGACTAAGCTCGCCGCGCGACCAAGGTCGCAAGCGACTCACCCACCCCAGACTTATAGTTTTTCGGGGCAGTTCCTCAAAGGGAATAATTTATTTGGTTTGTGTTTACTGACGACCGGGGAGAAAATTTTGATTTTCAGACCCTCAAGAAGCCCGTTTCCCGGCTTGTTTCAAGGGGCCCGGTACGTACGCTAATCTACGGCGGAGATTCAGATTTACAGATCTAGATGTACTGACTACCGGGGGTAAAGTACGAGCATCTTGTAGGTAGCGTGAAAATTACAAGTCTCACTCGCCTCGATCCCCTTGTAATTTTGAAGTCCCCACTAAGTTCTGAATGCCTTCAGCCCGTTAACATTCACTGAGAAATACAAAAGAACAAGAGCAACTCACTGCATGCTCGCGGCTGAGGTACTTGAAGAACAGAAACTTGTGGAATGGAAGAGGCCGCGCAGCGGAAGAAAAAACGGACTCTGGTCGCAAAGTCAGTCTGACAGCGGTGTAACTATACTCACCACTTTGCCGCGCAGCGAAGAAAATTTTCTTCGACTTCGAGGATTTGCAAACTTGACGCCGTGAGGTTGGTTGAGACCGTGATGATGGGCGCCGCGCAGCGGAAAGAAAAAATCTGACAGTTCAAATTAGCACAAGAACACAGCCAGAAACAGCCAAGATACGCACCTGCACACCCTGAGACTCAAAGCCGCAGTAGCGGGAACGCCAAATCTCGAGTTGGCATGTCGACGACGGCCCGCGCAGCGGGAGAAAAAATTCTTTGAGGCTTGGAATTAGTGAGGGAATGCGTGAACGAGAGTAGTAACGCACCTGATGCGTCGCTCGGCGGAAACTCAAAGATCGAATTTTGATTCAAGGGGTCGGTGATAATGACAAGGCCGCGCAGCGGAGAAATTTTGAGGCTAGAGGTGTGAAATGAGCCTGAAAACACGTATGAGACTCACCTTGTAAGACGCTGAAGACGTCGCTCGCCGGACGGCGAAAAATCGAATTTTGAATTCGACGTTGAGTTCGGGGCGGCTGTGGTACGAGACAAAAGAAGAGGCAGTGAGGGGGGAAACAAGAGGCAGATGCCAAGTCGCTTACCTTATGTAGGAAACATTCGCTCGCGGGAACTGGATACGTACAGTAAGCGATGTTGACGCTGAATTCAAATACTCAGTCGGAGGAAAGAATGGCTAGAAGGAAACTTACCTCATTCTCATAAGCCGATGTCGTGAGCGGTGTCGTAAAATTCGAGACCTGGGTGAGGGAAAGAAACGCAACAGCGCCGCTGCGGCGACCCCAACAATCGAGACATTGCGGAGGTGACGTGGTCGCCGCTGCTATACGCGTCGGGGGCGGGTATTTGCCTGCCGGCAGCCAAAACCTCCGCGCAAATGCACTGAAAAAGACGTCAAAATGAGCACAGGAGAGACACGAGAATGGACTTACGTCGCTCGCGGGAACGCGATACGTATAGTCTAGTCAATGCTATGCGTGCCGCTGCGCGGCGCGGCGTCAACAGCGACCACAAAGAAAACGTTGAAGGGTGGGGGAAGTCGTCGCTTTATGCGTCGGGGTCGGGATTAGCCTACCGGCGGCCAAATTCTAGTAAAAAAACGCGTTAGGTGAAGACATTTTCGACGCAAGAGCAGACATACGCTAAGGGACGTTGATGAGTATAGTAAGCGCGTCGGGGGTGCGCCGTAAATGCGGCGAGGTGCATTGTAAAGTCTCTGAGGAGCACTTAGAAAGAGAGAGGTGAGAGGGAAGAATGAGAACTCACGCGACATCGGGAGGAGAAAAATTTGGGGCAAAAGTGGGGGGACGATGGTGGTGGAAAGAAAGAAGTCCTGGTTTGGCTCTGTTAGGTTTCTGGAATGGTGGCGGCTGAATTGCTCCCTCGCAACAAGATCAATGGAATGCGTTTTGAATGAATCAAACTTACGAAGTTGATAATTCCGATGCAACTCGTGCGCGTCGGGCGCCGACACGCGAATTCTTGAGTTCTACAGCCTCCTTAGCCCTGAAATAATTCAATTGAAAGACTTGGAAAACTCAACTCAGTCCAATGAATGCTCGAGCTAGGACCAACCAAGAAATGCGGAGGAGAGTGGGGCAAGGAGCATAACGTTGCTGTAAATTTCAAAAATGCCTATTGATGTGATTCGCGCGTGAGAGCAACGTGAACGTTTCATAATCGACGCGCCGCCAATAAACCTACTGCCCGTACTTTATCCGGATTAGGCGATACCGACATAGAGTTCACCTGCGAAGCTGCAGGTCTGCGCGTGAACTACCTAGCAAAAAGAGCGCGTTTGTTTGACTGTTGATGAGCGATTTGCGCGAATCAAGATGACTTCGTTATGTGGGCGCAGGTGATTGAAGCGAGCCATAGTGCTGGTTACCCGTGTTGACCCAGAGCTGTGGCAATAGATGAGCAGCGGCCTTCCGAGCCCGAGCTCTCGGCGATGTGGTGGCAAGAAACAGAAAAACAACGTAAGTGCTGCGGTTGATAGGGCGTGGGAATTTAGGTTGATTTTCTTCGGGACTCAGCGGGCCGATATGCGCGGAAGGGAATTCTGCTCGTCCAGTCGTCTAAACGGGGACATGTCATCACACTTGCTCTCGACCACCATGTTCGTTTTCAGGAACCGTGCGTCCACTGTCTCTCTGGGCTCCAAATTGCACCAACTCATTCCTCATTCCTCAGACAACAGCTAGCTCGCTCCATTTGGCTTCAACGGACACGGCAACGCCGGAAACGACGATTACGAGGTTTTTCAAAATCTCGGGGGTCTGGTGCTCATGTGGGTGCATCCATCACGTCACGCTAACCGAAATCATGTCTCCTAGTTACTGCGCGACAGCGGGGAGAATTTCGAGGGGATTGGAGCCGGAATGAACGACAAATGGATTTCGGTGCGTTTTCACCTTGTTTCGCTTGTATACCCGTATCCAGCTGACACATCCCACTCATCTCAGTTCCAAAAAAATTCAAATGTATGTTTATATCTCCTGGTCACTCCAAACCGCTGCAGAGTCCCTCCGTTTGCTCAAATCTGCATTCCTGCACTTCCCTGAAAAACTCCGCTTTCCAACACGCGAATCCCCCTCCTCGGGCATCGGCGGCGATAGCAATTGATCGTAACATTGGGTGAATTAATCAAGGCGGTGCGTCGCTGCTTCTATGCGTTTCAATCGACTTACGAATATTTTCAACCCATTCAATCACCTTCCCGTTACCCACCGACTTCGCCGTCCTCTGCTTGGCATGTGCTGCGGAGCACACGCCACATATGCTTGCAAATCGTGTGATGTGGACGCGCGGCCATGACGCCGCGAATGGGGCGACTTTGCAACAAATTCGTCGCGTTGGGTGGTCCTCGGCAATTCCCGGGGACGCTATATATACGAGGTGCGCGGCTGCTCTTCAGTACCGCTCTTTCATGCGACTAACCCTGCTCTGGGGCTCATTTTCCTGCTCTTCTTCACTCGTTCGTCGACCCTCACCTCTCTTATCCGTTCCCTTCGAGCCACTCGACCTCAAAGTCACTCTAACTTATCTTCGTCGTGAGTCCACTCCGACTTTCCTATCCTGACTTTACTATTTGAATGGATTCGTTCAACGGGGCTCATTTCAATTTGTTATCGTGTTCCTTTTCTCTGATTCATCCGGCTTTCTTACCCTTCAACCGCTCTTTCGGCCTTATTCGGCTTTCGCGCGGCTTTCCCTTCTTCGCTAACTCCCATGTCGATGACTTATCTTTTGTGACTTTCACCCTTCATTACTTTCTCTGACCTTCACTAACTCTTACTCTGTCTCGATTATAGGCTCTAACTCACTCTGGTGCGTCGTTACTTGGTCAGTATTGAACTGACTTCGATTTTTTCGTCTAGTATCATTTCGACTTGTAGACTTGTAATACACTGGTGAGTTGTCGCTCGACCTTCAAATCTTGTACTAACCTCCTGAATAGCTTCGTTTCTTTCATTCTGTGCTATCTGAAATTCAAATTGCGCGTGCCTCAACGCCGAATCAATCTTCAAATTATATTTCGACGTTGTATAGGCGAGTGATTTCAATTCCTTTGAATACCTCCAGCCCTTATTGATCTTTCATTTAGTTTGTATCGATTTCTGGTATGCATGAGACGCACATTTCGACTGTGTGCGCAAGGTAAGTGAGTTTCTTATTGAATTCAAACTATTGCTGACGGTTGAATGACTTCGTGAGATGCACCTTTCGGCTGTCGAGGTAAGTTGTACTACCACTATTGTCAACGACTGTTGACCGTTCCAATAGCTTCGTTTGACCTATTCCTTCATCGAGCGGCCTTCAATTCAATTCCCACTTCAAAACCCGCACCTGGATTGGCTTCAGCGCCGTCTCCAGATCCCCGGTGAGCCGACTCTCTGTTTCTTTCGCATTTTTTCTTCGTTTATTGACCGAATCACTCAGGATTGACTTTGATAATGTATGTTTGGTTGAATTCAAAGCGCTTCGGTTTGTATCATCAAGGTAAGTGCTATCTTTTGCTTTAATTACGGCCGCATTCGTGCGTTTGACATGGAGTTTTGGTGTTGGATTGAAGGTTCAGCTTGTATTCGACTCGGTACAAGGTGCGCTTCGCTAACCTGTTCTCTATCTAACTCGATCTGACCTTGATTTTACTTACTAGGCTTTCGTTGTATGCTCGATACCGAAGCCGTGCTGGTATGACTTGAGGGTACGTCTATCCCCCCCTTCTACTTCTCTATACAAACCGACTACTCACTTCAATTCTCTACATTCAAGAAGCCGAAACTATGCTTCCCAGCACCAAACTCCTGTGTAGTTCAATTTCAACGCCGAAATCATGCCGTCTTTGCCTCAGGTACGTTTGATTTCGATTCCTTGATGTGAATATTGACCTGAATTTTGGAGGCCAGACCTATGCCGCTTTGAATCGCGCGCGCGCGCGCGTATACAATTGAAGGTAGTATAAATCTCATGTTGGCCCTGCAATCATGAATGACTACTGACCACTTCGATAGACTCATTCATTCCTTGACTGTTCTTCGATTGAAACATACAGCTCGAGTGCAGGGCAAAGCCTCAAATCAGACTGACTTCGACGCAGTCGCAGGTATCCTCAGTGAGCTGAATCTTTCATTCCTCCATTCACTCTTTCTCTCCGTCGTTAAAGAAGCTGTCCAGGATCGATTCGGATGTTGAACACAAGGTTGTCCGTCTTCACTTGTGTCGGTTTCAATGGTGAGTTCATTTTTCCCTCTGACCTCGCTGACTTGTTTTGAACTCCAACGCCGTGTTCGTTCATCGCTAGTCTTGGATTTCAAGTTGAAGTCGAGTTTGCAATGCGGTGCGCATCGCTGATTCTCTCCCAAGGTTTGATTCTTTTCTTGTCTTCTACAGATCCGTTGAAGTGTCCATACCGTGCACTGCACCTTACTTCGATTCGATTCGATTCGATTCGATCGCGCTTCGTGATTCAAGTCCACCATTGACCAAGTTCTCTATAATAGCTAATTGATCTCGTTTCGTTGCGTTTGGTTGGGCACTAGGTGAACTTACCTAGTCCGAGCTTCACAGTGTTCATCTTCCTCCGAGCTCAAGTTAAGGTTAACAGGAATCATCAGCGCTCGAGGTAAGCAGGTCTTTCCTCTAAGTTTGATTACTTTCATTCATTCATTCGAGGCTCAAGCGAGTTGATTTCATCGCTGCTCAGGTCCTTCTCGGTGAGTGTCCTAATCCGCTTTCACTTATCAAAGGAAAGTCTGGCTAACGAGCTTCAACAGCCTAGCTCACTCAAGTCCATCTACTTGTGAATATTAATGTTTTTCCTCAAGATTCTTCAGAGGTGAGTTCCGAGTTCTGTGACGTTTGAGGTTGAGTTCATCACCGGTGCTCTATAGACCTCGAGTGGAATCACCCGACACTACTCTATTCTTGTTTCTTTCTTCGCAGCCATCCCCAATGTCACGCCGCTCGACTCGGCGCCATCCTCTTCGTTCCCCAGGTGAGCCTGTTCCTCTTATTGCGCTTCCCTTTCTCCAAGGTGACAAAGATTCATTTCAATTACTTAGAATATCATTGAATTGATTCAATCCGATACTTAGGATACAAACGGTACGTAGTATCGACTCGATACCACATTCTACACTCAACTTACGCGCTCCGCGAAGCTCCGCCCTCCGTCCCTTGAGCCAAATCGAGCAGCGTCGACGTGGGAACTGAAAAGGAAAGATGAAGTAAGCGTCGATTTTATATGACTCGGGACGAAAGACTTACGAGTCCGTGACAGTGCGCTGCGGCCGAAATCGGCACTGTGCGGGGAGCGGAGTGACGGGATTCGGGCGGCGTCGGGTGGTATTTTCTTGATGGGTGGAGGCGCGTCGTGTGCAGGGTGTCGGTACGAGAGAGGGTGGTGAACGGGTTGTGAGTGTGGGGGGATGAGGCGGTGGTGATGTCGACGTGCCGTCGACATGGCGCAAGGCGAGCGAGCCGGGGTTTGAGGTGGGTAGACAAGGGCTTGGGGCTGGTGACAACGAGGGTTGACGGGGAGGCAGGCGGAGAGTGCGTGTGGGTCGGGGGGTTTAACGAGAAGGTGGTGGCGGGGGCGGTGTGGGGTAGTGGATGACGTGGCGAGCGAGTCGCGCGTGGAGATGGGTGAAAGTGAAGATAACGGGCTGGGTCTCGGCGTGAGGTGACATTGATAGCGGCGGTGGGCGCATAAGTGTGGTGTGGAAGGGTAGTGGTGGCCTCGGCGTCCGAAGAAGAAGGAGTCGGGAGGATAGAGGAGAGAGGGGTACGCAGAGGCGAGGAAAGGAGTTAGCAGAGAATAGACAAAGAACAGGTTAGTAGACGCACCTCGAGCGAGCTCAGTCTCGCGAGGTAGGTGCAGTCAGCGGGAGTGACGTGGAGGGTCGACGAGGGCTTCAAGTTTGAGGGAGAGCGGCGCAGTGAGACGACATTTCGCATTGAGGCGCGTTCTTCAGCGGAGAGGCGGAAGACCGTTGTGAGTATTCGTTGGCAGGGGTCGGTTCGCAATCACGACCACGCCTCTGAACTCTGAGGGAATCCAAAGCATTGTGGTGGCGAAGAGCAAGAGACGAAGAGTCACAAAGTCACAATCTTCACACGAGCGGAAAGCGGGCCGTACATAGCCGGCGGTCCAACCACTGGACCAACCAAACCGATGACTAGTCGATGTCGATGACTCCGAGTAGGGAGAACTCTGGTTATGAGAACTTCCGAGTCAGAAACTACCTTCTGATCATGTCAGCAGTGGTAATTCGGGATCCTCCTATTCTCCAGATCTGAGGTTCAAGTAAGTACCCTAGTCCAAGGCAAACAAAACAAGAGTAAACGCTGGCCATAGCACCCAAATTGAACGGATGACCGGCTTACAAGTCTTCACTGTCGGCGTCGCGGTCGGATGAAGTGTAGCGGAGCAATCCGACGACGACTTGTGTTCCACCCAAAACGAAGGCCAACCACCATGATTTCGCTGATCATGACTGCAACCAAGTGGAGAGTTACGACAAAGTTCACCCAACATCCGACTCAATTTGCGAGCCAGATTCGCGACACTTTAATTTTGTCTTCTTGCAAAGGCAGTCCGGCAGTTCCCGGGAGTGGCCGGAATTGGCCGCCGCCAATTAAATCACCGTGCCGGCCTGCCGGCATTCTCACACGTCAGCGTCTTGCTCAGCACCATCACCATGTCCTCCGACGAAGGAAACACCCTCGAACCCATCGTCCCTCAAAAGAAACGGCGTATCCAGCGAGCTTGCGATATCTGCAGGCAAAAGCGAAGTAAGTCTGTGGCTTTGACATTGACGCAAACTGACGCGTACAAAAATTAGGAGCCTGTGAGTCAAAAATCGAAAACTGTGAATCCGAATCTTCTGAAAACATTGGCGTACAGGCGACGGACTACGAAGCGTTAACAGGAAGTGTTCTTATTGTATCGAAAACGGGACAGAGTGTATCTACAGTGGAGCACCGATAACTACAGTAAGTCACCTTGCTGTCGCTTTCGTATCATCCGACCAACAGGTTCATTCAGAAACGACAAAGGTAAGTTCTGCGCGGTAACCGCTTCGTCCCTTTCGTCCTCTCAAGATTACCGATTACCTGCCAGCTACACCGAAGTCCTAGAAGCGCGCTTAGCGCAGACAGAAAAATTATTGCGCAAGGTTAACGTCCACTCAACAATTTAATCTTTCCGCTTCATCCTCTGACCTGCCACGTAGCTCACCGCAGAGAAGGAGCGAAACACATCCTCTTCCTCTCCCGACGCCCCAACCACCGGCGAATGGAGCAAAAACTCTCCCATCCTGCAACACCCAAAGACCGCTTCCTCGAGTAACAACACCAGCCCCAGCTCCAATTCTCCGAGTTCCCAAGCCGCGATCGACGACGCGCCCATAAAAATGGCTGCAATGCTACTCCGCAACCTGAACGACCGCGAAGGCGCGGAGGACGACGAGTCGGTGACGATGGAGCTGATGAAACGCATCCAGGGGATGAAGATCTCCACGCACGGGGAAAGTTTCCTCGGCAAGTCCAGCGGCGCGCTACTCGTCAAGACCGCGTTGGAGCTCAAGGAGGAGTATACTTCCTCTACTTCTGCTGCTTCTGCGGCTGCTGCTGCGCCGTACTCGTCGGATATCGAAACACAAGAAAAGCAAGGCGGATGGAAGAATAGACGCAAGGAGTATTGGACCGCCACGCCTGTAAATATCACTCTCTCTTTCGTTACATCCTCCTTTTGCGCTTTATCCACATCTAACCTCCATCTTCCGTAGTGGCAAACCCACCCCTCCCGCCCCCGCTACACCTTCCCCCCAGCCCCCCTCCTCGCCTCCCTCACCTCCCTCTACTTCGACCACAGCAACGCCTTCACCCCACTCCTCCACCGCCCGTCCTTCGAACTCGCCCTCGCCGACAACCTCCACCTGCGAGACGAAAAAATGGGCGCAATCGTTCTAGGCGTGTGCGCCGTCGCATCCCGATTCTCCAACGACCCCCGCGTGTTCGACCCAGCCAAACCGCTGGATTGCGGATGGCCGTTTTTTCATCAGTTGTCGACGGACCTCGAATGTTTGTATACGTCGCCGGGAATTTGGGATCTGCAGCGTTGTTGTGTAAGTTAAGTTATGGTCTTCTTCTTCGCGTTTCGTCCTTTGGTCTTTTCGCCGTTTCCTTCCCTTTGTCGTTTCGTTGCTTATAACGCGTCTACCTAGTTGGCGATCCAATTCCTCGAAGGCACCGCCCCACAGGCGAATTGGACCCTCGTCGGGGTCGGCATCCGCATGGCCCAAGAAGTCGGCGCGCACCGCCGCCAAGCCGCGCCGCACACCCCCGCCAAGGAGCTCTGGCGCCGCGCGTTTTGGACTTTGGTTTCGTATGATCGGCTGATAAGCTGTGCGCTTGGGCGGCCGTGTGCTATGGGGTATGAGGAGTATGTATTAAACATTCATTCATTCATTCATTCATTGCCTGCCATTTATCAATTTTTGTAGCTTCGACGTGCAACTCCCCACCGAATGCGACGATCGATATTGGGAGAGTTCGGATCCCGAAAAGATGTTTCGGCAGCCTGAAGGCCAACCCTCGCGCGTGGCGTTTTTCAATGCCTACCTACGCCTCAGCAATATCCTTGCCTTCGCTCTGCATCTCCTCGTTCGTTGTCCTCCACCATATCTCAATTTTAGTCTGTTTGTTTACTTGGATTGTTGTTGTAGTACTCCACGAACAAAACGCGCGACCTCGTCCCTACAAACGATACCTCCTGGGAAGCAACCCTCGTTGCCGAGCTCGACTCCGCACTGAACAAGTGGGTCGATGAGATCCCGCCGCATCGTGCGTAGCTGGAACCTTCTTCATCCTTCCTTCCTTCCTTCCTTCCCTTCGCTGACATCTATACAAATACAATCAATCCCAGTGGACTGGGAGAAACACCGCAAAGGCGGCACAGACTACCTCTTCTTCAAACAGTCTGCCCTCCTCTCCTGCACGTATTATCAAGTACAGATGACGATCCACCGGCCGTTTATCCCGATGATGCGGAAGGCGCCGACGGTGCGTCTGCATTGTCATTCCGCTTGACTCTCACTCATTCAATCCCATCTAACCTTTAAGACCCTCCCCTCACATTCGATCTGTACGAACGCCGCCCGCGGCTCGGCCGCCATCGCCGACCTATGGTGTAAACGCGTGAACGATCCGCCGACGATTGCGCTTCTTGTGGGTGGTTCTCCTCACGCTTTTTTTCCTTCCTCCTTACTCATTCCTCCGCCTGCATCCTTCCTTCTTCCTTTCTCTTCCTCGTTTTTCTTTCATATATTCACTCTCATCCGCGCTGTACATGCTAATCCCAACGCCAGACAACCCTGACCACAGCCGGCATCATCCTCCTTTTAAACGTATGGAGCGCCAAACGCACGGGCCTTGCTCCATCGTCCCTCAAAAGAAACGGCGTATACAGCGAGCCTGCGATATTTGTAGGCAAAAGCGAAGTAAGTCTCTGGCTTTGACATTGACTCAGACTGACGCGTACAAAAATTAGGAGCCTGTGAGTCAAGAAAATCGAAGAACTTTGAATCCGAATCTTCTGAAAGCATTGGTGTACAGGCGATGGACTACGAAGCGTTAACAGGAAGTGTTCTTATTGCATCGAGAACGGGACAGAGTGTGTCTATAGTGGAGCACCGATTACTACAGCAAGTCACCTTGCTGTCGCATTCGTAAAGTTATCTAACCAACCGGCTTGATTCAGAAACGACAAAGGTAAGTTCTGGGTCGTAACCGCTTCCTCCCTTTCGTCCTCTAAAAATCACGGATTATCTGCCAGCTACACGGAAGTCCTAGAAGCGCGCTTAGCGCAGACAGAAAAATTATTGCGCAAGGTTATCGTCCACTCAACAATCCAATCTTCCGTTTCATCCATCCTCTAACTTGCCACGTAGCTTACAGCGGAGAAGGAGCGAAACACATCCTCTTCCTCTCCCGACGCCCCAACCACCGGCGAATGGAGCAAAAACTCTCCCATCCTGCAACACTCAAAGAACGGTTCCTCGTCGAGTAACACCAGCCCCAGCTCCAATTCTCCGAGTTCCCAAGCCGCGATCGACGACGCCCCCATAAAAATGGCTGCAATGCTACTTCGCAACTTGAACGACCGCGAAGGCGCCGAGGACGACGAGTCGGTGACGATGGAGCTGATGAAACGCATCCAGGGGATGAAGATCTCCACGCATGGAGAAAGTTTCCTCGGCAAGTCCAGCGGCGCGTTGCTAGTCAAGACCGCGTTAGAGCTCAAGGAGGAGTATACTTCCTCTACTTCTGCGGCTGCTGATGCGCCGTACTCGTCGGATATCGAAACCCAAGAAAAGCATGGCGGATGGAAGAACAGACGCAAGGAGTATTGGACCGCCACTCCTGTAAATATCATTCTCTCTTTCGTTACATCCTTCTTTGTGCGCTATATCCACAAATCTAACCTCCATTTATTATCCGTAGTGGCAAACCCACCCCTCCCGCCCCCGCTACACCTTCCCCCCAGCCCCCCTCCTCGCCTCCCTCACCGCGCTCTACTTCAACCACAGCAACGCCTTCACCCCACTCCTCCACCGCCCGTCCTTCGAACTCGCCCTCGCCGACAACCTCCACCTGCGCGACGAAAAGATGGGCGCAATCGTTCTAGGCATGTGCGCCGTCGCATCCCGATTCTCCAACGACCCCGTACTCGCTGTCGTAGTCGACTCAATAAAATATCTTTGCTTCCCAAAAAGGAAATTCGCAAACACTCCTGCGCTCACCGCACGACTAAGCTCGCCGCGCGACCAAGGTCGCAAGCGACTCACCCACCCCAGACTTATAGTTTTTCGGGGCAGTTCCTCAAAGGGAATAATTTATTTGGTTTGTGTTTACTGACGACCGGGGAGAAAATTTTGATTTTCAGACCCTCAAGAAGCCCGTTTCCCGGCTTGTTTCAAGGGGCCCGGTACGTACGCTAATCTACGGCGGAGATTCAGATTTACAGATCTAGATGTACTGACTACCGGGGGTAAAGTACGAGCATCTTGTAGGTAGCGTGAAAATTACAAGTCTCACTCGCCTCGATCCCCTTGTAATTTTGAAGTCCCCACTAAGTTCTGAATGCCTTCAGCCCGTTAACATTCACTGAGAAATACAAAAGAACAAGAGCAACTCACTGCATGCTCGCGGCTGAGGTACTTGAAGAACAGAAACTTGTGGAATGGAAGAGGCCGCGCAGCGGAAGAAAAAACGGACTCTGGTCGCAAAGTCAGTCTGACAGCGGTGTAACTATACTCACCACTTTGCCGCGCAGCGAAGAAAATTTTCTTCGACTTCGAGGATTTGCAAACTTGACGCCGTGAGGTTGGTTGAGACCGTGATGATGGGCGCCGCGCAGCGGAAAGAAAAAATCTGACAGTTCAAATTAGCACAAGAACACAGCCAGAAACAGCCAAGATACGCACCTGCACACCCTGAGACTCAAAGCCGCAGTAGCGGGAACGCCAAATCTCGAGTTGGCATGTCGACGACGGCCCGCGCAGCGGGAGAAAAAATTCTTTGAGGCTTGGAATTAGTGAGGGAATGCGTGAACGAGAGTAGTAACGCACCTGATGCGTCGCTCGGCGGAAACTCAAAGATCGAATTTTGATTCAAGGGGTCGGTGATAATGACAAGGCCGCGCAGCGGAGAAATTTTGAGGCTAGAGGTGTGAAATGAGCCTGAAAACACGTATGAGACTCACCTTGTAAGACGCTGAAGACGTCGCTCGCCGGACGGCGAAAAATCGAATTTTGAATTCGACGTTGAGTTCGGGGCGGCTGTGGTACGAGACAAAAGAAGAGGCAGTGAGGGGGGAAACAAGAGGCAGATGCCAAGTCGCTTACCTTATGTAGGAAACATTCGCTCGCGGGAACTGGATACGTACAGTAAGCGATGTTGACGCTGAATTCAAATACTCAGTCGGAGGAAAGAATGGCTAGAAGGAAACTTACCTCATTCTCATAAGCCGATGTCGTGAGCGGTGTCGTAAAATTCGAGACCTGGGTGAGGGAAAGAAACGCAACAGCGCCGCTGCGGCGACCCCAACAATCGAGACATTGCGGAGGTGACGTGGTCGCCGCTGCTATACGCGTCGGGGGCGGGTATTTGCCTGCCGGCAGCCAAAACCTCCGCGCAAATGCACTGAAAAAGACGTCAAAATGAGCACAGGAGAGACACGAGAATGGACTTACGTCGCTCGCGGGAACGCGATACGTATAGTCTAGTCAATGCTATGCGTGCCGCTGCGCGGCGCGGCGTCAACAGCGACCACAAAGAAAACGTTGAAGGGTGGGGGAAGTCGTCGCTTTATGCGTCGGGGTCGGGATTAGCCTACCGGCGGCCAAATTCTAGTAAAAAAACGCGTTAGGTGAAGACATTTTCGACGCAAGAGCAGACATACGCTAAGGGACGTTGATGAGTATAGTAAGCGCGTCGGGGGTGCGCCGTAAATGCGGCGAGGTGCATTGTAAAGTCTCTGAGGAGCACTTAGAAAGAGAGAGGTGAGAGGGAAGAATGAGAACTCACGCGACATCGGGAGGAGAAAAATTTGGGGCAAAAGTGGGGGGACGATGGTGGTGGAAAGAAAGAAGTCCTGGTTTGGCTCTGTTAGGTTTCTGGAATGGTGGCGGCTGAATTGCTCCCTCGCAACAAGATCAATGGAATGCGTTTTGAATGAATCAAACTTACGAAGTTGATAATTCCGATGCAACTCGTGCGCGTCGGGCGCCGACACGCGAATTCTTGAGTTCTACAGCCTCCTTAGCCCTGAAATAATTCAATTGAAAGACTTGGAAAACTCAACTCAGTCCAATGAATGCTCGAGCTAGGACCAACCAAGAAATGCGGAGGAGAGTGGGGCAAGGAGCATAACGTTGCTGTAAATTTCAAAAATGCCTATTGATGTGATTCGCGCGTGAGAGCAACGTGAACGTTTCATAATCGACGCGCCGCCAATAAACCTACTGCCCGTACTTTATCCGGATTAGGCGATACCGACATAGAGTTCACCTGCGAAGCTGCAGGTCTGCGCGTGAACTACCTAGCAAAAAGAGCGCGTTTGTTTGACTGTTGATGAGCGATTTGCGCGAATCAAGATGACTTCGTTATGTGGGCGCAGGTGATTGAAGCGAGCCATAGTGCTGGTTACCCGTGTTGACCCAGAGCTGTGGCAATAGATGAGCAGCGGCCTTCCGAGCCCGAGCTCTCGGCGATGTGGTGGCAAGAAACAGAAAAACAACGTAAGTGCTGCGGTTGATAGGGCGTGGGAATTTAGGTTGATTTTCTTCGGGACTCAGCGGGCCGATATGCGCGGAAGGGAATTCTGCTCGTCCAGTCGTCTAAACGGGGACATGTCATCACACTTGCTCTCGACCACCATGTTCGTTTTCAGGAACCGTGCGTCCACTGTCTCTCTGGGCTCCAAATTGCACCAACTCATTCCTCATTCCTCAGACAACAGCTAGCTCGCTCCATTTGGCTTCAACGGACACGGCAACGCCGGAAACGACGATTACGAGGTTTTTCAAAATCTCGGGGGTCTGGTGCTCATGTGGGTGCATCCATCACGTCACGCTAACCGAAATCATGTCTCCTAGTTACTGCGCGACAGCGGGGAGAATTTCGAGGGGATTGGAGCCGGAATGAACGACAAATGGATTTCGGTGCGTTTTCACCTTGTTTCGCTTGTATACCCGTATCCAGCTGACACATCCCACTCATCTCAGTTCCAAAAAAATTCAAATGTATGTTTATATCTCCTGGTCACTCCAAACCGCTGCAGAGTCCCTCCGTTTGCTCAAATCTGCATTCCTGCACTTCCCTGAAAAACTCCGCTTTCCAACACGCGAATCCCCCTCCTCGGGCATCGGCGGCGATAGCAATTGATCGTAACATTGGGTGAATTAATCAAGGCGGTGCGTCGCTGCTTCTATGCGTTTCAATCGACTTACGAATATTTTCAACCCATTCAATCACCTTCCCGTTACCCACCGACTTCGCCGTCCTCTGCTTGGCATGTGCTGCGGAGCACACGCCACATATGCTTGCAAATCGTGTGATGTGGACGCGCGGCCATGACGCCGCGAATGGGGCGACTTTGCAACAAATTCGTCGCGTTGGGTGGTCCTCGGCAATTCCCGGGGACGCTATATATACGAGGTGCGCGGCTGCTCTTCAGTACCGCTCTTTCATGCGACTAACCCTGCTCTGGGGCTCATTTTCCTGCTCTTCTTCACTCGTTCGTCGACCCTCACCTCTCTTATCCGTTCCCTTCGAGCCACTCGACCTCAAAGTCACTCTAACTTATCTTCGTCGTGAGTCCACTCCGACTTTCCTATCCTGACTTTACTATTTGAATGGATTCGTTCAACGGGGCTCATTTCAATTTGTTATCGTGTTCCTTTTCTCTGATTCATCCGGCTTTCTTACCCTTCAACCGCTCTTTCGGCCTTATTCGGCTTTCGCGCGGCTTTCCCTTCTTCGCTAACTCCCATGTCGATGACTTATCTTTTGTGACTTTCACCCTTCATTACTTTCTCTGACCTTCACTAACTCTTACTCTGTCTCGATTATAGGCTCTAACTCACTCTGGTGCGTCGTTACTTGGTCAGTATTGAACTGACTTCGATTTTTTCGTCTAGTATCATTTCGACTTGTAGACTTGTAATACACTGGTGAGTTGTCGCTCGACCTTCAAATCTTGTACTAACCTCCTGAATAGCTTCGTTTCTTTCATTCTGTGCTATCTGAAATTCAAATTGCGCGTGCCTCAACGCCGAATCAATCTTCAAATTATATTTCGACGTTGTATAGGCGAGTGATTTCAATTCCTTTGAATACCTCCAGCCCTTATTGATCTTTCATTTAGTTTGTATCGATTTCTGGTATGCATGAGACGCACATTTCGACTGTGTGCGCAAGGTAAGTGAGTTTCTTATTGAATTCAAACTATTGCTGACGGTTGAATGACTTCGTGAGATGCACCTTTCGGCTGTCGAGGTAAGTTGTACTACCACTATTGTCAACGACTGTTGACCGTTCCAATAGCTTCGTTTGACCTATTCCTTCATCGAGCGGCCTTCAATTCAATTCCCACTTCAAAACCCGCACCTGGATTGGCTTCAGCGCCGTCTCCAGATCCCCGGTGAGCCGACTCTCTGTTTCTTTCGCATTTTTTCTTCGTTTATTGACCGAATCACTCAGGATTGACTTTGATAATGTATGTTTGGTTGAATTCAAAGCGCTTCGGTTTGTATCATCAAGGTAAGTGCTATCTTTTGCTTTAATTACGGCCGCATTCGTGCGTTTGACATGGAGTTTTGGTGTTGGATTGAAGGTTCAGCTTGTATTCGACTCGGTACAAGGTGCGCTTCGCTAACCTGTTCTCTATCTAACTCGATCTGACCTTGATTTTACTTACTAGGCTTTCGTTGTATGCTCGATACCGAAGCCGTGCTGGTATGACTTGAGGGTACGTCTATCCCCCCCTTCTACTTCTCTATACAAACCGACTACTCACTTCAATTCTCTACATTCAAGAAGCCGAAACTATGCTTCCCAGCACCAAACTCCTGTGTAGTTCAATTTCAACGCCGAAATCATGCCGTCTTTGCCTCAGGTACGTTTGATTTCGATTCCTTGATGTGAATATTGACCTGAATTTTGGAGGCCAGACCTATGCCGCTTTGAATCGCGCGCGCGCGCGCGTATACAATTGAAGGTAGTATAAATCTCATGTTGGCCCTGCAATCATGAATGACTACTGACCACTTCGATAGACTCATTCATTCCTTGACTGTTCTTCGATTGAAACATACAGCTCGAGTGCAGGGCAAAGCCTCAAATCAGACTGACTTCGACGCAGTCGCAGGTATCCTCAGTGAGCTGAATCTTTCATTCCTCCATTCACTCTTTCTCTCCGTCGTTAAAGAAGCTGTCCAGGATCGATTCGGATGTTGAACACAAGGTTGTCCGTCTTCACTTGTGTCGGTTTCAATGGTGAGTTCATTTTTCCCTCTGACCTCGCTGACTTGTTTTGAACTCCAACGCCGTGTTCGTTCATCGCTAGTCTTGGATTTCAAGTTGAAGTCGAGTTTGCAATGCGGTGCGCATCGCTGATTCTCTCCCAAGGTTTGATTCTTTTCTTGTCTTCTACAGATCCGTTGAAGTGTCCATACCGTGCACTGCACCTTACTTCGATTCGATTCGATTCGATTCGATCGCGCTTCGTGATTCAAGTCCACCATTGACCAAGTTCTCTATAATAGCTAATTGATCTCGTTTCGTTGCGTTTGGTTGGGCACTAGGTGAACTTACCTAGTCCGAGCTTCACAGTGTTCATCTTCCTCCGAGCTCAAGTTAAGGTTAACAGGAATCATCAGCGCTCGAGGTAAGCAGGTCTTTCCTCTAAGTTTGATTACTTTCATTCATTCATTCGAGGCTCAAGCGAGTTGATTTCATCGCTGCTCAGGTCCTTCTCGGTGAGTGTCCTAATCCGCTTTCACTTATCAAAGGAAAGTCTGGCTAACGAGCTTCAACAGCCTAGCTCACTCAAGTCCATCTACTTGTGAATATTAATGTTTTTCCTCAAGATTCTTCAGAGGTGAGTTCCGAGTTCTGTGACGTTTGAGGTTGAGTTCATCACCGGTGCTCTATAGACCTCGAGTGGAATCACCCGACACTACTCTATTCTTGTTTCTTTCTTCGCAGCCATCCCCAATGTCACGCCGCTCGACTCGGCGCCATCCTCTTCGTTCCCCAGGTGAGCCTGTTCCTCTTATTGCGCTTCCCTTTCTCCAAGGTGACAAAGATTCATTTCAATTACTTAGAATATCATTGAATTGATTCAATCCGATACTTAGGATACAAACGGTACGTAGTATCGACTCGATACCACATTCTACACTCAACTTACGCGCTCCGCGAAGCTCCGCCCTCCGTCCCTTGAGCCAAATCGAGCAGCGTCGACGTGGGAACTGAAAAGGAAAGATGAAGTAAGCGTCGATTTTATATGACTCGGGACGAAAGACTTACGAGTCCGTGACAGTGCGCTGCGGCCGAAATCGGCACTGTGCGGGGAGCGGAGTGACGGGATTCGGGCGGCGTCGGGTGGTATTTTCTTGATGGGTGGAGGCGCGTCGTGTGCAGGGTGTCGGTACGAGAGAGGGTGGTGAACGGGTTGTGAGTGTGGGGGGATGAGGCGGTGGTGATGTCGACGTGCCGTCGACATGGCGCAAGGCGAGCGAGCCGGGGTTTGAGGTGGGTAGACAAGGGCTTGGGGCTGGTGACAACGAGGGTTGACGGGGAGGCAGGCGGAGAGTGCGTGTGGGTCGGGGGGTTTAACGAGAAGGTGGTGGCGGGGGCGGTGTGGGGTAGTGGATGACGTGGCGAGCGAGTCGCGCGTGGAGATGGGTGAAAGTGAAGATAACGGGCTGGGTCTCGGCGTGAGGTGACATTGATAGCGGCGGTGGGCGCATAAGTGTGGTGTGGAAGGGTAGTGGTGGCCTCGGCGTCCGAAGAAGAAGGAGTCGGGAGGATAGAGGAGAGAGGGGTACGCAGAGGCGAGGAAAGGAGTTAGCAGAGAATAGACAAAGAACAGGTTAGTAGACGCACCTCGAGCGAGCTCAGTCTCGCGAGGTAGGTGCAGTCAGCGGGAGTGACGTGGAGGGTCGACGAGGGCTTCAAGTTTGAGGGAGAGCGGCGCAGTGAGACGACATTTCGCATTGAGGCGCGTTCTTCAGCGGAGAGGCGGAAGACCGTTGTGAGTATTCGTTGGCAGGGGTCGGTTCGCAATCACGACCACGCCTCTGAACTCTGAGGGAATCCAAAGCATTGTGGTGGCGAAGAGCAAGAGACGAAGAGTCACAAAGTCACAATCTTCACACGAGCGGAAAGCGGGCCGTACATAGCCGGCGGTCCAACCACTGGACCAACCAAACCGATGACTAGTCGATGTCGATGACTCCGAGTAGGGAGAACTCTGGTTATGAGAACTTCCGAGTCAGAAACTACCTTCTGATCATGTCAGCAGTGGTAATTCGGGATCCTCCTATTCTCCAGATCTGAGGTTCAAGTAAGTACCCTAGTCCAAGGCAAACAAAACAAGAGTAAACGCTGGCCATAGCACCCAAATTGAACGGATGACCGGCTTACAAGTCTTCACTGTCGGCGTCGCGGTCGGATGAAGTGTAGCGGAGCAATCCGACGACGACTTGTGTTCCACCCAAAACGAAGGCCAACCACCATGATTTCGCTGATCATGACTGCAACCAAGTGGAGAGTTACGACAAAGTTCACCCAACATCCGACTCAATTTGCGAGCCAGATTCGCGACACTTTAATTTTGTCTTCTTGCAAAGGCAGTCCGGCAGTTCCCGGGAGTGGCCGGAATTGGCCGCCGCCAATTAAATCACCGTGCCGGCCTGCCGGCATTCTCACACGTCAGCGTCTTGCTCAGCACCATCACCATGTCCTCCGACGAAGGAAACACCCTCGAACCCATCGTCCCTCAAAAGAAACGGCGTATCCAGCGAGCTTGCGATATCTGCAGGCAAAAGCGAAGTAAGTCTGTGGCTTTGACATTGACGCAAACTGACGCGTACAAAAATTAGGAGCCTGTGAGTCAAAAATCGAAAACTGTGAATCCGAATCTTCTGAAAACATTGGCGTACAGGCGACGGACTACGAAGCGTTAACAGGAAGTGTTCTTATTGTATCGAAAACGGGACAGAGTGTATCTACAGTGGAGCACCGATAACTACAGTAAGTCACCTTGCTGTCGCTTTCGTATCATCCGACCAACAGGTTCATTCAGAAACGACAAAGGTAAGTTCTGCGCGGTAACCGCTTCGTCCCTTTCGTCCTCTCAAGATTACCGATTACCTGCCAGCTACACCGAAGTCCTAGAAGCGCGCTTAGCGCAGACAGAAAAATTATTGCGCAAGGTTAACGTCCACTCAACAATTTAATCTTTCCGCTTCATCCTCTGACCTGCCACGTAGCTCACCGCAGAGAAGGAGCGAAACACATCCTCTTCCTCTCCCGACGCCCCAACCACCGGCGAATGGAGCAAAAACTCTCCCATCCTGCAACACCCAAAGACCGCTTCCTCGAGTAACAACACCAGCCCCAGCTCCAATTCTCCGAGTTCCCAAGCCGCGATCGACGACGCGCCCATAAAAATGGCTGCAATGCTACTCCGCAACCTGAACGACCGCGAAGGCGCGGAGGACGACGAGTCGGTGACGATGGAGCTGATGAAACGCATCCAGGGGATGAAGATCTCCACGCACGGGGAAAGTTTCCTCGGCAAGTCCAGCGGCGCGCTACTCGTCAAGACCGCGTTGGAGCTCAAGGAGGAGTATACTTCCTCTACTTCTGCTGCTTCTGCGGCTGCTGCTGCGCCGTACTCGTCGGATATCGAAACACAAGAAAAGCAAGGCGGATGGAAGAATAGACGCAAGGAGTATTGGACCGCCACGCCTGTAAATATCACTCTCTCTTTCGTTACATCCTCCTTTTGCGCTTTATCCACATCTAACCTCCATCTTCCGTAGTGGCAAACCCACCCCTCCCGCCCCCGCTACACCTTCCCCCCAGCCCCCCTCCTCGCCTCCCTCACCTCCCTCTACTTCGACCACAGCAACGCCTTCACCCCACTCCTCCACCGCCCGTCCTTCGAACTCGCCCTCGCCGACAACCTCCACCTGCGAGACGAAAAAATGGGCGCAATCGTTCTAGGCGTGTGCGCCGTCGCATCCCGATTCTCCAACGACCCCCGCGTGTTCGACCCAGCCAAACCGCTGGATTGCGGATGGCCGTTTTTTCATCAGTTGTCGACGGACCTCGAATGTTTGTATACGTCGCCGGGAATTTGGGATCTGCAGCGTTGTTGTGTAAGTTAAGTTATGGTCTTCTTCTTCGCGTTTCGTCCTTTGGTCTTTTCGCCGTTTCCTTCCCTTTGTCGTTTCGTTGCTTATAACGCGTCTACCTAGTTGGCGATCCAATTCCTCGAAGGCACCGCCCCACAGGCGAATTGGACCCTCGTCGGGGTCGGCATCCGCATGGCCCAAGAAGTCGGCGCGCACCGCCGCCAAGCCGCGCCGCACACCCCCGCCAAGGAGCTCTGGCGCCGCGCGTTTTGGACTTTGGTTTCGTATGATCGGCTGATAAGCTGTGCGCTTGGGCGGCCGTGTGCTATGGGGTATGAGGAGTATGTATTAAACATTCATTCATTCATTCATTCATTGCCTGCCATTTATCAATTTTTGTAGCTTCGACGTGCAACTCCCCACCGAATGCGACGATCGATATTGGGAGAGTTCGGATCCCGAAAAGATGTTTCGGCAGCCTGAAGGCCAACCCTCGCGCGTGGCGTTTTTCAATGCCTACCTACGCCTCAGCAATATCCTTGCCTTCGCTCTGCATCTCCTCGTTCGTTGTCCTCCACCATATCTCAATTTTAGTCTGTTTGTTTACTTGGATTGTTGTTGTAGTACTCCACGAACAAAACGCGCGACCTCGTCCCTACAAACGATACCTCCTGGGAAGCAACCCTCGTTGCCGAGCTCGACTCCGCACTGAACAAGTGGGTCGATGAGATCCCGCCGCATCGTGCGTAGCTGGAACCTTCTTCATCCTTCCTTCCTTCCTTCCTTCCCTTCGCTGACATCTATACAAATACAATCAATCCCAGTGGACTGGGAGAAACACCGCAAAGGCGGCACAGACTACCTCTTCTTCAAACAGTCTGCCCTCCTCTCCTGCACGTATTATCAAGTACAGATGACGATCCACCGGCCGTTTATCCCGATGATGCGGAAGGCGCCGACGGTGCGTCTGCATTGTCATTCCGCTTGACTCTCACTCATTCAATCCCATCTAACCTTTAAGACCCTCCCCTCACATTCGATCTGTACGAACGCCGCCCGCGGCTCGGCCGCCATCGCCGACCTATGGTGTAAACGCGTGAACGATCCGCCGACGATTGCGCTTCTTGTGGGTGGTTCTCCTCACGCTTTTTTTCCTTCCTCCTTACTCATTCCTCCGCCTGCATCCTTCCTTCTTCCTTTCTCTTCCTCGTTTTTCTTTCATATATTCACTCTCATCCGCGCTGTACATGCTAATCCCAACGCCAGACAACCCTGACCACAGCCGGCATCATCCTCCTTTTAAACGTATGGAGCGCCAAACGCACGGGCCTTGCTCCGCATATGAACACCACCATCAAGGAGGTGCATAAATGCATGCAGGCGATCAGCGTTTTCGAGCCTCGGTAAGTTCTCTTCTGCTATCGTTCCCCATTTCATTGCTCCGTTTAATGCCACTCAATGCGTCAATTCCATTCATCCTTCCTGGCGCTCCAATCCCTTCCTTTTCTTGCTTGGTTCTTGTTTCGCGTTGAATAAACAACCGTTAAATGACACAATCTTATTTAGGTGGCAAATGGCCGGTATCTTCTGGGACATCCTCAACGAACTCGCAAACGTCGGGGAAATTCCTCTCCCCGCAATCCCAGCCACTCGGGCCGCCCACCCCACCAATACACGCAAACGCACTCTCGAAATCGACTCTGACGACGGCAATGGCAATGACACTCCTGATGCCAATGCCGGTGCCGATATCATCATGCGGCAGCAACAAAGCGGAATCAATGCGACTACCGTCGACCCCGACGCCCTCCTTCTCCTCCGACAAGACACACACCCACAGGACGACGAATTCGCCTGGCTAGGCGCTCTAAACCCCGATGCGGCGTACATGGCGTCGCTGCCGATGTATGGTGCGGATTTGGGGAGAGTGCCGGTGTTCCCGCCGCCGCCTGAGCCGGAGTGGATTTTGCCTGCGAATTCGACAAACTCTATACCGACGGCTGGGCCTAATCCTCATCCTAATTCCACTCCAACTCCAACCCCCATTCCTGCTGCTGCTATGCAGGGGACGCAGGCCCCAGCTGCGCAACAACCCAATGCGTTCACTTGGTGGCCAAGCTTCCAGCCAATCCAGCCTCTCGACGCGAATGTGTCGCATCAGCAGCAGGAGGAGCAGTATCTCTCCACCCCACACCCGCCCTCTCAAGCAGGCTCCGCACAAGGCCAAACCGCGGAAGATGTGCTCAAGCTTTTCGAGAACGATGCGATGGCGTTGTTGAAGAATGCGCCGACGGGGCTCGGGTAAGTCTATATTTCTTTGCGAATGGAAAGGACTTGACTGAGTGTTGATGTCTCATTGCTGGATGGTTTCAGAGCGGACGATTGGAGCGCGTATTTTAGTATCATGAATGGGTTGGATCGGGAGGCGGGGTCGTCTTGAGCGATTTGCTGGAGGTTAGAGGGATAGAGGGAAGTTACAAGTGGAGAGTAGATTGCACCACCCGTACTCGGAACCATAACGCAATATCCCAGTGTAGTGAGTGCGAAAGCCTCGAAGAAAACTTTGTTGAAGCAATGATGGGACTAGGAACAAACATGGAAATGATCAGTCAATCATGCGGCTCTTCGGCAATCGTGATTGCCCCGTGAAGCAGTTGGCCCGGCCTGACCGTGCCGGGTACGGCATGTATAGCTCAAAATTGTATAAGCGGTGGAAAAACAACATTTACTCTGGGGGGGATACGGTTACAAGATCGAGTGACACTGCCGTAGAATCTGTTCTCCACTCGAAGCAGTCGAGCGGACTCGGATGAGTACATCAGCAAGAAAAGGCAGAGTCAACCAGAGACTCGAGGCTTCAAACGCGAACCCAGGCGTGCAAACGACGAGGGTACATTGCTAGACTAGTTCATCAGAGGATCTTTGAACAAGATCAGTACAATTGGGCCGATCTTCTCCGTCTTCCCGCGAGTTACGGTTTGCACCGCTGCATTGCCTCGTCCGAATGCGATGCGAACATCAGATCAGAGACCGCCGTCACGCTTCAATGATGTGAGTGCCTCGTCATTTCGAACATCCGAGTAGCCCGAAACACTGAATGAACAATAATCTGGAGGCCTCTACCACTCAAGAACGGGATGAGTAGAAGGAGGAGTAATACAAAAAGTTCATTCGAAGGCGTGGGATGACTTGAACATTCGAAAGGAATTAATTTATCCAATATCGCGTTTCTACATCCCTCTATCAGCATACCGAAAGATCAAACATTCAAGAATTGCCAGCCCGTACCTTCAACTTCACGCTTCCGTTTCCTTCTCACAAACTCGTCCGCTCTAGACCACGAATCCTCTCTCCCCCTCGCCCCATTTTCCCACTCCGCCCAATAATCACTATAAATCGCAATAACAAACCGCACATCATACACACACGGCACCTTCGCAGACCTATACTCCTCCTTCTCAAATCGCTGCCACTGCACCAACAACACCTCCAACTCCGCACACCCAGACCCAGACAAAACTCCTAAGAGCTTCTCCCTCGGTAGATCCGAATCCAACGCTAAATGCGTGAGGCCTGGGAGACCAGAGAGTTCGGGCAGGATGTCTACTATCCCTTCGACGCGAAATATGTCGAGGTGGGTGATAGAATGGAAGAGAGGGTGTCGGAGATCGATGGGGGATTGGCCGAATAGGACGCGTAGATTCACGGCGAGTCGCCGAAGCTGGAGTGTCCCAAGCACAGGGAGCAGCGCTGGGTCGGTGAACCACGAGTTCAACCCTAAGTCGATCACGTTTGTACAGAGTTCTAGGATGAGACCGCCTTCGTCGACGGAGCAGTTGTGTATGGATTCCAACGCGAGATGGCAAACGTGGCCGTAGGGATGGTCTGGCCGCTTTGAGTCTGTTTTGCCTGTCTTGAGGATGTTAATAAGGGCTTTGTTGTGTGTGTTGACGCGTATGACGCGGAATAGGAGTGGTTGTACCCTGGGAGTACGAGGATTATCAACCTGACAACGGAGATTGAAGTGGTAATTGACCAGATATGGACTCGTCGAGCGACTTGCAAAAGGGTGAATATAGATTTCGGATACATATCGGCTGTAGTTTCGAAAATCAGCTGCTCCAGTTCAGGTGGGAGGAATGGAGGTTCGATAGGTGGTGTTTCAGAATGAATATTCATATGTGGTGAAGATTTCGGCCGACGCTCGGAGTATTGGGTCTTCTTCGGGTGACTGAGTTTCTTAGCTGTGCGGCGGCCTAATGTGCGGATGTATTGACGAAGAGCATCAGACATATCTATGCGTCAAGCGATGAAGCGTTACAGAAGGGAAGAAAGACGACGGAGGCACTCACCGTGCATAGTGATGCCCTGAATTAGCTTCGCCTGGTTCAGAGGATGAGCTGTGGTTGGGTTCATGCGTGTATAAGTCTATGCATATAATCATTCGACATATCGGACATCAAAGGTTATAGTAAACACACAAGCGTCCGCTGAAGATTGCTTGCGAAAGATTGTTTTCACCAATTCCTGAGCGTTCTGTCCCAATACTGCGTCAATGCTGGGAAACGCGGGATGCCAAGGAGACCAAAAGCAAGTATGAGTCAAGAACAGTCGATTCAGGCGGAGTGTGCGTCCTCTTCCTGGATTTTCGCCGAAGGAAGTGGTGGGAGTGGAAGAGTTAGTCACTGCCCACGTGATGCAGCCACGGAACAAAGCATGTGATGCTTTGATCTCAATCAGTCACTGGGAGTCACATCAGATTTGTCAACGAAATTTTCTCTCACTCTCGCTCACTCGACTCACCTCAAGGCTCAATCTCACCTTCTCCCCCGCGAGCAAAGACAGATGGAGAGTCAGTCTCATCCTTTGCTTTAACATGGCTCACTTTACGCAATGTCTGTGGCTTCAGACATCCGCCACCGCTTCCGCTCCTTACGCTTTGGATTCAGTGGCAAAGACACCGAGCCTCCCGCTGTGGTACACGCTGAGGATCCTAGATTCCCTGCTGAATTGGAGCGCGCAATATTTGAAACGGCTGCACTCCTACATCCTGCCTCAATACCTGGCCTCTTGCGAGTATCACGCCGCGTCACTATCTGGTATTGATTTGCATGCTTTTCTTGGAGGTAGATCGCTGAGGTCAATGCAGGATTCAGCCCATATTGTACCGTGTCGTACGCGTCAACTCACGAAATGGAGCCCTCGTTCGATTCCTCCTCACTAGCGGCAGAATCAACCCACGAAGACCCGACCATCCCCTCACCCTCGTCCGTCATCTGTGTCTCGAAACCGTCAACAGCTACTGCACAGTCCATGACGGCAGATGGCTAGTTGAGCTCTGCTCAGGCGTCGTCAACCTCGGCTTAAACTTTGGCTTCGCAGATCCCGCCCTCCTTCCAATCCTCGGCAAAATGCGAATCAAACACCTTGCTGTCAACCTCCGCGTCTTATTCGGGAATTCACCCATCGACTTCGAACATCCTCTCTTTAGCTCCATCACCCACCTCTCTGTATTCCATGCGGAATTAGTTGCATCCGTCATCCTCGACGTCGCGCTCCTTCCCGCCTTGACGCATTTATCTCTGGACTCGCATCTTCCCCGGGAGCTCGTATTGTCGATCCTCCCGGTTTGTCAAGAGCTTCGAGTCCTGTTGGTAGTATGGCATTGGTCCGACAAGGAGAGTTACATTGCCGCTCGATCTCCTTGCGTCTACGATGAGCGATTCGTCATTGCGTTGTACCAGGACTTTTGGGGTGTGTGGGAAGATAGTGCCCGGGCAATTCGCCGTCCTTGGCTATGTGCGGAGGAACTCATAGCTCAAAAACGGAAAGGCGAAATCGAAGGTCAGAGCTTACGGCCAGAAGTTTCGGCATGACGCTGATCCCAATTACAGAAACACGCTACTGGTTGACTGATTCGAGCGAGACTTGAATCCATCGCCGCGATTTACTCGTCGGCGAGTTATCCTTCTCTCTTCGAATTCGATACGTCATCTCCAGATTTCTCACTGAGCCTCACTCCCGAATCCCATCGTATCACATCGTCTCCATCCTGCCGCACACTGGATATCATCGCGATCAACGGCTGTCGACGAAATGAATACGTCCCAGCGCTGCCTCTTCTTCTGCCGTTAACCATCAAGATATCAACGCAGTGGTGTTCTGATACCTTCCCGTGGTTGGCCTCACCAAAGACCCTCGTAGGTAATAAGGGAAAAACAATTTAACTATTTTCAAGTCCAAGTGAGAGTTATTTTTATTCTATTAGGCTCTTTGAAAATTCGATTCCAGCGGTGGATGGCTTCCATGCTCAGCCCCAGAGACTGGTTCTTCTAACGACGTTGCCATCCACACTGACAATGACCCCGAGGACAGACACCACATCTTTCTTATTGTCAGCTCATGAAAAATATACGTGACATCCGATGCCGCTTACCTGTCCCACTGAGGCGCTCCATACATACTAGAGTCAGCCACCGGCGCCCTCAGGATATCCTGGCTGGTGTATCTCCTGATTGGCGGCAAAGTAAGGTTCGGGTCGAAGTATGGGTGAGGTGTAGCGCTCGTGGTGCTAGTATAACCTCCCATCTGAGTATTATTGTTATTGTACGCCTGCTGCGAATGCGAAGCGCTGGGGAACGCTTGATTCGAGTATAGGTTCCCTGGCGCAGGTTGACGCCGAGCGTGCGGATTTGCATCCCCAATCCAATGAGGGTCGACAGGACGAGTCGATTGAGATCCTCCACGTCGGTGTGCCCCTACGGGGGGAGAGCTGGAATTGGAACGCGAGCTTTCAGTTTCGACTGGTGCACTCTTGTTGGTCGAGGCTTCATCTCTCTGGTTGGAGATTGTGACGTATTCGCATTTCAAGCCCTTTTTGATGCATCGATCGCAGGGACTGGAGGGAGGGTCTTCGGGCGTTAAACACTGTGAAGTTGAAATTAGACACGAGTGGAAAACCGGAGCGGAAGATTTTGGAAAGAAACACACTCTAACTTTACGCTTTCTGCAGTTAGTACAAGCTATTATAACCCGTCTACGAGTGAGGAAAATGGGAGGCAGAAACGACGGGGGAAGTCTGGTGGAGTCGTCCATGGTTGTTCGTCGGTTGGTTGCAGAAATCGTCGTACAAGGTACGTCTTATATCCTCGATGACTGCGACCCAAACTCATGTCAAATTGTCGTCCTTACGACAAAGACAACGTATTGTTCAGCCCAAAACAAGCCTTGATTCGGAAACTTAACGTGGATCCTTGCCCTTCTCGTTCTCTGAAACGCCTCGGAAAATGTTTCGTCATTGTAAATGATGCAACTGTGGTGCCCTACTATTCACTGCCCATTAAATCGACGCTGATCTTGTGCCCAGTAGTGTCTGAGTAGGCCATAAGACGGATGCAAATAACTCGAAGTACACTAGCAGAGCCATGGTAGGTATGTCGCTTAACATATTAGGAAGTGATGAGGCGGTTCACTTGGTTCGATTTGATGGATCAAAAAGTTATGATTCCTTTCGTCAGGTACATAGGCCGTACTATTGCACAGAGCTCGGTCTTCGCGGACGACAAGTTCGACAAAGAGGGTTGAAGAACGCACCGACAAAGAACTATGGATTAAGGAGGGGGTTGCCGTATTCAAAGCTCAACTGATGATTTCATTTTTGATTGTGTATACATTAGCGTTCACACTCCGATTCCTTCCCTTCCACTGAGTTATTCTGCGTTCTGAAAAAAAAATCAAAAGAATCTCTCGGGCTCTAATGTAAGTACGCACACGCCCCCAAGACGTAAGATCCTCGGAATCGATAAATGAAGAAGTCTCGTACTGAGCTTCCTTACGGTCAAGATACACACTAGTTGCACCGCCCATTCTGTATTTTTACGGTGTCGAAAAGTATATTATGCAAGATGCCTGATTCTCCGAAAACATCCGAATACCCGCTGATTAAACCAATATACAATCATGCTGCCTGTGCAGGTCGTTCTACAAGACACGATGTACGAAATATCACAGATAATGCGAACCTGTGTCTTGAGCTTCTTCTCAAGAGTCTGGTGATTTGTGGATTCCAGTTTCCTTCTCAGACCTAATCATTTGAACGCTTTGCTCTGTTGAACATTGGGCGCTATCATGGGTATAACCACTGATCTGGATGTAGGATGAACCCGCCTTGTGGATCACACGTGGCACAGCATCGGCCTTGATTCAACAACAGAGATAACTCATCATAGACTACGAATCTAAGAGTTCACGACGTCTCTGGGGAACACCAGAGTTTACGAGTATCTAGAGTCTGGGAAACAAATCGCCCCCAGTTTTGTTCACTCTCGGAGGACGCTTATTTTGCGGTTGGTTAATATGTACTGTAACGCATAATAAGTTGTCTCCACGAACCGTATTCAATCTTTGGATAAATACATTCCAGGGGCTGTATGAGTTCAGAATCAAAGAAGTTCTTCTTCTGATGCCCCTGTACCAAGACGAAGCTGACGTCTCACGCAACAGCTGTAGGGTGTAGTAGGGTTCGGATTTGGTTGAAATAATTGTTCCTTATGAGGCAGCATTACAATCAGATGCCCTGCCACCCCCGCAAAGCGCGAGTTGCGCCACAGCAGTTAGATGCGTAAGCGAACGCGTAACAATCAGCAGAGAGCAACGCGCACAGCCTGCAGAGATAATACTGATGGCACGTGATCGCGTCATGATTTTCAACATGCCGAGCAAGTGCCGAGTTTGCCGCGAACAGAGTAATATTTGAGTTTGTCTAATGAAGCATCCAGTATGAAGTAGACAATATGTCAAAACTTGAGCATGGGCTGTCGTATCGGTAAATAATCGAAGTGGCACCATGAAACAATCTGGACTCTTTTCAACGTTTTGCGTCACGTCCTGGTAATTGATGGGTAACATTTCTCGTTCAATCTCGTTCGGAATTAATGCAAGGTCGTGACATAAATTACACTTCTGACTCTTGGGCATTCGTAAAATAATGTCGTGATAAAAATACAGTTGAGTTTTGAGGACCTGCCTCATCGTGAGAGCCCAGAATACGTCGCAAGAACCACCACACTGTCATGCACATTACACCCGAGCCAGGAGTCGCGACTCAGTCTTGAGCTTCGCTGCTAAAATGAAAGCAGACCCAGCGATTACGGTGATACCGGCGAACAAGATCATGCCCAGATATTGACCGTTGCTACCTTCTAAAAGTGCGCCGGCAGCGGGTCCACCGACGAGAGCACTGAGTTTGATTCAGCTTGGAGTACAAAGTATGAGCAAATTTACCCACGGAAACGATATAACGCTGTAAAGTATCCCAATTCTACTCCCAATGTGGCGTATGTCCGAGATTTGTGCGACACAGGGAGTGAGAACGGAGATGAAAGCGCCTGAGGTGAATCCATATGAGGCAGCGAAAATCGTGAGCGGGACCAGAGTTCTCGAAAACACCCAAAATAGGACGCAGAGGAGACCGGAAAAGAACGCAGCGGGGACAAGCAGATTGAAGCGGCCGATCTTGTCGGAGAGGTAAGCCGGCGCAATTCGTCCTATCACGCCACCAGCGTTCATCACAGCGAGTACAATGAACGACATGCGCGAGGGAATCGCGAGGTCATGTGCGTAGTCTACAATGTAGAAAAACGGGATGAACAATCCTAAACGAATTGCGACATAAATTCATTCTGACGTTGTTGTAGCAGAGAACAGCAGACGCACCAAGGGCAACGAAGCAGCCACCGAGAGCTAGAAGAACGAAGCGAGAGTCCCTGAAGGTTTCGGAAAGCTTGCAGGTCGCGCCACGCTGTTTAGGCGGAGCGTATCTTGTCACGGTCGCAATGGCAATACAACACAGAGCACCGCTAAGGAATCCAGAGATCCTGACACCCCATCCGAAGCCAACGCGCTGAAAGAGCCGTTGCAGCATTATAGGGTACATGACTCCACCTGCTCGCTGTTGAGTATGTCATGTAACGAGGACAAAGCCAGGAAACACGCACCGAAGCTCGATCCGGCAGCAACGACGCCGAGTGCGGTGGCACGGTATTTGCAGAAATATGTCGAAACACTCGAGAGGGACGGATAAAAGCTAAGCGATGCCAATCGTTTCGTTTCGTTTCGAGGACGAGGTATAAGTTGAAACATACAGCATTCCCACTCCGAGCCCAAACAAGACTCCATGGGCGAGGAGGTATTGGTAATACACGGTCGAAATCGAGGTCATCATTATGCTGAAAACATATAGGACGGAGCCGATGATCATGATCCACCGTGGCCCATACGTGTCGAACAATTGTCCGATTGGACCACCCTAGCAAGTTGTGAGGAATTCGAAAACATATAGAAAATTCACGACGCACCGAGAAAAAGAAAACCCATAGCTGCAAAGATCCAATCCACGCAATCGTCGACGGCTGAAGGTGACTGAGCTGGTGTTCCGCGTACCACGCCTGAAACGTGCCAAACGCATTCATCTGCCCGAATGTGCAAAACAACGCCATGAACGCTCCGAATATTGTGAGGTACCCCTTGACGCCTCCCTCCGGAAATTGCGGGGTATGATTGAGGTGGTACGTTGAGCTCGCGAGGTGACTCTGCGTCGTCGTCGCCTTCCCGCCGTCCAGCGAATGTCGAAACTCCTCCGTCCCACAATGCTGCCACGACATCTCATCGTCCCCCTTCTCAAACTCAGTCATCGGAATTATCTGTGGAGACGACAGGCTGTATGTCAGCGAGGGGGGACGCGAAAGGCGAGGGAGGAGAGGAAGCAAAGCGGATGGAACAGCGACAATAATGGGCCTTTATACGCTCCTGAAGGACGCGTAGTAGGCAGGGAAAAGAACGCTCCGAGCAGGGGAAGAATGAAAAGCCAAACCGCAAATGGGCGGAGTTTTGGCTCGACATCGTGGGCCGAATGCGCGACGTCAGGCTTTTGAGAACACCCCACCATTCGACGCCCACAACACCCACAACAGCGCGGACCACCGTCAAGTCCGGATATTCAACCATAAACAATAATAGCTCTGGCCAAGAAGAGCCGGCAAGTGGATAAATGCGCGGACTTCGGGCCAAATATGTGTTGTCGAAGCAGGAATATGACGTACAATTCGTTCCAGAAATGTTTCCTAACCTCAACGAACAGCGTTCTCCACCCAAGAAAGGTTGCGGTCGAAAGGTAAATGGGGGCGGACGAGGAGAAAAGGCGCTGATTCTCGCCCCACCGCGGATAACGGGATGGTTGTGTCTTCGAGCGAGTTCGAAATTGGGTTGGCAGGAGGCGTTAGGCTTTGGTGCATGTGCTTTCTTTATATGGGTCTTTGAAATGGAAGTTATGGCGAGCAGACGTCCGTGTCGGAGGCGAAGTGACTCGCAGTTTGAATGTCGTGAGCGAGCGTCGTCGACATGGCTGACGGAAATCAATGGAAATTAGTGCACAGCCATGATAGCTATCCGGACCAAAGCAGGCTCGACTCACCTCGCTTAAACACAAAGCCAAGTCATAATAACAGCTCTCAGATACTCGAGTTCCGCAACTTTGAGCTTCAGAGCGAGATTGAAGCCAGGGTGTGACGATGGCCAGGTGAACGGTCGATTAGCTCATCGCGCGCCGCGGGATTCGACGATATTAGCTGCATTTTTATCAGACAGGGGCGCTGGAAAGACAGAGACAGAATGGACTTAGTCAATAGCTCGCTTGATGATGACTGGGGACGGGCACTGCCGGTCTCCGTAATAAACGCTTAAACAGGCACTGCAAATCAACTGGCAATTGGCTGTTGGAGACAAACACTAATTTAAGTGCTGTGAATCCCGCGGGATATTTCGTTAGTGGGCGGGGACGCATCATATGATGGGAGACATCACCTGTCGCTGAGCGCGATACAGCACCAGTGCGTTCGTGATTTCCGTGTTACGTAGTTCAGCGAATTTCGAAGAGGTCGTGGGTGGTTGTTTGCCTCGCTCACTTCCTCGAACGAACCTGTAGAATCATGCATTATCCATCTGAGGACACGATGGCAGAAAGAGGAGCTTCCAAACCTCGAAAACTATCATGCCGATCGACGACCGGTGTTCACATTACATTTGAAGAAAATCCGTGTAGCTAGGCCCACTACTCACGAGTTGTCGGTAGGTGCGGTGCAGCGAAAACAACGGTGATCCCGGGGAAGTCATGCTCTCCATACTTACAATGCGTAAACTTAATCCTCAAATAGGGAGAATAGCCTTACCAAGCTGGCTGGTCAGTGCCTGGTCGGGGTGTTCAGGCACGGCTAATTCAGCCTGCAGGATTTACATGAGCCTATATCTGTATCCCGGCGAGCATCGAAGTGACTCACCGGAAACGGCGTGTCTTTCCCTAGTGCAAAGATTTTCGTCCCCTCTCTAGTATACCTAGTAATTTGGGCGTACCTATGTAACCCCCCATCTCCAAAGCTAGACAGCACAGAATAACCGGGTAACGAAAGATCCAAGTTGCGACTGGTGCTCATTTCCTCCGCCCTGGCCAGATACGCCGACAACGATGAAGATCGAGAAAGCTAATTGACAATGGATGAAAAATGAACCGGGACTCCAGGAGTGAACGGGCGATCCAGTCAAGAAGAAACACATCGATCAAGAATTGGGTTAGTTACGCGAAGTGAAGCTAGTCCGGCTGGTTGCGTCAATGAAATCTAGCATTTTGTTCTATCAATACAGGCACCTGGCAGTTTTGCGTCTTTGCCAACCGAATCAGGTGGAGGAGCGGATAGCCAAGAGGAGCCAGAGTAGGGATGAAGTAATATAAGGTGTTGCCTAGTTGAATGAATCAAGTCGCCAGCGCTGAGAGCCTGAGCTACATAGCGGATGGGAGTCAGAAGACAAAACGTGAGTCACGATCGTGACACTTTGATGATGGAGGGCCGGGCATGACCAAATAGCTCGGAACGAAAGAAAAATGGTTCAAGAATTGGTTCAAATAGTGAATCGAATCGGTATGTTGGATGCTGAATAATTGTTTCCCTACTCCACCCTGTTCGATATTTTCTGTGGGATTTATTTCAGGACTTGCTGGGTTCGAGCTTCGAGGGCAAAAGGTAGCATCCTGATTCCAGGGTAGTACTGCACTGGTGATATACTACAATACTTTGAGACCGTATCCCGACAACGACTGCAATTTTCGAAAAAGCTAATAAAAGTCAAAGACGCGGCAGATGCCGATCAAACTTGATTGTATCATTTCATCATCAACAGCTTCAACAATAGACATGTACATACGAGCATCTTTCTCTCATCCTCCATTCTCGCCCCAGCATCATTGACGGGTTCAAACCACAAAGCCGATTATACAGCCATACCGATGGATACTGATACTTTTACTGTTACTTCCCCTGATTCCGCCGGTCTGAAACGCGCGGAAGATCTATGGTTTGCGGATTGTGGGCTGATTATCCGGGCAGAAAACACTCTGTTCAGAGTGTCACGCGATTTCTTAGCGATTCAATCGCCTGTATTTGCCGACATGTTATCCCTGCCGCCTCCACTCCCTTCGCACCTCTTGGACGGCTGCCCGTTCGTTCGTTTACCGGATCCTGCCGACCACATCGCCAGATTTCTGAAGGCAATGATATACCCCAAGTGAGTGAGAATGGTTCGTCGAATTGGTTCAATCAATCCATAACGATTATTTCTGCTAGCTTTTTCGAACGTTATCCCGCACCAACGTCGTTCGAGACTCTTGACGCCGTGCTTCGAATGAGTCATAAATACGACGTCGAGTGGTTGCGTAAACGCGCTGTCGTCCATCTATCCACTGCATTCCCAACCACCTTGTCGGACTACGAGACAGTCACGACTTCATCCTGGGTGGAATCCCTGGCAGAGAACGGCGGCGCCGCATATCTCCACCTCCTGACTCTCGCTCGCGACCTGTTGATCCACTGGATCCTCCCAATGGTTTTCTAAGGAATCTGCACTTCTACAACGGAACGCAATATCCTCGAAGCAAACCTAAGTCTTGACGACAAAGTACGCCTCATGCAATCGTGGCGGCTCCTTGAAGGGCTTTGCACAACGAAGATATTACTGTAGTATTTCGTTCAATTACTGTATACTTTCGACCAAAGGTTCACGGGGTGTCACCCGTCACCTTCATTGTTCATTGAACAAATAGTTCACGGCACAGCAAATTACCACATATGGTAGGCCGGCGACAGCCGGCCCGGAATTTTTGGCAGTTTTTCACCCATTTTAGGCGCAAAAATTCGATTGTCACCGTCACCAAGACCAAAATTGTTCAGTTCACAGGTCCCCGTCACCCGTCACCTGAACCTTTGGTCGAAAGTATACAGTAGTAGTGTCACTTGTCACAGACCCGAAATCCTACGAAAATTTTCGTAAGTCACAGGGTCACAACACGGTTCTACTAAAGGTCCTTGCCTGTCCCACGCATTTTGACGCGTTTTTGGGCCCCAAAAGGGGGGTAAAATACCAAAATTTTCGTAAGTCACACTGTCCCAAGGCCCTCTTACCAAAGATCAGGTTGGTAAGAGGTGTCACACCCCAAATGGCCTTACTAATTGAACGAAATACTACAGTACTCTGTCTCCAGCCAAATCAGGGAATACCCGTGGACAGCTGCCTTTCACCTGCCGGGTGCGCATCAGCCCAGATGCGCTGTCTGGAGGACGCGCAAAGTGTTTTCATTGCGTCTGCTCGTCGTCGCAACCCTGAAAGAATGCCCCTCACAGTATGGCAAATGGAGGATTGGGAGGGTTATCAGAGTTGCAACCTCTGCCTGGATCACATGAAGAATGTTCACCAAGCGGCAAGACAGTCGTTCTGGGATGGTCTTCCGAAAATGTTTGGACTTGTCGCCTGGTCCGAATTGGAGACGATGAAAGCGGAAGCTCTCAAAGATTAACGAGGTATTTTGTTTTTTCCTTCAACACAAGTCAGTCACACATTCCTGAATTCGCAACTTCTGCAGTGTACCCCACGGCTGCGAGGCTCACTACTCATTCCATAATACAATTTATACAAAAGATTCACCCACTTATCAAACAATAACAGTCCAAGAAACGATTGATCGTCGTACCGCTTATCTGACGAACTGCACCGGATCTTCAACACCGAATGTACATACCATCCACGCAAGGGAAAGGAAGGTAAGTTACTTATCATAAAGCTCGGTCTCGCTCGGTCCACAGTTGAGCCAGGATCCCAAATCGGACAAGTATTCCCGAAAAAAACTACGCGAACACGGCGAAGTCAAGCTCAAGAGGTAACAAATTTATACAATTGGAGCAAGAATCCTTGCGAAGATCATGTTAACGCTTAAACCACAAGGCTTAATTGACTGACTGCTGAGTTCTCCGGCATGTTCCGCTGGTTCCGCGACCTCTCAGGAATGCCGATTTTGGCACCGAGACGAGCGCTTCCGGCTTCGATATTTAAATCGCTATGGACATCAGAATGATGAGCGTGGGCAGCGCAGCCCGAAAGGTCAATGCCGAGGCATCTCAGGTATGTCGGTTATTTCCCCCCGACGCCAGAGGTCCAGGGAATAAACGGGTTTTTCGTCATCGGAACGTTGGAATGCAGGATATAGATCGGCAGGATTTAGCGCTACTAGAACATTTCAGGGAGCGGGGCGAGACAAGGCGGAAAATCCAAGGAACGAAGGGAAATCTGAATACCCTCTTCTTTGAGTACGCATTCCGAATTCGGAACCGTAGTTCACTGATTACGGTGAACTGATGCTGAGAACTGTGATCTAAAGAAAGCTATAGAAATACAACGATGAGTACGGCGAAACGACAACGGAGCGCGCGTAAAAATACAACAGATTTGGAATGGTAGACTCCGGAAGCAGCAAGGTGAATCAATAATCTAGAATGTCCGAAGAAAAGGAATGGAGGGAGTGTTGCGTCACTGGAAGCACCAACGATTGGTCGCCAACTATATGTTATCAGTTTCGGATTAATTTCATTATATATCCCGCCAAAAAAGCTCTGGGGAGGTGTCGTCATCGATTTTCAGCACGCCCGTCTCCCCCGTGTTGACCACAGTACGCTCGAAATCGCGAACAAAGACAACGGTATGGACCTCGGGGCAATACAGTCGCAATTCAGCGGCGAGGGCTCGGAACGCCGGGGACGATGAAGGCGGTGGGTTCCACGCGCTCACATCAACCTCGATGCAGCGAAGGAGGTGCAGTCGTCTAAGAAGCCCGTAGAAGTTTAGCCGCTGTAAATCAAGCAAAAATAAACACTCGTCAGAATCGCCGCCCGCTGCCAATCAGCAGTGCAAACATACATACCTTGCGTCCGCCAATGGGAAGCACGAGTGTGCCTAGGTACCGAAGCTCGCGGGAGGTGGCTTGAGTGTGAGAAATCCGGTGAAGTAGCTCCATGGTGCCAGACTCGGTGTACGAGGAATCCGCAATGTCCAGCGCGCGAAAGGGGACGGCGGATTGCCGTAGAGCAGCGATGAGATCAGTCATCTCCGCCCGCTTGCCCGTGACGTCTGACCGGGAAAAACAGGTTTTGAGGCGGGATACTGGACGATTTGGCACAAGCGCGACAGCTGCGGCAGAAAAGGTACATTCTAAAGTTGTCAAAGAGGGGAGTTCCACAGGGAATGGAAGTGCGGGCAGTTGTTGGTGGGGTGGTGCTGGAGTCGTTGCTAGTGGTAGTTGGGAAGTGGAAGGGGTATCGATTATTTCAGGAGGTATAGGTCGTTCTGGGGTATGTGGACGATTCACGTCGGTGACCATTAGTAAAATGGGTTCTGGAGTCGCAATGACACTCGATGCGGATGCACGGAGTGTCTCCGTGATCACTGCATCATCAGCGGAGGCGGAAGAAAGTGGCTCGAGTTCACGGAAGTCCCGAAGCGCCAGGTCGCAGAGCGTGCTCTGAGTGGCGAGAAAGGCGCACAGCGCGGGATCCCAGTCGAAATCGCAGTGAAACGTGCGTAGCTTGAATGAGCATCCGTTCAGGACCCACGCGTTGGAGCCATCTTCTGGATCGACGATGTCAAGTGTTAGATGTTGGAGGCGCATCGTATTGCGGAGAGCAGCGGCAGCAGACGACCAGTAGAGATGCATGTCGAGAGGTGGCGACTGAGAGAGTCGGGCAGTAGCGGTCACACCAGTATCTGACCCAAGACTAGCCTCCGACGCGGCGCTCTCATACTCGCTTGCCTCTTCTCCCTGTTCCTCCTCTTCTCCCTCCTCCGGAGCAGAAGCAACTTCGGATCCGTTCTGTGAATGTCGCCGACGGACCTGAATTGTGAGCGCGACGACAAGGGATGCAATCCGCGGCGACGAAGCCAAGGTTTCGAAGATCCGGAGGTCGTCACTGATAGTGAGGGTATTGTAGAGCGCGCGCTCTCCCGCATTTCGGAAGCCGCGATTTACGCCACACAGTACCGCGATGTCGGCACGCCGAGCAACGTTGCGGACGATGTCGCGGTATATCTCGAGGGAGACGTCCATGAATTAGAGCATTTCGGTGTCTGTTCCATGAGACCAGGAGAATGGGAATACGAAGGCGGAGCGCCGCGTCAGTTATAGCAATCGTAACAAGCGCCGACCTCACCGCTGACGAGGACCGTGGGCTTGTGCTGACTGAGAGCGTGGGCGGAATAGGGGGCAAAAGGCAAGATGGGTGGGTCGAAGCGCGTCAACACCGAGCGGAGATTTGCCAAATATAAAAAAGAACGCCGCAGCCAACCAAGGAGACGATGGTGAACAAATGTCGTCGGAACCGACAGACGGAGGCGAGGCGCCGCGCGGCGGTCTACCAAACGGCGAAAACAGGTACAGGCAAGTCTTCAGAGAAGAAAGGTATCCCGGATATCCTCGGCGCATATTTATACCTCCGTCGTCAATGTCTGTGAACGAATGATTGACGGAGGCAGTTCGGGGAGAGAGATCAATGTCGATCTCCGACCTCGTTCGTCTCTTCCCAGCGTAGGATGGGAGAGAAATAGGAAGAACTAATCGCCACGCGAGCTCCACGTGGATTCCGAGGGCGGGCTTCGTCGGTCGCGATGGGTGACCTGGCAACTAGGATTGAAAGCGCCCGAAGACATTCGCAGGCAGAGTTCGTCCCCGAGCCCCCCGACGAGGTACGCCTGGACCACTGTGGTTCGTCCAATCACCCTCGGCTAATCCAAGCCCGGACATCGGAAAAGCTGCGAGCTACAACTCAAGTGAGAAGTTTCGTCTCAAATCAAGAACCGTTGTCAACAGAATATCGAAGTCTTTTTTGGGCCCCGACAATTCTCCACCCGAGGCCCAATGCTCAATTAAGTCGAGGATCGACGAAATCGTGATGTCATGAGTGGTGGATTCCAGGAACAGCAGAACTGGAACAGCCGAGGACGACGGACGTACCTCGACACTTATCGCTGGGTCAATCATTCGGAGAATAGTTCGGGTGGAGAACTGGGGTGCGGAAGGTGCCGCAATTCAATGAATATACAACCACTGGGGTATACAAGTCCGTGTCAAGGTCGAACACCGCGATGCCAGCCTTGCATTGTTAGTCACCAGCGAAGACCCAGGTGAAGAAACAAACGTACTATAGCATTCCACTACTCCAATTTTTCCAGCGCTTCCAAGCGCCCCAGAACCACATCCTTGCTGGTCTCCTCAATCTCCCCCGCCAAGAATATTTCGTCCAGGATGGCGTACACCTTGTAGAAGTTGAAGACAAGGTCGAGTTCGCAGACATTATCGAAGAAGGTATCTATACATACCGAGTCAGTTCTGGGTACCACAGAGTAGTGCATGTCTTACCCAGCACCTCAACAAAGAAATGGATCGCTTCCAGATACGCAAGCTCATTGTCGTTGGCATCGACACAAACGCAGAAGAAGAGACCGGCGTATCTTCGATAGACCACTTTGTAATTGCGGAACTACAGACGAGAAATATACTCAGTTCAGTACTCATTCGAGAACGATAACAAGAAATCATACCTCGACAAAATTCGACTGATACTTCTGATCTCGAGGAGCAACTAGACGATGCACTTCCCCTCGTAACCGCACCTGTTTCATTGCGTTCAGTATAAGCTCCATTCAGACCGATGAAGGATACTAACCTTCTCGTCATCATCAAACGGGACATACCATTTAGATAAGCGAGTTTTTCCTTGCCGGTTCTACGAGAATCAGCTCTATCTCTTCCCATTGACTTCACGGTCGATACAACGGCGTACCTGGACGAGAATGAACCGAATCATGAGGCAATGACGCGAAGTGAGCCCTTTGGATAACCGCTGGAACTGTACTCGGTCGTTGGTCCAGTTAGCAGTGCTGTGTGGCAGTCGTCAGGAGGAGAGCGTGTGTGGCGATGTCACGTTCAAGTCACATCACGTTTCCATCAATGATTCGAATGAGTCACGATTTGTTGTCAGCTTCCTTGTCCACCAACTCCCATGCCGCAGCGTGAGGTCGTCGCCGGTCGGTCTCAGCACCCTCGAAATGATTCCCCTCTGCGTTTCGTTTCGAATGCATAGCTATTCTGAGTAGGTAATATCTCGCATTTCCATCCCGCTTGATGGCCTTAAGCTCACCGTTCAATTTGTCAAAGAATGTGCCCTGTGCAGTTTTTCGGGCTCCGTGAGGGCGATCAAAGCAATTTTCAGAAAGAGCATGAAACCAATAAGAGCGGGACGCTTCAGGAGAGTGGCGTACGCAACGCCATGTTCATTGGACGGTGAGTTCTAGTGATCCGCTCAGGCGCAGCGTGCTCACGAAGCGTAATCTCAATGACAAGCTTTGTCTCTTTTTTCTCGGACATAACCGATTGCGGTTCTCCTTGATTGTTCTTCTGGGTATCGTCAAACTGGGACCATTCGAACCGCCTTCTTAATGCGCATCTTTCGGTACTGTCTTTATTGAAAAATCGGGAGAACTGAAGATCAGTGTTACGCTTTGTCCGTGCACTGTTTGCATGGGTAGAATTGCTCGCTTCGCTCGCAAATATCTGGGTTCCCAGGCACACAGACTTAGCCTGAAATCGATAGCACGTCAATTATAGGACGGTGGTCCAGGAGAAGTCATAAATCGGCAAATCTGCCTCATCAACATGCTTTTCTCCCATGAATCGGTATATAATTCCTACCGAGCACAGATTGTCATGTCGAGTGAGTCCTCAGTCTTGTCCTTAATATGGAATGTTCGTACCTGATGGCTTCATTCAGACTCGGGCATCCTGCGGGCTTTGCCGCCGTCTAAATTCGAGCCTGGAGTCTGGACGAGTGAATTCATTGAATTGTGCTGCGGCACAAGCGACGCAAATATCGCCGAAAACAGGAAATAACGACGCACTCGTTTGCATTCGAGGTTGAGTCAACTATCTTCAGTTCAAACTAAACCGATGCTAGAGTCTTTCTGCACGTAAACCCGTCTCCACGTGGCAAATTTCTCAGCCAGCGCCGCTAGATTTAGACCTCAATTTTGTTCTCCGTGTATCTACTTTTTTTACACCAAGGCAATAATATGGTGCGTTACGTAAACGTCATGCTATCCTGAATTGTCGTCTGATCTAGTTGTGCTGCAGGAAATTGTTTGCCGCCGCAATTCTCATCCTCTGGTTCACACATTTTCCGTTTACGATCTTCCATCCAAAGGCTTCCTCGCAATCACGCTCACCGAAATGCGTACCAGCATTCGTCTTCCAAAAGAAGGAGGCCTTGTACTTTTCAAGCCCCGTTTTGTATGATTGATCGCAACATAAAGACGGGAACGGGAAAGATCGGCTCGTCTATATTCGGACGTGGGTCTTGGTATTTGTCTTCTCAATAATGCCGAAGGCATTTTGCACGTAAAACCGTCTGCACGTGGCAAATTTCTCAGCCAACTCGTTATATTTGAAGCTAAAGTTGTTTCCGCTTCTTATCACATTACAAGGCAATCAGGTGCGTCGAATGTTACCGTTCATCATTGTGTAGCTAGTATCTCGCAGCTCAAACAGTTGAGGTATGAACTCACCTGAATTCCGGTGCTCTCTGATTCTACCCGTCAGGAGTATACACCCGTCAGAATTTTCCACACCAACCCAATTCCTCCCCCAAGTACTATCAAACAGCTTCTTTGTCTACAACAGGAAACTCTTGTACTTTCCGGCGTTTCCCTTGGACGGCGATTTGCGAATAGTGCCGAGGGACTCGATGGGAACGATGCGGCGGGAAAAACATCAAGAACAGTCACCGCCTGACCGGGTAAGGATTCATTGCTTCAGCGTTGTATTCTACATCAATACTGCCTCGTAGTATTATTCCTAACAGACAGTCTTTATCAGCACTCTCGCTCTCAATGCTGCAAGAGCCATTCATACGACCGGCGAACAAGGAACACAATTCTGCCGGATCACATCCCGAGCCGGCAAACTCACTTGGACCCACATCCCTCAAAATATGCGACGATTCCGCTGGTCGTCCTGTCCTCCCGATATTAACATCTTTTTCTCTCGATGCCCAGTGCATTCAACGGCGGATAATCCCCGTTCGGAAACCGAGGATGACTCCCGCAGTAACGGTCCAGTCAGCTTTCGTTGTTCTACAACACTGCTTCAGGACGTCCCGGGCCACGTCATTAGAGCTAAACTGGTGGGAGAGCAGAGAGAAGTTGCCCGCTTTGTCCTCCTGGAAAGTCTACCGAACTTCCCTTTGGAGTAGACGATGTACAATGCACCTACGCGAACAAAACGGGGTATGTGTTTCAAGGAGGAGTAATTTCGACGGCAGACAGAGTCTGGCTGACTGTGCGTTCTCTAACCTCCGGGAAGGTGCGTTTTCGGGTGGTTTTGCGACAACGGCCCGCAACAGCAGTGAGATGACCCCAGTTCTATCCTCGCGATTAATGAAGGACAGCTCTGAGTTCACGCCTATTGGTCTTACGGTGAGTTGTCCTTCGATACCATTGGAGGATTTTGATTGATTGCAAGTAAGAACCCAAGTTATGCCTATGCCAACCAGTATCCAAGCGCCGCGCCCTCCCAGGCCCAGTATGGCACCGACGCCTCGGGGATGTACACCTCCACGAATCAGTACTATCCTAGTCAGAGCCAGCCGAGTGGTCAGACGGGATATGCATATGGCTCGGGATACCCCAACGCTCCCGCTGCGAATCAGAACTACACTGCTTCCCCCAATTATTACTCCGCGGATGCATATTATCAAGGCCAATATAGGTACTTTTTGCTACAACCGAGCAATCCATGTGCTGACCGGCCGCAGCAGTCAATGTGTTTGTGCTCCCCAAGGACCCTGCTATTGTGGACGAAGAATTTGATATCTGTCTCGCATCGCTATCATGGGCAAATTGCTTTGCCGACAATAAGTCTCCACCCAAATGAAGCATGAACCTTTAGACTAGACCTCTATGTATCGAATAGTTTTCTCTCTCTCGACCTTACTTATACTCGCGTTTGCGAGGCGTTATAGATAATCTCTTTGTAGCTTCTTGATAAATTCCACATAGATTTATGGCCAACGCAAGTCCCGACACTGGGTCAAGACAAGGTTCTGAAAAATTTAGGAGCCGCCTTACTTCTCGGGCAACAGCTTTATTATCTTTTCACTCCCGCGTGAGAAGGTGCAACTGCCATACCGAGGTTCAACAACATGCGCCGCGGCAAACAGGACGCGGTAAGCGCCGAATCCCGGGTAACCATTACGAAAACGCGCTTCCGCGCTCTGCTCTCTCCGCAGCGATCAACTGGGTAGTTATAATCTGAACACGCTGGCGAGGCAGATATACAAGCAAAGAAAGCATACACTCCCCACGCCTGTCACCGTCTAGCAGGCCGTTGACGGTGCCAACACCTTCCAATGACAAGGTTTCTGAGTTTCTTTCCCGAATCAGACGTATTACTTGGCTGCGCAACAGCAGGGGCGACGGCGGGAATCGCATTTCTTCATCTAAACAGCATAGACTGAGCTGAAAGTACATGAATGAGATGATTGAGATCGATATCCCAAATTGTTATTGCCATCACCCCTTGGAGTCCTCAATTTTTCATCATGGACCGCGGGTTTTTGAAAGCGGGCTTTCTAGACATTCAGAGTGCACAAATGCAACTCTGGAGCAGTATCTAAAGCAGAAGCGTCTTCAACTTTCACACTGGCGATGATGGCCATCGCGAACCGTTGATCCGCCATCATGATTATCACATCTGCTGTGACGCTGTGACTACATGTGACAACTCGCTCTTCCTCTTAACACTCATGCACGCAGCCAAGAGACCTCGAACGGATGACTCTCCCTCTCTCAACATAACCCGGTCGGATATCTGGTTCGACGATGGAAATATTATCGTCCAGGCAGAAACTACTCAATTTCGGCTTTACAAAGGCGCCTTGTGCGCTTCGTCAGCTATTTTGAAAGAGGCGGTGGAGAATCTTGGAGAGAGCAAAGGCGTGGAGGGATGTCCAATACTCTTTCTTTCCGACTCTTCAGAGGATTTGGGTTGCCTCTTGCATGTTATGTTCTATCCATGGTACGTCCCAAACTTTGTAGGCATTCATGATTCACCTAATCTAACTCTGTCATGTAGGTCATATCCAGCCGACGAACCTATTCATTTCTCTGTTCTTGCTGCGTTCCTACGGCTCGGCCGTAAATATGAAATCAAGCCGCTTTACGAGAAAGCTCTGGCACGGTTCACTGCTGTCTTCCCATCCTCCGTCGACGACTATCTCAATGCCGACCTAAAAAACAAGCTGGTGCGCAGGGACCCGGACACCAGCCGACGTGGCGAGGTAGCAGTTGATGCTATTGTACTCGGTCGTGAACTGGGCATTGTGTCCGTCCTGCCGGCCGCATTCTGGTGCGCATCTATGTATCCGCAGTATCTTGCAACGCCCAGCACCCGTTCGCTCACCGACGACGATCGAGATATCATTCTACGTACGACAACGCCTCTACAGGTGGCGTATTCAACCTATCTTTTCGATTGGTTGGACGAAGCCGTTGTACCGTCCCCTTCTTGCACCCAGGGGCCATCATGTACGCAAGCCAAGACTCAGTTGTCACTCAAGCTTTGGAAACCTAATAATTCGATGTGGCGCTTGCGCTGGCTACCTTGGTGCGTGGAAGGTCTCTGTCGGTCGTGTGCTGCGCTTGGGAAGAAGCATCACCACGAGGGAGTCGAACGTCTGTGGAAGGAACTCCCTTCGTTTTTCAATTTACCTGAATGGGAGGAAATACTGGCTCTGTGCTAGTAGAAAACGTGGTGTGTCTACGTTTGCTATCGATTACGTCTCTGTTGCTCACCACAGTATTCTAAGATTTATTTTCGTCCTCTTGTGTGGAATTTTATTGATTCTTTCTGACTCTATGCACTTTCGTTGTTCTGTATCTTCCTCTCTTGAATCCCGTGTATCGCAACCGATTCCCTCAAATACCGGTTTGAGGGCGCTACGGACCACACCGGCAACTCATAGCAGAGCCGCACAGTTACAGTCCTTGCAGGTATCTCGTTCCATCGGAGATCGAGCTATACAAGTGTGGCCAACAGAATCTTTTTCTGCGGGCGGAATCAATTCACGCTGACTGCAACGGTGTGACAGCAAGGCGAATGCGACACTTACTCCCTCGCGATCTGCTCCACGAGTTGCTAAGTCCTCTGGCGTCATTCAACGCACCCCAAAAGACAAACGCACGCTCACAACTACAACGTTATTTCATCTTCGCATGCTCACCTTTGAGGCCCCACATAGGTTACAACGTTGTCCAGTCTCGCAATAATGCAAGTGAACAATGAACATCGCACCAAACCCGTTCGATTCGGGGTCGCGGTCTTGCGGAATATCTTTTCTTTTCTTTTCTTTCGTGTTCGTCTTCGTCTTAGTTTAGATGAAGCGTTTGTTTTCTTCGCCTGACCCATCCTCGCTGAACATGTTGATCCGAACATAAATCATCGAGAGTGACAGACATACAAAAAGAGTATGCACCAAATCCCGACAATCCCGACATTCGAATTGAACGGACGACCGGCAATATTTTGAATTTTGCTTCAGGCGACGCAGAAGCGGACTCTCCGGTGAGGAGTGCGGATGTGGTGCGAGCATGAGCGGGAAGGAACTGATGAGATGGTTGGAAGGGACGCTGGCGGAGAGAAACACTGGTGGAGAGAAACATCAGGGTTGGAGAATGCAAAAATCGCGGGCAAAAAATTAAAATGTGAATGAGGAGCTTGAGCCTGGTAAATCTGCGGATCGAATCAAATCTCAAAAGGTATAATACAGACCCGTTTTTGCAACCTATGGCTATGCTATTATCGAGCTCGCGTTGGATGGCCAAGGGGAAGAAGCGTGAGAGGTCAGTTTGATTTCACTTGCTTATTCTAAGGTTGTACTAGAGTATCGGGAGTGGAGACGCATAGCTAAAAAAAATGTACTTACAGGTAAGAAAAAGAGAGGTCTTGAGGACAGAACATGATTCGAACCCGCATCGCACGGGAAGTATTCGAGAGTAAATTGCTATTAGTCTGAGTTGCCACTCAGATACTAGAATTTCAATGAGCGTTGATGATGGGGTGTCTGGTGATGAAGTCAACATACAACGAGGGGAGAAACAGTCGAAAAAGAGCACCATTGCGTCTCAAAGCAGCGTATCTGGACTGAACGGACAACCTGATGCCTATCGTGCCGTTTCTGTGTCGCCGAGTAGCGGAGTCCACAGCAACACTGAGTCGATTGGGAAGGAGCGATGGTGAACTTTGTGAAAGCCATGCAATGAAACGCTGTTTTAGGGTGAACGTCGTAAGCAAATATGCGACGAAAAAGGCACCCCAAGAGCAATAATGCCTTGAGCCCGAATTGAATAGATAGATATGCGCTAGGCTTGAAGCAACCATAATCAAGCCATTAGATAGGATGGGATTGTCCTTGCCACATGCAAAGTGCGCGTGTATCGCTCTGTGTCAAACAAGCAAGAAGGGTAACTCGGAGCAGGGCTCGGCAAAACGATGGCTTCAATTTGGTGCAAAGCCTTGACCCGAATCGAACGGGTGCATTTGCAGTACTGTAGTATTTCGGTCAATTCGCCCGGCCTGTGACCTGTGACACACCGGAACGAAATTTGACATTCGTCAATGGACCAAAAGCACCGTGACACGCAAAAATATTCGTCTATTGCCTTGAAAACCGACCACTTTCCTCCACCCTTTGAGAAGATTATTAGAAGCGAAAACGGGGCAGAAATTGAAGATTTTCTGCTAATTATTCATTTAAGCAGCATTGCCGTCAAAAGCGCCTGATTGACAGTGATGGCTAGCCTCGGTTGGCTTGATTTGGTATGAAAAGCCGTCATTTTCCGTCGTTCCGTGTCAGCGGCGATCAGGTAAAAGAATCGGCCGCAAATTGCGCGCGGTTGAGCGCGCAGGAAGAAAAATACGCTTTTTCGGCCATTTTTTCGGGATTTTGCGACTTTTTTTGTCACATTCGTCAATCGGCGCGGTGACCTGTGACATGCACGAAAGATTTCGTCAATTCAGGTCCCTGTGACGCGTGACAGGCGAATTGATCGAAATAGTACAGTATTCAAACAGAGCCAAATACACAGATGCAAATGCAATACCGCCCGCGATAGAGGCTCGTGGAATGGTATCATTGCAGTCGAAGAGGTCGAATTCGTTCGCGAAACGTCTTTTCGTTAACGGCATCTATCTGATTCCATCAAGCGAACAGGTGCAGCAGCACAGAGCAAGGGCGGGGTAGTGTAAGGTCAACTCATGCTTGGTTTGGGGCGAAGAGAGACATTCGGTATGCAATCCAGGCGATCAAGGGCAGCGGAGGTGGTGGCTTGGAAGAAACAGTGTGTGTGACGTAAGTACGTGGCGGTGTGACTTTCGCATCATCACATCAGTAACGTCGCGCCCTCCTCTCCCTCCCGACCACCACAACGCTGGAGTCTTCCACGCCGTCGTCGGCTTATATACCTCCGCCGTTGTACTCATTAATGCTTCCTTCACCATATTACACTCAACTTCCAATGCCACAGCCATCCATATCGAAATTCTCCAAATGTAAAAAAAAAAAACTCCACCAAGACGCGTTCCGACCATTTCGTGTGTCCATCCAGCCAACTGCAGATATGTTATCCAGCGTTTCTGCGACTTTAATTCAACATCTGTGCAAGGCAAGCCGGAAGTACGTATTTGCATTCATTCAAAGGGTGGTCATTTAGCCAAGTTAACAATCTGTGAAGGCATCCCGCTCGATGGGGGCGTCCAACCTTTGAATACAGCACCGATGATCGCTGCTTTGGTTTATAACACTCAGTGCGGCAGATATAAGGTCTCGCGTGACCTCTCGCGCCCAAATATCTCTATGTCGAGCCATCAATGCGATGTTTTGACGCTATCCTGTGTGCGTAATCTTTCTCATACTTACCAAGCACCCAATATCATACTATTGTTATCGCAACAGTGGACTCACTAGACTTCTTGCAGAATTCCAAGTCGGAGAATTCGTTGCTGCGTTTTCGGGAGGGCGTAATCCGCGTTCTGCTAATCCTTGGTGAGTGCATCCAGCGCCTGCATCATAGTACTTGGAATAAATCAAAAATCTCTCAAGGGAATGGTGCGTGAACGCGTACTATTGATTCACCGTTGAATAACCCGCCCAAAGCAATTGACAAGCTCCACACCCCGATCCGAATCCGCTTTGCGGCGCAACACAAGTTACATACAATTTCTGCATCCGAACTTCCATATAATACATCCATATAACTCTCTATTCCATTCCGCCTGGCCTTCCCGCACCTCCACTCCACATATCCTCCATTCTCCACCATCCACCTGGACCTTCAAACAACCATGGATTCCCCCGATCGTTTCTACAGGTCCGTCCCCATTCCTCTTCCTCTTTCCCCATACCTTGTCGCTCCTTCCTTAGCATTCATTCCCCTGTTGATTCCAATTGCAGAGACCCCGACTTCGACACAATCCAACTCCACGCCGGCCAAAAGCCCGACCCCGTCACCAACGCGCGCGCAGTGCCGATATACCAGACGGCGAGTTTCGTGTTGGGGGATGTCGAGGTGTGTTTGCGTTGACTCGATATCATTTGCGTTTACATTTGGAGGCTGATAAACGCCGTGTAGAACGCACTAAAGGTGTTCCGTCTGCAGTACGCTTTCATCGATCCCTCTCCTTCTATCAGTATTGACCACTTTCACTCAATAGGCAACCACACTACCTCTACTCCCGCGTCTCGAACCCCACCGTCGTGCGTCTCATCATCTTCACCTCCGTCCATCCATTCTTCCCTCTGTTTCTTCCTCCCCCGATCTCTCCATTGAATCGATTGCACAGGAAGTCTTCGAAAAACGCATGTGCGCCCTCGAAGGCGGCATGGCCGCTGTCGCCACCGCATCCGGCCAAGCTGCCATGGCGCTGATTGTCACCTCGTTGGCTGCAGCGGGGGATAATATCGTCGCTTCGTGAGTACGGTCTGCTCTGCTTCTCCCGCCCAATGTGAGCTCAATTGGTATGTGATGGTCGTTGGAACAAAGATCACATTTATACGGCGGGGTACGTTCGACCTCCCTACACTTCTTCCCCTCGTCTGATTCTTGCTTCCTCGGAAGACGTACAGCCAACTCAAAGGTCCGTCCCCCCCACCCTTCCTCCCCATTCATCTCACCAATATCTACCTGAACCTACCGACAGTAACATTCAAACGCTACGGCATCGACACAAAATTCATCACCGGCACCTCCCTCGCTGAATACGCCTCCGCCATCGACGACAAGACGAAAGCGATCTATGTGGAATGTATTGCGAATTCGGATACGATGTTGGCTGATATAAAGGGGTTGGCGGAGGTGGGTAGTTTGATTCAGTTTCTGCTTCCTCCTCTATACAATTTCGAGCCCTTGATTCCATTCGTCTTCTTGACTGCGAGTGTGTTGAGTTGACCTCGGATTTGAACAGGTAGCGCACGAACATGGGATCCCGTTAGTGGTGGATAACACGCTGGGGATGGGAGGTTTGTTCGTTCCGTTCTCGTGCCATCGATGCAGCATTATACCTCCCACCAACTCTTTTGTTTCTCGAAAACAGGATACATAGTCCGACCCATCGCGCTGGGGGCCGATATCGTCCGTAAGTCCTCATATGCTCAGTCATTGATTGAAGGACCTTCATTCAGACCTCACAGTGCATAGCGCGACGAAATGGATCGGCGGGCACGGTACGACGCTTGGTGGGGTTGTTATCGATTCAGGTAAGTTCGGTTTGCTCCCTCCCTCTTCAATCCTCTCTCAATGCACGAGTGGGTGAATAAATTCAAACTAACCAACAACAGGCAAATTCGACTGGCGAAAATCCACCAAATTCCCTACGATCACAGACCCCTCCGTCGCGTACCCCGGTCTCGAATTCGCTGAGATGTGGCACCCTGTTGGGTTTGCTATGCAGCTTCGGCTCGAGGTACATACAAGTTCATTCTTCCTTCCCTCATCATTATGGAATGGTTTGATTATTGACATATCGTTGATTACAGGGACTGCGAGACTTAGGCCCCGCTCTGAGCGCCCACTCCGCGTTCATGCTCCTGCAGGGTGTGGAGACGTTGAGTCTTCGCGCCCAGAGAATATGTGAGAACGCGTTGGCGTTGGCGAGGTGCATCGCTTCTCCATTTACTTTCGAATCCAAATTAACTGCTCCCTCATTCAGATTCCTCGAGAACCACCCGAACGTCTTCTCCGTCACCTACCTCGGGCTCCCCTCTCACCCCTCGCACGAGCTCGCACTTAGGACTCTGCGCCCGGGGTCCTTCGGCGGGATGGTCACTTTTCGGATGCGCGGGGGGTTCAAGAAGGCGTCGGCGGTGATCGATAATTTGCGGTTGGCGTCGCATTTGGCTAATGTGGGGGACGCCAAAACGCTCGCGATCATGCCGTCGTTTTCGATTCAGGGCCAGCTGGATGAGGAGGAGAGGGAGTCGTCTGGGGTGGTTAATGATTTGATTCGGGTGAGCATTTTCTTCCTTTGATTCATCCGAATTACTGGAGAGTTCGTTTTCAAACTGATGTGCGATTGCTGCAAGTATTCGGTCGGGATTGAGTCGATCGATGATCTTATTGCGGATCTGGAGGGGGCCATGAAGGTGGCTTATAGTACTTAATTGCGTTGGCCCTTCGGTCTTCTGAAACCTATTTCGTTTCCTCTCTCTCCTCTGCGTTATCTACTCTTTTTCCCTGTTCATTTTCCTCAAACCGTCACCACCCTTCGGAATGCAACTCCACCAGGATAATTCCCCACCTTCTTAGCCGGTGTGGAAATTTGAAGATGTCTCGTGTCGAATAAGTTGTAGACGGCCTAGTGAGGTGGGGTGGTAGTCATCGCTTGCGAATCATCGCGCGATACTGCCTCCCGTTCGATTCGTGAAGAGAGACCTGGC